>CM038670.1:392625719-393332662 GCA_021605145.1 Aegilops bicornis | reverse complement strand
TTCTTGCTTTGCCCACTTTTTGACAAAACTTTTGAGTGTTCATTAGATGCAAGTGGTACCGAATTGGCGGAGTTTTGATGCAAGAAAAATCGAAAGCCATTGCTTATTTTAGTGAAAACTCTCCGTGCTCAACCGGTAATTATCCCATCTATGACAAAGAATTGTATGTTTAGCACGTAGCTACATGTTTGGGAACATTACCTTTAGACCTCATGAGTTTGTCATCCGATACCGATCATGAAACGCTTAAGTACCTCAAAGGTCAAACTAAATTGAACAAGCGCCATGCAAAATGAGTGAATTCATTGAATCTTTTCCTTATGTGATCAAGTACATTATGGGTAAAGAAAAATGTAGTTGCCGATGCGCTTTCATCGCATATGCATGCTTTTGTCACTCAACTTGAGTTGAATGCTATTGGTTTTGAGCATATAAAAGACTTGTATGGAGCATGAATCACATCTTTTGCTTCTCCTTATGCTAAGTGTTCGACGATAACGCCTTTGGGAACAATATTACATCAAAAGATGGTTACCTTATGAGAGCTAACAAATCTTTCCTTTCGGTGCACTTCCCTTAGTCTTCTCTTCGTTTGCTCCTTTTGCAAGAGGTGGGGCTCATGGAGGCGGACTCCATGGGACACTTTTGGACGCGACAAGACATTCGCCACCGCCTCCACCAACTACTTTTGGCCCAAGATGTTCCAGCGACGCCTCACGCTTTCACCCAACCGACATACTGCTACATGTCCGCTAAAGCTAAGTCTCAAAGCTCAATCCCATGGTCTTTGCTACGCCTCTCCTCTACTCCATATATCAACCTTTGGGAAGACATTAGTATGGATTTTGTACTTGGTTCTGCCTGTTTAGGACCCAAAAATGGCAAGGATTCCGCTCTTTTGTTGTCAGGGTGTGGGATAGGATTTTTCTAAGATGGCACATTTCATACCTTTTGCAACAAGATAGATCTATGCTTCCACATGTTGCCAATCTCTTTTGTAGGGAAATCTTGCGACTCCATGGCGCACTTCAAAGACAATCGTCCTCCCGGATCGTGACGCCGAAGTTCTTGAGTTACTTTTGAAGACCCTATGCGCCCAAAGCTCGAATCAAGCTCTTGTTTTCCTCGGCATACCATCCTCAAAACCGATGGCCAAACGCGAGGTGTGACGAACTCAAGACACTCATCCACTCTACTTCGCCTTTGATAAAGAAGAACATCAAGGAATGGGAAGCATACGTCTACCCATCGCCGAAAGTACGCTTTCTACAATCGTGCAAGAGCATTCAACTACCGCAAGTCCCTTTCGAGGTCGCTTACTACGGTTTCAACCTTGTCAGTTCCCATTGGACATTCTACCTCTTTCCTCTTCCAAGAGCGCATCTTCAACATGGATGCAACTGAACGAAAGCAAGTTACATCAAGAAGATGCACGAAGACACAAGGCACACCATTGAGCCGCTGGCAAGTACAACGTCCAAGGCCACAAACAAGCTCAACGCCAACAAGCAACCCATCGCCTTCAACATCGTAAAAAGGACTCCGTAGGGCTACACCTTCCGCAAGGACCGCTTCCCCCAAAGAACGCAAGTCCAAGCTTCTCCCTCGAGCCGATGGACCTTTCAAGGTGCTAGCACGCCACAAATCGATAACGCCTACAAGATCGACCTACCTCGAGACAAATACAACGTGAGCTGTAATATCTTCGAACGCCAAGGACCTCGCACCATTCCATGGAGATGAAGCTTTTGGGTCCGGAGGTCGGATCTCTCCAAGGGGGGGAGATGATGCGGAGCATCCCACCATCATCCCCATGGACTCTGGCTACCAAACCGCCTAATCAAGATGCCACAAGAGGGACCCATGACACGGCTAGAGCTAGAGCTCTAGCGAACGAGGTAAAAAAGCATCTCTTTCCTTATTGATATCACACATACTATCCACTGAGACATGGCTACAATACCTAAATCCGATATGCTATGCATGATTAGGTGTCATAGGGGAACCTCCCGAGGACGCACGCAAGATGGGACAAGCCACCAAGTCCGCTGCGAGGAAGAGAACCATCTGGAGAAGCGCCAAGAGCACCTTTCCAGTGCCCCTTTAGACATCCGCCATGGCCTCTGATATCCGCCCTCGAGCTTCTACTCAACAGATCCGATCCGCTAAGTCTCCAGGACCCGGACATCCGCGCCCAAGCCCGACATCCGCTCCAAGCCCGGAGTATCCGGGCCCCACCCCTAAAAATCCGGGCGCCTCTTCCCCGATCTGCGTAATGCTGAAACGTCCGCCCCAGGCCAAAATTGACATCCGGCTCTTCCGAAGCCCCGGATATCCGCCCTCGCCTCGGAAATCCGCCCCCATCACCGATATGACAGGTTGAAGACTTCGCCAGCCCGGACATCCGCCCCCTGAAGTCCCCGGACATCCGGCGGTTCTCGAAAGCTCCGTGGAGTCTTATCCGCCCGACGCCTCGGACATCCGGCCTCGCCGAAGGCATAGCAAAGGCTGCCTTGTGGCTCCTTGTCCCTTGTGACCCTTCGGCCCTCGAGACTATATATACTTTATTCCCTTTCCTCTTTCTAGGGTTATTAGCTTTAGGTTTAGCTTCATGTTTCAGTGTGAGAGTTTTGCTCATCCATTTCCTGGTTACTTCTCCTCGGAGCTCAGTGACTCTCTTCACGGAGAAGATCCCCCAAGCGGATTCAAGACCCTCCTTCTAGGGTGGACTCCCCTATCAAGACCTCTCCTTCTCGAGAAGAACCTGGCTATCGTGGTAGAATCCTTACCTTTGTTGATTGTGGGATCATATGTACCTCTTTGTGTTCGATGATTTAGCACTTGTGTGATTGATTCCTTGTTGGTTGGAGCGATCTCTCTCTGCTTCCCTCTCCGGTGTTTCCCTCTTGTTCTTCCGCTGTTCTTCGTGATTCCCCTGCTGCAGGATCCGGCTTTCCAACGCGTGGAAAGATCACTTTTGATTTAGGTTCCGCCTCACATCAAGGCTGTTATTCCATGGGAAATGATCAAGGATGCTCCCGCACTATATCCCCCTTGGGAAAGATCCG
This sequence comes from Aegilops bicornis, assembly GCA_021605145.1. Classification (NCBI taxonomy): domain Eukaryota; kingdom Viridiplantae; phylum Streptophyta; class Magnoliopsida; order Poales; family Poaceae; genus Aegilops; species Aegilops bicornis. Next base: position 393,329,594 of record CM038670.1, on the reverse strand, counting down.
ACCTCGTAATTGCAAAATCTTCATATCACTACATGGTACGGGCGTGAGGTCCTTGACACGCTGAAGATGTTTATCAGGCCACATTGTACTTGTCTCTGGGGTGGTAGGTCGATCTTGTAGGCGTTGGTCGTTGTAAAGTATGCGCGGCGAGCACCTTGAAAGGTCCATCGGCTCGAGGTAGAAGCTTGGACTTCATGCTTCGCTGGGGAAGCGGACCATGCGAAGGTGGTAGCCACTACCAGATCACCAATGTTGGATATCGTTGAGCTTGGTCGCTATCGCTGTACTTGGCGCCGATTGTTTGTCTTGTATCCTCATGCATCTTCTTGATGTGAAGCCGTGTCTCGCAGCACTTGCATCCATGTTGGTGCGCTTCTTGTAGAGGAAGTGGTAGAATGTCCCAAATGGTGATAACGGAAGTTGAAGCCGTAGACGATCTCGGAAGGGGGGACTTCTGCTTCAGGTCGAATGAGTGTGTTGTTAGCATGTATTGTAGGGCGCATCATGAGCATGGGTAGATATGCCTCCCACTCCTTGATGTTCTTCTTGATCAAGACGTGAAGTAGATTGATAGTGTGTGGTTCGTCACCTCCGCTTGGCCGCCGGTTTGAGGATGGTATGCTGATGAGAACAAGAGCTGGATTCCGAAGCTTGGCGCATAGGGGTCTTCCAAAAGTAAATCTCGAAGAACTTCAGACGTCACGCATCGAGGAGAGACGATTGTCTTTGGTACTCCATGGAGTCGCAAGAGATTTTCTCCCTACCAAAAAACGATTTTCTTTAGCAATATGTGAAGCATCGCCTATCTTTGTTGCAAGGAATGAAATGTGCCATCTTGGAAAATTCCATCCACAACAACAAACACGGAATCTCTTTTCCATTTTGAGTTCTAGGCAAACCAAGTACAAAATCCATGCTAATGTCTTCTCCTCAAGGTTGGATAGGAATAGGAAGAGGCATGTAAAGACCATCTGGCGAGATTGGAAGCTTTAGACTTAGCTTTCATGACATGTAGAACAACGGTTGGTGAAGCGTGGAGACGTCATGAAACATCTTTGGGCCATAAAAAAGTGCAGTTCTTGGATAGTGTGGCGTAATCGTCTTGTCAAAGGCACCAAAGTGTCCCATGAGTCCCGCCTCTCCATGAGCTCTCTTTGCAAAAGGAGCAAAACGAAGAGTAAAGACTCGGGAATGCATAGTTTGTTAGCTCTCATAAGATAGCCATCCTTTGTTATAATATTGTTCCCAAGACGTATGCGCCAAACACTTAGCATAAGGGAATAGCAAAAGAAGGATCATTAGCATACAAGGTCTTTTATGTGCTCAAAGCCAATAACATTCAACTTCAAGTTTAGGTGGACAAGCGCAAGTATGCGTGAAAAGTTCATCGGTCTGCAACATTTTCCTTTACTCCCTTTAATCGTACTTAATGGACGATAAGGAAAAGATTCTAATAAATTCACTCCATTTTGGCATGACGCTTGTTCAACTTAGTTTACCTTTAAGTACTTAAGCTGCTTCAGTGGATCGGTAAGTGGATGACAAACTCATTGAGGCTCTAAGGCAATGTTCCCTAAACATGTAGTACACGCATTTACTAGAGCTTGATAATTCCTTGGTCATAGACGGGATATAGTTGTTGGAGCACCGGAGAGTTTTTCACTAAAATATGCAATTGCTTCAGTTTTTCTTGCATCAAAACTCCGCCTAATTCGGTACCACTTGCACTCACAATGAACCTCAAAAGTTTTGTCAAAATTGGGCAAAGCAAGAATCGGACCATGAGTAAGCAAAGACTTGAGCTCATCATAAAAGCGGTGGATTGCAAGAGATCCCCAAACAAAGTGAGTATTCTTCTTACTCAAGGCATGCAAAGGGGTGGCGATCAGCAGAAGTTTTTCACAAAGCTTAATAATAAAACCCGCAAGACCAAGAAAGTTACGCGACTTGTTGCAAATTAGTGGGTTGGGGCCAAGTTTTAATTGCTTCAATTTTAGATTCCATCAACATGGACACCCTTTGAGGATACAAACAAACCAAACAAAACCACTTTTGTCAACACCAAATGTGCATATTTTCTTGTTTGCATAAAGACTTTCCTTATGGCAAGGGTCTTGCAAAACAAGCCCTAACATGATCAAGATAAGTTTTCTTTCATGGTTTTGCTAAACACAAGAATATCGTCAAGTAAACCACAACAAAGACTCCAATATAAGGACGAAGTGGCACATGATGCATAAGATGCAACGAAAGTACCGGAGCCTCCGGACAGACCCATAGGCATCACTAACCACTCATATAATCCAAATTTCGCTTGAAAGCAGTTTTTCATTCATCACCTCTCTTGTATGCTTAATTTGGTAATAGCCACTTTCTTAAGATCAATTTTTGAGAAAAAGTTGGCTCCACTAAGTTCATCAAGCATGTCATTTGCTAAGCCGAGGAATGGGATGCCTATAGCGAACGGTAATAGCATTTATAGGTCTACAATCGGAACACAAGCGGAAAACTTCGCATCGGGTTATAGGCACAAGCTATAACGGGAACAACACAAGGGCCTAAGCTTTCACGCACATGACCGCGTTGTCGGCGCAGTTGTTGTACTTGCTCGCTGAATTTCCTTTGGTTTCTTCGGGATTGATCCTTAAGGTATGGAGCTTTGTTTGGAAAAGGCGCCCGGGATGAGAGGGTGGATTCTGGGATGCTCAATGCCTCAAAGCAGGAGTAGTAGTGACCCTGGAGGTAGCTCCATCGGGGAAATCATCTTCGGAATTCCTGCAAAGAAGAGATTTGAAACACTAAAGGTAGCTCATACAGAGGTGTTATTTGTTGGCTCTCCATCCTTGTAACACAAGAACAAAGTGCATCACACTAGATGGGTTCTGCTAACACACTTCTCTCATCTTCACTTTTGGTATCGTAGAATAGGATGAGGTTTTTCTCTCTAGGCTTAAGAGGCGCCGAAGTTTACCAGGCTTGTGGCTCTCTACTCACTTTCTTTTTGGTGGATCACTTTCACTCTTTTTTCTCCATGACGGGTGGCTTGTTTGGTTCGGCTAACACTTGATTAGGAGACATAGGTCGAAAACATATTCCTTCCCCTTTTCATCTTGAAGCTATAGTGATTGGTACGCCCATTGTGTGGAAGACAATTACCACGGTCGTAATCTGCCATGGCTTCGCACTAAGAAGGATGCCGTGGCAACTAACGGGTCATTGGGGACCACATCACACTCCAGAGTGTCCTCTATATGCACCTGGATTTTGAAGGGAAATCTTGGACCGTATGTTCGAATTTCAGATAATTCGGAGTCACTTAGCCATTGAACCTTTGTATGGATGCGGTGCTCTCTCGAATTAACTAAATCAAGCTTGGAGCATAGTTCTTCACTTGCCAAGTTGTGGCAACTAACCATTCTACGATGATGACCTTGGACGGATCTTCCCTTGATGCTTACTTTGTGTGGAAGAAGATGTGGCATCTTTGGTCGCCTTCTTGTTGATATTGGAAGAGTTAAGACCTTGGAGACCACGTAGAGCTGGGCCTCTAATCCTCATCACAAAATGACTTGACTCTCCTATCTTCATCTTCGCTCACTCGCTGGTGCATGGCCACTTGCTCAAGAGCTTTCCCATCTCCTCTTCACTCATGGAGTCATAGGTGCACATCGCTGCCGTTGAGGAACATGGTGCGCTTTGTTGGTGCATTCATATGGACTTGTGGTCTTCGGCCGGGCCAACAAGTAAGTGAAACACTTGAAGGAGCTTGTCTTTACTTGGGTCTCATCGCTTCGAGTAGATGTTAAAGCACGCCGCCATTTTTCTGAAGTTGTTTGTAGTAGGAGGAAGACGCACTTGAACTTGTCGGAAGTTTTCTTGTGTAACTTGGACTTGTCAGTCGTTCAAAGCTTTGTAGTAAGGTTTGGTTGATGTAGATGTTGGAGGAGTCGTTGAAGATTGGTTGTTGGAGAAGTCGAGGGCTCTTGGACTCTAAAGTACTTCTATGCATCTTTTGAAGTCATATCTTTGCACTTTGACATTCCGCCTCTTTGTAGCTTGATGCACGAGCTTCAATGAGAGTGTAGTAGGGTTGGAAGCTCGGCGATCTTCATTTTGATGGGATGATTGGAGTCCATTCAAGAAACGTGCCATTGTTTGCTCATCGCCTTCCTCTCACATTTTCTCGGTTAATCATGGCTATCTCCATTTCTCTTGGGTAGTATTCTTCAAACACTCTTTGTTCCTTGCTTGAGAAGGTTGGAGCTTGAAGCAGGTCGCGTTGTAGTAGGTTGGGGCACAAAGCGTAAGCTTCCTCATGACATCCTTTTTATTTGAGCTTCCAAGTGTTGCCATTGGAGGTTCACCTTCGCTTGTCGTCAGTCCAAATGATTTGTTCCCACCATATGAGCACATAGTCTTGGAACTCAAGTGAGGCCATAGCGCATCTTCTTTCTCTTCCTGGCATATAGTTGTGCAAATGAAAGATTTTGTCGACCTTAATGCCCATGAGAGGTACTCTTCGGGTCATTGCTTCCATTGAACTTGGGCATGGTGAATTTGAGCTTTCCATATCGCGCTTCTTTCATTTTGTTGTGGTCGAGGATGATGACGCCTTTGACGTGCGATGACAATCATCTTTACCTTTGTTGCTCTTGGTGTGGAGGAAGTTCCATGATCAACTTGCTCTTTGTTGAACTTGAGGTTGAGGTGGATGCTTGATGAGCTTGTTGAGGAGCTTGAGGGACTTGACGCTGCACACGTGGTTGGTAGGTAGTCTCCACTCTCTGGATTTCTTCTCAAGGGCTTCCTTTCTGATTGGCGCTCGGGGTTTTACCATCGATTAAGCGCTTACGGCAATGCCTCGACTCTTGAATCTTGGAAGGGCATGCCGTTATGTTTCAAGAGCTTGCGCGCTTCGTTGTTGTTGTTGAAGACGCTGAGCCTTCATGGCTCTTGTTCGCCTTTGGATGTAGACGCATCTCTGCTTCTTCCTCTTTGGGGCTCTTAGTCGCTGTCGCTTCTTGAGCTGGGGCAAAAGTTTTGATATTTGGTTTGATTGAGGACGAGGGACTTCTGCTTCATTCGCACTTGCTGTTTCTGGTGGGAATTCTTATCATGTAGCGGGTTGGCGAGATGCATGACGGTCTTGACGCTCGGGCTCGTCAAGGGTTTCGGTTATGTTCGGCGATCGGTGTACTTGAGTCGTAGAATGGTATCGTCGAAGTGTCGACCGAGCGCCCCGCCTTGATGATGACGGGCGGAATGATGTCGGTTGCTTCATCAAGGCGCCGGATCTCGTCCCATTCTTGCATCATTCTCTTGTTTGTGCGCCGCTTAACTTGTTGTCGGCAGTCCCTCAGTAACGCTGCTCGGAGAGTCGCGAAGTCGGTGGCGACGCGTTGTCGGCGCGGTCGCTTCATTGCTTGTTGGCTATTGATAACGCTCACAGCACCAAAGAGGTGGCTCTTGGTGACGATGATGACATGTCGCCGCCTCATTGCTCGATGAAGAGTGGGTTGGTAGGAGGTCCTCTTGGCCTATCCATCATTCCAAGAAGAATATGTGAGTGGTAGAAGGAGAAGAACTTATACTCAATGTACTCCTCGACCGATGTTGATGATGAATCAAGTTCACCTAAATGCGGATAAATGAAATAGCACTATTGGGTACTAATCTCTGCTACGGTTCTCACATTCCTACACAAATAAAAGCTTATGGGTGGGAGCTTAAAGTGAGGATGGTGGCACAAAAAAATTCTGGATGCAATTGGTAAGTGAGATTCAATAATGTTGGAAAAGATTCACAAATTTGCAAATGCAACAAGTTTACCAAGCAAGTAGGGGTACACGGAAACACACACTCAAGAATAGGATACAAGTGGATTGTGCAAACCAAAAGTGAGCCAAAATGTGGAATCCACGAAAATGCTCGTGTTGCACAATACTAGAGAGACGCTAGCACGATTACATAATAGGCGGATACGGAGCTTGTGCACAACCTACTAGGCAAAAATGCAACTATCTCTATCCCACGTATGCTATATGTATGGTATTTCGGTGATATGATCCAATGTGACAATCTTAATGTAGTATGATGCTATGGTTCTTGCTCATAAGCTCTTTGCTTATCTTTTCCTCTTGCTTAAAAGCTTGGGTGGCTCTTTCACTTTTGAGCTCTTTTCTCATGCAAAACTTCACTTAACCAAGATAGCACTTGTGTATGCTATGACAATTTTGTGACACACAAATGGATCCCAAGATATGCACCACGGTGGTATGGTATGTATGCTATGGAGTATGATCAAGTAATGTGCACAAGTCACGCTAGTTCGCAATACTCAATGGCTAGTCTCGATGGGTGTTTACGCAAAGATGGCTATGATGTTTATCAATGCAATGGCAAGGTTTGACAAAGATGTCGCCGGGATTACCGCCCTTGCTTACGGTCGAGGTTCCAAACGGATGCTAAATGGACGGCGATGTGATGCACGGTCTTTAGTACGCTGGTGAAGATGCCGCTGCACCGTGGTCGGTTGTCAAGAAGGGATCACCGAAGATGCGCGACCTTTCTGTCTAGGCCGGAAGTTCCGGGCAAGACGGAAGGTCCAGGGTCCGGAAGGTCCGCGAGCCGGAAGTTCCGGGTTGGGCCGGAAGTTCCGGGGGTCGGGAATCTGCCAAGAACAGGAACTTCGGGAACGAGGGTTTGGGCGGAAAAAATTGGGGGGAAAACCCAAATCCTGAGGGGAAAAGAAGGAATTTGAAGGGAAGAAAGGTAGGGATGCTAGCTCCACTCGAAGCAAAACAAATCCACATATCAAATCCAACAAAACTTAATCACACCAACAAATCACAAAAAAAATTTGGGGCTATTTTTGGTGGGGAATTTTTGGATTTAGGATGAAAACAACAAAATCAAGGTAGAAAAACACGGTAGGGGCTCCAAAAACAAATTCAACGTGGCTCATGATACCATATGATGTAGGGGTGGAACCCTAATCGGAGATCTTTCACGCTTTGGAGGGAATCCACGGGAAAACACGATGAACGGGCGGAAGAAACACAAGGAAACACACACAAGAGGAACACTAAACCGACAAGTTTCGATTACACAAGGGCTAGATCACCGAACACATAAGGTAGCACAAGATTCAAAATCAACAAAGGAAAGATACACGAGTAGCCGATCTTCTCCGAGAGGAGGTTCGATGGGGTCCACCCTAGAGGGTGTCTTGAATCCGCTTTGGGGATCTTTCTCCGAAGAGGTCGTGAACTCCTAGGAGAAGTACCAAGTGGATGAGCAAGGGCTCTCACACCAAAGATGAGCTAAACCAATGCTAACCCTAACTAGGAGGAGGTGGGAGAGTATTTATAGTTTACGGACGAAGGGTACACGGCCTCGCCCAAGTGGTCAGACGCCAGTGTGGCCGGAAGTTCCGGCCAGGGCCGGAAGTTCCGGCAGGGTCCGCCTAAGACGAGAGTTGGCGCGGTGGAGCCGGGTCGGCTTCCGGGGCCGGAAGGTCCGGGCGGGCCGGAAGTTCCGGTCAGTTCCGGCAGGTTCTAGGCTAACCGTAACGCTGGCACGCCTGGCTGGTCAAAGTCGTTTGAGGTCGGAAGCTCCTGCTGGCCTAAGTTCCGCTGTCCAGAGTGTCGACGCCGCCGCTTTTTCTTCCCCGTTCCTTGGCTTGAACGCCAGCATGATCACGCATAGTGTCTCGGACTTAGGTAATGGCCATGTCTCACCGGGAAGGAAAAGGAAATCGAATAGGAGTGATGTCACCGGATTGAATAGCACGGTTTTGCTCTTGTCATGGGTCCACTTGGAGCTTGGATAGTTGATGGAAGGTCCATGGGATGATCAAGGATGCTCCGCATCAACTTGCCAAACTGGACTCTTGACATGGTGATGATCGAGGGATGCTCCGCATCACGCTGTTTGTAGTAGCAGGAGGAGGACGACTTGAACTTGTCGAAGTTTTCTTGTAACTTGACTTGTCGCCATTGCTTGTAGAAGGTTTGGTGGATGTAGATGTTGGAGGAGTTGTTGAAGGTTGGTTGTTGAAGAAGTCGTAGGTCTTGGACGAGTACTTCATGCATTTGAAGTCATCTTGACTTGACGTTCCGCCTTTGTAGCTTGACATGCACCAGCTCAATGAGGTTGGAGTAGGGTTGAAGTCGGCCATCTTCTTGATGGGATGATTGAGTCCATTCAAGAAACGCGCCATTGTTTGCTCATCATCTTCCTTTACATTGGCTCAATCATGGCTATCTCCATTTCCTTGTAGTATTCTTCAACACTCTTTGTTGCTTGCTTGAGGAGTTGGAGTTTCTTGAAGAGGTTGCGGTTGTGGTAAGTGGGCACAAACGTGCTCGCATGACATCTTTCATTTGAGCCCAAGTGGTGATTGAAGGTTCACCCCTTGCTTGTCGCCGCCAAGGATTTGTTCCCACCATATGAGCAAGATAGTCTTGGAACTCAAGTGATGCCATAGCTTATCTTCTCTTCCTCATAGTTGTGCAAACGAAAGATTTTGTCGACCTTCAATGCCCATGAAAGGTACTCTTCGGGGTCATTGCTTCCATTGAACTTGGGCATGGTGAATTTTAGCTTTCCATAGCGTTGCTCTTCATTTTGTTGTTGGCGATGGTGATGATGACGCCTTGACGTGGATGGCAATCATCTTCATGTTGTTTTGGCGTGGAGGAAGTCCATGATCAACTTGCTCTTGTTGAACTTGAGGTTGAGGTGGAGCTTGACGAGCTTGTGGAGGAACTTGTGGAGTTTGACGCTGCACACACTGCGTTGGTAGTTCCACTCTTGGATTTCTTCTCAAGGGCTTCCTCTTGATTCCGCCTGCTCAAGCGAGGCGGTTGGCTATAGCTCGACTTGATTCTTGGAGGGCACGTTGCCTCAAGAGCTTGGCGCTGTTGTTGTTGTTGAAGACGCGCGCTCGCTGCCTTGTTCTTCTTGGTGTAGACGCCGTTTCTTCCTTGATGCGGAGCATCCTTCGTCATCCCCATGGACCTTCCATCGACTATCCAAACCCAAGTGGACCCATGAGAAGAGAAAGAGCTCGTATATTCAATCCGAGGTGACATCACTCCTATTTGAGTTCCCTTTTCTTCCAAAGTGAGACATGGCTACTACCTAAGTTCGAGACGCCATACGTGATCGTGCACAACGCTCAAGTCAAGGAGCCAGAGCTGAAGAAGAAATGATAAAAAGGCCAACTCTCGACAACCCGAACCTTCCGCCACAGCCCGAACTTCCGCCCCAGAACGCCTGCCTACCCGGAGCTTCCGGCCGACGACATCGACCAGCCTAGACGTGCTAACCTCAGTTTGCTCGAACTCTCGGCCCTGGTCCGGACCTTCCCGGCCTCGAACCTCCGTCCGCTGTATCTTCCCAAGACCCGGACGACAGCTCGCTTCCACCAAGGCTTAACTTAACTGGTTAGGCTGACTCGCTCGAACTCCTCCTGGCGCCTGAATTTCTAGCCCAGCCTGAACTTCCGCCAGCTCAAGAGCCACTTGGGCCGAGGCGCTGTACCCTTCTTCACCCTCAGAACTATATATACTACCCCACCTCCTCCTAGTTAGTGTTAGCATTGGTTTAGCTTCATATCTCATGTGAGAGCCCTTGCTCATCCATTTGGCTACTTCTCCTGAGCTCACGACTCCTTTCGGAGAAGATCCCCCAAGGGGATTCAAGACTTCTAGGGTGGCCCCATCAAGACCTCCTCACGGAGAAGAACGGCCACTGTGGTATCTTTCCTTTGTTGATTTTGGAATCTTGTGCTACCCTATGTGTTCGTGATCTAGCTCTTATGTAACCGGGAGCATTTGTCGGTTTAGTGATTCTCTTGTGTGTTTTTCCTTGTGTTCTTCCGCTCGTTCGTCGTGTTTTCCCCGTAGGATCCCCTCCAAACGTGAAAGATCTCCGACTAGGGTTCCACCCTACATCATCTTGGTATCATGAGCCACGTTGATCACGTTTTTGGAGCCCCTACCCCGTGTTTTCTAGCTTTATTTTTTTGTTTTTGTCCTAACTAAAAATTCCCCACCAAAAATAGCCCCAAAATATTTTGTGATTTGTTGGTGTGATGAAGTTTTGTTGGATTTGATCCATGGATTTTCTTTGCTACGAGTGGATCTAGCTTCCTACCCTTCTTCCCTTCTAATTTCTTCTTTCCTCCGGATTTGGGTTTTTCCCCAAGTTTTTCACCCAAACCCTCGATCCTCAAGTCTCGCTTCTGGCAGAATCACGACCACCGGAACTTCCGCCCCTGACCTTCCGGTCTTGTCCGAACCTCCGGATTCTTGCATTCCGCCTTGCCCGAACTTCCGCTCAGACAGAAAGGTTGCGACCTTCGACGACTCCCGCTACTTTGGCAACTCCGACCACAGTGCAGCAAGCATCTTCACCAACGCATCAAGACCGTGCATCACATCATCATCCACATTCGCATCCGCTTGGAACCTTCAACCGTAAGCAAGGACGGTAATATCGACATATCTTTGTCCAAACCTTGCCATTGCATTGATAACCACATGGCCTTACTTTTGCGTAGCTTACCCATCGAGACTAGCCATTGAGTATTGCCGGCAACGTGACTTGTGCACATTAGTGATCATACTCCATAGCATACATACCTTGGGATCCACTTGTGTGTCACATAGTTGTCATCACATACACAATTGCTATCTTGGTTCGTGAAGTTTTGCATGAGAAAAGAGCTCAAAAGTGAAAGAGCCACACAAACTTTTAAGCAAAGAGGAAAGATAAGCAAAGAGCTTATGAGCAAGAACCATCGCATCATACCACATTAAGATTGTCATATTGGATCATTCGGATCATAGCAATCTAAATACCATACATATAGCATACGTGGGATAGAGATAGTTGCATTTTTGCTTAGTAGGTTGTGCGTACAAGTTCTTATCCGCCTATTGTGCAATCGTATAGTTGCCTCTCTAGTATTGTGCAACAAGAGCATTTTCGTGGATTCCACATTTTGCTCACTTTTGGTTTGCACAATCCCACCTATCTATTTGCAGTGTGTGTTTCCGTCGGTACCATTATTTGCTTGGTCTACTTGTTGCAATGGTAAATTTGTGAACTTTTTCCAACATTATTGACGCCACTTACAATTGCATCAAATTTTGTGCCACCATCCTCACCAAGCTCCACCATAAGCTTTTATTTGTGTAGGTGTGAGAACATAAGGATTGGTACCGAGAAAGTTATTTCATAGTCCGCATTTGAGTGAACTTGATTCATCATCAACATCGGGTCAAACGACATTGGTATAAGTTCTTCTCCTTCTACCACTCACTTTTTGCTTGGAATGATGGATAGGCCAAGTACTTCTACCAATCCACTCTTCCTCGAGCAAGACGCATTTACATGTCACCATACGTCACCAAGAGCCACCTCTTTAGTGCACAACGAGCTGCTTGCACCAAGAGCAACAAGCAGTGAGCGATCAAGATCGACAACCTCGCCAATCGACTTGCGACTCTCCGAGAAACGCATAAGAGACTACTTCGATAACAAGTTCGACGCCACAAGCAAGAGAATGATGCAAGAATGGATGAGATCCGCGCCTTTGATGAGGAACCGCATCATTCCACTTCTTCATCCTCAAGATGGAGCCGCTCAAGTCGACACTCCGACGACACCTTCTACGCACTCCAAGTACACCGCCATCGAACACTCTTAGACGAGCCAAGGCCAAGACCGCCATGCATCTCGCAACCCGCTACATGACAAGCATTCACAAGAGCAAGTCGATGAGCAAGTCCCTCGTCCTCAATCAAACCAAGCCGCTTCTACCCAAGCTCAAGAACGACAACGACCACGGCGCTTAAGAGGAAGAACGAAAGCTGGTCTACACCAAGAAGAACAAGATGCCGAGGCGCAACGCCTTCAACAACAACAACGAGAAGCGCAAGCTCTTGAGGCGCAACGCGCTCTTCAAGAATCAAGTCGAGCCATCTCCAACCGCAACCGCCAAAGGCGCAATCAAGAGGAAGCCCTTCGAGAAGAAATCCAAGAGAGGAACTATCAACCGCTGCAAGCAACGCCAAGTTCCTCAAGCTCCTCCACAAGCTCATCAAGCTCCACCTCAACCACAAGTTCAACAAGTGCACATTGATCATGGACTTCTCCACTCCAAGAGCAATATGAAGATGATTGCCATCCACGCCAAGGGCGCCATCATCACCATCGCCAACAACACAATGAAGAGCAACGATATGGAAAGCTAAAATTCACCAGGCCCAAGTTCAATGGAAGCAATGACCTCAAGAGTACCTCTCATGGGCATTGAAGGTCGACAAAGTCTTTCATTTACACAACTATGAGGAAGAGAAGAAGATCGCTATGGCATCACTTGAGTTCCAAGACTTGTGCTCATATGGTGGGAACAAATCCTTGAGCGCCGACAAGCAAGAGGTGAACTCCAATCACCACTTGGGCTCAAATGAAAGATATCATGCAGCACGTTTTGTGCCCACTTACAACAAGCGCGACCTCTTCAAGAAACTCCAACTCCTCAAGCAAGGAACAAAGAGTGTTGAAGAATACTACAAGGAAATGGAGATAGCCATGATTCGAGCCAATGTGAAGGAAGATGATGAGCAAACAATGGCACGCTTCTTGAATGGACTCAATCATCCCATCAAGAAGATCACGACTTCCAACCCTACTCCAACCTCATTGAACTCGTGCATCAAGCTACAAAGGCGGAAGTACGCCAAGTACTCGTCCAAGACCTACGGCTTCTCCAACAACCAACCTTCAGCAACTCCTCCAACATCTACATCAACCAAACCTTATACAAGCAACGACGACAAGTCAAGTTACAAGAAAACGTCGACAATTTCAAGTCGTCCTACTCCTACTACAAGCAACTTCAAGAAGCGCTTCATCATCTACTCCGACCGATGAGACCATCAAGACAAGCTCCTTCAAGTGTTTCACTTGGCGGCGCCGAGGCCACAAGTCCTATGAATGCACAAAAAGCTTAATTCATGATCCTCAACGCATTTATGGTACCCATGACTCCATGAGTGATGAGGAGATGGAAGCCCTTTGCGTAAGTGGCCATGCACCGCGAGTGAACGAGGATGAAGATGATCAAGTCTTTTGTGATGAGGATTCGATCCTCGCTCTCGTTGTCTCCAAGGTCTTGACTCTTCAACATCAACAAGAAGAAGAACAAAAGATGCCACATCTTTCACACAAAGGCCGCATCAATGGAAGGTCCAACAAGGTCATCATCGACGGAGGTAGTTGCCACAACTTGGCAAGTGAAGAACTATGCTCCAAGCTTCAATTGGTTAAGAGGAAGCACCAAGACCGATGTAGGGCGGAACCCTATGTTGACGATCTTTCACGTTTGGAGGGGATCCTACGAGGAGAACACGACGAACAAGCGGAAGAACACAAGAACAAACACACAAGAGGAACACTAAACCGACAAATCTCGATCATACAAGGGCTAGATCACCGAACACATAAGGTAGCACAAGATTCAAAATCAACAAAGGAAAGATACACGAGTAACCGGTCTTCTCCGGGAGGAGGTCTTGATTGGGTCCGCCCTAGAAGGGGGTCTTGAATCCTCTTGGAAGGATCTTCTCCGAGGAGGCGCGATCTCCGAGGAGAAGGTAACAAAGTGGATGAGCAAAGCTTCCTCACACAAATATGAGCTAATCCTTTGCTAACCCTAACTAGGAGGAGGAGGAGATCTATTTATAGTCTTAGTGCAAAAGGGGCAAAGTGAACGGGTACAAGGCTCGGGCCATGTCGCGGTCATTACAGTGTTTGACGTCCCAAGGCGCCGGACGTCCGGGGCTTCGACGGTCCGGACGTCCCGAGGTCAGCCGGACGTCCGTCAGAACTGCTCGGGTGTGGTCGGTCTGGTCGCCCGGAGGCTTCGGCTCGTGAGATTTGGTTCTCCGGTGGGCTGTGAGTCGGCGGTCGTCGGGAGAGGGCCGGTCGTCCGGGATTGGAAGGCCTTGACGTCTGTGGATCGCTTTGACGTCCCGAGATTCGCTTTTGGTACGGGCGTCCGGCCGTCCGGTGGCGTCGGTCGTCCGTGGGGAAAGAGTCGCTTGGACGTCCGGACTTGGCTGGACGTCTGATGCCTCGAAGCTTCAGCAGCTTTTTCTTCTTCTTCTTCAACATGCTTGGGGTCTCGCTGCCTTGGCTCTTGCAGGTAGTTGTTCCTTGGCTCAACTCCATATACCTGATTACACATAGGGTTTCCGAATGAGGTAGTAGCCAATTCTCGTGAGTAGGAAGAGGGAGTTCAGAGAGGAGCGAGTTCACCTTATCTTCGATAGCCTTAGCTCAGGCTCGAGTCATGGGTCCACGCGGGTGTTGAGGAAGATGTAGGTGCGGCCCATGGGGATGAGTGAGGGATGCTCCGCATCATCTCCCCTTGAGAGAGAGATACGACTCGGATCAAAAGCTTCATCTCCATGGTATGGTGCGAGGTCCTTGACGCTGAAGATGTCGCCACATTGTACTTGTCTCGAGGTAGGTCGATCTTTGTAGGCTTGTCGCTAGAAGGCATAGCACCTTGAAAGGTCCATCGGCTCTAGGAAAAAGCTTGACTTATGCTCTTTGGGGAAGCGGTCCTCAAGGTGTAGCCACACTAGATCACCAATGTTGAAGACCATGGGTTGCTTGTTATCACGCTTCAATATGCGATACTATCCTAAAGAGACTCAAGGTCCCACTCAAGGATAGAACCGCATATTGAAACGCTTTTGCAAGGTGGATATCATTACATCAACATTACATAATAGATGGGGATACAAATCCAAGCCATACAATGTCACAAGAATACAACAATACATCATATACAAGATCAACATCCCACACAGATGAAACATAAACAAAAGCTCAAACGACATCCACTCCCCGCCGCCCAGTCAGCCGACCGAACCTATCCCCCGATCAAGAAGAAGCGTAAGAAGAACTCCAAAACAGCAAACATCGCCTCGCATCATGATCATCGCAAAGTTCGCACCGCAATCGTTGTTGTAGTAACTGCGTGAGCCACAAGGACTCAAAGAATCCCATTACCATGGGTATCAAGCACTAGCAAAGCTTAATGGGAAAGGAAGGTAAAGTGGTGATAGAGGCTAAGGTGTCCCGATGTTTCGGAGATGGTGGCTATCGCTTCGTGGGGAGTCGACCTTGACGATCCGACTCACGAACGCAGCGTAGACGCCGCGCCTTTAGCAATCGCTAAACCAACTTCCCGAGGGTTATCGACCACGCCGGAGCACGATCAACCCGACCACGACGCAGGGCCTCGTTTCTCGCGAGCAAACGAAGAACAAGCAAGAAACTGAGATTGCAATCTGAATACGCGGTCGTAATATAAGATGAAAGCTTTATTGATCAAGGTGGGGTTCTGGCAGACGCTTTGTCCGGTCGCTGAACACAAACGGCACGCCAAGTTGCATCTATGGCTAACTTTAATCTAAACAAAACCCAAAGTCTAAACGGTGCCCTAAGGGCTGTATATATGGAGGAAGAGGGGGAATTTCGTGGCCCTTGGTGGAGGGGTCCGAAATCAACCCTAACTCTTGTTTCCCCACACATACGGGACTCTAAAAACAGCCTATACTTAAGTATTTCTGAAATTACATGGGCCTGGCCTAATAATAAGGTGACGCAGCACCTAGAATAGCCTATGGACGATATTATGAAGTGGCATCTTGTATATTTCGTCCAAGGCCCATGCACTCATTAGGGTGGCTTCAAAGTCCCGAATCATCACTTGTAACTCCGCTTTTGTTCTCCTGGCGCATGCCAACATCTCCATGCTTGAACTTGCTCCAAGGTTCATCTTTCTTGTCCATGGTAGGCCCTTCATTTGTAAGCAAAACAAAATGTATCCAATTTAGGCAGCATCATATTCTCATGAACATTGGAATCAAGCACAAGAAACGAAAGTACCGATAATTCAATTGGCGGCGCGAGCTCTAGTAATTGGTCCAAAGATGTATAGTCATAGTAGGGGCTGTGGGTGTAACAATGGTATTGATGTCCTCATCATCCTCCCCTTCTTGAAAATGAAGTCGCCCTCGACGGAAGCTCATCTTCCTCACCCAAATAAGGCTTCAAATCTGTAATGTTAAAAGTGGGACTAACCTCAAAATCAGCAGCAGCTCAAGTGTATATGCATTATCATTTATTTTCTCTAACACCTTAAATGGACCATCAGCACGTGGTATTAGCTTTGATTTATGCAATTTAGGAAACCTATCCTTACGCAAATGTAACCAAACAAGATCTCCAGTGCAAAAGACAACATGTTTTCTACCCTTATCTCCAAAGAAGTTTATATTTAGCATTCATACGCCAATGTTTTCCTTAGTTAACTCATGCATTTTTAAAATCAATTCAGCACGCTCTTTAGCATCAAAATTAACCTTCTCCGAAGATGGAAGAGGCAACAAATCAATAGGTGCAATGAGGTAGAAGCCATACACAATTTCAAAAGGGCACATCTTAGTAGTAGAATGCAATGAACGATTATAAGCAAATTCAATATGAGGCAAGCATTCTTCCCACATTTTCTTATTATTCTTCAAAACAGCCCTAAGCATAGTAGAACAATGTTCTATTGACAACTTCAGTTTGTCCATCAGTTTGGGGTGACAAGTAGTACTAAAAAGCAGTTTAGTCCCCAACTTAGCCCATAAACATCTCCAAAAGTGGCTAAGAAATTTAGTATCACGATCCGAAACAATAGTATTTGGCACACCATGCAAGCTAATAATTTCAATGAAAGAACAAATCAGCAACATTATCAAAGATCATCGCTTTTATGACATGGTATAAAGTGTGCCATTTTCGAGAATCTATCCACGATAACAAATATGCTATCCCTCCCTTCTTTGTTCGAGGTAAACCTAAAACAAAGTCCATAGATATATCCTCCCAAGGAATACTAGGCATGCAAAGGCATATATAAACCATGAGGGATTGAGTCGTGACTTAGCTTTTTGATGTGTAGTGCAGCAAGCAACAAACGCCAACATCCTGGCCTCATCTTTGGCCAAAAGAAATGTGTAGCAAGTATATCCTCCGCCTTTTTTTGACGCCAAAGTGTCCCATTAAGCCTCCTCCATGCGCCTCCGCAACAACAAAAGACTTAACAGAGCTAAGCAGGAATGCATAGCTTGTTAGCACGAACACAAACCATCATTAATAACGAACTTGTTCCATGTTCTTCCTTCTTACAATTCTGCATTACATCTTTTAAAATCAGCATCATGCACATATTGATTCTTTGATGGTCTCCAAACCAAATATTTTGAAGTCAAGTTGTGAAAGCATAGTATATCGATTTAGACAAAGCATCAAAGAATAACATTTTCTTTACTCTTCTTGTGTTTAATGACATAAGGGAAAGTCTCAATGAATTCAACCCATTTAGCATGTCTACGATTCAGTTTAGCTTGACTTTTAATATGTTTCAAAGATTCATGATCGTAATGTATAACAAATTCTTTGGGCCATAAATAATGTTGCCATGTCTCTAACGTCCTAACAAGAGCATATAATTCTTTGTCATAAGTAGAATAGTTCAGACTAGGCCCACTCAATTTTTCGTAAAAAGTATGCAACAGGTTTGTTATCTTGTAATAACACACCTCCTAATCCAATTCCACTAGCATCACATTCAAGCTCAAAAGTCTTATTAAAGTCGTGAAGTTGGAGTAAAGGAGCATGTGTCAACTTATCTTTCAATACCGTGAAGGCTTCTTCCGTATGCGGTACCCCAAACAAAAGGCACATCCTTCTTTGTAAGCTCATTGAGAGGTGCAGCAATGGTGCTAAAGTCTCTCACAAAACGCCTATAGAAACCAGCGAGTCCAAGAAAACTCCTCACTTGTGTGACCGCTTTTTGGGCTGCGGCCAACTCTCAATAGCTTCAATCTTGGCTTTATCAACTTCAATTTCGTGGAGTAACAACATAGCCAAGAAAGATACTCTCCACGGGTGCAAAAGGTGCACTTCTCCTAAGGTTACCAAACAAACGCAGCATCACGTAGAGCATTAAAAAACAGCACGTAAATGTTCCAAATGTTCTTCCAAAGATTTGCTATAAATCAAGATATCATCAAAGTAAACTACCACAAATCGTCCAATGAAAGCACGTAAAACTTCGCTCATTAATCGCATGAAAGTACTAGGTGCATTAGTTAACCCAAAAGGCATGAATAACCACTCATATAATCCAAACTTAGTTTTTAAATGCTGTTTTCCATTCATCTCCCAATTTCATACTTAATTTGATGGTATCCACTACGCAAATCAATCTTTGAGAATATTGTAGAGCCACTCAATTCATCAAGCATATCATCTAGCCTAGGAATAGGATGACGATAATCTAATAGTAATATTATTAATGCCTCTACAATCAACACACATACGCCGACGTACCATCCTTTCTAGGCACTAGTATAATAGGAACAGCATAAGGACTAAGAGATTCGCAGATATAACCTTTTATTCGAAAGCAGCTCCTCGCACTTGATTTATAATCTCCTTCGCCTCCTCCGGATTGGTACGGTATGGTGCGCGCGGTTGGTAGCATGCAATCGGGAATTAAGTCAATTTGATGCTCAATCCTCGAATAGGTGGTAATCCTGCGGCACGCCTTGTGGGAAGACGCCGAACTCCTGCAAAATGTTAGTGACAGCAGGGGGCAAAGAGGAAGGCATCGCCCCTCAATGAAAATAATGCCTCTTTGCACACAAAAAGCATAGCAAACAGATTTGCTAGAATCTAGCTCATCAATATCAGATTTGGTGGCAAATAAACATGCACTTTTCAGTTTAATTTCAGAAGCAACATTAGATGGTTTATTATTAGGCTTCATTTGTTGCTCAAATTCTTTGCCACAATCTGATTTTTCACTCTTATTTTTCTCCTGCTTTTGCTTTATTAGCTCTATTAATATCATCTTTCAAAATGGAATCAGAGTCATAGGAAGCAAAAGTAATATTTTATCCTTGTGAACAAGAGTATACCGATTGTTTCTACCATGGTGTACAGAATTTTTATCAAATTGCCATGGTCTACCAAGTAATAAGGAACATGCTTGCATAGGTACCACATCACAATCAACATAATCAGCATATGTAGAGATACTAAAATACACACCTAACAAAGACGTGTTACCTTAACCTTGCCGCTGTTGTTGAACCATTGGATGTAGTAAGGATGTGGATGTGGTCTTGTGGTGAGAGAAAGCTTCTCCACCATATCCATGCTAGCTGTTGTTGCAGCTCCTCCATCTATGATGACGCTTAATAGAACGCTCCTTCACAACTCCCCTTTGTATGGAACAAGTTATGTCTCTGATTTTGCTCACCGGTGTAACTCGCACACTCAAAAACACGTTGAGCAACTAAACATTCATACCTGTCAAAGATCTTCAAAGAGCCATGTATTGCGTAGTCATGATCGTAATCATCTCCACCGTGTTCTTCATGTGTAATAAGAGCCAAAGTCTCTTCATCATAGTCACTAGCGGACTCCATACCCACCATCCTCAAGAGCAATCATCACACGCTGAGATTGGCATTCTCTCAAGAAATGTCCTCTTCCCTTACAACGATTTCATACAAATAATATCACTTGTGTGCCCTGCTGACGCCCATGGAAGAAGAAGAAGAGCTCTGTAGGCCCAGCAGTGTGCTCTTGGCGATAGTGGTGGTTGTGCCCGCTTTCTTGTATCACGGTTGAGGTGGCAGCCGACTTGAGGTGCCGTGTAGTAGAACGTGGAAGTAGATGATGCACGGGTGTCCATGCGATGAAGGCTCTAATTGCAGTAAAAGTTAGTTCGCTACCAACGCACTAGTCGATCCTCGTGACTTAATGCTCAGCTTTTACAAGCAAGATGGAATAATCGAAAGTGATATTATTATAATCCTTGTAGTCTAGGAATGGTCTCAATCTCTATTTAATCCACCTGTAAAACGTAAGCATAGCTTCATTCTCCTCAACAATACCACATCTAATCAAGCCAGTTTGTAATTCCCGATAATATTCTTCTACCAAATTTTTTTCCTTGTCTTAAGCGCCGCAATTTTTGAAGTAATTCACGTTGATAATATGGTGGAACCCAACGAGTACGCATAGCAGTTTTCAAAGCAGCCCAAGTAGCTGAACAGTGATATAATCTACAATGTTCGCATTCACCAAACACATGCAAAGCTAGTGAAAGCACAAACAAGCAGCAGGAACACGCCTCTCCTCGTGATATTGTAAACATGTAAATCGTTGTTCAGTTTCTAACTCCCAAGTAAGATATATATCGTGAACATATCTACCCTCAAAATGGTGGAATATTCAATTCAGTTTAGGGAGATGGTCATGATCTCGTGACCAAGGGGGAGCCCTAACATTGCCATTATTTGCATGTGGACGACCCTGGTGGTTGTGGTGCTGGTGGTTGCACGTAGTTCTGATGTTGATCAACCTCATCCCTCGTGAATCTCTCACATAATCATCCTCCCCCACCGCAGCAGCAGGCCAGGAGCCACGGTAGTATCAACAAAGAGTACCAAAGCAGCTTGGCCAGTGCTGAAGAGGGACACGGGAAGCTCATGGAGGGCTGTTTCTGCTGATGTGGAGGTAGTCCTTGGTGTTGTAGTAGAGGTGCGTTAGGGTGCCGCCGGTGGTGGTGGTGGTAGAAGGCGAGCAATTCATTAAACTTGTTATCGTAGCTTTGTTTCAACGCCTTCTCAATGCCATCTATCTTCTCCATGGCCTTCTTCAAATCTATTTAGCACATCGTCCACCTGCCCACTCATCATTTGTTGAAACTTTATCATGTAGCGCTTTTGTTTGTCATGTGTTCTCCCGCCAGTCCTCGCTGGCTTGTGATCCTGCCATGGTTAGCAGCAATAGAAACACTCAAGAATATGATTCTAGACTACGAGGAAGTGGTGGTGGTTGTGTGGTGGACAGTCACAACCACAAGCTAAATCTCAAATTCTTACCAGCCTACCCAAAGAAGAAAGCGTGTGATCGGCAACCGATGTAGTCAAAACTCTCAAAGCTTGGATAGAGCGATTACTGTGGAGAGTCAAACGCATCGATGTAGATGTATGTGGAGCTGGAAGGCTTATAATATGGTAGCAAAAAAGGGTCAGCAATAATCAATTCAGAGATGCAAAGTTGAATAAACGCCAACGACGGTAGATCAGGTGTCGGGTCTCTAGGCTAGACCTGCGTATAGAGACGCGTAGCCTAGAACACTAACAAAATCACGTGCGTCAGACGGAAATGGGAAAAGCACACTTCGAAAAAAATTTCGCTTCTTTTTTTTATACCGCTTTTTTTTGCGCTGTTTTTTTTTTTTTTTTTGCTAAAAATCACTATAATGGCGTAGTGTCTCAAAACTCTTCCCGTGTCAAACCGACAGGATGGGCACGAAATTTTTTCAAATTTTTTTTTCGAACGCCTCGACCCAAAACCGGAAACGGGTCAAAAAACTTTCTATAATGGCGAATCGCCTCAACACGCTTTAGAAACACTTAAAAACAGGATAGCCGTAAAATTTTTCTCGACAAGCGCGCCGAAAATTTTGGCCTAACGGAGGGTGGTTTCCGCACCTACTCCGCAAGGAAACACGAATCGGAAACTAGATGGATCTCGAAAACAAACCTAATATGAGAAGAACTCGGATTGGTGGTGGATATATGGTGGTGGTATATGGCAGCGTGGTGGTAGCGGTGGTAGTATATGGATATGGATCGGTGGTATATGGACACGGATTGGTGGTGGTATATGGATACGGATTCGAGCGGTGATGGTAGGTGGCAGGGCGATGATGATGGTGCGGTGGGCGGCGTGACAAATCTCTGCATGACCGTAACTCAAACTCTAAAAGACTAGACGCTAAGACCAAAGCAACTAGACACGACGATGCAACCGCAAATTCAACAAAGCAAAACCCTAAAAAGATTATGCAAAGGCTCAGATTGGTTCGGATATGATGAACTAACCCTAATTTTTTTTTGTGGCTTTTTTCGTGGGACTATAGGTATGAAGAAATCGCACTGATCTAAACTACGGAAAACCTGTAAAATCTCACCGAGCAACCCGGAAAATCTGATACCACTTGATAGAGGCTAAGGTGTCCCATGTTTCGATGAGATGGTGGCTATCGCTTCGGTGGGAGTCGACCTTGACGATCCGACTTTCGCTTTAACGTATGGCGTAGACGTCTACTTTTAGCAATCGCTAAACCAACTTCCGAGGGTTATTGACCACGCCGGAGCACGATCAACCGACCACGTAGGGCCTCGCTTCGCGAGCAAACGAAGAACAAGCAAGAAACTGAGATTGCAATCTGAATATTGCGGTAATATAAGATGAAAGCTTTATTGATCAAGGTGGGGTTCTGTGGACGCTTTGTCCGGTCGTTGAACACAAACGGCACGCCAAGGGTTGCAGCTATGGCTAACTTTTTAAACTAAACAAAACCCAAAGTCTAAACGGTGCCCTAAGGGTGTATATATGGAGGAAGAGGGGAATTTTCGTGGTTCTTTGGTGGAGGGGTCCGAAATCAACCCCAACTCTTGTTTCCCCACACATACGGACTCTAAAAACAGCCTATACTTAAGTATTTTCGAAATTACATGGGCCTGGCTCAATAATAAGGTGACGCAAAGCACCTAGAATAGCCTATGGACGATATTATGAAGTGGCATCTTGTATATTTCTGTCCAAGGCCTCATGCACTCATTAGGGTGGCTTCAAAGTCCTCGGAATCATCACTTGTAACCTGCTCTTGTTCTCTCTTGGCGCATGCCAACATCTCCATGCTTGAACTTGCTCCAAGGTTCATCTTTCTTGTCCATGGTAGGCCCTTCATTTGTAAGCAAAACAAATGTATCCAATTTAGGCAGCATCATATTCTCATGAACATTGGAATCGCTACCAAGAAACGAAAAGTACCGATAATTCAAATTGGCGTGCGCGAGCTCTAGTAATTGGTCCAGTATGTATAGCCGCAGGGGCTGTGGGTGTAACAATGGTATTGATGTCCTCATCAAGTGGTGAGGTTGCAGCAGCGACTAAGCATGTATGGTGGCTAACTTACACAAATAAGAGCGAGGAGAGAAGCAAGGCAAGCGGTCGTCAACTAGTAATGATCAAGAAGTGATCCTGAACTCCTACTTATTTCAGACATAACCCGTAAAACCGTGGTTCTCCACTGATCAACCCCAAAAGAGACACTCACGGTTACGCATTAACGGTTGGTGTATTTAGAAGAGTTTACTTCAAGTTTACTACAACCGGATATTAACAAAATCCCATCTCGCCACATAACCGCTGGCACGGCTTTCGAAAGTTCAAACCCCGCAGGGTGTCCCAACTTAGCCCATGATAAGTTTCCTCGCGATCAACGAAGGATATTCCTTCTCCGGAAGACCCGATCCGATGTAGGGTGAGACCCGACGGAGCGATCTTTCACGCTTGGAGAGAATCCTCACGAGGAACACGAAGAACGAAAGCGGAAGAACAAGAGGAATCACGGGAAAACGAGAGAGAACTCACTCAACCGACAAGAAAACAATCACACAAGTGCTAGATCGATGAACACATAGAGTGGCACAAGATTCAAGAACAATAAAGATAAAGATACACGAGTAGCCGATCTTCTCCTAAGGAGGTCTTGATGGGGTCCAACCTAGGAGGGGGTCTTGAATCCGCTTGGGGATCTTTCTCCAAGAGGTCCCGATCTCAAGGAGAAGTAGCCAAGTGGATGAGCAAAGGCTCTCTCACCTAAACATGAGCTAATCCAAAGCTAGCCCTAACTAGGAGACGGAAAGGCCCTATTTATAGTCTTAGTGCAAATGGAAGTCAAAACGGAGGGGTACATGGGCCTCAGTCCGCATCAGGTGTCGGACGTCCGGAAAGGTGTCGGACGTCCGGAGGCTCGCGAGGGTCCTGGCCGTCTGACCGCTCGGACGCCCGCAGCTCCGGCTCGGGTGATGGTCGCCTGGACGTCCTGGCCGCCCGGCCGTCTGTAGATTTGGTTCGGGTGATGAAGTCCTGACGTCCGGCCAGCCCGGCCGGGCAAGAGGTTTGATTCGGTGATGATGTTCCGGACGCTCGAGGGCGCTGGACGTCTGCGGGCTCAGATCGCTTGACGTCCGGAGGTGGTCGGACGTCCGGTCCTCAGAAGCTTCAATGATCACTTCTTCCTCTTCGACATACTTGGAGTTCTCGCTGCCTTGGCTCTTGCAAGTAGTAGATCCTTGGTTCGCCTGTGTTCCCCGATTACACATAGAGTTTCGAATGAGGTAGTAGCCATGTCTCATGGGTAGAAATAAGAAGTTCGGAGAGGAGCGAAGTTCACCTTATCTTCAATAGCCTTAGCTCGGGCTCTTGTCATGGGTCCCGTGGTGTTGAGGGAGATGTAGGCACGTCCGTGGGGATGAGTGAGGGCTGCTCCGCATCATCTCCCCTTGGGAGAGATCCGACTCGGATCAAAAACTTCATCTCCATGGACAGGTGCAAGGTCCTTGACGTTGAAGATGTCGCCACGTTGTACTTGTCGCGAGGTATGTCGATTTTGTAAGTTGCTTCGCTAGAAGCGCAAAAGCACTTTGAAAGGGCCATCGGCTCGAGGGAGAAGTTTGACTTATGCTCTTTGGGGAAGCGGTCTTGCGAAGGTGTAGCCACACTTGATCGCCAATGTTGAAGACGCATGGGGTTGCTTGTTGGCGCTGAGCTTGTTTGCTTGGCGTTGTACTTGGCGCCAATTATGCGGCCTTTGTATCTTCGCAGCATCTTCTTGATGTAGCTTGCTCGCTCACTTGCATCCATGTTGGTGCGCCTTTGAGAGGGAGTGGTAGAATGTCCAATGGGGACAACGGGTTGAAACCAGACGACTTCAAGGGGACTTGCCGGTAGTTGAATGTCTTGCACGATTGTAGGCGCATTTCGGCGATAGGGTAGACATGCTTCCCACTCCTTGATGTTCTTCTTGATCAAGACACGAAGTAGAGTGGATAGTGTGCGGTTCGTCACCTCCGCTTTGTCAGCCGGTTTGAGGATGGTATGCCGAGGAGAACAATAGCTTGATTCGAAGCTTGGCCCATAGGGTCTTCCAAAAGTAACTCAAGAACTTGACGTCACGATCGGAGACGCATTGTCTTTGGTACTCCATGGAGTCGCAAGATTTCCTACAAAAGAGATTTGCAACATGTGAAGCATCGCTCATCTTGTTGCAAGGAAATGAAATGTGCCATCTTAGAAAATCTATCCACAACAACAAACACGGAATCCTTGCCATTTTGTGTCCTAGGCAAACCAAGTACAAAATCCATACTAATGTCTTCCCATGGTTGGTATGGAATAGGAAGAGGCATGTAAAGACCATGAGATTGAGCTTAGACTTAGCTTTCATGACATGTATAGCATCGGGTTGGTGAAGCGTTGAACGTCATGGAACATCTTGGCCCAAAAGTAGTTGTTGGAGAGCGTGGCTAATGTTTTGTCGCTGCCCAAAGTGTCCAATGAGTCCGCCTCCATTAGCTTCTTGCAAAAGGATCAAACGATGAGAAGACTCGGGAATGCAAAGTTTGTTAGCTCTCATAAGATAACAATCCTTGATGTAATATTTGTCCCAAGATCGCAAAGGCCAAGCACTTAGCATAAGGAGAACCAAAAGATGGATCCCCGCCTATACAAGTCTTTTTATATGGTCAAAAACCAATGACATTCAACTCAAGTTGAGTGACAAGCATGCATATGCGTGAAAGCTGCCGGCAACTACATTTTCTTTACCCTTAATGTACTTGATCACATAAGGAAAAGATTCAATGAATTCACTCCATTTTATGCGTGACGCTTGTTCAATTTAGTTTGACCTTGAGGTACTTAAGCCGCTTTCATGATCGGTATGGATGACAAACTCGTGAGGTCTAAGGTAATGTTCCCAAACATGGAGCACGCCAAGACTAAAGCATACAATTCTTTATCATAGATGGGATAATTAAGTTGAGCACCGGAGAGTTTTTCACTAAAATAAGCAATGGCTCGTTTTTCTTGCATCAAAACTCCGCCAATTCCGGTACCACTTGCATCACAATGAACCTCAAAAGTTTTGTCAAAATTGGGCAAAGCAAGAATCGGAGCATGAGTAAGCAAAGTCTTGAGCTTATCAAAAGCGGCTGATTGCAAAGTTCCCCAAACAAAGGGAGTATTCTTCTTGCTCAAAGCATGCAAAGGAGCGGCAATTGTGCTGAAATCTTTCACAAAGCTTAATATAGAAACCCAAGAAGACCAAGAAAACTTCGACTTGTTGCAAATTGGTGGGTTGGGGCCAAGTTTGTATTTCTTGTATTTTTGATTCATCAACATGGACACCCTTTTAGGAAACAACAAAACCCAAGAAAACCACTTTGTCAACTCCAAATGTGCATTTTTTTCAAGTTTGCATAAAGGCTTTCTTTTGTAAGAGTTTGCAACACAGATTTTACATGATTGATGTGTTCTTTCATGGTTTTGCTAAACACAAGAATATCGCCAAAGTAGACCACAACAAAGACTCCAATGTAAGGGCAAGCACATGATGCATAAGACGACGAAAGTACCGAGCTTCCGAAAGACCCATAGGCATCACTAACCACTCATATAAACCAAATTTGGTTTTGAAAGCAGTTTTCCATTCATCACCCTCTTGTATGCGGATTTGATAATAGCCACTTTTAAGATCAATTTTTGAGAAAAGATGGCTCCACTAAGTTCATCAAGCATGTCATCTAAGCGAGGAATGGGATGCCTATATCGAACGGTAATAGCATTGATAGGTCTACAATCGGAACACAAGCGGAAACTTCCATCGGGCTTAGGGCACAAGAATAACCTAACGGCACAAGGGCTTAGGCTTTCACGTACATGACCGTTGTCGATGAGTTGTTGTACTTGCTGCTGAATCTCCTTGGTTTCTTCCGGATTAACTCGGTATGGAGCTTTGTTTGCAGAGGCGCCCGGGATGAGGTCGATTCGATGCTCAATGCCTCAAGAGGAGGTAGACCCTGAGGTAGCTCATCGGGAAAAACATCTTGGAATTCCTGCAAAAGAGATTGAAACACCAAAGGTAGCTCGTGAATGGTGTTAGTTTTTGGTTCTCCATCCTTGCACACAAGGACAAAGTGCATCACGGTAGATGGGTTCTCACACACTTCTCTCATCTCACTTTTGGTGGCAAATAGAATGAGGTTATTCTCTCTAGGCTAAGAGTCGCTCAAATTTTGCTTGTGGCTCTCACTCACTTTTTGGTGGGTCACTTTCTCACTCTTTTCTCTATGATGGGTGGCTTTCTTGTCGGCTATCACTTGACTAGGGAGACATAGGTCGAAAGTACATACTCCTTCCCTTTCATCTTGAAGTTATAGTGATTGGTTCGCCTATTGTGGATGACACCACGGTCGAATTGCCACGGGCCGCATCTCAAGAAGGAGGTGGCAAACGGTCATTGGGACCACATCACACTCCAAAGTGTCTTCATAAGCACCAATTTTGAAGGAGACTTGGACCGTATGCTCGACTCAGAGATAGTGCCGGAGTCACTTAGCCATTGAACCTTGTAGAAGTGCGGTGCTTCTTCTTGATTAGTTGGAGCTTGGAGCATAGTTCTTCACTTGCCAAATTGTGGCAACTACCTCCATCGATGATGACCTTGATGGACCGGGCCCATTGATGCCGCCTTTTGTGTGGAAGATGTGGCATCGCTGGTCTTCTTCTTGTTGATGTTGAAGTGTCAAGACTTTGGAGACAACGAGAGCGGGCTCAATCCTCATCACAAAAGACTTGATCATCTTCATCTTCATTCACTTGCCGTGCATGGCCACTTGCTCAAGGGCTTCCATCTCCTCTTCACTCATGGAGTCGATGTGCCATCGTCGCTGAGGATCATGGTGCGCTTGTTGGTGCATTCATATGACTTGTGGCTCGTCACCGCAAGTGAAACACTTGAAGGAGCTTGTCTTGATGGTCTCATCGGTCGGAGTAGAGGATGAAGCACGCTGCTTGAGGTTGTTTGTAGTAGGAGGAGGACGACTTGAATTTGTCAAGTCTTCTTGTAACTTGACTTGTCGTCGCTTCTTGAAGAAAGCTTGGTCAAGTAGATGTTGGAGTAGTTGTTGAAGCTTGGTTGTTGGAGAAGTCAGATGTCTTGGATGAGTACTTCATGCATTTGAAGTCATCTTGCACTTGGCATGCCCGCCTTTGTAGCTTGATGCACGAGCTCAATGAGGGATGAGTATGGTTGGAAGTCGGGCGATCTTCTTGTTGGGATGATTGAGTCCATTCAAGAAACGCGCTATAGTTTGCTCATCATCTTCCTTGACATTGGCACTAATCATGGCTATCTCCATCTCCTTGTAGTATTCTTCAACGCCTTTGTTCCTTGCTTGAGTAGTTGGAGTTTCTTGAAGAGATCGCGTTGTAGTATGTTGGCATTAAAACGGCTCGCATGACATCCTTCATTTGAGCCCAAGTGGTGATTGGAGGTTCACCTCTTGCTTGTCGTCAGCCAATGATTTGTTCCCACCATATGAGCAACGTAATCTTGGAACTCAAGTGATGCCATAGCGATTTTCTTTGCTTCATCGTAGTTGTGCAAACTAAGATTTTGTCAACCTTCAATGCCCATGAGAGGTAGTCTTCGGGTCATTGCTTCCATTGAACTTGGGCATGGTGAATTTTAGCTTGTCAGTAGCGCTGTTCGTCATTGTGTTGTTGGCGTTGTTGATGATGACGCCCTTGACGAGGGATGTACTTGCCTTCATGTTGCTCTTGGCGCCGGAGGAAGACCATGATCAACTTGCTCGTGGTGGAATTTGAGGTTGAGGTGGAGTTTGACGAGCTTGTGGAGGAGCTTGAGGAACTTGACGTTGTACATTAGGGTTGGTAGTTCCGCTTCTTGTATTTCTTCTCAAGGGCTTCTTCTTGATTGTGCCGTCATGGTTGCTGGTTGGCGACGGCTCTACTTGATTCTTGAAGGGCACGCTTGGCGCTCAAGAGCTTGCTCGTCAAGGTTGTTGTTGTTGGGACGACGCTGAGCATTGGCGCCTTGTTTGTCTTGGTGACGACGCGGTTTTTCTTCCTCTTGTTGGTGACTTAAGACGTTGCCTTTCTTGAGCTTGAGCAAAGGCCTCTTGGTTTGAATGAGGACGAGGGACTTGATCATCAACTTGCTCTTGTGAGTGCTTGTCATGTAGCGGGTTGCGTAGATGCATGACGATCTTGGCGCTGCTGCTCGTCAAGAGTGTTCGATGACGGTGTACTTGAGTCGTAGAAGGTGTCTTCGGAGTGTCGACTTGAGTGGCTCCGCCTTGATGATGAAGAAGTGGAATGATGCCGGTTTCTCATCAACTAGCGGATCTCGCCCATTCTTGCATCATTCTTCTTGCTTGTGCGCCTCGAACTTGTTGTCAAGTAGTCTCTTGTACGCTGCTCGGAGAGTCGCAAGTCGGTTGCAAGGTTGTCGGCGCGGTCGCCATTGCTTGTTGTTCTTGGTGCAACGCCACAGTAATCAAGAGGTGGCCTTTGGTGACGATGAGGACATGTCGTCGCCGCCTTTGCTCGATTTAAGAGTGGGTTGGTAGAAGAACTTGGCCTATCCATCATTCCAAGCGAGATGTGAGTGGTAGAACGGAAAAGAACTTATACCAATGTACCTTTGACCGATATTGAAAATGAATCAAGTTCACTCAAATGCGGACAAGGAAATAGCACTCTTGGTACCGATTCTTGTCGGTTCTCACACCTACACAAATAAAAGCTTATGGTGGAGCTCGGTTAGATGGTGGCACGAAATTTAATGCAATTGTAAGTGAGACTCAATAAAGTTGGAAATGATTCACAAATTTGCAAATGCAACAAGTAGACCAATAGCAAGGTATGGTACACGGAAACACACGCTACGAATAGATAATATGGGGTTATGCAACCAAGGATGAGCTAAAATGTGGAATACACCAAGATGCTCTTGTTGCACACCACTAGAGAGACGCTTAGCACGATTGCGCAATAGGCGGATACTTAACTTGTGCACAACCTACTAAGCAAAAACTGCAACGACTTCTATCCCAAGTATGCTATATGTATAGTGTGTCGATGTGTGGATCCAAGATGATCAAGTATGACAATCTTAATGTTTGATGATGCTATGGTTCTTGCTCATAAGCTCTTTGCTTAAAAGCTTGATTGGCTCTTTCTTTTATGAGCTCTTTTCTCATGCAAAACTTCACGAACCAAGATAGCAATTGTGTATGCGATGACAACTTTGTGACACACAAGTTGATGCTAAGATATGCACCACTATGGTATGGTATGTATGCTATGGAGTATGATCACTAAATGTGCACAAGTCACGCTGTCGGCAATACTCAAAGGCTAGGCTCGATGGGTAAGCTACGCAAAATGAGGCAATGTTGGTTATCAATGGAATAGCAAGGTAAGACAAAGATGTCGCCGGTTACTGGCCCCTTGCGATTATGATCGGTCGATGTAGATGAGCAGTGGTGATGATGACTTTGCACCGCACTCTAGATAGCCAAACACAAAAGGATACGGAAGCCACAACTCAAAATCTCAAAGACAAAATGTGTCAAAATCACATCGGAGGAATCGTGGAAGAATTTGGAGAAGTATGGGGTGGTTGTGGTGTCCGAATCAAGAAATTCAGTTTGGACAGGGTTTTACTTGGACGTCTGCGGACTCCACGGGTCCGTCTCGGGATCAAGGCCGGACGTCCCGCCTTGTCCGGATGTCCTGAGCCCGGGCGAAATCGCCTCGGGAGAGGAACTGCAAAATTTCCGGGAAGAAGATGCTTGAGAGGTTGAAATCGAGGGGTTTGGTGGATGGAAAAGGAGGGAGGGTGGGGAAAGCTAGATCCACACGAAAGCAACACTAATCCATGGACAAAATCAAACAAAATCTAAACTCACAAACAAATAACAAAAAAAAAAATTGGGGGCTATTTTTGTGGGGAATTTTCGGAATTAGGACAAAACAACAAAATCAAGCTAGAAAAAGAGGGGTAGGGCTCCAATAACGTGATCAACGTGGCTCGATACCATGATGATGTAGGGTGAGACCCGACGGGAGCGATCTTTCACGCTTGGAGAGAATCCTCACGAGGAACACGAAGAACGAGCGGAAGAACAAGAGGGAATCACGGGGAAAACGAGAGAGAACTCACTCAACCGACAAGAAAACAATCACACAAGTGCTAGATCGATGAACACATAGAGTGGCACAAGATTCAAGAACAATAAAGATAAAGATACACGAGTAGCCGATCTTCTCCTAAGGAGGTCTTGATGGGGTCCACCCTAGGAGGGCGGTCTTGAATCCGCATGGGGCATCATCACCGAAGAGTTCATTATCTCGAAGGAGAAGTAAACAACTGGATCACCAAAGGCTCTCTCACCTAAAACATGAGCTAATCCAAAGCTAGCCCTAACTAGGAGACGGAAAGGCCCTATTTATAGTCTTAGTGCAAATGGAAGTCAAACGGAGGGGTACATGGGCCTCAACCAAGATCAGTGCCTGGACGTCCGGAAAGGTGCTCTGACGTCCGGAGGCTTCGAGGGTCCGGCCGTCCGGATTCGCTCGGACGTCCGCAGCTCCGTTCGGTGATGGTCGCCTGGACGTCCCATCACCCGGCCGTCTGTAGATTTGGTTCGGGTGATGAAGTCCCTGGACGTCCTGGCCACTCCTGGTCGGCGAGAGGTTTGATTCGGGTGATGATGTTCCGGACGCTCGGAGGGCGCCGGACGTCTGTGGCTGGGATCGCCTGGACGTCCGGAGGTGGTCTGACGTCCGGTCCTGTAGCTTCAAATGCATCACTTCTTCCTCTTCGACATACTTGGAGTTCTCGCTGCCTTGGCTCTTGCAAGTAGTAGATCCTTGGTTCGCCTGTGTTCTTCGATTACACATAGAGTTTCCGAATGAGGTAGTAGCCATGTCTCATGGGTAGAAATAAGAAGTTCGGAGAGGAGCGAAGTTCACCTTATCTTCACAGCCTTAGCTCGGGCTCTTGTCATGGGTCCCGTGGTGTTGAGGGAGATGTAGGCACGTCCGCGGGGATGAGTGAGGGCTGCTCCAAGATCACGACCGCCTCTCGAATCCCGCTTACAAGACATTTCGACAATGGTAAAACAAGACCACCAAAGCCGCCGAATGTGCCGACAAATCCCGATAGGAGCTGCACATATCTCGCTCTCGGGGCACATCGGATGAGCAAGACGACGGGTTGGCATAGACCTGGTTGCCTGTGGGCGCGGACATCGCTGGGTTGGACCAGACTCAGAGGAGAACTGCCGGGGGCTAAAATAAAGATGACCTCGGGCTCCGGAAACCCAAAGGAAAAAAGGGCATAGGTGAGGCAAATGGTAAAACCAATGTTGGGCCTTGCCGAAGAGTTTTATTCAAAGCTTAACTGTCAAGGGGGTCCCATAAATCACCCAACTGCTGTTAGGGCCGCAAAAAATCCGGGGAACATAATACCGATATGACGGAAACTAGGGCGGCAAGAGTGGAACAAAACACTGTGCATAAGGCCGAGCCTTCCACCCTTTACCAAGTATATAGATGCATTAATAATATAAGAGATATTGTGATATCCCAACATAAACATAATCCAACATGGAGCAATCTTAATCTTCACCGCAACTAGCAACGCTTATAAGAGGGCTGAGCAAAAGCGTAACATAGCCAAACAACGGTTTGCTAGAAGGGTGACAACGGTTAGGGGCTATCATGCAATTTGGGAGGCTTCATAAGCAAGTGGTAGGTAACGCGACATAGCGAAAGAACGAAGCAACTAGCATAGCAATGATAGTAATGAGATCCAAGGTGACGGTCATCTTGCCTGAAATCCCGCAAGGAAGAAGAACGAGTCCATGAAGAAGACGAACGGAAGTATTCGAACGAATCCTCACAATCGCAACATTAGCGGAACTAAGAAGCAACACCGGAAAGAAACAAACAACATGGTAAGTGCATAAGCATAAACATGGCATGATGCACAAACAATTTTGATGCATGTCCGGTTTAAAAAGGCATGGCATGGCAATATGCAACAAACAATACTACAAGTTATGGAGCTCAATATGCAACGAGTTGCATATTGACAAAACACCACATTGACATATTTAGTTTACTCTTGTTTAAGCTACCAAATAATATTAAAAGTTGTTAAACATGGCAAGGGGTGAAGCATAATTAAACTACCTATCTAGGCAAGTTTAAATGAGGACGGAACAACAAACAACAATTCCGGAAATCCCCATATGCATATTTCGAATTTGGTACTGTTCTGCCCTAAAACATATTTTATTGTTGTTAAACAGGAAAATAAAGTCCACCATGTTAAACTAGGCATTTTTCCACCCCATTTACATATAAAGTTTATTTAAAACCGAAGCTACGGTTATTTAGTTATGAAATAAATCATTTTAACATGGCATTTGAGCAAATTTAAACAAACAGCATTTTAAACATTTTAAACATGGATGAAAACAGCATATTAAAAAACTAGTTGAAAAACTAAGCATTTTCCATGTATAAATTATTTACATATGAAGCATGGTTAGTTAGTTATTAGATGCATGAACATGAGGGTGCAATCTGTAAACATGCAGTTTTCTGGATAAATAGCAAAATCGCAGACATGGAGAAAAACTACATCGGGTCAAACTGGTGGGGCGGATTGGGCTGCTCACCATGGGCTCTTGGTCTGGCCGAGGAGGAGGAGGCCAGCAGCCGGATTCGGGCGCGGCCGCCTTGGCCAACATACGAAGGGAAGGCAGCCCAAAGGCGTATGTCGGTCGTGGGACTTGGCGCGGTCAACGCGAGCGATGCTCGCTTGGCCGATTGCAGTGTGATTGCTTCGCCCAAGAAGAAGAGCGAGGCGGCGCTGGGACTTGGCAGCAATGGACGTGGTGCGAGGAGGAGGCACGAGGTCGCTGGATCCGGGGCGGCGAGGTCTTGGTGGCGCGAACTCTGGCCGGGCGCTGGGGACGCAGGTTCTCGGGAGGAGAGGCAGGTCGAGGCACCGCTGGACTTGGGGCGCTGGAGAAGGGCGCCGGCGGGCGGAGAAGCCCAGGCGGCGGCTTGGTGAAGACGCAAAGATCGTGGGACTTCGCGGCCCGGCGAGGGAGCGGGACTAGGACGGCGGGATCCGGCGAGGAGGCGGAGTTCCTTCGGAGGGCTGAAGAACTTCAGGCGCTCGGGTGCCACGGCCGCTCCAACTCCCTGTGAGAAAAACTAAGAGAGATGAGAGACCAAAGGGAGAGCAAGAGAGAAAGAGAAACGACCGGAGGGGCAGAACGAAGGGAGAGAGAGGGACGAGGCAGGTCCTGGTCGACGAGGAAGGCGGGGCGCAGTCTGGGTGGTTGGGTTCTGCCAAGCGGCGACGCGCCATGGAGGGGAGGAGCTTGGGCATGAGCAGGGATCGAGCCCCTGCCTCTCTCCTGCTGGGAGCTGGGCGCCACAGGATCGAGGGGATCCAGAGGAGAGCGCTGGTTGGGGAGGTTCGATGGTGGCTTGAATCGAGGAGAGGAAGGTGGATCGGGAGGGATCCCGATGGAGAGAGTGGGCTGGTGGCGGCGATGGGACAAGCCCCCGAAGAACAAGGAGAGTGGGTGGCGGCAAGGGTGTGGGGATGGAGGGATGGGACAGCATAGGGTCTAGGGTTAGACTATAAATATGAGAAAGAGAGGAGTTTGGATCACCCGATCGAAATCCGATGGATGAGAATAAATAGGTAGGGAAGGCGAAATAAGAAAACGACGATGTTTTATAGATGTTTGGGGATGATCCGAATCCAATGGTAATGACAGAGCGGGTCGGGTTCGGAGCAGTTTCGGACACGCACACGAGGGTGCTGCGAGCTGGCAAGAGAGGTTAGGTGGTCACGGTCAAGAGGGAAGCGACAACCCGAATGGCCTCGGAACGGTTAACGAAAGCAAGGGGGGACGCGGCAACTACGAACGGGTGCAAGCTTTTGAAAACAAATGCAGATGCAAAGCGTGTGATGCCATGATGAAATGCAACACCAACACCAATAAAACACATGACGGTCACGCAAAACATGGAAGGCATCTGGAGCGCCAGTCTTGGGGCGTTACAACACTCCACCACTACGAGAGGATCTCGTCCCGAGATCTAGGATGGCAGCGGAGAGAAACGGACGAGGAAGAGAAGAGGTAAAACTAAGTTGCTTCTTCGACAAACGAGTGAAACCACGAACCTTGAGAGTTTGAACAAAATGAAAGAAAGAAAACAACGAATATGAGCAAAGTTGAAAACACTCGTTAGAAAAGAGGAACACGGGATACGCATTTAGTACCAAGAGGTTTAGTGATAAGATAGATATTGAAACCCCTCCCAAGTTAAAACTAGATAGAGAAGGAATAAGATTGATATAATTTGGGCAAAGACTGAATCGAAAAGAAGAAGGAAAACTTGATAAGATGAAAAGAACTTGAAGAGATGACACAACACTCGGTTAAATGGATAAGCATGAAAAGAACACGGTCCTCACAATTCGAGATGATGAGTGAAGAGAGCAACATCACCATGCCTCCTAAGAAAGAATAGAAGATAGATCATTGAAATATAAGAATGGAGAAGAAAATGCCAACTTCTGCCAGAAATTATCTTGGAAAGCACCCTTCGGAGAAGGTTAGAACGGAGTTGTTGGAAAACCAACAACGAAAGGATAAGCTTGTAGTGGGCTTATGGAAACATCTCAAGACTATGAGGTGACAACCGGCCACTAATGGAAACCATTGATTTGATTGAGGGCACCAAAGAGATGAAAACTTCTTCCACCAAGAGGATAAAGAGCAAGCTTGGGTCATGCATAATCACCACAAATAGCAACAACCCTTAAGGAAGAGCTTTAGGTGAAATCTGACACAAGATAACTCCAACGAAGAAGTTGATTGGTCGAAAAGATCTCTTGAACGAAGAGAAAATGATGGATTTAAAATACCTCATCCTTGACAACATATGAATCATGAAACATGAAGGAAATTGTCAAGAGTGACATAACACCACCTCAAAAGATAAGGTAGAAAGAATTGCACTTTGAAATGCAAGAAGAAGAATACTTGAACGCCTCAAAACAAAACATGTGTTGAACACCATGTTTATTTTAGAGTATAGCTTGGCGGATCATAACTTCGAGAGAAATCTTGAAGAACAATTGAAGAATGAAAAGAATCCTTGACTTAACCACTCATGTAGAGCCTCCATGAAGAACTCCGGTAATAAAAGGATGATACAAAAGAAAGAGAAGTTGAAAACACAGGGTGAAGCCTTGCTATGATTTAGAAGGAGCTTCACGAGATAATGCCGAAAACTTGGAATTCCGGAAAAGAAAGGTGAAGCATCTCGAACCGAGAAATGTGACATGATGACAATGATGGAAAGAAGAAACTAGATCACTTGGATGAAACAATAATAAGAATTACGTTATGCGATCCTTCACCAATTTAATTGATGATAAGCAAACGGATTTGTCATACTACTTATTCTTTTGCAAGGGATTGAAGAGAGATATAGTGCCAACTTGAAGAAGTCTTCGACGAATCACCGAGAGGATTGGAAAGGACGAATGAAATGATACGGTAATAAAGGAAGAGGAATCTTGAACGAACCACCGTAAAAATTGAAAATGAAAGTAGAAAAGGCACAATTCACCGGGAAGAATTGGAAAACGAATGAAGATACTTGAGGGGACTTAGTTACAAGAGAATGAAGAGATCATGAACTAATTAGAGGA
This sequence comes from Aegilops bicornis, assembly GCA_021605145.1. Taxonomy (NCBI): domain Eukaryota; kingdom Viridiplantae; phylum Streptophyta; class Magnoliopsida; order Poales; family Poaceae; genus Aegilops; species Aegilops bicornis. The sequence continues at coordinate 393,292,729 of CM038670.1, read as the reverse complement.
TATTTGAATGATTCACCTAAGATTTGGAGAACGGTAGCTACACGCTGAGAATGAAGAATTATGACATGATGGCCTTCTTGAGGGAAGAAATGGAAACAACTCATGAAATGCCCCGGATGGGTGAAAAGAATTCTACAATCGAAAACAATTATGAGAGGATGGCATCAAACTTGAACTACGATCTTTGGAAGAACGGGTAAGGATTTAAGAGGAACTCTTCTTCGGTCTTCACGTACGAGAATGTCGAGGAGAAACACCACCAAATTGTTGAGAAACTCCTAAGGATTAAAAGAGGAAAGGTTGAGCCAAAGATGAAAAGAGTTTGAAAGCGACCTTGGAGAAGGTATAGATCGATGAAAATTCATTCTTACGTCAAACTTTGAAATGAATTTGAGAATAGTTCCAGGAAAATTAGAAGAGTCAGGTAAGATCCTGGGAAAAGACCTGTGGGTTAGGGCCCATTCGAAAGAAACATCGTTGAAGGATTGCTTGAAATAAAGATTGCACCGGTAGAATTAAATGGCTTGAATGAGATAACAATCTCAAAATAACTTGATCGGATCTGGAATGAAAAGACGAGCCTTCCGAGATATCTTCAACACTCCGTAACAAATGAATAGCGAGAAGTGAATGATTAAGAGGTGCATCGGCAAGAGAAAGCATTTGCAACAAGGAAAGGAATATGATCAACACTGAAAGCTTGAGTTAAATCCACCGGAAAAGAAACAACAACGAAGGATGATGAACTCGAAACTGTTGAGCATCTTCATGGGAAATCACCGGATAAGAACATCGAAAGAAAAGAATGAAGAGACTTCTCTCAAATAAAAAGGATACATGCTTAAGAAATCTGAGTCCTTGAAGAAAAAAAGGGTGGGAGGGCGGGAAAACAAAGGCAACTTGGGACGGATGAAACAGATACCGTTGAGAAGAACTTAGAATTTATCTTGCGGATTTTGAAATGATCGGATCCACTTGAAGAGAAGCACGCCGGTTGGGAAAAGAATTAGCATGACGACCTCAATGATTAAGAAGGATTAGTATTCACATAGCAATATGAGAACACCGTTTAGGAAAGGTATGGATTCAACATTTGACTTTGAAGCAACTCAAGACCACAAATAAAACAAAACAAAGGATTTGGCTTGCAGAATAAGCCGGAACAAATACATATGATAGAGATTTACCCAATCCCATATCATGCATCTAGCAGAAAGATATTCTAGGAGCTACTTGAATTCCCACCTATAAACTCCTCAAACTTTCTCGTTATGCAATCTGTGTTGGGGATACAGGGACGAATATATCTCACCCAAAACTAACAATACCTAGATCCACCAGATCCATCCTTCAAAGACATAACCAAGAAAAACTCCGTAAATCGTGGTACCTCAACCTTCAAAAGCATCCGTTATACAAGCTATGGCAATACTCAACTCCCCAAAGACTGGGTGGCATCGAGGTTATCTCACCAACAACTGCATAAAAGAGATTTTCATGTCGGCAAAACTCGTGTATTCCACAACCGCAACGATAAAATTGTGACGACAACACCCTGGAGCTCAACTCCCCGACACCGCCACAACCCCTAAATGTCGAGGCACCAAGAACAATGTTCTCGCCACAAGACTATCGGAAAGATCCCAAGATACCCTGATCCTAAAAAAAAAAATTCGTGAAATTTGAGGAGAGGAAAGACAAAACTTCTACGTCAGAGGCCTCACCAGAGCTATTTAAGGGACCGAGGAGTAAAAAGAATCCTATCTCCGATATATATATATATATATATATATATATATATATATATATATATATATATATATATATATATATATATTCCTAAGACTCAAAACATTTTTTCTAGACTCAACAACGGCCAACAAACAAGGGGCTCCAATGATCGGTCGAGACTCGATACTAACTTGTCACGCTTAACACGCTGATACTATCCTAAAGAGACTCAAGGTCCCACCAAGGATAGAACCGCATATTGAAACGCTTTTGCAAGGTGGATATCATTACATCAACATTACATAATAGATGGGGATACAACCAAGCCATACAATGTCACAAGAATACAACAATACATCATATACAAGATCACATCCGACTACGGATGAAACATAAATGTAAGCTCAAACGACATCCACCCCGATAGCCTGTGCTGCCGACTCCAGAACCTATCCCCCGGTCAAGAAGAAGCAGAAGAAGAACTCCAAAACAAGCAAACATCACTCTCAAGGCCATGATCATCGCAAAGCCTCAGATTCGCAACTTGTTGTTGTAGTAATCTGTGAGCCACGAGGACTCAGCAATCCCATTACCATGGGTATCAAGACTAGCAAAGCTTAATGGGAAAGGAAGGGGTAAAGTGGTGAGGTTGCAGTAGCGACTAAGCACGTATGGTGGCAAACTTACGCAAATAAGAGTGATGAGAGAAGCAAGGCAAGCGGTCGTCAACTAGTAATGATCAAGAAGTGATCCTGAACTCCTACTTATGTCAGACATAACCCAGAAACCGTGTTCTCCTCTCGATCAACCCCGAAAAGAGACACTCACGGTTATGCACACGGTTGGTGTATTTTAGAAGAGTTTACTTCAAGTTTACTACAACCGGATATTAACAAAATCCCATCTGCCACATAACCGCTGCACGGCTTTCGAAAGTTCAAACCTCGCAGGGTGTCCCAACTTAGCCCATGATAAGCTCTCGCGATCAACGAAGCGATATTCCTTCTCCGAAGACCCGATCAGTCTCGAAATCCTGCTTACAAGACATTTCGACAATGGTAAAACAAGACCAAAGCAAAGCCGCCAATGTGCCGACAAATCCCAATAGGAGTTGCACATATCTCATTCTCGGGCACACCGGATGAGCAAGACGACGGTTGGCATAGACTCGTTGCCTGTGGGGCGCCGGACATCGAATGTTTGGACCAGCACTCAGAGGAGAACCGCCCGGGGCTAAAATAAAGATGACCCTGCCCTAAACCCAAAGGGAAAAAGGGCATAGGTGAGGCAAATGGTAAAACCAATGTTGGGCCTTGGCTGGAAGAGTTTTATTCAAAGCGAACTGTCAAGGGGGTCCCATAAATCACCCAACCGTTAGGGACGCAAAATCCGGGAACATAATACCGATATGACGGAAACTAGGGCGGCAAGAGTGGAACAAAACACTGTGCATAAGGCCGAGCCTTCCACCCTTTACCAAGTATATAGATGCATTAATAATATAAGAGATATTGTGATATCCCAACATAAACATAATCCAACATGGAGCAATCTTCATCTTCACCGCAACTAGCAACGCTATAAGAGGGGCTGAGCAAAAGCGGTAACATAGCCAAACAACGGTTTGCTAGGAAGGGTGACAACAGTTAGGGGCTATCATGCAATTTGGGAGGCTTGATAAGCAAGTGGTAGGTAACGCGGCATAGCGAAAGAACGAAGCAACTAGCATAGCAATGATAGTAATGAGATCCAAGGTGACGGTCATCTTGCCTGAAACCCCGCAAGGAAGAAGAATGAGTCCATGAAGAAGACGAACGGAAGTAGTCGAACGAATCCTCACAATCGCAACATTAGCGGAACTAAGAAGCAACACCGGAAAGAAACAAACAACATGGTAAGTGCATAAGCATAAACATGGCATGATGCACAAACAAGTATGATGCATGTCCGTTTAAAAAGGCATGGCATGGCAATATGCAACAAACAATACTACAAGTTAAGTGGAGCTCAATATGCAACGAGTTGCATATTGACAAAACACCACATTGACATATTTAGTTTAATCTTGTTTAAGCTACCAAATAATATTAAATGTTGTTAAACATGGCAAGGGGTGAAGCATAATTAAACTACCTATCTAGGCAAGTTTAAATGAGGACGGAACAACAAACAACAATTCCAGAAATCCCCATATGCATATTTCGAATTTGGTACTGTTCTGCCCTAAAACATATTTTATTGTTGTTAAACAGGAAAATAAAGTCCACCATGTTAAACTAGGCATTTTCCACCCCATTTACATATAAAGTTTATTTAAAACCGAGCTACGGTTATTTAGTTATGAAATAAATCATTTTAACATGGCATTTGAGCAAATGTAAACAAACAACATTTTAAACATTTTAAACATGGATGAAAACAGCATATTAAAAAACTAGATGAAAAATTAAGCATTTTTCATGTATAAATTATTTACATATGAAGCATGGTTAATTAGTTATTAGATGCATGAACATGAGGGTGCAATCTGTAAACATGCAGTTTTCTGGATAAATAGCAAAATCATAGACATGGAAAAAAACTACATCGGGCCGAAACTGGTGGGCGGACTGGGCTGCTCACCATGGGCTCTTGGCCCGACTGGAGGAGGAGGAGGCCAGGCAGGCCGGATCTGGCGCGGCTGGCCTTGGCCAACAGACAAAGGGAAGGCAGCCCAGGCGCGTGCGGTCGGTCGTGGGACTTGGCGCGGTCAACGCAAGCGATGCTCGCTTGGCCGGATCGAGCAGGTGATTGCTTCGCTCCAGGAAGAAGAGCGAGGCGGCGCTGGGACTTGCAGCAGCGGACGTGTGTGATAGAGGCAATGGTGTCCCATCTTTCGATGAGATGATGGATATCGCTTTGGTGGAAATCGACTTTGACGATCCGACCATTTAACGACGAGGACGCCGCGCCTTTAGCAATCGCTAAACCAACTCCGAGAGGTTATTGACCACGCCGAGCACGATCAACTCGACTAAGAGGGTCTGCTTTCGCGAGCAAACGAAGAACAAGCAAGAAACTGAGATTGCAATCTGGATATTGCGAATATAAGATGAAAGCTTTATTGATCAAGGTGGGGTTCTGTGACGCCTTTGTCTGGTCGTTGAACACAAACGAAGTACGCGAAGTTGCAGCTATGGCGAACTTTAATATAAACAAAACCCAAAGTCTAAACGGTGCCCTAAGGGCTGTATATATGGAGGAAGAGGAGGGAAATTTCGTGGCCCTTGGTGGAGGGGTCCGAAAACAACCCTATCTCTTGTTTCCCCACACATACGGACTCTAAAAATAGCCTATACTTACGTTTTTCGAAATTACATGGGCATGGCCCAATAATAAGGTGACGCAGCACCTAGAATAGCCTCCGGACGAAATTTATGAAGTGGCATCTTGTATATTTCGTCCAAGGCTTCATGCACCCGTTATGGTGGCTTCAAAGCCCTGAAATCATCACTTGAAACTCCGTTCTTGTTTCTCTTGCGCATGCCATCATCTCCATGCTTGTTCTTGCTCCAATGTTCATCCTTCTCCAAGCTAGGCCCTTCATTTGTAAGCAAAACAAATGTATCCAATTTAGGCAGCATCATATTCTCATGAACATTAGAATCATTACCAAGAAACGAAAGTACCTGGTAATTTAGTTGGCGTGCGCGAGCTCTAGTAATTGGTCCAGTATGTATAGCAGCACGGGCTGTGGGTGTAACAATGGTATTGATGTCCTCATCATCCTCCCCTTCTTGAAATGAAGTCGTCCTCGACGGAAGTTCATCTTCCTCACCCAAATAAGGCTTCAAATCTGCAATCTTAAAAGTGGGACTAACCCCAAAATCTGCAGGCAGCTCAAGTTTATATGCATTATCATTTATTTTCTCCAACACCTTAAAGGGACCATCAACACGTGGCATTAGATTTGATTTGCGCAAATCAGGAAATCTATCCTTACGCAAATGTAACCAAACAAGATCTCCGTGCAAACACAACATGTTTTCTACCCTTATCCCCAAAGAAGTTTATATTTAGCATTCATACGCCAATGTTTTCCTTAGTTAACTCCATGTATTTTTAAAATCAATTCAGCACGTTCTTTAGCATCAAAATTAACCTTCTCCGAAGATGGAAGAGGCAACAAATCAATAGGTGCACGAGGTAGGAAACCATACACAACTTCAAAAGGGCACATCTTAGTAGTAGAATGCAATGAACGATTATAAGCAAATTCAATATGAGGCAAGCATTCCTCCCACATTTTCTTATTATTCTTCAAAACAGCCCTAAGCATAGTAGACAATGTTCTATTGACTACTGCAGTTTGTCCATCAGTTTGCGGGTGACAAGTTGTACTAAAAAGCAGTTTAGTCCCCAACTTAGCCCATAAACATCTCCAAAAGTGGCTAAGAAATTTAGTATCACGATCTGAAACAATAGTATTTGGCACACCATGCAAGCTTAATAATTTCACTAAGAACAAATCAGCAACATTAACAAAGATCATCGCTTTTATGACATGGTATAAAATGTGCCATTTTCGAGAATCTATCCACGACAACAAATATGCTATCCTCCCCTTCTTCGTTCTAGGTAAACCTAAAACAAAGTTCATAGATATATCCTCCCAAGGAACACTAGGTACAGGCAAAGGCATACATAAACCATGAGGATTGAGTCGTGACTTAGCTTTTTGACATGTAGTGCAGCGAGCAATAAAACGCCAACATCCTGGCCTCATCTTTGGCCAAAAGAAATGTGTAGCAAGTACGCCCTCCGCCTTCTTCACGCCAAAGTGTCCCATTAGTCCTCCTCCATGCGCCTCGCAACAACAAAAAAAGAACGGAGCTAGCTGGAATGCATAGCTTGTTAGCACGAACACAAATCCATCATTAACGACGAACTTGTTCCATGTTCTTCCTTCTTTACAATTCTGCAATACATCTTTAAATCAGCATCAAGCACATATGATGTAAGGCGGAACCCTACGTGGATGATCTTTCACGTTGGAGCGGATCCTACGGGGAATCACGAAGAACACGCGGAAGAACAAGAGGGAAACACGGAGGAAACGAGAGAGAAATCACTAAACCGACAAGGGATCAATCACACAAATGCTAGATCATCGATCACATAGAGTGGCACAAGATTCAAGGTCAACAAAGGTAAGATACAAAAGGTAACCGTTCTTCTCCGTGAGGAGGCCTTGAGGGGGTCCACCCTAGAAGGGGGTCTTGAATCCGCTTGGGGGATCTTCTCCGGAGAGGTCCTGATCTCGGTGGAGAAGTAGCCAAGTGGATGAGCAACGACTCTCACACAAGAATATGAGCTAAACCTAAGCTACCCCTAGAAAGAGGAAAGGGAATAAGTATATATAGTCTCGGGCGAAGGGTACAAGGGACAAGGCCTCGAGGCATCAAGGCCAGTAGGGAGGCCGGACGTCCAAGGCCGGGTCGGATGTCCGGCTTTCCCGAGACGCCGGATGTCCGGACTAGGGGGCCGGATGTCCGGCTGGCGGGTCTTCCAAACGCAATCGGTGATGGGGGCCGGATTTGGCGAGGGGCCGGATTTCGGCTTCCGGAAGAGCCGGATGTCCGGCCAAGGGCCGATGTCCGGCTGGGCGACTGCTTTCAGCTGAATCGAGAAAGGGGCGCCGGATTTCCGGGCTGGGGGCCGGATGTCCGGGCTTGGACGCCGGATGTCCGGGCCCTGGAGACATGGCCAGATGGGATCCTATTGAGGTAGAAGCTCCAGGGGCCGGACGTCCGGGGCCATGGCCGGATGTCTGGGGCCTGGAAGGTGTTCTTGGCCTTCTCCGTTGGTTCTCTTCATCCGCGGACTTGGTGGCTTGTCCATCTTCACGTGTGTCCCTGGAGGTTCCCTTGACACCTAATCATGCATAGCATATCGGACTTAGGTAGTAGCCATGTCTCGAGAGGATCATATGCAATATCAATAAGGAAAGAGGTCACCTCGTTCTCGAGTGCTCTAGCTCTAGCTCGTGTCATGGGTCCTCTTGGCTCTTGATGAGACGGTTGTAAGTCCATGGGGATGATCGTGGGATGCTCCGCATCATCTCCCCTTGGGAGAGATCCGACCTCGGATCAAGAGCTTCATCTCCATGGAATGGTGCGAGGTCCTTGACGTTGAAGATGTCGCCACGCTGTATTTGTCTCGAGGTAGGTCGATCTTGTAGGCGTTGTCGTTGTAACGTGCTAGCACCTTGAAAGGTCCATCGGCTCGAGGGAGAAGCTTGGACTCATGCTCTTTGGGGAAGCGGTCTCATGCGAAGGTGTAGCCACACGAGATCACCAATGTTGAAGACGATGGGTTGCTTGTTTGGCGTTGAGCTTGTTTGCTTGACGTTGTACTTGGCGCCAATGGTGTGCCTTGTGTCTTCGTGCATCTTCTTGATGTAGCTTGCTCGCTCACTTGCATCCATGTTGGTGCGCCTGTGGAGAGGAAGTGGTAGAATGTCCAATGGGGACAAGGGGTTGAAACCGTAGACGACCTCGAAAGGGACTTGCCGGTAGTTGAATGTCTTGCACGGTTGTTGGCATTTCGGTGATGGGTAGACATGCTTCCCATTCCTTGATGTTCTTCTTTATCAAGACACGAAGTAGAGTGGATAGTGTGCGGTTCGTCACCTCCGCTTGGCCATCGGTTTGAGGATGGTATGCCGAGGAGAACAAGAGCTTGATTCCGAGCTTGATAGGGTCTTCCAAAAGTAACTCAAGAACTTGACGTCACGATCGGCGACGATTGTCTTTGGTACGCCATGGAGTCGCAAGATTTCCTACAAAAGAGATTGGCAACATGTGAAGCATCGCTCATCTTGTTGCAAGGTATGAAATGTGCCATCTTAGAAAATCTATCCACAACAACAAAAACGGAATCCTTGCCATTTTGAGTCCTACGCAAACCAAGAATAAAATCCATACTAATGTCTTCCCAAGGTTGATATGGAATAGGGAGCGGCATGTAAAGACCATGAGATTGAGCTTTAGACTTAGCTTTGCGACCTGTGTAGCATCGGTTGGTGAAGCGTGAGACGTCATGAACATCTTGGGCCAAAAGTAGTTGGTGGAGAGCGTATAATGTCTTGTCGCGCCCAAAGTGTCCCATGAGTCCGCCCCCATGAGCCTCTTGCAAAAGGAGCAAACGAAGAGAAGACTCGGAATGCAAAGTTTGTTAGCTCTCATAAGGTAACCATCTTTGATGTAATATTGTTCCCAAGACGTATGGCCAAACACTTAGCATAAGGAGAAGCAAAAGATGGATCATGCTCATACAAGTCTTTTATATGCTCAAAACCAATAACATTCAACTCAAGTTGAGTGACAAGCATGCATATGCGTGAAAGCGCGTCCGGCAACTACATTTTCTTTACCCTTAATGTACTTGATCACATAAGGAAAAGATTCAATGAACTCACTCCATTTTGCATGACGCTTGTTCAATTTAGTTTGACCTTTGAGGTACTTAAGCTGCTTTCATGATCGGTATGGATGACAAACTCATGAGGTCTAAGGTAATGTTCCCAAACATGTAGCACACGCATTAAAGCATACAATTCTTTGTCATAGATGGGATAATTAAGTTGAGCACCGGAGAGTTTTTCACTAAAATAAGCAATGGCTCGCTTTTTCTTGCATCAAAACTCCGCCAATTCCGTACCACTTGCATCACAATGAACCTCAAAAGTTTTGTCAAAATTGGGCAAAGCAAGAATCGGAGCATGAGTAAGCAAAGACTTGAGCTCATCAAAAGCGGTTGATTGCAAAGTTCCCCAAACAAAGGGAGTATTCTTCTTGCTCAAAGCATGCAAAGGAGCGGCAATTGTGCTAAAATCTTTCACAAAGCGACTATAGAAACCCGCAAGACCAAGAAAACTTCGCACTTGTTGCAAATTGGTGGGTTGGGGCCAAGTTTTAATTGCTTCAATTTTAGATTCATCAACATGGACACCCTTTGAGGAAACTACAAAACCCAAGAAAACCACTTTGTCAACTCCAAAAGTGCATTTTTTCAAGTTTGCATAAAGGCTTTCCTTGCGAAGAGTTTGCAACACAGATTTTACATGATTGATGTGCTCTTTCATGGTTTTGCTAAATACAAGAATATCATCAAAGTAAACCACAACAAAGACTCCAAATTTGGTTTTGAAAGCAGTTTTCCATTCATCACCGTCTTGTATGCGGATTTGGTAATAGCCACTTTTAAGATCAATTTTTGAGAAAAAGTTGGCTCCACTAAGTTCATCAAGCATGTCATCTAAGCGAGGAATGGGATGCCTATATCGAACGGTAATAACATTGATAGGTCGACAATCAGAGCACAAGCGGAAGGTTCCATCGGCTTAGGCACAAGAATAACCTAACGACACAAGGGCTTAGGCTTTCACGCACATGACCGTTGTCGATGAGTTGTTGTACTTGCCGCTGAATCTCCTTGGTTTCTTCCGGATTGACTCGGTATGGAGCTTTGTTTGGAAGAGGCGCCCGGGATGAGGTCAATTCGATGCTCTATCCCTCAAGAGGAGGTAGACCCGAGGTAGCTCATCGGGAAAAACATGTTGAAATTCCTGCAAAGAGATTGAAACACCAAAGGTAGCTCGTGAATGGTGTTAGTTTTGGTTCTCCATCCTTGCACACAAGGATAAAGTGCATCACACTCGATGGGTTCTCACACACTTCTCTCATCTCACTTTTGGTGGCTAATAGAATGATGTTTTTCTCTATAGTCTAAGAGTCGCTCATATTTTGCTTGTGGCTCTCTCTCACTTTTGGGTGGATCACTTTCTCACTCTTTTCTCTATGATGTGTGGCTTGCTTATCGGCTATCACTTGAGTAGGAGACATAGGTCGAGCACATATTCCTTCCCTTTCATCTTGAAGCTATAGTGATTGGTACGCCCATTGTGGATGACACCACGGTCGAATTGCCATGGTCGACCTAGAAGTAGGTGGCAAACGGTCATTGGGACCACATCACATTCCAACGTGTCTTCATAAGCACCAATTTTGAAGGAGACTTGGACCGTATGCTCGACTCAGATAGTGCCGGAGTCACTTAGCCATTGAACCTTGTAGGGTGCGGGTGCTTCCTCGACCAATTGGAGCTTGGACCATAGTTCTTCACTTGCCAAGTTGTGGCAACTACCTCCATCGATGATGACCTTGATGGACCGTCCATTGATGCCGGCTTTTGTGTGGAAGATGTGGCATCGTTGGTCTTCTTCTTGTTGATGTTGAAGAGTCAAGACCTTGGAGACAAAGAGGCGGGGCTCGAATCCTCATCACAAAAGACTTGATCATCTTCTTCTTCGCTCACTTGCGGTGCATGGCCACTTGCTCAAGAGCTTCCATCTCCTCTTCACTCATGGAGTCATATGTGCCATCATCGTTGAGGATCATGGTGCGCTTGTTGGTGCATTCAGATGACTTGTGGCCTCGGCCGCCGCAAGTGAAACACTTGAAGGAGCTTGTCTTGATGGTCTCATCTGGTCGGAGTAGAGGATGAAGCACGCGGCTTGATGTTGCTTGTAGTAGGAGGAGGACGACTTGAGCTTGTCAAGTCTTCTTGTAACTTGACTTGTCGTCGCTTTCTTGAAGAAAGTTTGGTTGATGTAGATGTTGAAGGAGTCGTTGACGCTTGGTTGTTGGAGAAGTCAGAGGTCTTGGATGAGTACTTGGCATGCATTTGAAGCCATCTTGTACTTGGCGTTCCGCCTTTGTAGCTTGATGCACGAGCTCAATGAGGGATGAGTATGGTTGGAAGTCGGCGATCTTCTTGATGGGATGATTGAGTCCATTCAAGAAACGTGCCATAGTTTGCTCATCATCTTCCTTGACATTGGCTCGAATCATGGCTATCTCCATTTCCTTGTAATATTCTTCAACGCTTCTTTGTTCCTTGCTTGAGTAGTTGGAGTTTCTTGAAGAGGTCGCGGTTGTAGTAGGTTGGCACAAAACGTGCTCGCATGACATCCTTCATTTGAGCCCAAGTGGTGATTGGAGGTTCACCTCTTGCTTGTCGTTGCTCAATGATTTGTTCCCACCATATGAGCACGTAGTCTTGGAACTCAAGTGGTGCCATAGCGATTTTCTTCGCTTCATCGTAGTTGTGCAAGCGGAAGATTTTGTCAACCTTCAATGCCCATGAGAGGTATTCTTCGGGGTCATTGCTTCCATTGAACTTTGGCATGGTGAATTTTAGCTTGTCAGAAGCGTTGCTCTTCATTGTGTTGTTGGCGATGTTGATGATGACGTCCTTGGCGTGGATTGTATTCGTCTTCATGTTGCTCTTGGCGCGGAGGAAGACCATGATCAACTTGCCCGTGTTGAACTTGAGGTTGAGGTGGAGCTTGACGAGCTTGTGGGGGAGCTTGAGGAACTTGTCGTTGTGCTTGAGGTTGGTAGTTCCTCTCTTGGATTTCTTCTCGAAGGGCTTCCTCTTGATTGCGCCTGCTCGCGATTGCGGTTGGCGAAGGCTCTACTTGATTCTTGAAGGGCACGTTATGCCTCAAGAGCTTGCGCCTCACGTTGTTGTTGTTGAAGACGTTGAGCCTTGGCGTCTTGTTCGTCTTGGTGAAGACGTGCTCGTTCTTCCTCTTGTTGATGACGAAGACGTTGTCGTTCTTGAGCTTGAGCAAAAGCCTCTTGATTAGATTGAGGTCGAGGAACTTGATCATCAACTTGCTCTTGTGAATGCTTCACATGTAGCGGGTTGCGAGATGCATGACGGTCTTGGCGCGCGGCTCGTCGAAGAGTGTTCGATGACGGTGTACTTGAGTCGTAGAAGGTGTCGTCGGAATGTCGACTCGAGCGGCTCCGTCTTGATGATGAAGAAGTTGAATGACGCCGGTTTCTCATCAACGCGCGGATCTCGTCCATTCTTGCATCATTCTCTTGGTTGTTAGCCTCGAACTTGTTGTCGAAGTAGTCTCTTGTACGTTGCTCGGAGAGTCGCAAGTCGGTGGCGAGGTTGTCGATGCGGTCGCCATTGCTTGTTGTTCTTGGTGCAACGCTTCGTTGTGCACCAAATAGGTGGTTCTTGGTGACATATGAAGACATGTCGCCGCCTTGCTCGTTGAAGAGTGGGTTGGTAGAAGAACTTGGCCTATCCATCATTCCAAGCGAAATGTGAGTGGTAGAACGGAAAAGAACTTATACCAATGTACCTTTGACCGATGTTGAAGGTGAATCAAGTTCACTCAAATGCGGACAATGAAATAGCACTCTTGGTACCGATTCTTGTCGGTTCTCACACCTACACAAGTAAAAGCTTATGGTGGAGCTCGGTTAGGATGGTGGCACAAAATTTGATGCAATTGTAAGTGAGACTCAATAAAGTTGGAAATGATTCACAAATTTGCAAATGCAACAAGTAGACCACTAGCAAGATAAGGTACACGGGAACACACACTAAAAGATAATATGGGGTTATGCAACCAAGGATGAGCCAAAATGTGGAATTCACCAAGATGCTCTTGTTGCACAACACTAGAGAGACGCTTAGCACGATTGCACAATAGGCGGATACGAACTTGTGCACAACCTACTAAGCAAAATGCAACGACTTCTACCCAAGTATGCTATATGTATGGTGTTTTGATGTGTTGATCCAAGATGATCAAGTATGACAATCTTAATGTTGTATGATGCTATGGTTCTTGCTCATAAGCTCTTTGCTTATCTTTCTCTCTTTGCTTAAAAGCTTGAATGGCTCTTTCTCTTTTGAGCTCTTTTCTCATGCAAAACTTCACGAACCAAGATAGCAAATGTGTATGCGATGACAACTTTGTGACACACAAGTTGATGGTGAGATATGCACCACTTTGGTATGGTATGTATGCTATGGAGTATGATCACTAATGTGCACAAGTCACGGTGCCGGCAATACTCAATGGCTAGTCTCGATGGGTAAGCAACGCGAAAGATGGGCTATGATGGTTATCAATGCAATTGCAAGTAATGTCAAAGGTGTCGATGATGTTACCGCCCTTGACGAAGATGAGCGGTGGTGATGTTGATGTTGAACCGCACTCTAGATAGCCGAAACACAAAAGGATACGGAAAACCTCAACTCAAATTCTCAAGGCAAAAGTTGGCAACATTGTCGGAATTGGAAGTGGAAAGGCTAATGTGGTGTTATGCGGAAGTGGTGGAGGTAAGTGGAAGTGTATGTGGGCACGGGACAAAATTTGGCGAAAGTAAGGCGGTGATCGGGGTGGTGGAAGGTATTGTTGTTACCAGGGGCCGGAAATTCGGGCTGGAAGCCAGATGTCCGGGGCGCCGGATGTCCGGCTGATCGGGCCGGATGTCCGGCTGCCGGATGTCCGGCTGGGGGCGGATGTCCGGCTCGATGAACACCGCGGGGAAGGTGGGAACCGGGCAAAATTCATGGATTTTGTGGATGGAAATTGTGGAAATGGTGGGAGAAAGCTAGATCTACCTGTAACACACAAAATCCAAGGATCAAATCCAACAAAACTTCATCACACGAACAAATCACAAAAAAAATTTGGGGCTATTTTTGTGGGGAATTTTCGGAATTAGGACAAAACAACAAAATCAAGCTAGAATAAGAGGGGTAGGGGCTCCAATAACGTGATCAACGTGGCTCATGATACCATAGATGATGTAGGGCGGAACCCTCACGTGGATGATCTTTCACGTTGGAGCGGATCCTACGGGAATCACGAAGAACACGCGGAAGAACAAGAGGGAAACACGGAGGAAACGAGAGAGAAATCACTAAACCGACAAGGGATCAATCACACAAATGCTAGATCATCGATCACATAGAGTGGCACAAGATTCAAGGTCAACAAAGGTAAGATACAAAAGGTAACCGTTCTTCTCCGTGAGGAGGCCTTGAGGGGGTCCACCCTAGAAGGGGGTCTTGAATCCGCTTGGGGGATCTTCTCCGGAGAGGTCCTGATCTCGGTGGAGAAGTAGCCAAGTGGATGAGCAACGACGCTCACACAAGAATATGAGCTAAACCTAAGCTACCCCTAGAAAGAGGAAAGGGAATAAGTATATATAGTCTCGGGCGAAGGGGTACAAGGGACAAGGCCCTGAGGCACTGCGCGCAGGCAGGGGAGGCCGGACGTCCGGGCGTCGGGCCGGATGTCTGGGCTTTCCCGAGACGCCGGATGTCCGGACTAGGGGCCGGATGTCCGGCCAAGTGGGTCTTCCAAACGCAATCGGTGATGGGGGCCGGATTTCGGGCTTCCGAAGAGCCGGATGTCCGCCAAGGGCCGGATGTCCGGCCGGGTCGACTGCTTCAAATTAATCGAGAAAGGGGCGCCGGATTTCGGGCTGGGGCCGGATGTCCGGCTTGACGCCGGATGTCCGCCCCGGAGACATGGCCGATGGGATCTGTTGAGGTAGAAGCTCCAGGGGCCGGATGTCCGGGGCCATGGCCGGATGTCCGGGCTGGAAGGTGTTCTTGGCCTTCTCCGTTGGTTCTCTTCATCCGCTGGACTTGGTGGCTTGTCCATCTTCACGTGTGTCCTCGGAGGTTCCCTTGAAACCTAATCATGCATAGCATATCGGACTTAGGTAGTAGCCATGTCTCAAGAGGATCATATGCAATATCAATAAGGAAAGAGGTCACCTCGTTCTCGAGAGCTCTAGCTCTAGCTCGTGTCATGGGTCCTCTTGGCTCTTGATGAGACGGTTGTAAGTCCATGGGGATGATCGTGGGATGCTCCGCATCAACATATTGATCTTTGATGGTCTCCAAACCAAATATTTTGAAGTCAGTATAGCGACGAGACAATGCATCAGCAATAACCTTTTCTTTACCCTTCTTGTGTTTAATGACATAAGGGAAAGTCTCAATGAATTCAACCCATTTAGCATGTCTACGATTCAGTTTAGCTTGACTTTTAATATGTTTCAAAGATTCATGATCGGAATGTATAACAAATTCTTTGGGCCATAAATAATGTTGCCATGTTTCTAAAGTCCTAACAAGAGCATATAATTCTTTATCATAAGTAGAATAATTCAGACTAGGCCCACTCAATTTTTAGAAAAGTATGCAACAGGTTTGCCATCTTGTAATAACACACCTCCTAATCCAATTCCACTAGCATCACATTCAAGCTCAAAAGTCTTATTAAAATCAGGAAGTTGGAGTAAAGGAGCATGTGTCAACTTATCTTTCAATACCGTGAAGGCGTCTTCCTGGCGGTACCCCAAACAAAAGGCACATCCTTCTTTGTAAGCTCGTTCAGAGGTGCAGCAATGGTGCTGAAATCTCTCACAAAACGCCTATAGAATCCAGCGAGGCCAAGAAAACTCCTCACTTGTGTGACCGTTTTGGGCTGCGGCCAACTCTCAATAGCTTCAATCTTGGCTTTGTCCACTTCAATTCCCTGTGGAGTAACAACATAGCCAAGAAAGGATACTCGGTCGGTGCAAAAGGTGCACTTCCCAAGGTTACCAAACAAACGTGCATCACGTAGAGCAATAAAAACAGCACGTAAATGTTCCAAATGTTCTTCCAAAGATCTGCTATAAATCAATATGTCATCAAAGTAAACTACCACAAATCGTCAGATGAAAGCACGTAAAACTTCGTTCATTAATCTCATGGAAGTACTAGGTGCATTAGTTAACCCAAAAGGCATGACTAACCACTCATATAATCCAAACTTAGTTTTAAATGCTGCTTTCCATTCATCTCCCAATTTCATACGAATTTGATTGTATCCACTACGCAAATCAACTTTGGAGAATATTGTAGAGCCACTCAATTCATCAAGCATATCATCTAGCCTAGGAATAGGATGACGATAACGAATAATAATATTATTAATCAACACACATACGTGATGTACCATCCTTTTTTGGCACTAGAATAATAGGAATAGCACAAGGACTAAGGGATTCGCGTATATAACCTTTGTCGAGCAGCTCCTGTACTTGACGCATAATCTCCTTTGTCTCCTCTGGATTGGTACGGTCTGGTGCACGGTTGGGTAGCGATGCACCGGAATTAAGTCAATCGATGCTCAATCCCTCGAATGGGAGGTAATCCTGGCACGCCTTGTGGAAAGACGTCATCGAACTCCTGCAAAATGTTAGTGACAGCAGGAGGCAAAGAGGAAGCCACGCCCTCGAATGAAAATAATGCCTCTTTGCACACAAAAGCATAGCAAACAGATTTGCTGAAATCTAGCTCATCAATATCAGATTTAGTGGCAAATAAACATGCACTTTTCAATTTAATTTCAGAAGCAACACTAGATGGTTTACTATTAGGCTTCATTTGTTGGTCAAATTCTTTTGCCACAATCTGATTTTCACTCTTATTTTTATCCTGTTTTTCTTTATTAGCTCTATTAATATCATCTTTCAAAATGGAATCAGGAGTCATAGGAAGCAAAGTAATATTTTTATCCTTATGAACAAGAGTATACTGATTGTTTCTACCATGGTGTACAGAATTTTTATCAAATTGCCATGGTCGAACAAGTAATAAGGAACATGCTTCCATAGATACCACATCACAATCAACATAATCAGCATATGTAGAGATACTAAAAGGCACACGAACAGTACGTGTTACCTTAACCTTGCCGCTGTTGTTGAACCATTGGATGTAGTAAGGATGTGGATGTGGTCTTGTGGTGAGAGATAGCTTCTCCACCATCTCCATGCTAGCCAAGTTGTTGCAGCTCCCTCCATCGATGATGACGCCGCATGTAACGCTCCTTCACAACTCCCTTTGTATGGAACAAATTGTGCCTCTGATTTTGCTCAGCTTGTGTGACCTGCACACTCAAAACACGTTGAGCAACTAAACATTCATACATGCCGTCTTCAGGAGCCATGTATTGCGTCTCATGATCGTAATCATCTCCACCATGTTCTTCACGTGTAATAAGAGCCAAAGTCTCCTCATCATAGTCACTAGCGGACTCATACCCACCATCCTCGGTAGCAATCATCACACGCTGAGATTTGCATTCTCTCGATAATGTCCTCTTCCCTTACATGACGACAAATAATATCACTTGTGTGCCCTGCTGACGCCATGGAAGAAGAAGAGCTCTGCGCAGCCCGGCAGTGTGCTCTTGGCGATAGTGGTGGTTGTGCTCGCTTTCTTGTATCACGGTTGGAGGTGGCACCTGAAGGAGGTGATGGTGCAGTGGAAGTAGATGATGCACGTGGTGTCCATGATGAAGGTCGACCTGCAGAAAAAGTTAGTTCGCGCCAATGCTTGTCGATCCTGCACTTCACGTTCAGCTTTACAAGCAAGATGGAATAAACGAGTGATATTAGTATACTCCTTATACTCTAGAATGGTCTGAATCTCTTTATTTAATCCACCCATGAAACGTGCAAGCATAGCTTCATTCTCCTCAACAATACCACATCTAATCATGCCGCTTTGTAATTCCCGATAATATTCTTCTACAGAATTTTTTCCTTGTCTTAAGCGCTGCAATTTTGAAGTAATTCACGTTGATAATATGGTGGAACCCAACGAGTACGCATAGCAGTTTTCAAAGCAGCCCAAGTAGCTGGAACAGGATATAATCTACAATGTTCAGACCACCAAACACATGCAAAGCTAGTGAAAGCACAAACAGCAGCAGGAACACGTCTCTCCTCAGGGTATTGTAAACATGTAAATCGTTGTTCAGTTTCTAACTCCCAAGTAAGATATATATCAAGAACATATCTACCCTCAAATGGTGGAATATTCAATTTCAGTTTAGGGAGATGGTCATGATCTCGTACCTGAGGTGGTGGTGCAGGCCTACCGTTGCGAAGATATACCCGAGGTCGACCTGCCGGTGGTGGTGCCGGTGGCTGCATCGTAGTTCTGATTTTGATCAACCTCATCCTCGTAATAGTCCTCCATCTCCGCAAGAATAAAGCAGGAGCTACTGAAGCACCAACAGCAGTAGTGGCACCCGAATTTTGTCCTCGCTCAATAGGAACACGCTGTGCTCGCCCTCTCATGTACGCGCGTAGAACTGGTTGTGGGAGGCGTTTGAGTAATTCATCAAACTTGGCGTCCAACTTGGTGTCAATTGACTTCTCAATGTCATCCATCTTCTCCATTGCCTTTCCAAAGCTGGCCATCACGTCTTCCACCTGTTGACCCATCATTTGCTGAAACTTATCATGAAGCTCTTTGTTCGTCATGTTCTCCCAGTCAATCTCGTTGACTTGTGTTCCTGCCATAGTTAGCAGCAATAGAAACAAAAAAGAATATGATCCTACAGCCTACTGGAATATGGTGGTGGTGGGGTGTCACAAATCCCTCAAGCAAAACTCAAATTCTTACCAGTTCTTACCCAGCAGCAGGCGGTGATCGGCAACCGTTGTAGTCAAAACTCTCAAAACTTGGATAGAGCGATTACCAGGGAGAGTCAAACGCACGACGTAGATGTATGTGGAGCTGGAAAGGCTTATAATATGGTAGCAAAAAGGATCAACAATAATCAATTCAGAGATGCAAAGTTGAATGAACGCTCAACGACGGTACTGTGCTGGTCCTAGGCTAGACCGTGCTAGAGACGCGAGCCTAGAACACGAACAAAATTACGGCGCTGCACGTAAACAAGGGAGAAGCACACTCTGGAATTTTTTTTCGCTCTTTTTTTTTGCGCTCCTTTTTTTTGCGCTCTGTTTTTTTCTGCGCTGCTTTTTTTTTGCGAAAAATCACTATAATGGCGAATGTCTCAAAACTCTTCCCATGTCAAACTGACAGGATGGGCACGAAATTTTTTCGACCAATTTTTTTTCGATCGCCGGACCCAAAAACTGGAAACGGGTCAAAAAAACTTTCTATAACGGCGTGTGTCTCAATACGCTTAGAAACACCTAAAAATAGGATAGCCAGAAAAAAATTTGTCAAGTGCGTTTTTGGAAAATTTTGGGCCTAAACGGAGAGTGGTTTCCAGACTCTTTTTTTTTGGAAACCAACCTCTTCTACGGATGACAAAAGATTGCTGGAATCCGAAACCTACTCAGACAAGGAAAACACAAATCTGGAAATAGATGGATCTCGAAAGTTAACCTGATATGCAAGGAACTCGGATTGGTGGTGGATATATGGTGGTGGTATATGGCAGCGGTGGTGGTATATGGCAGCGGTGGTGGTATATGGATATGGATCGATGGTGGTATATGGATACGGATTCGGGGCGGTGGTGGTAGGTGGCAGGGGCGATGACGATGGTGCGGTGGCGGCGTGACAACTTATGACCAGAACTCGAAACTCTAAAAGACTAGACGCTAAGACCAGCAACTAGACACGCATTTATGCAAATCAAGAATTCAACAAAGCAAAATCCTAAAAAGATTATGCAAAGGCTCAGATTGGTTCGGATATGATGAACTAACCCTAAATTTTTTTGTGGCTTTTTCATGGACTGTAGGTATGAAGAACAGACTCGATCTAAACTACGAAAAACTGTAAAATCTCATCGAGCAACCTGGAAATCTGATACCACTTGATAGAGGCAAAGGTGTCCCGTCTTTTGATGAGATGATGGATATCGCTTTGGTGGAAATCGACTTTGACGATCCGACTACGAACGTACGAGGACGTCGCGCCTTAGCAATCGCTAAACCAACTCCGAGAGGTTATTGACCACGCCGAGCACGATCAACGACCAAGAGGGTATGTTTCCTGCGAGCAAACGAAGAACAAGCAAGAAACTGAGATTGCAATCTGGATATTGCGAATATAAGATGAAAGCTTTATTGATCAAGGTGGGGTTACGTGGACGCCTTTGTCTGGTCGTTGAACACAAACGAAGTACGTGAAGTTGCAGCTATGGAGAACTTTAATCTAAACAAAACCCAAAGTCTAAACGGTGCCCTAAGGGCTGTATATATGGAGGAAGAGGGGGGAAATTTCGTGGCCCTTGGTGGAGGGGGTCCGAAAACAACCCTATCTCTTGTTTCCCCACACATACGGACTCTAAAAATAGCCTATACTTATGTATTTCGAAATTACATGGGCCTGGCCCAATAATAAGTTGACGTGACACCTAGAATAGCCTCCGGACGAAATTTATGAAATGGCATCTTGTATATTTCGTCCAAGGCTTCATGCACCGTTATGGTGGCTTCAAAGCCCCGAAATCATCACTTGTAACTCCGTTCTTGTTCCCCTTGCATGCCATCATCTCCATGGTTGTTCTTGCTCCAATGTTTATCCTTCTCCAAGCTAGGCCCTTCATTTGTAAGCAAAACAAATGTATCCAATTTAGGCAGCATCATATTCTCATGAACATTAGAATTATTACCAAGAAACGAAAGTACCTGGTAATTTAGTTGGCGTGCGTGTGCTCTAGTAATTGGTCCAGTATGTATAGCAGCACGGGCTGTGGGTGTAACAATGGTATTGATGTCCTCATCGATTAATGCGAGGAGGAGGCACGGGTCATGGATCTGGTGGCGAGGTCTTGGCGGCGGTGAACTTCGGGCGTTGGGGACGAGGTGCTCGAGGAGGAGAGGCAGGTCGAGGCAACGCCGGACTTGGGGCGCTGGAGAAGGGCGCCGACAGCAGAGAAGCCTGTGGCGGCGGCTCGGTGAAGACGCAAAGATCGTGGACTTGGCGGCCCGGCGAGGGAGCGGGACTAGGACGGCGGATCCGGGCGAGGAGGCGGAGTTCCTTCTGAGGGTCAAGAACTTCAGCGCCGGGTGCCACGGCCGCTCCAACTCCTGTGAGAAAAACTGAGAGAGATGAGAGACCAAAGGGAGAGCAAGAGAGAAAGAGAAACGACGGAGGGGCAGAGCGAAGGGAGAGAGAGGGACGAGGCAGGTCCCGGTCGACGGGAAGGCGGGCGCATGATCCGGGTGGTTGGGTTCGCCCGTGGCGACGCGCCATGGAGGGAGGAGCTTGGGCATGAGCAGGGATCGAGCCCTGTCTCTCTCTCTTGGGAGCCAGGCGCTCGTTGGTGGATCGAGGGGATCCAGAGGAGAGCGCTGGTTGGGGAGGTTCGATGGTGGCTGGAATCGAGGAGAGGAAGGTGGATCGGGAGGGATCCCGATGGAGAGAGTGGGTTGGTGGCGGCGATGGGACAAGCCCCCGAAGAACAAGGAGAGTGGGTGGCGGCGGGTGAGGGGATGGATGGATGGGACAGCCTAGGGTCTAGGGTTAGACTATAAATATGAGAAAGAGGGGAGTTTGGATCACCCGATCGAAATCCGATGGATGAGAATAAATAGGTAGGGAAGGCCAAATAAGAAGCGGAGATGTTTTATAGATGTTCGGGATGATCCGAATCCAACGGTAATGACAGAGCGGGTCGGGTTCAGACCAGTTTCGGACACGCACACGAGGGTGCTGCGAGCTGGCAAGAGAGGTTAGGTGGTCACGGTCAAGAGGGAAGCGACAACCCGAATGGCCTCGGAACGGTCAACGAAAGCAAGGGGGGACGCGGCAACTACGAACGGGTGCAAGCTTTTGAAAACAAATGCAGATGCAAAGCGCATGATGCCATGATGAAATGCACGAATAAAACAATAAAACACACGACCGTCACGCAAAACATGGAAGGCATCTGGAGCGCTGGTCTTGGGGCATTACACTTGTTGACGTTGAGCTTGGTCGCAAGTCTTTGTACTTGGCGCTCGATGGTTTGTCTTGTATCCTCATGCATCTTCTTGATGTAGCTTGCCCGTGCACTCGCATCCATGTTGGTGGGCTCTTGTAGAGGAAGAGGTAGAATATCCAATGGGGACAACGGGTTGAAGCCGTAGACGACCTCGAAGGGGGACTTGCCGGTAGTCGAATGTCTTGCATGGTTGTAGGCGTACTCGGTGATGGGTAGACATGCTTCCCACTCCTTGATGTTCTTCTTGATCAGGACACGAAGTAGAGTGGATAGTGTGCGGTTCGTCACCTCCGTTTGGCCGTCGGTTTGAGGATGGTATGCGGATGAGAACAAGAGCTTGATTCCGAGCTTGGCGCATAGGGTCTTCCAAAAGTAACTCAAGAACTTGACGTCATGATCGGAGACGATTGTCTTTGGTACTCCATGGAGTCGCAAGATTTCCCTACAAAAGAGATTTGCAATGTGTGAAGCATCGTCTATCTTGTTGCAAGGAATGAAATGTGCCATCTTAGAAAATCTATCCACAACAAAAAAACACGGCATCCTATCCATTTTGAGTTCTAGGCAAACCAAGTACAAAATCCATGCTAATGTCTTCCCAAGGTTGATAAGGAATAGGAAAAGGCATGTAAAGACCATGAGATTGAGCTTTAGACTTAGCTTTGCGACATGTAGAGCATCGGTTGGTTAAGTGTGAGACGTCACGGTAAATCTTGGGCCAAAAGTAGTTCTTGGAGAGCGTGGCGAATGTGTTGTCGCGTCCAAAGTGTCCCATGAGTCCGCCTCCATGAGCCTCTTGTAAAAGGAGCAAACAGAAGAGAAGACTAGGGAATGCATAGTTTGTTAGCTCTCATAAGCTAAGCATCCTTGATGTAATATTGTTCGCAAGAAGTATGCGTCAAACACTTAGCATAAGGAATAGCAAAAGATGGGTCGTTAGCATATAATTCTTTTATGTGCTCAAAGCCAATAACATTCAACTCAAGTTTAGTGACAAGCGTGCATATGCGTGAAAGTGCATCGGCAACTACATTTTCTTTACCATTAATGTACTTGATCACATAAGGAAAAGATTCAATAAACTCACTCCATTTGGCATGACGCTTGTTCAACTTAGTTTGACCTTTTAGGTACTTAAGCGTTTCATGATCGGTATGGATGACAAACTCATGCGGTCTAAGGTAATGTTCCCAAACGTGTAGAACACACACTAAAGCATACAATTCTTTGTCATAGATGGGATAGTTAAGTTGAGCATCGGATAGTTTTTCACTAAAATAAGCAATGGCTCGTTTTTCTTGCATCAAAACTCCATGATTCGGTACCACTTGCATCACAATGGACCTCAAAAGTTCTGTCAAAATTAGGCGAAGCAAGAATTGGAGCAAGAGTGAGCAAAAGCGGTGGATTGTAAAGTTCCCCAAACAAAAGGAGTATTCTTCTTACTCAAAGCATGCAAAGTAGCGGCAATTGTGCTAAAATCTTTCACAAAGCGATGATAAAAACCCGCAAGACCAAGAAAGCTACGCACTTGTTGCAAATTGGTGGGTTGGGGCCAAGTTTTAATTGCTTCAATCTTAGATTCATCAACATGGACACCCTTTGAGGATACTACAAAACCCAAGAAAACCACTTTGTCAACACCAAATGTGCATTTTTTCATGTTTGCATAAAGACTTTCTCTTGCGAAGGGTTTGCAAAACAGCCCTAACATGATCAAGATGCTCTTTCATGGTTTTGCTAAACACAAGAATATCGTCAAGTAAACCACAACAAAGACTCCAATGTAAGGACGAAGCACATGATGCATAAGGCCTTGCGAAAGTACCGGGAGACTCCGATAGACCCATAGGCATCACTAACCACTCATATAAACCAAATTTGGTTTTGAAAGCAGTTTTCCATTCATCACCCTCTTGTATGCGGATTTGATAATAGCCACTTTTAAGATCAATTTTTGAGAAAAAATGGGCTCCACTAAGTTCATCAAGCATATCATCTAAGCGAGGAATGGGATGCCTATAGCGAACGGTAATAGCATTTCTAGGTCTACAATCGGAGCACAAGCGGAAACTTCCATTGGGTTTAGGCACAAGTATAACGGGAACGGCACACGGGCTTAGGCTTTCACGTACATGACTGTTGTCGATGAGTTGTTGTAATTTCCGTTGAATCTCCTTGGTTTCTTCGGGATTGACTCGGTATGGAGCTTTGTTTGGTAGAGGCGCTCCGGGGATGAGGTCGATTCGATGCTCAATGCCTCGTAGAGGAGGTAGACCCGGAGGTAGCTCATCGGGGAAAACATCTTGGAATTCCTGCAAAAGAGATTTGAACACTAAAGGTAGTTCATGAGAGGTGTTAGTTGTTGGCTCTCCATCCTTGCACACAAGGACAAAGTGCATCACACTAGATGGGTTCTCACACACTTCTCTCATCTCACTTTTTGTGCCAAATAGGATGAGATTTTTCTCTCTAGGCGAAGAGGCGCTCAGGTTTGGCTTGTGGCTCTCACTCACTTTTTGGTGGATCACTTTCTCACTCTTGTCTCTATGATGGGTGGCTTGCTTGTCGGCTATCACTTGACTAGGAGACATAGGTCGTAGCACATATTCCTTCCCTTTCATTTTGAAGCTATATTGATTAGTGCTTGGTTGTGGAAGACACCACGGTCGAATTGCCATGGTCGACCAAGAAGGAGGTGGCAAACCGTCATTGGGACCACGTCACATTCCAAAGTTTCCTCATATGCACCAATTTTGAAGGAGACTTGGACCGTATGCTCAACTCGTATAGTGCCGGAGTTGTGACAACTTCCTCCATTGATGATGACCTTGACGGACCTTCCGTTGATGCCGGCCTTTGTGTGGAAGATGTGGCATATTTGGTCGTCTTCTTGTTGATGTTGAAGAGTCAAGACCTTGGAGACAACGAGAGCGGGGCTCGAATCCTCATCACAAAAGACTTGATCATCTTCATCTTCGCCACTCGCCGGTGCATGGCCACTCGCTCAAGAGCTTCCTTCTCCTCATCACTCAATGAGTCATAGGTGCCATCGTCGTTGAGGATCATGGTGCGCTTGTTGGTGCATCCATAGGACTTATGGCCTCGACCGCCGCAAGTAAAACACTTGAAGGAGCTTGTCTTGATGGTCTCATCGGTCGGAGTAGATGGTGAACCACGCGGCTTGAAGTTGCTTGTAGTAGGAAGAGGACGACTTGAACTTGTCGAATTTTTCTTGTAATTCGACTTGTCATCATTGCTTGTAGAGGGTTTGGTTGATGTAGATGTTGGAGGAGTTGTTGAAGATTGGTTGTTGGAGAAGCCGTAGGTCTTGGACGAGTACTTGGCGTACTTGAAGTCATCTTGCACTTGACGTTCCGCCTTTGTAGCTTGATGCACGAGCTCAATGAGGGTGGAGTATGGTTGGAAGTTGGCGATCTTCTTGATGGGGTGATTGAGTCCATTCAAGAAACGTGCCATAGTTTGCTCATCATCTTCCTTCACATTGGCTCGAATCATGGCTATCCCATTTCCTTGTAGTATTCTTCAACACTCTTTGTTCCTTGCTTGAGGATTTGGAGTTTCTTGAAGAGGTCGCGGTTGTAGTAGGTTGGCACAAAGCGTGCTCTCATGACATCTTTCATTTGAGTCCAAGTGGTGATTGGAGGTTCACCTCTTGCTTGTCTCCTCTCAAGGATTTGGTCCCACCATATGAGCACATAGTCTTGGAACTCAAGTGATGCCATAGCGATTTTGTTCTCTTCCTCATAGTTGTGCAAACGAAAGATTTTGTCGACCTTCAATGCCCATGAGAGGTATTCTTCGCGGTCATTGCTTCCATTGAACTTGGGCATGGTGAATTTGAGCTTTCCATATCGTTGCTCTTCATTGTGTTGTTGGCGATGGTGTTGATGATGCCCTTGACGTGGATTGCAATCGTCTTCATGTTGCTCTTGGCGTGGAGGAAGACCATGATCAACTTGCTCTTGTTGAACTTGAGGTTGAGGTGGAACTTGACGAGCTTGTGGAGGGGCTTGAGGAACTTGATGTTGCCCCCGTGGTTGGTAGTTCCTCTCTTGGATTTCTTCTCGAAGGGCTTCCTCTTGATTGCGCCGTTCGCGATTGCGGTTGGCGATGGCTCGACTTGATTCTTGAAGGACACGTTGCGCCTCAAGAGCTTGCGCTTCTCGTTATTGTTGTTGAAGACGTTGAGCCTCGGCGTCTTGTTAAATCTTTGGTGTAGACGCGCTGGTTCTTCCTCTTGGCGCCATAGTCGTTGTCGTTCTTAAGCTTGGGTAAAAGCGGCTTGGTTTGATTGAGGACGAGGGACTTGCTCTTCTGAATGCTTGTCATGTAGCGGGTTGCGAGATGCATGACGGTCTTGACGCGCGGCTCGTCGAAGAGTGTTCGATGACGGTGTACTTGAGTTGTAGAAGGTGTCGTCGGAGTATCGACTCGAGCGGCTCCGTCTTGATGATGAAGAAGTGGAATGATGACTTTTCCTCATCAAGGTGCGGATCTCGTCCATTCTTTCATCATTTTCTTGCTTGTGAGCGTCGAACTTGTTGTCAAAGTAGTCTTGATGTAGGGTGGAACCCTACATGGACGATCTTTCACGTTTGGAGTGGATCCTACGGGGAATCACGAAGAACACGCGGAAGAACAAAGGGAAACACGGAGGAAACTAGAGAGGAATCACTTAACCAACAAGGAATCAATCACACAAGTGCTAGATCACCGAACACAAGGAGATACATATGATCCACAATCAACAAAGGTAAGGATACATGAGTAGCCGTTCTTCTCCGAGAGGAGGTCTTGATGGTGTCCACCCTAGAAGCGGGTCTTGAATTCGCTTGGGGGATCTTCTCCATATGATGTAGGGCGGAACCCTACGTGGACGATCTTTCACGTTTGGAGTGGATCCTACGGGGAATCACGAAGAACACGCGGAAGAACAAAGGGAAACATGGAGGAAACTAGAGAGGAATCACTTAACCAACAAGGAATCAATCACACAAGTGCTAGATCACCGAACACAAAGAGATACATATGATCCACAATCAACAAAGGTAAGGATACACGAGTAGCCGTTCTTCTCCTAGAGGAGGTCTTGATGGGGTCCACCCTAGAAGGGGGTCTTGAATCCGCTTGGGGGATCTTCTCCGTAGAGGTCCTGAGCTCCGAGGAGAAGTAACCAAGTGGATGAGCAAGGCTCTCACACAAATATGAGCTAAACCTAAGCTAACCCTAGAAAGTTGGGGAAGAAGGAGTATATATAGTCTAGGGGGCGAAGGGTACAAGGGCTGCGCCCAAACGAAGTCAACACCACAGGCGTCGGACGTCCGGAAGGCGTCGGACGTCCGGAGGCTTCAGGGACGGTCCGGACGTCCGGACGGGTTCAGACGTCCGCGAAATCAGTTCTGTCATGGTAGCGTCGGACGTCCGGAGAGGGTCGGTCGTCCGAAGCTTCGTGGCCACGGACGTCCGGAAGTTGTCGGTCGTCCGTAGATTCGGTTTAAGGCGTCGTTGGTCGGACGTCCGGAGGCTTGGTCGTCCGTAGTTTTGGTTCGGGTGGCGAAGTGCCGACGTCCGGAGAGTCCGGTCGTCCGGGTCCTGGGACTCGTCGGACGTCCGGAAGGCGTCGGACGTCCGGTGCCTGTGCCTTCAGCAGCATCTCTTCTTCTTCTTCAATATGCTTGGAGTCCTCGTCGTCTTGGCTCTCGCAAGTAGTTGATCCTTGGCTCACCTCCATGTACCTGATCACACATAGAGTCTCCGAATGAGGTAGTAGCCATGTCTCGTGAGTAGGAAGAGGGAGTTCGGAGAGGAGCGAATTCACCTTATCTTCAATAGCCTTAGCTCGCGCTCTTGTCATGGGTCCTAGTGGCGTTGAGGGACATGTAGGCACGTCCATGGGGATGAGCGAGGGTGCTCCGCATCATCTCCCCCCCCCCCATTGGGAGAGATCTGACCTCGGATCAGAAGCTTCATCTCCATGGTAAGGTGCGAGGTCCTTGACGTTGAAGATGTCGCTCACATTGTACTTGTCTCAAGGTAGGTTGATCTTGTAGGCGTTGTCGTTGTAACGTGCTAGCACCTTGAAAGGTCCATCGGCTCCAGGAAGAAGCTTGGACTTGCGTTCTTTGGGGAAGCATTCCTTGGGAAGGTGTAGCCACACTAGATCACCAATGTTGAAGACCATGGGTTGCTTGTTGACGTTGAGCTTGGTGGCTAGTCGTTGTACTTGGCGCTCGATGGTTTGTCTTGTATCCTCATGCATCTTCTTGATGTAGCTTGCCCGTGCACTCGCATCCATGTTGGTGCGTTCTTGTAGAGGAAGAGGTAGAATGTCCAATGGGGACAACGGGTTGAAGCCGTAGACAACCTCGAAGGGGGACTTGCCGGTAGTCGAATGTCTTGCACGGTTGTAGGCGTACTCGGCGATGGGTAGACATGCTTCCCACTCCTTGATGTTCTTCTTGATCAATACACGAAGTAGAGTGGATAGTGTGCGGTTCGTCACTTCCGTTTGGCCGTCGGTTTGAGGATGGTATGCCGATGAGAACAAGAGCTTGATTCCGAGCTTGGCGCATAGGGTCTTCCAAAAGTAACTCAAGAACTTGACGTCCCGATCGGAGACGATTGTCTTTGGTACTCCATGTAGTCGCAAGATTTCCCTACAAAAGAGATTTGCAACATGTGAAGCATCGTCTATCTTGTTGCAAGGAATGAAATGTGCCATCTTAGAAAATCTATCCACAACAACAAACACGGAATCCTTTCCATTTTGAGTTCTAGGCAAACCAAGTACAAAGTCCATGCTAATGTCTTCCCAAGGTTGATAGGGAATAGGAAGGGGCATGTGATTGAGCTTTAGACTTAGGTTTGCGGCATGTAGAGCAATGGTTGGTGAAGCGTGAGACATCGCGGAACATCTTGGGCTAAAAGTAGTTGTTGGAGAGCGTGGCGAATGTCTTGTCACATCTAAAGTGTCCCATGAGTTCGCCTCCATGAGCCTCTTGCAAAAGGAGCAAACGAAGAGAAGACTCGGGAATGCATAGTTTGTTAGCTCTCATAAGATAAACATCCTTGATGTAATATTGTTCCCAAGAAGTATGCGTCAAACACTTAGCATAAGGAATAGCAAAAGATGGATCATGCTCATACAAGTCTTTTATATGCTCAAAACCAATAACATTCAACTCAAGTTGAGTGACAAGCATGCATATGCGAGAAAGCGCGTCGGCAACTACATTTTCTTTACCCTTAATGTACTTGATCACATAAGGAAAAGATTCAGTAAATTCACTCCATTTGGCATGACGCTTGTTCAACTTAGTTTGACCTTTGAGGTACTTAAGTGTTTCATGATCGGTATGGATGACAAACGCATGAGGTCTAAGGTAATGTTCCCAAACATGTAGCACACGCACTAAAGCATATAATTCTTTGTCATAGATGGGATAGTTAAGTTGAGCACCTGAGAGTTTTTCACTAAAATAAGCAATGGCTCGTTTTTTTTTTTGCATCAAAACTCCGCCAATTCCGGTACCACTTGCATCACAATGAACCTCAAAAGTTTTGTCAAAATTGGGCAAAGCAAGAATCGGAGCATGAGTAAGTAAAGACTTGAGCTCATCAAAAGCGGTTGATTGCAAAGTTCCCCAAACAAAGGGAGTATTCTTCTTACTCAAGGCATGCAAAGGAGCGGCAATTGTGCTAAAATCTTTCACAAAGCTTACGATAAAAACCCGCAAGACCAAGAAAGCTACACACTTGTTGCAAATTGGTGGGTTGGGGCCAAGTTTTAATTGCT
The DNA here is from genome assembly GCA_021605145.1 of Aegilops bicornis. Taxonomy (NCBI): domain Eukaryota; kingdom Viridiplantae; phylum Streptophyta; class Magnoliopsida; order Poales; family Poaceae; genus Aegilops; species Aegilops bicornis. The sequence continues at coordinate 393,262,553 of CM038670.1, read as the reverse complement.
TCAATTTTAGATTCATCGACATGGACACCCTTTGAGGATACTACAAAACCCAAGAAAACCACTTTGTCAACACCAAATGTGCATTTTTCTATGTTTGCATAAAGACTTTCCTTGCGAAGGGTTTGCAAAACAGCCCTAACATGATTAAGATGTTCTTTCATGGTTTTGCTAAACACAAGAATATCGTCGAAGTAAACCACAACAAAGACTCCAATGTAAGGACGAAGCACATGATGCATAAGACGCCCGAAAGTACCGGGAGCCTCCGAAAGACCCATAGGCATCACTAACCACTTATATAAACCAAATTTGGTTTTGAAAGCAGTTTTCCATTCATCACCCTCGTGTATGCGGATTTGATAATAGCCACTTTTAAGGACAATTTTTGAGAAAAAGTTGGCTCCACTAAGTTCATCAAGCATATCATCTAAGCGAGGAATGGGATGCCTATAGCTGACGATAATAGCATTTATAGGTCTACAATCGGAACACAAGCGGAAACTTCCATCGGGCTTATGCACAAGTATAACGGGGACGACACAAGGGCTTAGGCTTTCACGTACATGACCATTGTCGATGAGTTGTTGTACTTGCCGTTGAATCTCCTTGGTTTCTTCGGGATTGACTCGGTATGGGGCTTTGTTTGGAAGTGGCGCTCCGGGGATGAGGAGGTAGACCCGGAGGTAGCTCATCGGGGAAAACATCTTGAAATTCCTGCAAAAGAGATTGAAACACCAAAGGTAGCTCGTGAATGGTGTTAGTTTTTGGTTCTCCATCCTTGCACACAAGGACAAAGTGCATCACACTCGATGGGTTCTCACACACTTCTCTCATCTCACTTTTGGTGGCAAATAGGATGAGGTTTTTCTCTCTAGGCGAAGAGGCGCTCAAGTTTGGCTTGTGGCTCTCACTCACTTTTTGGTGGATCACGTTCTCAATTTTGTCTCTATGATGGGTGGCTTGCTTGTCGGCTATCACTTGAGAACGAGACATAGGTCGTAGTACATATTCCTTCCCTTTCCTCTTGATGCTATAGTGATTGGTGCGCCCATTGTGGATGACACCACGGTCGAATTGCCATGGTCGACCTAGAAGTAGGTGGCAAACGGTCATTGGGACCACATCACACTCCAACGTGTCTTCATAAGCACCAATTTTGAAGGAGACTTGGACCGTATGCTCGACTCGTATAGTCTTGAGTCACTTAGCCATTGAACCTTGTAGGGTGCGGGTGCTTCCTCTTGACCAAATGCAGTTTGGAACATAGTTCTTCACTTGCCAAGTTGTGGCAACTTCCTCCATCAATGATGACCTTGACGGACCTTCCGTTGATGCCGGCTTTTGTGTGGAAGATGTGGCATCTTTGGTCGTCTTCTTGTTGATGTTGAAGAGTCAACACCTTGGAGACAACGAGAGCGGGGCTCGAATCCTCATCGCAAAAGACTTGATCATCTTCATCTTTGTTCACTTGCCGGTGCATGGCCACTTGCTCAAGGGCTTCCATCTCCTCATCACTCATTGAGTCATATGTGCCGTCGTCGTTGAGGATCATGGTGCGCTTGTTGGTGCATTCGTAGGACTTGTGGCCTCGGCCGCCGCAAGTGAACCACTTGAAGGAGCTTGTTTTAATTGTCTCATCGGTCGGAGTAGATGACGAAGCATGCGGCTTGAGGTTGCTTGTAGTAGGAGGAGGACGACTTGAACTTGTCGAATTTCTCTTGTAACTCGACTTGTCGTCGTTGTTTGTAGAAGGTTTGGTTGATGTAGATGTTGGAGGAGGTGTTGAAGCTTGGTTGTTGGAGAAGCCGTAGGTCTTGGATGAGTACTTGGCGTACTTGAAGTCTTCTTGCACTTGACGTTCCGCCTTTGTAGCTTGATGTCTGAGCTCAATGAGGGTGGAGTATGGTTGGAAGTCGGCGATCTTCTTGATGGGATGATTGAGTCCATTCAAGAAACGTGCCATAGTTTGCTCATCATCTTCCTTGACATTGGCTCGAATCATGGCTATCTCCATTTCTTTGTAGTATTCTTCAACACTCTTTGTTCCTTGCTTGAGAAGTTGGAGTTTCTTGAAGAGGTCGCGGTTGTAGTAGGTTGGCACAAAACGTGCTCGCATGACATCCTTCATTTGAGCCCAAGTGGTGATTGGAGGTTCACCTCTTGCTTGTCGTCGCTCAATGATTTGTTCCCACCATATGAGCACATAGTCTTGGAACTCAAGTGATGCCATAGCGATTTTCTTCGCTTCATCGTAGTTGTGCAACCGGAAGATTTTGTCAACCTTCAATGCCCATGAGAGGTAGTCTTCGGGTCATTGCTTCCATTGAACTTAGGCGTGGTGAATTTTAGCTTGTCAGAAGCGTTGCTCTTCATTGTGTTGTTGGCGATGTTGATGATGACGCCCTTGACGTGGATTGCAATCGTCTTCATGTTGCTCTTGGCGTGGAGGAAGACCATGATCAACTTGCTCTTGTTGAACTTGAGGTTGAAGTGGAGCTTGACGAGCTTGATGTTGTTCATGAGGTTTGTAGTTCCTCTCTTGGATTTCTTCTCGAAGGGCTTCCTCTTGGTTGCGCCGTTCGCGATTGCGGTTGGCGAAGGCTCGACTTGATTCTTGAAGGGCACGTTGCGCCTCAAGAGCTTGCGCTTCACGTTGTTGTTGTTGAAGACGTTGAGCCTTGGCGTCTTGTTCGCCTTTGGTGTAGACGCGCCGTTTCTTCCTCTTGGCGCCCTAGTCGTTGTCGTTCTCGGGCTTGAGCAAAAGCGTCTTGGTTTGATTGAGGACGAGAGACTTGATCATCAACTTGCTCTTGTGAATGCTTGTCATGTAGCGGGTTGCGAGATGCATGACGGTCTTGACGTGCGGCACGACGAAGAGTGTTCGAAGTAGGTGTACTTGAGTCGTAGAAGGTGTCGTCGGAGTGTCGACTCGAGCAGCTCCGTCTTGATGATGAAGAAGTGGAATGATGCCGGTATCTCATCAAGGCGCGGATCTCGTCCATTCTTGCGTCATTCTCTTGCTTGTGAGCATCGAACTTGTTGTCGAAGTAGTCTCTTATACGTTGTTCGGAGAGTCGCAAGTCGGTGGCGAGATTGTCGATGCGGTCGCTTATTGCTTGTTGTTCTTGGTGCAACGCTCGTTGTGCACCAAAGAGGTGGTTCTTGGTGACGTATGATGACATGTCGTCGTCTTGTTCGATGAAGAGTGGGTTGTTAGAAGTACTTGGCCTATCCATCATTCCAAGCAAAAATGTGAGTGGTAGAAGGAGAAGAACTTATACCAATGTACCTTTGACGAAGTTGATGATGAATCAAGTTCACTCAAATGCGGACAATGAAATAGCACTATTGGTACCAATCCTTGTCGGTTCTCACACCTACACAAATAAAAGCTTATGGTGGAGCTTGGTGAGGTTGGTGGCACAAAATTTGATGCAATTGTAAGTGAGCGTCAATAATGTTGGAAAAGGTTCACAAATTTGCAAATGCAACAAGTAGACCAAGCAACTAGTGGTACACGGAAACACACACGCAAATAGATAAGTGGGATTGTGCAAACCAAAAGTGAGCCAAAATGTGGAATCCACGAAAATGCTCTTGTTGCACAATACTAGAGAGACGCTAGCACGATTGCACAATAGGCGGATACGGAACTTGTGCACAACCTACTATGCAAAAATGCAACTATCTCTATCCCACGTATGCTATATGTATGGTATTTCGGTGCGAAGATCCAAGATGATCCAATATGACAATCTTAATGTAGTGTGATGCTATGGTTCTTGCTCATAAGCTCTTTGCTTATCTTTCCTCTTTGCTTAAAAGCTTGTGTGGCTCTTTCACTTTTGAGCTCTTTTCTCATGCAAAACTTCACGAACCAAGATAGCAATTGTGTATGCTATGACAACTTTGTGACACACAAATGGATCCCAAGATATGCACCACGGTGGTATGTTATGTATGCTATGGAGTATGATCACTAATGTGCACAAGTCACGTTGCCGACAATTCTCAATGGCTAGTCTCGATGGGTAAGCTACGCAAAAATAAGGCCATGTGGGTATCAATGCAATTGCAAGGTATGACAAAGATGTCGTCGAAGTTACCGTCCTTGGCGATGATGAGACCCTTGCGAAGTTGAGCCGTGGTGATGATGAAATCGAACCGCACCTAGATAGCCGAAACACAAGAGAATACGGAAGCCACAACTCAAAATTTCAAGGACCAAAATGTGGTAAAATCGTCATGGGATGTATTGGGGAGGATGGTGGTGTGGTTTTGGAAGATGTGGTGGAAGGTGGGGCTTGTGGTGGTGGCGAACTGACAAAGTTCAGTTTCATCAGAGTTTTATGGATGTCCGGTCCTTTACGGTCGTCCGGACCTCGTCGGACGTCCGACCGTTTCCGGTCGTCCGGAGACTAGGCAAAAATCGGGCTCGGGAAGAACAGCGAGATTTCGGGGAAGAATGAAATGGTGAGGTCGAAATCGAGTGATTTGGTGGATGGAAAAGGGTGGGGAGTGAGGGAAAAGCTATATCCACACGTAGCAACTCAAATCCATGGACCAAATCCAACAAAATCTCAACTCACAAACAAATCACAAAAAAAATTGGGGCTATTTTCGGTGGGGAATTTTCGGAATTAGGACGAAAACAACAAAATCAAGCTAGAAAAGGAGGGGTAGGGGTTCCAAAAACGTGATCAACGTGGCTCATGATACCAAGATGATGTAGGGCGAAACCCTACGTGGACGATCTTTCACGTTTGGAGTGGATCCTACGGGGAATCACGAAGAACACGCGGAAGAACAAAGGGGAACACGGAGGAAACTAGAGAGGAATCACTTATCAAACAAGGAATCAATCACACAAGTGCTAGATCACCGAACACAAAGAGATACATATGATCCACAATCAATAAAGGTAAGGATACACGAGTAGCCGTTCTTCTCCGAGAGGAGGTCTTGATGGGGTCCACCCTAGAAGGGGGTCTTCAATCCGCTTGGGGGATCTTCTCCGTAGAGGTCCTGAGCTCCGAGGAGAAGTAACCAAGTGGATGAGCTAGGCTCTCACACAAACATGAGGTAAACCTAAGCTAACCCTAGAAAGTTGGGGAAGAAGGAGTATATATAGTCTAGGGGGCGAAGGGGTACAAGGGCTGCGGCCCAAACGAAGTCAACACACAGGCGTCGGACGTCCGTAAGGCATCGGACGTCCGGAGGCTCGGGACGGTCCGGACGTCTGGACGGGTTCGGACATCCGTAGAATCAGTTCTGTCGTGGGCGCATCGGACGTCCGGAGAGGGTCGGTCGTCCGGAGCTTCGTGACGGTCCGGACGTCCGGAAGTTGTCGGTCGTCCGTAGATTCGGTTCGGGCGTGCGTCGGTCGGACGTCCGGAGGCTTCGGTCGTCCGTAGTTTTGGTTCGGGTGGCAAAGTGCGGACGTCCGGAGAGTCCGGTCGTCCAGGTCCTGGGACTCGTCGGACGTCCGGAAGGCGTCGGACGTCCGGTGCCTGTGCCTTCAACAAGATCTCTTCTTCTTCTTCAATATGCTTGGAGTCCTCGTCGTCTTGGCTCGCAAGTAGTTGATCCTTGGCTCACCTCCATGTACTGATCACACATAGAGTCTCCAAATGAGGTAGTAGCCATGTCTCGTGAGTAGGAAGAGGGAGTTCGGAGAGGAGCGAATTCACCTTATCTTCAATAGCCTTAGCTCGAGCTCTTGTCATGGGTCCTAGTGGCGTTGAGGGAGATGTAGGCACGTCCATGGGGATGAGCGAGGGGTGCTCCGCATCAAGTCTCTTGTACGTTGCTCGGAGAGTCGCAGGTCGATGGCGAGGTTGTCAATGCGGTCGCTCATTGCTTGTTGCTCTTGGTGCAACGCTCATTGTGCACTAAAGAGGTGGCTCTTGGTGACGAATGAGGACATGTCGTCGTCTTGCTCGAGGAAGAGTGGGTTCGTAGAAGTACTTGGCCTATCCATCATTCCAAGCAAAAATATGTGAGTGGTAGAAGGAGAAGAACTTATACCAATGTACCTTTGACCGATGTTGATGATGAATCAAGTTCACTCAAATGCGGACAATGAAATAGCACTATTGGTACCAATCCTTGTCGGTTCTCACACCTACACAAATAAAATCTTATGGTGGAGCTCGGTGAGGATGGTGGCACAAAATTTGATGCAATTGTAAGTGAGCTTCAATAATGTTGGAAAAGGTACACAAATTTGCAAATGCAACAAGTAGACCAAGCAAATAATGGTACACGGAAACACAGACGCAAATAGATAAGTGGGATTGTGCAAACCAAAAGTGAGCCAAAATGTGGAATCCACGAAAATGCTCTTGTTGCACAATACTAGAGAGACGCTAGCACGATTGCACAATAGGCGGATACGAAACTTGTGCACAACCTACTAGGCAAAAATACAACTATCTCTATCCCACGTATGCTATATGTATGGTATTTCGGTGCTATGATCCAAGATGATCCAATATGACAATCTTAATGTAGTATGATGCTATGGTTCTTGCTCATAAGCTCTTTGTTTATCTTTCCTCTTTGCTTAAAGCTTGGGTGGCTCTTTCAGTTTTGAGCTCTTTTCTCATGCAAAACTTCACGAACCAAGATAGTAATTGTGTATGCTATGACAACTTTGTGACACACAAATGGATCCCCAGATATGCACCACGGTGGTATGGTATGTATGCTATGGAGTATGATCACTAATGTGCACAAGTCACGTTGCCGGCAATACTCAATGGCTAGTGTCGATGGGTAAGCTACGCAAAAGTAAGGCCATGTGGGTATCAATGGAATTGCAAGGTATGACAAAGATGTTGATGATGTTACCGTCCTTGGCGATGATGTGACCCTTGCGACGATGAGTCGAGGTGATGATGAAGTTGAACCGTACCTAGATAGCCGAAACACAAAAGGACACGGGAACCACAACTCAAAATCTCAAGGACCAAAATGTGGCAAAATCGTCATAGGATGTATTGGGGAGGATGATGGTGTATGTGGTTTTGGAAGATGTGGTGGAAGGTGGGGTGGTGGTGGTGGTTGAACTGAAGTATTTCAGTTTCATTAGGGTTTCATGGACGTCCGGGTTTTTCCGGTCGTCCGGCCGTTCCTGGGGCTCCGGACGTCCGTAAAGCGTCGGTCGTCCGGCGAGGTCGGGTTCAACGCGAGTTGGGCATGGGCGATTTTGAGGTGGAAGAAGATGGTGAGGTCAAAATTGAGCAGATTGATGGATGGAAAAGGGTGGGAAAAGCTAGATCCACACGTGGCAACTCAAATCCATGGACCAAATCCGACAAAATCTCAACTCAGCAACAAATTACAAAAAAAATTGGGGCTATTTTTGGTGGGGAATTTTCGGATTTAGGACAAAAACAACAAAATCAAGCTAGAAAACACGGGGTAGGGGCTCCAAAAACGTGATCAACGTGGCTCATGATACCAAGATGATGTAGGGCGGAACCCTATGTTGGCGATCTTTCACGTTTGGAGGGGATCCTACGAGGAGAACACGACGAACAAGCGGAAGAACACAAGAACAAACACACAAGAGGAACACTAAGCCGACAAATCTCGATCACACAAGGGCTAGATCACCGAACACATAAGGTAGCACAAGATTCAAAATCAACATAGGAAAGATACACGAGTAACCAGTCTTCTCTGGGAGGAGGTCTTGATTGGGTCCACCCTAGAAGGGGGTCTTGAAACCTCTTGGAAGGATCTTCTCCGAGGAGGCGCGATCTCCGAGGAGAAGGTAACCAAGTGGATGAGCAAAGCTCTCACACAAATATGAGCTAATCCTTTGCTAACCCTAACTAGGAGGAGGAGGAGGTCTATTTATAGTCTTAGTACAAAAGGGGGCGAAGTGAACGGGTACAAGGGCTCCAGCCCACGGTCGCGGTCACACAGGTGTCGGACGTCCGGAAGGCGCCGGATGTCCGGGGCTTCTGGACGGTCCGGACGTCCGGAGGCTGTCGGATGTCCGTAAATCCGGCTCGGGTGCAGGTCGGTCGGTCGTCCGGAGGCTTCGGTCTTCCGTAGATTTGGTTCTGGTCGCTGTGAGTCGGTCGTCCGGAGAGGGCCGGTCATCCGGGGCTTCGGGAAGGCCCGAACGTCCGTGGATCGTCGGACGTTCGTAGATTCGGTTCTGGTACGGGTCGTCCGGTCGTCCGGTGGCGTCGGTCATCCGTGGCCTGGGGAGTCGTCGGACGTCCGGACTTGGTCGGACGTCCGATGCATGTAGCTTCAGCAGCTTTTCTTCTTCTTCAACATGCTTGGGGTCCTCGTCGTCTTGGCTCTTGCAGGTAGTTGTTCCTTGGCTCAACTCCATATACCTGATTACACATAGGGTTTCCGAATGAGGTAGTAGCCAATTCTCGTGAGTAGGAAGAGGGAGTTCGGAGAGGAGCGAGTTCACCTTATCTTCGTTAGCCTTAGCTCAGGCTCGAGTCATGGGTCCACGTGGTGTTGAGGAAGATGTAGGTGCGTCCATGGGGATGAGTGAGGGATGCTCCGCATCAGCACCTCTACAAGGTTCAATGGCTAAGTGTCTCGGGCACTATCTGAGTCGAGCATACGGTCCAAGTCTCCTTCAAAATTGGTGCATATGAGGACACTTTGGAGTGTTATGTGGTCCCAATGACCGTTTGCCACCTCCTTCTTGGTCGACCATGGCAATTCGACCGTGGTGTCTTCCACAACGGGCGTACCAATCACTATAGCTTCAAGATGAAAGGGAAATAATATGTGCTACGACCTATTCTCCTAATCAAGTGATATTCGACAAGCAAACCACCCATCATGAAGAGAAGAGTGAGAAAGTGATCCACCAAAAAGTGAGTGAGAGCCACAAGCCAAACTTGAGCACCTCTTCGCCTAGAGAGAAAACCTCATCCTATTTGCCACCAAAAGTGAGATGAGAGAAGTGTGTGACAACCCATCTAGTGTGATGCACTTTGTCCTTGTGTGCAAGGATGGAGAGCCAACAACTAACACCTCTCACGAGCTACCTTTAGTGTTTCAATATCTTTTGCAGGAATTCCAAGGTGTTTTCCCCGATGAGCTACCTCCAGGTCTACCTCCTCTTCGAGGCATTGAGCATCGAATCGACCTCATCCCCGGAGCACCTCTCCCAAACAAAGCTCCATACCGAGTGAATCCCGAAGAAACCAAGGAGATTCAACGGCAAGTACAACAACTCATCGACAACGGTCATGTACGTGAAAGCCTAAGCCCTTGTGCCGTTCCCGTTATACTTGTGCCTAAACCTGATGGAAGTTTCCGCTTGTGTTCCAATTGTAGACCTATAAATGCTATTACCGTCCGCTATAGGCATCCCATTCCTCGCCTAGATGATATGCTTGATGAACTTAGTGGAGCCAACTTTTTCTCAAAAATTGATCTTAAAAGTGGCTATTATCAAATCCGCATTCAAGAAGGTGATGAATGGAAAACCGCTTTCAAAACCAAATTTGGCTTATATGAGTGGTTAGTGATGCCTATGGGTCTATCAGAGGCTCCCGGTACTTTCGTGCGCCTTACGCATTATGTGATAGAGACAAAGGTGTCCCGTCTTTCGATGAGATGTTGGTTTTCGCTTTGGAGGAAGTCGACTTTGACGATCCGACTACGAACGTGCGAGGACGTCGCGCCTTAGCAATCGCTAAACCAACTCAGAGAGGTTATTGACCACGCCGGAGCACGATCAACCTGACCACGAGGGTCTGCATTTCCTGCGAGCAAACGAAGAACAAGCAAGAAACTGAGATTGCAATCTGGATATTGCGAATATAAGATGAAAGCTTTATTGATCAAGGTGGGGTTCTGTGGACGCCTTTATGCAGTCGTTGAACACAAACGAAATGCACGCGAAGTTGCAGCTATGGCGAACTTTTAATCTAAACAAAACCCAAAGTCTAAACGACGCCCTAAGGGCTGTATATATGGAGAAAGAGGAGGAATTTCGTGGCCCTTGAGGGAGGGGTCCGAAACCAACCCTAACTCTTGTTTCCCCACACATACGGACTCTAAAACAGCCTACACTTAAGTATTTCGAAATTACATGGGCCTGGCCCAATATTAAGGTGACGCAGCACCTAGAATAGCCTATGGACGAATATTATGAAGTGGCATCTTGTATATTTCGTCCAAGGCCTCATGCTCTCATTAGAGTGGCTTCAAAGTCCTGGAATCATCACTTGTAACTCCGTTCTTGTTCCCCTTAGCATGCCAACATCTCCATGCTTGAACTTGCTCCAAGGTTCATCTTTCTTGTCCATGGTAGGCCCTTCATTTGTAAGCAAAACAAATGTATCCAATTTAGGCAGCATCATATTCTCATGAACATTGGAATCGTTACCAAGAAACGAAAGTACTGATAATTCAATTGGCGTGCATGAGCTCTAGTAATTGGTCCGGTATGTATAGCAGCAGGGGCTGTGGGTGTAACAATGGTATTGATGTCCTCATCATCCTCCCTTCTTGAAATGAAGTCGTCCTCGACGGAAACTCATCTTCCTCACCCAAATAAGGCTTCAAATCTGCAATGTTAAAAGTGGGACTAACCCCAAAATCTGCAGGCAGCTCAAGTTTATATGCATTATCATTTATTTTCTCTAACACCTTAAATGGACCATCAGCACGTGGCATTAGCTTTGATTTATGCAAATTAGGAAACCTAGCCTTACGCAAATGTAACCAAACAAGATCTCCAGTGCAAAGACAACATGTTTTCTACCCTTATCTCCAAAGAAGTTTATATTTAGCATTCATACGCTCAATGTTTTCCTTAGTTAATCGATGCATTTTTAAAATCAATTCAGCACGTTCTTTAGCATCAAAATTAACCTTCTCCGAAGATGGAAGAGGCAACAAATCAATAGGTGCACGAGGTAGGAAGCCATACACAATTTCAAAAGGGCACATCTTAGTAGTAGAATGCAATGAACGATTATAAGCAAATTCAATATGAGGCAAGCATTCTTCCCACATTTTCTTATTATTCTTCAAAACAGCCCTAAGCATAGTAGACAATGTTCTATTGACTACTTCAGTTTGTCCATCGGTTTGGGGGTGACAAGTAGTACTAAAAGCAGTTTAGTCCCCAACTTAGCCCATAAACATCTCCAAAAGTGGCTAAGAAATTTAGTATCACGATCTGAAACAATAGTATTTGGCACACCATGCAAGCGAATAATTTCACGAAAGAACAAATCAGCAACATTAACAGCATCATCGCTTTTATGACATGGTATAAAGTGTGCCATTTTCGAGAACCTATCCACGACAACAAATATGCTATCCCTCCCCTTCTTTGTTCGAGGTAAACCTAAAACAAAGTCCATAGATATATCCTCCCAAGGAACAGTAGGTACAGGCAAAGGCATATATAAACCATGAGGATTGAGTCGTGACTTAGCTTTTTGACATGTAGTGCAGCGAGCAACAAAACGCTCAACATCCGTCTCATCTTTGGCCAAAAGAAATGTGTAGCAAGTATATCCTCCGTCTTCTTCACGCCAAAGTGTCCCATTAATCCTCCTCCATGCGCCTCCTGCAACAACAAAAGACGAACAGAGCTAGCAGGAATGCATAGCTTGTTAGCACGGAACACAAAACCATCCTTAATAACGAACTTGTTCCATGTTCTTCCTTCTTTACAATTCTGCATTACATCTTTAAAATCAGCATCATGCACATATTGATCTTTGATGGTCTCCAAACCAAATATTTTGAAGTCAAGTTGTGAAAGCATAGTATAGCGACGAGACAAAGCATCAGCAATAATATTTTCTTTACCCTTCTTGTGTTTAATGACATAAGGGAAAGTCTCAATGAATTCAACCCATTTAGCATGTCTACGATTCAGTTTAGCTTGACTTTTAATATGTTTCAAAGATTCATGATCGGAATGTATAACAAATTCTTTGGGCCATAAATAATGTTGCCATGTCTCTAAAGTCCGAACAAGAGCATATAATTCTTTGTCATAAGTAGAATAGTTCAGACTAGGCCCACTCAATTTTTCGTAAAAGTATGCAACAGGTTTGCCATCTTGTAATAACACACCTCCTAATCCAATTCCACTAGCATCACATTCAAGCTCAAAAGTCTTATTAAAATCATGAAGTTGGAGTAAAGGAGCACGTGTCAACTTATCTTTCAATATCGTGAAGGCTTCTTCCTGTGCGGTACCCCAAACAAAAGGCACATCCTTCTTTGTAAGCTCATTGAGAGGTGCAGCAATGGTGCTAAAATCTCTCACAACGCCTATAGAAACCAGCGAGTCCAAGAAAACTCCTCATTTGTGTGACCGCTTTTGGGCTGCGGCCAACTCTCAATAGCTTCAATCTTGGCTTTATCAACTTCAATTCCCTGTGGAGTAACAACATAGCCAAGAAAAGATACTCGTTCGGTGCAAAAGGTGCACTTCCCAAGGTTACCAAACAAACGTGCATCACGTAGAGCAGTGAAAACAGCACGTAAATGTTCCAAATGTTATTCCAAAGATTTGCTATGAATCAGTATATCATCAAAATAGACTACCACAAATCGTCCAATGAAAGCACGTAAAACTTCGTTCATTAGTCTCATGAAAGTACTAGGTGCATTAGTTAACCCAAAAGGCATGACTAACCACTAATATAAACCAAACTTAGTTTAAAATGCTGTTTTCCATTCATCTACCAATTTCATACGAATTTGATGGTATCCACTACGCAAATCAACTTTGGAGAATATTATAGAGCCACTCAATTCATCAAGCATATCATCTAGCCTAGGAATAGGATGACGATAACGAATAGTAATATTATTAATGCCTCTACAATCAACACACATACGCGATGTACCATCCTTTTTAAGCACTAGTATAATAGGAACAGCACAAGGACTAAGAGATTCGCGTATATAACCTTTGTCGAGTAGCTCCTGTACTTGACGCATAATCTCCTTTGTCTCCTCTGGATTGGTACAGTATGGTGCACGGTTGGGTAGCGATGCACCGGGAATTAAGTCAATTTGATGCTCAATCCCTCGAATAGGTGGTAATCCCGGTGGCACGTCTTGTGGGAAGACGTCAGCGAACTCTTGCAAAATGTTAGTGACAGCAGGGGGCAAAGAGGAAGGCACGTCGTCGAATGAAAATAATGCCTCTTTGCACACAAAAGCATAGCAAACAGATTTGCTAGAATCTAGCTCATCAATATCAGATTTGGTGGCAAGTAAACATGCACTTTCAATTTGATTTCTGAAGCAACACTAGATGGTTTAATATTAGGCTTCATTTGTTGCTCAAATTCTTTTGCCACAATCTGATTTTCACTCTTATTTTTCTCCTATTTTGCTTTATTTGCTCTATTAATATCATCTTTCAAAATGGAATAGGAGTCATAGGAAGCAAAGTAATATTTTTATCCTTATGAACAAGAGTATACTGATTGTTTCTACCATGGTTTACGGAATTTTTATCAAATTGCCATGGTCTACCAAGTAATAAGGAACATGCTTGCATAGGTACCACATCACAATCAACATAATCAGCATATGTAGAGATACTAAAATGCACCCGAACTGCCGCTGTTGTTGAACCATTGGATGTAGTAAGGATGTGGATGTTGTCTTGTGGTGAGAGATAGCTTCTCCACCATCGCCATGCTAGCCAAGTTGTTGCAGCTCCCTCCATCTATGATGACCTTGAATAGAATGTTCCTTCACAACTCCCTTTGAATGGAACAAATTATGCCTCTGATTTTGCTCAACTTGTGTAACCTGCACACTCAAAACACGTTGAGCAACTAAACATTCATAGTCACAAGATCTTCAAAGCAGCCATGTATTGCGTCTCATGATCGTAATCATCTCCACCATGTTCTTCATGTGTAATAAGAGCCAAAGTCTCCTCATCATAGTCACTAGCGGACTCATACCCACCATCCTCAGTAGCAATCATCACACGCTGAGATTTGCATTCTCTCGCAAAATGTCCTCTTCCCTTACAACGACGACAAATAATATCACTTGTGTGCCCTGTTGATGCGGAGCATCCCTCACTCATCCCCATGGACGCACCTACATCTTCCTCAACACCACGTGGACCCATGACTCGAGCTTGAGCTAAAGCTCTTGAAGATAAGGTGAACTCGCTCCTCTCCGAACTCCCTCTTTGATGCGGAGCATCACTCACTCATCCCCATGGACGCACCAACATCTTCCTCAAAACCACGTGGACACAAGACTCGAGCCCGAGCTAAGGCTATCGAAGATAAGGTGAACTCGCTCCTCTCCGAACTCCCTCTTCCTTGATGAGGACATCAATACCATTGTTACACCCACAGCCCCTGCGGCTATACATACTGGACCAATTACTAGAGCTCGCGCACGCCAATTGAATTATCAGGTACTTTCGTTTCTTGGTAACGATTCCAATGTTCATGAGAATATGATGCTGCCTAAATTGGATACATTTGTTTTGCTTACAAATGAAGGGCCTACCATGGACAAGAAAGATGAACCGTGGAGCAAGTTCAAGCATGGAGATGTTGGCATGAAGGAGAACAAGAACGGAGTTACAAGTGATGATTCCAGGACTTTGAAGCCACCCTAATGAGTGCATGAGGCCTTGGACGAAATATACAAGATGCCACTTCATAATATGCGTCCATAGGCTATTCTAGGTCTTTGCGTCACCTTATTATTGGGCCAGCCCATGCAATTTCGAAATACTTAAGTATAGGCTGTTTTTAGAGTCCGTATGTGTGGGGAAACAAGAGTTAGGGTTGATTTCGGACCCCTCCACCAAGGGCCACGAAATTCCCTCTTCCTCCATATATACAGCCCTTAGGGCACCGTTTAGACATTGGGTTTTGTTTAGATTAAAAGTTCGCCATAGCTGCAACTTCACAGATTTCGTTTGTGTTCAACGACTGCACAAAGGCGCCACGTAACCCCACCTTGATCAATAAAGCTTTCATCTTATATTCGCAATATTCAGATTGCAATCTCAATTTCTTGCTTGTTCTTCATTTGCTCGCAGGAAACAGGCCCTCGTGGTCGAGTTGATCGTGCTCGGCGTGGTCAATAACCCTCGGAAGTTGGTTTAGCGATTGCTAAGGCGCTGACGTCTCGCGACGCTCGTAGTCGGATCGTCAAGGTCGACTCCCACGAAACGATAGCCACCATCTCAACGAAACATCGGGACACCTTTGCCTCTATCAAGTGGTATCAGATTTTCAGGTTGCTCGGTGAGATTTTACAGTTTTCCGTAGTTTAGATCGAGTCTGTTTCTTCATACCTATAGTCCACGAAAAAGCCACAAAAAATTAGGGTTAGTTCATCATATCCGAACCAATCGAGCCTTTGCATAATCTTTTTAGGGTTTTGCTTTGTTGAATTTGCGGTTGCATCGTCGTGTCTAGTTGCTTTGGTCTTAGCGTCTAGTCTTTTAGAGTTTCGAGTTACGGTCATAAGTTGTCACGCCGCCACCGCACCATCATCATCGCCTCGCCACCTACCATCACCGCTCCGAATCCGTATCCATATACCACCACCAATCCGTGTCCATATACCACCACCGATCCATATCCATATACTACCACCGCTACCACCACCGCTGCCATATACCACCACCATATATCCACCACCAATCCAAGTTCTTCTCATATTAGGTTTGTTTTCGAGATCCATCTAGTTTCCGATTCGTGTTTCCTTGCCGGAGTAGGTTTCGGAAAAAAAAAATTTTCGAAAACGCACTTGTCGAAAAAATTTCTGGCTATCCTGTTTTTAAGTGTTTCTAAGCGTATTGAGACAGTCGCCGTTATAGAAAGTTTTTTTTGACCCGCTTCAGCTTTTGGGTCCGGCAAATAAAAAAATAAAAAATTGGTCGATAAAATTTCGTGCCCATCCTGTCGATTGACACAGGAAGAGTTTTGAGACACTCGCCATTATAGTGATTTTTCGCAAAAAAAAAAAAAAAGAGCAGCGCAAAAAAAAAAAAACGAGCGAAAAAAAAAATTCCATAGTGTGCTTTTGCGTTGTTTCCGTGCCGCGGCGTGTTTTTGTTTGTGGTAAAGCCACGCGTCTCTAGCACGGTCAAGCCTAGGACCAAAGACAAGACCGTCGTTGAGCGCTTATTCAACTTTGCATCTACGAATTGATTATTCTTGACCCTTTTTGCTACCATATTATAAGCCTTCCTAGCTCCACATACATCTACATCGTATGCGTTTGACTCTCCCCAGTAATCGCTCTATCCAAGCTTTGAGAGTTTTGACTACATCGGTTGCCGATCACCGCTTGTCTTGGGTAAGAACCGGTAAGAATTTGAGATTTGCTTGACGGATTTGTGACTGTCCACCACACAACCACCACCACTTCCTAGTAGTCCGTCGAATCATATTCTTGTGTGTTTCTATTGTCGCTAACCATGGCAGGATCACAAGCCATTTAATCGACCGGGAGAACATGACAAACAAAGCGCTACATGATAAGTTTCAACAAATGATGAGTGGGCAGGTGGACGATGTGCTAAATAGATTTGAAGAGGCCATGGAGAAGATAGATGGCATTGAGAAGGCGTCAAACAAAGCTCGATAACAAGTTTAATGAATTGCTCGCTGCGTCTACCACCACCACCACCGGCGCACCTAACGCACCTCTACTACAACAACAAGGACTACCTCCACATCGCGAAACAGCCCTCCGCCGAAGCTTCCCGTGTCCCTCTTCACTGGCCAAGCTTTGGTGTCTTTGTTGATATACATGGCCCCTGCTGCTGCGGTGGGGAGGATGATTATGTGAGAGATTAGGAGGATGAGGTTGATCAACATCGAACTACGTGCAACCACCAAAGCACCACAACCACCAGGTCGCCCACATGCAAATAATGGCAATGTTCGGGCTCCCTTCAGTAATGAGATCATGACCATCTCCCTAAACTGAAATTGAATATTCCACCATTTGAGGGTAGATATGTTCTGATATATATCTTACTTGGGAGTTAGAAACTGAACAACGATTTACATGTTTACAATATCCCGAGGAGAGACGTGTTCCCGTCATTGTTTGTGCTTTCACTAGCTTTGCATGTGTTTGGTGGTGCGAACATTGTAGATTATATCCTGTTCCAAAGAACTTGGGCTGCTTTGAAAACTGCTATGCGTACTCGTTGGGTTCCACCATATTATCAACGTGAATTACTTCAAAAATTGCAGCGCTTAAGACAAGGAAAAAATTCGGTAGAAGAATATTATCGGAAATTACAAACTGGCTTGATTAGATGTGGTATTGTTGAGGAGAATGAAGCTATGCTTGCACGTTTTCCGGGTGGATTAAATAGAGAGATTGAGACCATTCTAGACTACAAGGATTATAATAATATCACTCGATTATTCCATCTTGCTTGTAAAGCTGAACGTGAAGTGAGGATCGACAGCGTTGGCCTTGAACTAACTTTTCTCGCAGTCGACCTTCATCATGGACACCACGTGCATCATCTACTTCCACACGTTCTACTACACCGGCACCTCCGTCGGCTGCCACCTCCAACCGTGATACAAGAAAGGTGCACAACCACCACTATCTCGCCAAGAGCACACCGCTGGGCCTACACAGAGCTCTTCTTCTTCCATGGCGTCAACAGGGCACACAAGTGATATCATTTGTCGTCGTTGTAAGGGAAGAGGACATTTTATGAGAGAATGCCAATCTCAGCGTGTGATGATTGCTACCGAGGATGGTGGGTATGAGTCCGCTTAGTGACTATGATGAAGAGACTTTGGCTCTTATTACACATGAAGAACACGGTGGAGATGATTACGATCATGACACGCAATACATGGTCTTTGAAGATGCTTTGACAGGTATGAATGTTTAGTTGCTCAACGTGTTTTGAGTGTGAAGGTTACACAAGCTGAGCAAAATCAGAGACATAACTTGTTCCATACAAATGGAGTTGTGAAGGAACGTTCTATTCGCGTCATCATAGATGGAGGTAGCTGCAACAACTTGTCTAGAATGGATATGGTGGAGAAGCTTTCTCTCACCACAAGACCACATCCACATCCTTACTACATCCAATGGTTCAACAACAAATGCAAGGTTAAGGTAACACGTCTTTGCTCGTGTGTATTTTAGTATCTCTACATATGCTGATTATGTTGATTGTGATGTGGTACCTATGCAAGCATGTTCCTTATTACTTGGTAGACCATGGCAATTTGATAAAATTTCTGTACACCATGGTAGAAACAATCAGTATACTCTTGTTCACAAGGATAAAATATTACTTTGCTTCCTATGACTCCTGATTCCATTTTGAAAGATGATATTAATAGAGCTAATAAAGCAAAACAGAGAAAAATAAGAGTGAAAATCAGATTGTGGCAAAAGAATTTGAGCAACAAATGAAGCCTAATAATAAACCATCTAATGTTGCTTCTGAAATTAAACTGAAAAGTGCATGTTTATTTGCCACCAAATCTGATATTGATGAGCTAGATTCTAGCAAATCTGTTTGCTATGCTTTTGTGTGCAAAGAGGCATTATTTTCATTCGAGGACGTGCCTTCCTCTATGCCCCTGCAGTCGCTAACATTTTGCAGGAGTTCGCTGACGTCTTCCCACAAGACGTGCCACCGGGTTACCACCTATTCGAGGGATTGAGCATCAAATTGACTTAATTCCCGGTGCATCGCTACCCAACCGTGCACCATACCGTACCAATCCAGAGGAGACGAAGGAGATTATGCGTCAAGTACAGGAGCTGCTCGACAAAGGTTATATACGCGAATCTCTTAGTCCTTGTGTTGTTCCTATTATACTAGTGCCTAAAAAGGATGGTACGTCGGCGTATGTGTGTTGATTGTAGAGGCATTAATAATATTACTATTCGTTATCGTCATCCTATTCCTAGGCTAGATGATATGCTTGATTTAATTGAGTGGCTCTACAATATTCTCCAAAGTTGATTTGCGTAGTGGATACCATCAAATTCGTATGAAATTGGTAGATGAATGGAAAACAGCATTTAAAACTAAGTTTGGATTATATGAGTGGTTAGTCATGCCTTTTGGGTTAACTAATGCACCTAGTACTTTCATGAGATTAATGAACGAAGTTTTACGTGCTTTCATTGGACGATTTGTGGTAGTTTACTTTGATGATATACTGATTTATAGCAAATCTTTGGAAGAACATTTGGAACATTTACGTGTTGTTTTTAATGCTCTACGTGATGCACGTTTGTTTGGTAACCTTGGGAAGTGCACCTTTTGCACCGACCGAGTATCTTTTCTTGGCTATGTTGTTACTCCACAGGGAATTGAAGTTGATAAAGCCAAGATTGAAGCTATTGAGAGTTGGCCGCAGCCCAAAACGGTCACACAAGTGAGGAGTTTTCTTGGACTCGCTGGTTTCTATAGGCGTTTTGTGAGAGACTTTAGCACCATTGCTGCACCTCTCAATGAGCTTACAAAGAAGGATGTGCCTTTTGTTTGGGGTACCGCACGTGAAGAAGCCTTCACGGTATTGAAAGATAAGTTGACACATGCTCCTTTACTCCAACTTCCCGACTTTAATAAGACTTTTGAGCTTGAATGTGATGCTAGTGGAATTGGATTAGGAGGTGTGTTATTACAAGATGGCAAACCTGTTGCATACTTTTACGAAAAATTGAGTGGGCCTAGTCTGAACTATTCTACTTATGACAAAGAATTATATGCTCTTGTTTGGACTTTAGAGACATGGCAACATTATTTATGGCCCAAAGAATTTGTTATACATTACGATCATGAATCTTTGAAACATATTAAAAGTCAAGCTAAACTGAATCGTAGACATGCTAAATGGGTTGAATTCATTGAGACTTTCCCTTATGTCATTAAACACAAGAAGGGTAAAGAAAATGTTATTCTCGATGCTTTGTCTCGTCGATATACTATGCTTTCACAACTTGACTTCAAAATATTTGGTTTGGAGACCATCAAAGATCAATATGTGCATGATGCTGATTTTAAAGATGTAATGCAGAATTGTAAAGAAGGAAGAACAAGGAACAAGTTCGTTATTAATGATGGTTTTGTGTTCCGTGCTAACAAGCTATGCATTCCTGCTAGCTCTGTTCGTCTTTTGTTGTTGCAGGAGGCGCATGGAGGAGGCTTAATGGGACACTTTGGCGTCAAAAAGACGGAGGATATACTTGCTACACATTTCTTTTGGCCAAAGATGAGACGGGATGTTGAGCGTTTTGTTGCTCATTGCACTACCTGTCAAAAAGCTAAGTCACGACTCAATCCTCATGGTTTATATATGCCTTTGCCCGTGCCTAGTATTCCTTGGGAGGATATATCTATGGACTTTGTTTTAGGTTTACCTCGAAAAAAGAAGGGGAGGGATAGCATATGTGTTGACGTGGATAGATTCTAAAAAAAGGCACACTTTATACCATGTCATAAAAGCGATGAGGCTGTTAATGTTGCTGATTTGTTCTTTCGTGAAATTATTCGCTTGCATGGTGTGCCAAATACTATTGTTTCAGATCGTGATACTAAATTTCTTAGCCACTTTTGGAGATGTTTATGGGCTAAGTTGGGGACTAAACTGCTTTTTAGTACTACTTGTCACCCCAAACTGATGGACAAACTGAAGTAGTCAATAGAACATTGTCTACTATGCTTAGGGCTGTTTTGAAGAATAATAAGAAAATGTGGGAAGAATGCTTGCCTCATATTGAATTTGCTTATAATCGTTCATTGCATTCTACTACTAAGATGTGCCCTTTTGAAATTGTGTATGGCTTCCTACCTCGTGCACCTATTGATTTGTTGCCTCTTCCATCTTCGGAGAAGGTTAATTTTGATGCTAAAGAACGTGCTGAATTGATTTTAAAAATGCATGAGTTAACTAAGGAAAACATTGAGCGTATGAATGCTAAATATAAACTTCTGGAGATAAGGGTAGAAAACATGTTGTCTTTGCACTGGAGATCTTGTTTGGTTACATTTGCGTAAGGATAGGTTTCCTAAATTGCAAATCAAAGCTAATGCCGGCGTCGATGGTCCATTTAAGGTGTTAGAGAAAATAAATGATAATGCATATAAACTTGAGCTGCTGCAGATTTTGGGGTTAGTCCCACTTTTAACATTGCAGATTTGAAGCCTTATTTGGGTGAGGAAGATGAGCTTCCGTCGAGGACGACTTCATTTCAAGAAGGGGAGGATGATGAGGACATCAATACCATTGTTACACCCACAGCCCCTCGACTATACATACCGGACCAATTACTAGAGCTCGCAGACGCCAATTGAATTATCAGGTACTTTCGTTTCTTGGTAACGATTCCAATGTTCATGAGAATATGATGCTGCCTAAATTGGATACATTTGTTTTGCTTACAAATGAAGGGCCTACCATGGACAAGAAAGATGAACCGTGGAGCAAGTTCAAGCATGGAGATGTTGGCATGCATAAGGATAACAAGAACGGAGTTACAAGTGATGATTCCAGGACTTTGAAGCCACCCTAATGAGTGCATGAGGCCTTGGACGAAATATACAAGATGCCACTTCATAATATGCGTCCATAGGCTATTCTAGGTGCTGCGTCACCTTATTATTGGGCCAGGCCCATGCAATTTCGAAATACTTCAGTATAGGCTGTTTTTAGAGTCCGTATGTGTGGGGAAACAAGAGTTAGGGTTGATTTCGGACCCCTCCACCAAGGGCCACGAAATTCCCCCATCTTCCTCCATATATACAGCCCTTAGGGCACCGTTTAGACCTTGGGTTTTGTTTAGATTAAAAGTTCGCCATAGCTGCAACTTCGGCGTGCCGTTTGTGTTCAACGACTGCACAAAGGCGCCACAGAACCCCACCTTGATCAATAAAGCTTTCATCTTATATTCGCAATATTCAGATTGCAATCTCAGTTTCTTGCTTGTTCTTCGTTTGCTCGCAGGAAACAGGCCCTCGTGGTCGGAGTTGATCGTGCTCGGTGTGGTCAATAACCCTCGGAAGTTGGTTTAGCGATTGCTAAGGCGCGACGTCTCAAGACGTTCGTAGTCGGATCGTCAAGGTCGACTCCCACAGAAACGATAGCCACCATCTCATCGAAACATCGGGACACCTTTGCCTCTATCATTCCTACTCACGAGACATGGCTACTACCTCATTCGGAAACCCTATGTGTAATCAGGTACATGGAGATGAGCCAAGGAACAACTACTTGCAAGAGCCAAGACGACGAGGACCCCAAGCATGTTGAAGAAGAAGAAGAAAAGCTGCTGAAGCTACAGGCATCGGACGTCCGACCAAGTCCGGACGTCCGATGACTCCCAGGCCACGGACGACCGACGCCCTCCGGACGTCCGGCAGCTGGGCACCCGAATGGAATCTACGGATGTCCGACGATCCACGAACGTCCGGGCCCTCCCGAAGCCCCGGACGACAGGCCCTCTCCGGACGACCGGCGCACACCGATCAGAGCCAAATCTACGGAAGACCGACGTTTCCGGACGACCGACCGACCAGCACCCGAGCCGGATTTACGGACGTCCGACAGCCTCCAGACGTCCGGACCGTCACGAAGCCCCGGACGTCTGACGCCTTCCGGACGTCAAACACACTGTGATCATGACCATGGCTGGAGCCCTTGTACCCATTCACTTCGCCCCCATTTCCACTAAGACTATAAATAGACCTCCTCCTCCTCCTAGTTAGGGTTAGCAAATGATTAGCTCATATTTGTGTGAGAGCTTTGCTCATCCACTTGGTTACCTTCTACTCGGAGATCGCGCCTCCTCGGAGAAGATCCTTCGAAGAGGATTCAAGACCCCCTTCTAGGGTGGACCCCCATCAAGACCTCCTCACGGAGAAGAACGGCTACTCGTGTATCTTTCCTTTGTTGATTTTGAATCTTGTGCTACCTTATGTGTTCGGTGATCTAGCCCTTGTGTAATCGAAACTTGTCGGTTTAGTGTTCCTCTTGTGTGTTTGTTCTTGTGTTCTTCCGCTTGTTCGTCGTGTTCTCCTCGTAGGATCCTGATGAGGACATGGCTACCACAGTTACACCCATATCCCCTGTTGTTTTACCTCTTGGAACAGTTGCTAGAGCTCAGATACGCCAATTAAATTATCAGGTACTTCCGTTTCTTGATAATGTTTCTAGTGTTCATGAGAATATGATGTTGCCTAACTTAGATACATTTGTGTTGCTTGCTGAAGGGCCTAGCACGGACAAGAAGGTTGAACATTGGAGCATGGTCAAGCACGGAGATGAAGGTGCGTGCGAAGAGAACAAGAACGGAGGTTCAAGTGGAGATTTCCGGACTTTGAAGCCACCATGATGACATACAAGAAGGTGGACGAAATATACTAGATGGCCTTTCTTAAATTTCGTCTATAGCTTATTATTGGTGTTGCGCCACCTTATTTTGGGCCAGGCCCATGTAATCTATTTTTAGAGTCCATATTGTAGGGGAAACGACTTAGGAGGTGTTTTAGTCCCACCTTGCCAAGGGTGGACAAAATCCCCTCTCTTTTCCCTATAAATATAGCCCTTAAGGCATCGTTTAGACTTGGGTTTTGTTTAGATTAAAAGTTCGCCATAGCTGCAACTTCGCGTACTTCGTTTGTGTTCATTGACCAGACAAAGGCGTCACAGAACCCCACCTTGATCAATAAAGCTTTCATCTTATATTCGCAATATCCAGATTGCAATCTCAGTTTCTTGCTTGTTCTTTGTTTGCTCGCAGGAAACAGACCCTCGTGGTCAGGTTGATCGTGCTCCCGCGTGGTCGATAACCTCTCGGAGTTGGTTTAGCGATTGCTAAGGCGCGACGTCCTCGCACGTTCGTAGTCGGATCGTCAAAGTCGATTTCCACCAAAGCTATATCCATCATCTCATCGAAAGACGGGACACCTTTGCCTCTATCAAGTGGTATCAGTTTTCAGGTTGCTCTTAGATTGCATCTGTTCTTCATACCTATTGTCCAAGAAAAAGCCACAAAAAATTTAGATTAGTTCATCCGTGTCCCAGACAGTCTTAGCCTTTTCGCCATTACCACTTCGTTTTTGCATTGTTGAATTTTCGTGTGTCAAGTTGCTGGTTCTAGAGTTAGACTTTTAGAGTTTCGAGTTCTCGTCACGTATTGTTCACGTCGCGTCCACTCCCACCATCATCCACTTCATTATCATACTTTCGCTGCCACTTGTTTTGTTTGCCGCCATCACTATCATCCATCCACCTTCATCATTTGTCGTCATTGTGTTTTGGTTCATCTTGGAGAGAAAAACTTGAGAAAAGATCCTTACGGAGAGATTCGAAGAGAGATTGGATCGGGCAAAAAAAAAGTTCAACATATTGCTACGGGCAATATTGGAGAGAAATAAAGGAGAAAGCTGGTTTGCCTTGCACGGTTTTGAAGGAAAGGAATCCCACGATTCTTGGTAAGAGAGACACCACGTTCTAGTCAATTGACTTGTTCGTAAGGTGTTGTGAATTGAAAAAAAGGGTGATTGGGTCGGTCTGGAAAGAAAAAAAAACATCTTTTGAAGCAAGTTAGATCGGCCAAAATAAAAGAAAGGAGGTGTTGATCCCGTAGGTTCTCTAAGAGAGAAAGAGAGATAATTGAAAAGAGGAAAAATAAATCAGAATAGTACTTTCCCACGAAGTACTACTTGGATTGGAGATCTTTGTTCGGTTTCCAAAATACACGAGCAAAAAAAAATAGATTTGTTGCTTTCCTTCGGCTGGACAGCTTGCATATATTGGAGATTGACTAAAAGAAAAAGGGAGCAGCCAACGTGGAGATCAAAACGGAAGTTTGACTCGGTTTCCTAGAATAAGGGAGCAGCCAACGTGAAAAAAAGCATTGATCTGTTTCATATATCCCTGATTTTTTTTGGAGGAGAAAACAAAAGGTGCGGTTGGTGACATTAAACTAGGCAGATCGGAGTTGCCTTAGTCTGGACCGAATTTTAGGGAAGAGAGAGAAGTCACGCGCTCAAGTTTTGGAAGGTTGTAACAGTATCCAAGGAAAGAGTTTTGGTTGTTGGGAAGAGATCTGTACGTTTAAAGAAAAAAATAGCAGATTCCTTACGGTAGTAGTGGAGATCGCAGCAACAAAAAAAGGCAAGAAGAGGGAGTTTGGAAGGGAATATTTCACGTTTGGGAATTGAAAAAAAAAAACAGCCATTCTTATTGTCTCGGTTTCCAAGTTTTTCTGCATGTTATTTTGCCACGGAAGGAAACTAGTTGGTTTGGAAAGTTTGACCAATAGTTATTCTTTTTGGGAAGTCTAGATATATTCGCTTGCTTGTGCCACGGACTAAAAGAAAGGATTGCGGATCCGTTTGACAAGGTTGAAAAAAAAAACGTGGGAGGAAGTTTGGGAGTAGTACTCCAGGTCAATCCTTGAGAGATAGAAAAAAAAACCCGCTGATCCGATTGTAGTGGTTTTCGAAGGACTCCTGCGTGCAGTTTTTTTTTGTTTGGTGAAGGCAGGTTTGATTCTCATATCAGTTCGTTCTCGGTTGAAAAAAAAGAGAGGTTGGCAAAAAAAAGCAAAGAGAGAACAACCACGTACAACCTATTTGGAGATATAATAGTGCTAGTACTTTCTGGTTGCTGCATTACTCATAAGGTTTGTTGTATCTCAAGTCTGCACGTGAATTACACTTGTGTCTTAGGCTCGCGTCTCTAGCACGGTCTAGCCTAGGACCAGCACTCGACTACCTTGAACGACTATTCAGCTTGCATTAATTAACGTGGTTGTAGCATTTTTCTCACATATATAAAGCCAACCCAGCTCCATATATTTCTACACCGTGTATCCATACATTCACCTGGCAATCGCTTTACCCAACTTTTGGAGTTACTTGACACCGCTGGTTGCCGATCACCACCTGCTGCATGGTAAGAACTTGTAAGACATTGATATTTGCTTTACTGTGAGCGTTTTACCACCACATCCTAGTAGTTATAGGAACATTATTTTTGGATTTTGTTTTATTTTTCTACTAATCATGACAGGATCGAGAGTCAATTCATGGGCTTTGTCGATCGCGGGAGACGTGCCACCACCTTTGCAAATTCCACAACGATCATGAGAGGTGCATAAACATCCAAATGCACATGATCAGGTTAATGTTCCTATACCATCATTTAATGGCCGTTTTAGACCTGCTTTATATATTGAATGGGAGTTCGACATAAATAATATATTTGCTTCCTATAATTTTGATAAACGTAAAAAGTTAAGGTTGCAGTTGGTTCTTTCACTGGTTATGCTTTAGTTTGGTGGAATGAATATTGTCGGTTACACCCTAATGATATACCTTCTACTTGGGATGATTTGAAACTTGCCATGCGACATACATTCGTTCCCGCTTATTATACTCGTGACATGATTAAAAAGTTGCAACATTTAAAACAAGGTAGTGACACCGTAACGAAATATTATGATGCTTTACAAACTACCTTGTTGCATTCCTCTTTAGAAGAAATTGAAGAAGATTTTATGGATAGATTTTGGGGAGGATTAAACCGTGATATTCAGGAGATACTAATTCATGAAGAGTGTTATCCTATGGATCGTTTGTTTCATCTTGCTTCTAAAGCTGAACAGGAAATAAAACGACGTGTTGCCCTCAAAGAGAACAAGCACAAGGTGCACATTCCAAGAGATGATACGGTTGTTCTTTCAACTTCTAGGCGTGCTATGACGACCACATCCGTTGTTGTGAGGACTATATCACCTCCACCATGTGACACAACACCATGGACAGTGCCTATAGCTGAGTTGATCGTAAGAGGTAATGACAAAGGTACCGATCTCCCACCTCCACATGAGTATGATGAATGCCTTGTCAATTTGAATGAACCATACCATGAGCTACCCACTACTATGATCACACCAGCTATTTTAGAAGACTATGTTCATGGTTTGACTTTGCCATGTGATCAAACAATTTTGAGTGAACCCATTGAACTGACTATTGATGCGAAAGAACCATGTGAATCAGGGAATAACTCAGATTTGGATCAAATACGTTTGAAAATAATTGTGCCAATGTTTAATCATTTTGATATGACCTCTAATCTTGCTGATGGTTCATCAATGTTGGGATGGTTTAATGATAATCATTGTCAATCTTTTGATATGAATAAGAGCTTCACTTATATGTGCAAACTGAGTTGCAATATTTTCATGCCTTTGACATCTTATGATAATATATTGGCTTTATATTTCACGACTTTTGAAGGGTGCTCTTGTATAACCATGTCACATGTGCCCCAACTGAGATCAGTAAAAATGGATGACAACGCCGAGGACGGCTTTATTTTCAAGAAGGGGAGGATGGTGAGGACATGGCTACCACAGTTACACCCATATCCCCTGTTGTTTTACCTCTTGGAACAGTTGCTAGAGCTCAGATACGCCAATTAAATAATCAGGTACTTTCGTTTCTTGATAATGTTTCTTGTGTTCATGAGAATATGATGTTGCCTAACTTAGATACATTTGTGTTGCTTGCTGAAGGGCCTAGCACGGACAAAAAGGTTGAACATTGGAGCATGGTCAAGCACGGAGATGAAGGTGCGTGCGAAGAGAACAAGAACGGAGGTTCAAGTGGAGATTTCCGGACTTTGAAGCCACCATGATGACATATAAGAAGATGGACGAAATATACAAGATGGCATTTCTTAAATTTCGTCTATAGCTTATTATTGGTGTTGCGCCACCTTATTTTGGGCCAGGCCCATGTAATCTATTTTTAGAGTCCATGTTGTAGGGGAAACGACTTAGGAGGTGTTTTAGTCCCACCTTGCCAAGGGTGGACAAAATCCCCTCTCTTTTCCCTATAAATATAGCCCTTAAGGCATCGTTTAGACTTGGGTTTTGTTTAGATTAAAAGTTCGCCATAGCTGCAACTTCGCGTACTTCGTTTGTGTTCAACGACCAGACAAAGGCGTCACAGAACTCCACCTTGATCAATAAAGCTTTCATCTTATATTCGCAATATCCAGATTGCAATCTCAGTTTCTTGCTTGTTCTTCGTTTGCTCACAGGAAACAGACCCTCGTGGTCAGGTTGAACGTGCTCTGGCGTGGTCAATAACCTCTCGGAGTTGGTTTAGCGATTGCTAAGGCGCAACGTCCTCGCACGTTCGTAGTCAGATCGTCAAAGTTGATTTCCAGCAAAGCGATATCCATCATCTCATCGAAAGACGGGACACCTTTGCCTCTATCAGATCCCCTCCAAACGTGAAAGATCTCCGATTAGGGTTCCGCCCTACATCATCTTGGTATCATGAGCCACATTGATCACGTTTTTGGAGCCCCTACCCCGTGTTTTCTAGCTTGATTTTGTTGTTTTCTTCCTAAATCCAAAAATACCCCACCAAAAATAGTCCCAAATGTTTTTTGTAATTTGTTGGTGAGTTGAGATTTTGTTGGATTTGGTCCATGGATTTGAGTTGCTACGTGTGGATCTAGCTTTTCCCACCCTCCCCACCCTTTTCCATCCATCAATCCGCTCGACATCACCATCTTCTTCCACCCCAAAATCGCCTGTGCCCAACTCAGATTGACCCCCGGACGACCGACGCTTTACGGACGTCCGGAGCCCCAGGAATGGCCGGACGACCGGAAAAAACCGGACGTCCGTGAAACCCTGATGAAACTGAAATTCTTCAGTTTAAACCACCACCACCACCCCACCTTCCACCACATCTTCCAAAAACCACATACACCACCATCCTCCCCAATACATCCTATGACGATTTTTCCACATTTTGGTCCTTGAGATTTTGAGTTGTGGTTCCCGTGTCCTATTGTGTTTCGTCTATCTAGGTACGGTTCGAGTTCATCATCACCTCGACTCATCTTCGCAAGGGTCACATCATCGCCAAGGACGGTAACATCATCGACATCTTTGTCATACCTTGCAATTGCATTGATACCCACATGGCCTTACTTTTGCGTAGCTTACCCATCGAGAATAGCCATTGAGTATTGCCGGCAACGTGACTTGTGCACATTAGTGATCATACTCCATAGCATACATACCATACCACCGTCGTGCATATCTTGGGATCCATTTGTGTGTCACAAAGTTGTCATAGCATACACAATTGCTATCTTGGTTCGTGAAGTTTTGCATGAGAAAAGAGCTCAAAAGTGAAAGAGCCACCCCAAGCTTTTAAGCAAAGAGGAAAGGTAAGCAAAGAGCTTATGAGCAAGAACCATAGCATCATACTACATTAAGATTGTCATATTGGATCATCTTGGATCAAAGCACCGAAATACCATACATATAGCATACGTGGGATAGAGATAGTTGCATTTTTGCCTAGTAGGTTGTGCACAAGTTCATTATCCGCCTATTGTGCAATCGTGCTAGCGTCTCTCTAGTATTGTGCAACAAGAGCATTTTCGTGGATTCCACATTTTGGCTCACTTTTGGTTTGCACAATCCCACTTATCTATTTGCGTGTGTGTTTCCGTGTACCATTATTTGCTTGGTCTACTTGTTGCATTTGCAAATTTGTGTACCTTTTCCGACATTATTGGTGCTCACTTACAATTGCATCAAATTTTATGCCACCATCCTCACCAAGCTCCACCATAAGCTTTTATTTGTGTAGGTGTGAGAACCGACAAGGATTGGTACCAATAGTGCTATTTCATTGTCCGCATTTGAGTGAACTTGATTCATCATCAACTTCTGTCAAAGGTACATTGGTATAAGTTCTTCTCCTTCTACCACTCACATTTTTGCTTGGAATGATGGATAGGCCAAGTACTTGTACCAACCCACTCTTCCTCGAGCAAGACGACGACATGTCATCATACCTCACCAAGAGCCACCTCTTTGGTGCACAACGAGCGCTGCACCAAGAGCAACAAGCAATGAGCGACCGCATCGACAACCTCGCCACCGACTTGCGACTCTCCGAGCAACGTACAAGAGACTATCTCGACAACAAGTTCGACGCTCACAAGCAAGAGAATGATGCAAGAATGGACGAGATCCGCTCCTTGATGAGGAACCGGCATCATTCCACTTCTTCATCCTCAAGACAGAGCCGCTCGAGTCGTCACTCCGACGACACCTTCTATGACTCAAGTACACCTACTTCGAACACTCTTCGACGAGCCGCGCGTCAAGACCGTCATGCATCTCGCAACCCGCTACATGAGAAGCATTCACAAGAGAAAGTCGATGAGCAAGTCCCTCGCCCTCAATAAAACCAAGCCGCTTTTTCCCAAGCTCAAGAACGACAACGACTACGGCACCAAGAGGAAGAACGAGCGCGTCTACACCAAGAAGAACAAGACGCCAAGACGCAACGTCTTCAACGACAACAATGGGAAGCGCAGGCTCTTGAGGCGCAACGTGCCATTCAAGAATCAAGTCGAACCATCGCCAACCGCAATCATGAACGGCGAAATCAAGAGGAAGCCCTTCGAGAAGAAATCCAAGAGAGGAACTACCTACCCCATGTACAACGTCAAGTTCCTCAAGCTCCTCCACAAGCTCGTCAAGTTCCACCTCAACCTCTAGTTCAACAAGAGCAAGTTGAACATGGTCTTCCTCCATGCCAAGAGCAACATGAAGACGATTTGAATCCACGTCAAGGGCGTTATCATCACCATCGCCAACAACACAATGAAGAGCAACGATATGGAAAGCTCAAATTCACCATGCCCAAGTTCAATGGAAGCAATGACCCTGAAGAGTACCTCTCATGGGCATTGAAGGTCGACAAAATCTTTCGTTTGCACAACTATGAGGAAGAGAAGAAAATCGCTATGGCATCACTTGAGTTCCAAGACTATGTGCTCAAATGGTGGGAACAAATCCTTGAGAGGCGACAAGCAAGAGGTGAACCTCCAATCACCACTTGGGCTCAAATGAAAGATGTCATGAGAGCACGTTTTGTGCCAACCTACTACAACCGTGACCTCTTCAAGAAACTCCAACTCCTCAAGCAAGGAACAAAGAGTGTTGAAGAATACTACAAGGAAATGGAGATAGCCATGATTCGAGCAAATGTGAAGGAAGATGATGAGCAAACTATGGCACGTTTCTTAAATGGACTCAATCATCCCATCAAGAAGATCGCCGACTTCCAACCATACTCCACCCTCATTGAGCTCGTCCATCAAGCTACAAAGGCGGAACGTCAAGTGCAAGATGACTTCAAGTACGCCAAGTATTCTTCCGAGACCTACGGCTTCTCCAATAACCAAGCTTCAACACCTCCTCCAACATCTACATCAACCAAACCTTCTACAAACAACGACGACAACTCGAGTTACAAGAAAAATTCGACAAGTTCAAGTCGTCCTCCTCCTACTACAAGCAACTTCAAGCCGCGTGCTTCATCATCTACTCCGACCGATGAGACCATCAAGACAAGCTCCTTCAAGTGTTTCACTTGCGGCGGCCGAGGCCACAAGTCCTCTGAGTGCACCAACAAGCGCACCATGATCCTCAACGACGACGGCACATATGACTCAATGAGTGATGAGGAGATGGAAGCCCTTGAGCAAGTGGCCATGCACCGTGAGTGAACGAAGATGAAGATGATCAAGTCTTTTGTGATGAGGATTCGAGCCCCGCTCTTGTTGTCTCCAAGGTCTTGACTCTTCAACATCAACAAGAAGACAACCAAAGATGCCACATCTTACACACAAAGGCCGGCATCAATGGAAGGTCCGTCAAGGTCATCATCGATGGAGGAAGTTGTCACAACTTGGCAAGTGAAGAATTATGCTCCAAGCTTCAATTGGTCAAGAGGAAGCACCCGAATCCCTACAAGGTTCAATGGCTAAGAGACTCCTAAGCACTATCTGAGTTGAGCATACGGTCCAAGTCTCCTTCAAAATTGGTGCATATGAGGACACTTTGGAATGTGATGTGGTCCCAATGACGGTTTGCCACCTCCTTCTTGGTCGACCATGGCAATTCGACCGTGGTGTCTTCCACAGCAGGCGCACCAATCACTATAGCTTCAAGATGAAAGGGAAGGAATATGTGCTACGACCTATGTCTCCTAGTCAAGTGATAGCCGACAAGCAAGCCACCCATCATAGAGACAAGAGTGAGAAAGTGATCCACCAAAAAGTGAGTGAGAGCCACAAGCCAAACCTGGGCGCCTCTTCGCCTAGAGAGAAAAACCTCAACCTATTTGCCACCAAAAGTGAGATGAGAGAAGTGTGTGAGAACCCATCTAGTGTGATGCACTTTCTCCTTGTGTGCAAGGATGGACAACCAACAACTAACACCTCTCTTGAGCTACCTTTAGTGTTTCAATCTCTTTTGCAGGAATTCCAAGATGTTTTCCCCGATGAGCTACCTCCGGGTCTACCTCCTCTTCGAGGAATTGAGCATCGAATCGACCTCATCCTCGGAGCACCTCTCCCAAACAAAGCTCCATACCGAGTCAATCCCGAAGAAACCAAGGAGATTCAACGGCAAGTACAACAACTCATCGACAACGGTCATGTACGTGAAAGCCTAAGCCCGTGTGCCGTTCCTGTTATACTTGTGCCTAAACCCGATGGAAGTTTCCGCTTGTGTTCCGATTGTAGACCTATAAATGCTATTACCGTTCACTATAGGCATCCCATTCCTCGCTTAGATGATATGCTTGATGAACTTAGTGGAGCCAACTTTTTCTCAAATATTGATCTTAAAAAGTGGCTATTATCAAATCCGCATACAAGAGGGTGATGAATGGAAAACTGCTTTCAAAACCAAATTTGGTTTATATGAGTGGTTAGTGATGCCTATGGGTCTATCTGAGGCTCTCGGTACTTTCGTGCGTCTTATGCATCATGTGCTTCGCCCTTACATTGGAGTCTTTGTTGTGGTTTACTTCGACGATATTCTTGTGTTTAGCAAAACCATGCAAGAACATCTTGATCATGTTAGGGCTGTTTTGCAAACCCTTCGCAAGGAAAGTCAATATGCAAACATGAAAAAATGCACATTTGGTGTTGACAAAGTGGTTTTCTTGGGTTTTGTAGTATCCTCAAAGGGTTTCCATGTTGATGAATCTAAAATTGAAGCAACTAAAACTTGGCCCCAACCCACCAATTTACAACAAGTGCGTAGCTTTCTTGGTCTTGTGGGTTTTTATCGTCGCTTTGTGAAAGATTTTAGCACAATTGCCGCTCCTTTGCATGCTTTGAGTAAGAAGAATACTCCTTTTGTTTGGGGAACTTTGCAATCCACCACTTTTGATGAGCTCAAGACTTTGCTTACTCATGCTCCGATTCTTGCTTTGCCCAATCTTGACAAAACTTTTGAGGTTCATTGTGATGCAAGTGGTACCGGAATTGGCGGAGTCTTGATGCCAGAAAAACGAGCCATTGCTTACTTTAGCAAAAAACTCTCCGGTGCTCAACTTAACTATCCCATCTATGACAAAGAATTGTATGCTTAGACCGCATGAGTTTGTCATCCATACCGATCATGAAACGCTTAAGTACCTAAAAGGTCAAACTAAGTTGAACAAGCGTCACTAAACTTGAGTTGAATGTTATTGGCTTTGAGCACATAAAAGACTTGTATGCTAACGATCCATCTTTTGCTATTCCTTATGCTAAGTGTTTGACTCAGACTTCTTGGAAACAATATTATATCAAGGATGCTTATCTTATGAAAGCTAATAAACTATGCATTCCCGAGTGATGCGGAGCAGCCCTCACTCATCCCCACGGACGTGCCTACATCTCCCTCAACACCACCGGGACCCATGACAAGAGCCCGAGCTAAGGCTATTGAAGATAAGGTGAACTCGCTCCTCTCCGAACTTCTTATTTCTACCCATGAGACATGGCTACTACCTCATTCAGTAAACTCTATGTGTAATCAGGTACATGGAGGCGAACCAAGGATCTACTACTTGCAAGAGCCAAGACGGCGAGAACTCCAAGTATGTCGAAGAAGAAGAAGGGATGCTGTTGAAGGCTGCAGGACCCGGACGTCCGACCACCTCCGGACGTCAAGCGATCCTCAGAGACACGGACGTCCGACACCTCCGGACGTCCGGAACTTCATCACCCGAATCAAACCTACGGACGGCCGAGTCGGCCGGACGTCCGGGACTTCATCACCCGAACCAAACCTACGGACGACCGGAGCTGACCGGACATCCGGGCGACCATCACCCGAACCGGAACTACGGACGTCCGGACCCTCCTGAAGCCCCGGACGACCGGCCCGCTACGGACGACCGACACACCTACGGCAGAAAAGAATAGACGGACGTCCAAACGAGTCCGGACGACCGGACCCTCCCGAGCCTCCGGACGTCCGACACCTGATGCGGGCTGAAGCCCATGTACCCCTTCGTTTGGACTTCCATTTGCACTAAGACTATAAATAGGACCCTTCCGTCTCCTAGTGAGGGCTAGCTTTTAGGTTTAGCTCATGTTTGTGTGAGAGCCTTGCTCATCCACTTGGTTACTTCTCCTCGGAGCTCAGGACCTCTACGGAGAAGATCCCCAAGCGGATTCAAGACCCCTTCTAGGGTGGACCCCATCAAGACCTCCTCTCGGAGAAGAACGGCTACTCGTGTATCCTTACCTTTGTTGATTGTGGATCATATGTACCTCTTTGTGTTCGCTGATCTAGCACTTGTGTGATTGATCTCTTGTCGGTTTCGTGATCTCTCTCGTTTCCTCCGTGTTTCCCTCGTGTTCTTCCGCGTGTTCCTCGTGATTCCCCGTAGGATCCGCTCCAACGTGAAAGATCGTCCACGTAGGGTTCCTGAAGGAAATATGCCCTAGAGGCAATAATAAAGTTATTATTTATTTCCTTATTTCATGATAAATGTTTATTATTCATGCTAGAATTGTATTAACCGGAAACATAATACATGTGTGAATATATAGACAAATCAGTATGTCACTAGTATGCCTCTACTTGACTAGCTTGTTAATCAAAGATGGTTATGTTTCCTAACCATGAACAAGGAGTTGTTATTTGATTAACAAGGTCACATCATTAGTTGAATGATCCGATTGACATGACCCATTCCGTTAGCCTAGCACTTGATCGCTTTAGTATGTTGCTATTGCTTTCTTCATGACTTATACATGTTCCTATAACTATGAGATTATGCAACTCCCGTTTGCACGAGGAACACTTTGGGTGCTACCAAACGTCACAACGTAATCGGGTGATTATAAAGGTACATTACAGGTGTCTCCGAAGGTACATGTTGGGTTGGCATATTTCGAGATTAGGATTTGTCACTCCGATTGCTCGGAGAGGTATCTCTGGGCCCTCTCGGTAATGCACATCACATAAGCCTTGCAAGCATTGCAACTAATGAGTTAGTTGTGAGATGATGTATTACGGAACGAGTAAAGAGACTTGCCGTAACGAGATTGAACTAGGTATTGGATACCGACGATCGAATCTCGGGCAAGTAACATACCGATGACAAAGGGAACAACGTATGTTGTTATGCGGTCCGACCGATAAAGATCTTCGTAGAATATGTAGGAGCCAATATGGGCATCCAGGTCCCGCTATTGGTTATTGACCGGAGAGGTGTCTCGGTCATGTCTACATAGTTCTCGAACCCGTAGGGTCCGCACGCTTAACGCTTCGATGACAGTTACTATGAGTTGTTATGATGTTTCTGCGAAGGTTGTTCGAGTCCGGATGAGATCACGGACGTGACGAGGAGTCTCGAAATGGTCGAGACATAAAGATTCATATATTGGAAGTCTATGTTTGGACATCGGAAGTGTTCCGGTGAAATTAGGAATTTTACCAAGCAAGGGAGGTTACCGAACCCCGGAATACTAATGGGCCAACATGGGCCTTAGTGGAAAGGAGAAAAGGGGCCCAAGTGCTGGCCGCACCTTCCCCCCTTCCCTAGTCCTATTAGGACTAGGAGAAGGGGGCGCCCCCCTCTCTCTCCCTTCCCACTTGGGGAAACCTAGTTGGACTAGGATTGGGGGGGGGGGAATCCTACTCCTAGTAGGAGTAGGACACCTGGCGCACCTCCCTAGGCCGGCCAGCCCTCCTCCTTCCCTCCTTTATATCTGAGGCAGAGGGCACCCCATGACACACAAGTTGATCCTTGAGATCTTTCCTTAGCCGTGTGCGGTGCCCCTTCCACCATATTACACCTCGAGAATACCGTGGCGAGCTTAGGCGAAGCCTGCGCCGGTGGAACATCATCATCGTCACCACGCCGTCGTCTTGTGAAACTCTCCCTCAACACTCGGCTGGATCGGAGTTCGAGGGGCGCCATCGAGCTGAACGTGTGCAGAACTCGGAGGTGCCGTGACGTTCGGTACTTGGATCGGTTGGATCGTGAAGAAGTACGACTACTTCCTCTACGTTGCGTCAACGCTTCATTGTGGGTCTCACGAGGGTACGTAGACAACACTCTCATCTCGTTGCTATGCATCACCATGATCTTGCGTGATCGTGGGAAAATTTTGAAATTACTACGTTCCCCAGCGGTGGCATCCGAGCCTGGTTTTATGCGTAGATGTCATATGCACGAGTAGAACACAAGTGAGTTGTGGACGATACAAGTCATACCGCCTACCAAAGCATGTCATACTTTGGTTCGGCGGTATTGTTGGACGAGACGATCCGGACCAACCTTACGCCAGACGCTTACGCGAGACCGGTTCCCTCGGCGTGCTTTGCACATAGATGGCTTGCGGAAGACTGTCTCTCCAACTTTAGTTGAACTGAGTGTGGCTACGCCCGTCCTTGAGAAGGTTAAACGGAGTCTATTTGACAAACTATCGTTGTGGTTTTGATGCGTAGGTAAGAACGGTTCTTGCTCAGCCCGTAGCAGCCACGTAAAACTTGCAACAACAAAGTAGAGGACGTCTAACTTGTTTTTGCAGGGCATGTTGTGATGTGATATGGTCAAGACATGATGCTATATTTTATTGTATGAGATGATCATGTTTTGTAACCGAAGTTATCGGCAACTGGCAGGAGCCATATGGTTGTCGCTTTATTGTATGAAATGCAAACGCCATGTAATTGCTTTACTTTATCACTAAGCGGTAGCGATAGTCGTGGAAGCAATAGTTGGCGAGACGACAACGATGCTACGATGGAGATCAAGGTGTCGCGCCGGTGACGATGGGGATCATAACGGTGCTTCGGCGATGGAGATCACAAGCACAAGATGATGATGACCATATCATATCACTTATATTGATTGCATGTGATGTTTATCCTTTATGCATCTTATCTTGCTTTGATTGACGGTAGCATTATAAGATGATCTCTCACTAATTATCAAGAAGTGTTCTCCGAGTATGCACCGTTGCGAAAGTTCTTCGTCTTTGAGACACCACGTGATGATCGGGTGTGATAGGCTCTACGTTCAAATACAACGGGTGCAAAACAGTTGCACACGCGGAATACTCAGGTTATACTTGACGAGCTATGCATATAAGATATGACCTCGGAACACGGAGACCGAAAGGTCGAGCGTGAATCATATAGTAGATATGATCAACATAGTGATGTTCACCATTGAAACTACTCCATCTCACGTGATGATCGGACATGGTTTAGTTGATTTGGATCACGTGATCACTTAGAGGATTAGAGAGATGTCTATCTAAGTGGGAGTTCTTAAGTAATATGATTAATTGAACTTTAATTTATCATGAACTTAGTCCTGGTAGTATTTTGCAAATTATGTTGTAGATCAATAGCTCGCGTGGTTGCTTCCCTATGTTTTTATATGTGTTCCTAGAGAAAATTGTATTGAAAAATGTTAGTAGCAATATTGCGGATTGGATCCATGATCTGAGGTTTATCCTCATTCTTTGCCTGTAAGAATTATGTCCTTGATGCACCGCTAGGTGACAGACCTATTGCAGGGAGCAGATGGGCGTTATGAACGTTTAGCTAGCTCAATATGATGACTACTTGATAGTTTAGTGCACCATGCTTAAATGGCTTAGAATCGGGACTT
This sequence comes from Aegilops bicornis, assembly GCA_021605145.1. Taxonomy (NCBI): domain Eukaryota; kingdom Viridiplantae; phylum Streptophyta; class Magnoliopsida; order Poales; family Poaceae; genus Aegilops; species Aegilops bicornis. Next base: position 393,224,545 of record CM038670.1, on the reverse strand, counting down.
CAAAGACGTTTTGAACGTCATGGACCATATGAGATGTTCCAGAGTTGAAGTTAATATTTCAAGCAAATACCGAGTTGAGAGATATGAAGTCTCCAACAAGTTCTATAGCTAAAAGATGGAGGAGAATCGCTCAACTAGTGAGCATGTTCTCAGATTATGCAGGTACTTCAATCGCTTGAATCAAGTGGGAGTTAATCTTCCGGATAAGATAGTGATTGACAGAATTCTCTAGTCACCATCACCAAGTTAGTAGAACTTCGTGATGAACTATAATATGCAAGGGATGACAAAAGTAATTCCCAAGCTCTTCGTGATGTTGAAATCGACGAAGGTAGAAATCAAGAAAGAGCATCAAGTGTTGATGATTGACAAGACCACCGATCTCAAGGAAAAGGGCAAAGGGAAGAAGGGGAACTTCAAGAAGAACGGCAAGCAAGTTGCTTCTCGAGTGAAGAAGCCCAAGTCCGGACCTAAGCCCGAGACTAAGAACTTTGCTGCAATGGAACTGGTCACTAGAAGCGGAACTATCCCAAGTATTTGGCGGATAAGAAGGATGGCAAAGTGAACAAAGGTATATTTGATATACAGATTATTGATGTGTATTTTACTAGTGTTCGTAGCAACCCTCGGTATTTGATCTTGGTTCGGTTGCTAAGAGTAGTAACTTGAAACGGAGTTGCAGAATGAACAGAAACTAGTTGAAGGGAAGAGACGATGAGTGTTGGAAGTAGTTCCAAGATTGATATGATCATCATCGCACACTCCCTATGCTTTCGGGATTAGTGTGGAACCTAAATAAGTGTTATTTGGTGTTGAGCATAAATATGATTTGATCATGTTTATTGCAATACGGTTATTCATTTAAGTAAGAGAATAAATTGTTGTTCTGTTTACATGAATAAAACCTTATATGGTTACACACCCAATGAAAATGGTTCATTGGATCTCGATCATAGTGATACACATATTCATAATATTGAAACCAAAAGATGCAAAGTTAATAATGATAGTGCAACTTATTTGTGGCAATCGCCGTTTAGGTCATATTGGTGTAAAGCGCATGAAGAAAACTCCATGTCGATGGACTTTTGGAATCACTTGATTATGAATCATTTGATGCTTGCGAACCGTGCCTTTTGGGCAAGATGACTAAAACTCCGTTCTCGGAACAATGGAACAAGCTAATGACTTATTGGAAATAATACATACCGATGTATACAATTCAATGAGTGTTGATGCTCGTGGCAAGTATCATTATTTTCGACCTTCACAGATGATTTGAGCAGATATGCGTATATCTTCTTGATGAAACATAAGTCTGAAATAGTTGAAAAGTTCAAAGAATTTCAGAGTGAAGTAGAAAATCATCGTAACAAGAAAATAAAGTTTACTGCGATCCGATCGTGGAGATGAATATTTGAGTTACGAGTTTGGTCTTCAATTAAAACAAAGTGGAATAGTTTCACAGCTCACGCCACCGGAACACCACAACGTTATGGTGTGTCCGAACGTCAGAATCGTACTTTATTTTGATATGGTACGATCAATGATGTCTCTTACCGATTTACCAATATCGTTTTGGGGTTATGCATTAGAGACAGCTGCATTCACGTTTAATGGGGCACCATCTAAATCCGTTGAGACGACACCATATGAACTATGGTTTAACAGTAAACCTAAAGCTGTCGTTTCTAAAAAGTTTGGAGTTTTGATACTTATGTGAAAAAGTTTTCACCGATAAGCTCGAACCCAAATCGGAGAAGTGCGTCTTCATAGAATACCCAAAGGTAACTATTGGGTACACCTTCTATCACAGATCCGAAGGCAAGTTTTTCGTTGCTAAGATGGATCCTTTCTAGAGAAGAAGTTTCTCTCGAAAGAAGTGAGTGGGAGGAAAGTAGAACTTGATGAGGTAATTGTACCTTCTCCCTTATTGGAAAGTAGTTCATCACGTAAATCAGTTCCGGTGATTCCTACACCAATAAGTGAGGAAGTTAATGATGATGATCATGAAACTTCAGATCAAGTTGCTACCAAACCTCGAAGGTCTTCCAGAGCAAAATCCGAACCAGAGTGTTATGGTTATCGTGATCAGGAAGTCATGTTACTACACCATGATGAACCTACGAACTATGAGGAAGCGATGATGAGCCCAGATTCCGCGAAATGGCTTGAGGCCATGAAATCTGCGAGATAGGATCCATGTATGAGAAACAAAGTATGGACTTTGATTGACTTGCTCTATGATCAGCAAGCCATGTTAAATAAATGGATCTTCAAGAGGAAGACGGACACTGATAGTAGTGTTACTATCTACAAAGCTCGACTTGTTGCAAAAGGTTTTCGACAAGTTCAAGGGGTTGACTACGATGAGACTTTCTCATCCGTAGCGATGCTTAAGTCTGTCCGAATCATGTTAGCAATTGCCACATTTTATGAACTCGGCAAATGGATGTCAAAAACAACATTCTTTAATGGATTTATTAAAGAAGAGTTGTATATGATGCAACCAGAAGGTTTTGTCAATCCTAAAGGAGCTAACAAAATGTGCAAGCTCCATCGATCCATCTATGGACTGGTGCAAGCATCTCGGAGTTGGAATATACGCTTTGATAAGATTGATCAAAGCATATGGTTTTACAGACTTTTGGAGAAGCCTGTATTTACAAGAAAGTGAGTGGGAGCACTACAAAGATTTCGATAAGTATATTGTTGATCAGAAATAATGTAGAATTATTACGCAAAGCATAAAGGAGTATTTGAAAGGAGTTTTTCAAAGAAGGACCTCGGTGAAGCTGCGTACAAATTGAGCATCAAGATCTATTGAGATAGATCAAAAACGCTTGATGAGTTTTTTCAATAAGAACATACCTTGTTAAGATTTTGAAGTAGTTCAAAATGGAACAGTCAAAGAAAAGTTCTTGCATGTGTTGCAAAGGTGTGAAATTGAGTAAGACTCAAATCCCGACCACAGCAGAAAAATAGAAAAGAGAATGAAAGTCATTCCCTATGCCTCTGTCATAGGTTCTATAAAGTATGCTATGTTATGTACCGGACCTATTGTATACCTTGCTCTGAATTTTGCAAGGGAGTACAATAGTGATCTAGGAGTAGGTCCTTTGGACATTGGTCAAGAACATCCTTAGTGAGGACTAAGGAAATATTTCTCGATTATGGAGGTGATAAAAGAGCCCGTCGTAAAGAGTTACATCGATGCGAGGCTTTTTACAATCGATCCGAGATGACTCTAAGTCTCAACTGGATACATATTATAAGTGGGAGCAATTAGCTAGAGTAGCCCGTGCGAGCATTGTAGACATAGAATATTTGCAAAATACATACGGCTCTGAATGTGACAGACCCGTTGACTAAAGCTTCTCTCACGAGCAAAACATGATCATCCCTTAGTACTCTTTGGGTGTTAATCACATAACGATGTGAACTAGATTATTGACTCTAGTAAACCCTTTGGGTGTTGGTCACATGACGATGTGAACTATGGGTGTTAATCACATACTGAGATGTGAATATTAGTGTTGAATCACATGATGATGTGAACTAGATTATTGACTCTAGTGCAAGTGGGAGACTGAAGGAAATATGCCCTAGAGGCAATAATAAAGTTATTATTTATTTCCTTATTTCATGATAAATGTTTATTATTCATGCTAGAATTGTATTAACCGGAAACATAATACATGTGTGAATATATAGACAAATCAAGATGTCACTAGTATGCCTCTACTTGACTAGCTTGTTAATCAAAGATGGTTATGTTTCCTAACCATGAACAAGGAGTTGTTATTTGATTAACAAGGTCACATCATTAGTTGAATGATCTGATTGACATGACCCATTCCGTTAGCCTAGCACTTGATCGTTTAGTATGTTGCTATTGCTTTCTTCATGACTTATACATGTTCCTGTAACTATGAGATTATGCAACTCCCGTTTACCGGAGGAACACTTTGGGTGCTACCAAACGTCACAACGTAACTGGGTGATTATAAAGGTACATTACAGGTGTCTCCGAAGGTACATGTTGGGTTGGCATATTTCGAGATTAGGATTTGTCACTCCGATTGTCGGAGAGGTATCTCTGGGCCCTCTCGGTAATGCACATCACATAAGCCTTGCAAGCATTGCAACTAATGAGTTAGTTGTGAGATGATGTATTACGGAGCGAGTAAAGAGACTTGCGGTGAACGAGATTGAACTAGGTATTGGATACCGACGATCGAATCTCGGGCAAGTAACATACCGATGACAAAGGGAACAACGTATGTTGTTATGCGGTCTGACCGATAAAGATCTTCGTAGAATATGTAGGAGCCAATATGGGCATCCAGGTCCCGCTATTGGTTATTGACCAGAGAGGTGTCTCGGTCATGTCTACATAGTTCTCGAACCCGTAGGGTCCGCACGCTTAACGCTTCGATGCAGTTACTATGAGTTGTTATGATGTTTACATGCGAAGGTTGTTCGAGTCCGGATGAGATCACGGACGTGACGAGGAGTCTCGAAATGGTCGAGACATAAAGATTCATATATTGGAAGTCTATGTTTGGACATCGGAAGTGTTCCGGGTGAAATTAGGAATTTTACCAGAAATGCAAGGGAGGTTACCGGAACCCCGGAATACTAATGGGCCAACATGGGCCTTAGTGGAAAGGAGAGAAGGGGGCCCAAGTGCTGGCCGCACCTTCCCCTTCCCTAGTCCTATTAGGACTAGGAGAGAAGCGCCCCCTCTCTCCCTTCCCACTTGGGGAAACCTAGTTGGACTAGGATTGGGGGAATCCTACTCCTAGTAGGAGTAGGACACCTGGCGCACCTCCCTTGGCCGGCCAGCCCCTCCTCCTTCCCTCCTTTATATCTGAGGCAGAGGGCACCCCATGACACACAAGTTGATCCTTGAGATCTTTCCTTAGCCGTGCGGTGCCCCTTCCACCATATTACACCTCGAGAATACCGTAGCGAGCTTAGGCGAAGCCTGCGCACGGTGGAACATCATCATCGCCACCACGCCGTCGTCTTGTGAAACTCTCCCTCAACACTCGGCTGGATCGGAGTTCGAGGGACGTCATCGAGCTGAGCGTGTGCGAGAACTTCCGGAGGTGCCGTGACGTTCGGTACTTGGATCGGTTGGATCGTGAAGAAGTACGACTACTTCCTCTACGTTGCGTCAACGCTTCATTGTGGGTCTACGAGTGCGTAGACAACACTCTCATCTCGTTGCTATGCATCACCATGATCTTGCGTGATCGTAGGAAAATTTTGAAATTACTACGTTCCCCAACAGTTCCGCCCTACATCATCATGGTATCACGAGCCACGTTGATCACGTTATTGGAGCCCCTACCCCTCTTTTTCTAGCTTGATTTTGTTGTTTTTGTCCTAATTCCGAAAATTCCCCACAAAAATAACCCCCAAAATTTTTTGTGATTTGTTTGTGAGTTGAGCTTTTGTTGGATTTGGTCCATGGATTCGTGTTGCTACGTGTGGATCTAGCTTTCCCCACCCTCCCCTCCCTTTTCCATCCACCAAACCCCTCGATTTCGACCTCACAAGCATCTTCTTCCCCGGAAATTTTGCAGCTCCTCTCCCGAGCCCGATTTTTCGCAGTTCGGGACATCCGGACAAGGCGGACGTCCGACGCTTAATCCGGACGACCGTAAGGTCACGGACGTCCGTAAAACCCTGACCAAACTGAATTTCTTGATTCGAGACACCTAACCACCCCATATTTCTCCACATCTCCCAAACCCATATACACCAAATTCTTCCACGATTCCTCCAATGACGATTTTGACACATTTTGGTCTTTGAGATTTTGAGTTGTGGCTTCCGTATCCTTTTGTGTTTCGGCTATCTAGGTGCGGTGCAAAGTCATCATCACCACCGCTCATCTACATCGACCAGTCATAATCGCAAGGACGGTAACTTCGACGACATCTTTGTCTTACCTTGCTATTGCATTGATAACCAACATTGCCTCATTTTGCGTAGCTTACCCATCGAGACTAGCCTTTGAGTATTGCCGGCAACGTGACTTGTGCACATTTAGTGATCATACTCCATAGCATACATACCATACCATAGTGGTGCATATCTTAGCATCAACTTGTGTGTCACAAAGTTGTCATCGCATACACAATTGCTATCTTGGTTCGTGAAGTTTTGCATGAGAAAAGAGCTCATAAAAGAAAGAGCCAATCAAGCTTTTAAGCAAAGAAAGAAAGATAAGCAAAGAGCTTATGAGCAAGCACCATAGCATCATCAAACATTAAGATTGTCATACTTGATCATCTTGGATCAACACATTGACACACCATACATATAGCATACGTGGGATAGAAGTCGTTGCATTTTTGCTTAGTAGGTTGTGCACAAGTTCGTATCCGCCTATTATTGTGCAATCGTGCTAGCGTCTCTCTAGTGTTGTGCAACAAGAGCATCTTGGTGTATTCCACATTTTGGCTCATCCTTGGTTGCATAACCCCAGATTATCTATTTGCGCGTGTGTTTCCGTGTACCATATCTTGCTATTGGTCTACTTGTTGCATTTGCAAATTTGTGAATCATTTCCAACTTTATTGAGTCTCACTTACAATTGCATCAAATTTTGTGCCACCATTCTAACCGAGCTCCACCATAAGCTTTTATTTGTGTAGGTGTGAGAACCGACAAGAATCGGTACCAAGAGTGCTATTTCCTTGTCCGCATTTGAGTGAACTTGATTCATTTTCAATATCGGTCAAAGGTACATTGGTATAAGTTCTTTTCTGTTCTACCACTCACATCTCGCTTGGAATGATGGATAGGCCAAGTTCTTCTACCAACCCACTCTTCATCGAGCAAGACGACGACATGTCCTCATACGTCACCAAAGGCCACCTCTTCGGTGCACAACGAGCGTTGCACCAAGAACAACAAGCAATGAGCGACCGCATCGACAACCTCGCCACCGACTTGCGACTCTCCGAGCAACGTACAAGAGACTACTTCGACAACAAGTTCGAGGCGCACAAGCAAGAGAATGATGCAAGAATGGACGAGATCCGCAAGTTGATGAGAAACCGGCATCATTCCACGTCTTCATCATCAAGACGGAGCCACTCGAGTCGACACTCCGACGACACCTTCTACGACTCAAGTACACCGTCATCGAACACTCTTCGACGAGCCGCGTGCCAAGATCGTCATGCATCTCGCAACCCGCTACATGACAAGCACTCACAAGAGCAAGTTGATGATCAAGTTCCTCGTCCTCATTCAAACCAAGAGGCCCTTGCTCAAGCTCAAGAAAGGCAACGTCTTCGTGCGCCAACAAGAGGAAGAAAGAGCACGTCGTCACCAAGGCGAACAAGACGCCAATGCTCAACGTCGTCCAACAACAACAACGTGAAGCGCAAGCTCTTGAGGCGCAACGTGCCCTTCAAGAATCAAGTAGAGCCGCCGCCAACCGCAATCGCGAACGGCACAATCAAGAGGAAGCCCTTCGAGAAGAAATACAAGAGAGGAACTACCAACCTAATGTACAACGTCAAGTTCCTCAAGCTCCTCCACAAGCTCGTCAAGCTCCACCTCAACCTCAAATTCCACACGAGCAAGTTGATCATGGTCTTCCTCCGCGCCAAGAGCAACATGAAGACGAGTACATCCCACGTCAAGGACGTCCTCATCAACAACGCCAACAACACAATGACGAGCAACGCCACGGCAAGCTAAAATTCACCATGCCCAAGTTCAATGGAAGCAATGACCTCAAGACTACCTCTCATGGGCATTGAAGGTTGACAAAATCTTCCGCTTTGCACAACTACGATGAAGCAAAGAAAATCGCTATGGCATCACTTGAGTTCCAAGATTACGTGCTCATATGGTGGGAACAAATCATTGAGCGACGACAAGCAAGAGGTGAACCCCCAATCACCACTTGGGCTCAAATGAAGGATGTCATGCGAGCACGCTTTTGTGCCAACATACTACAACCGTGATCTCTTCAAGAAACTCAAACTACTCAAGCAAGGAACAAAGAGCGTTGAAGAATACTACAAGGAAATGGAGATAGCCATGATTCGCGCCAATGTCAAGGAAGATGATGAGCAAACTATGGCACGTTTCTTGAATGGACTCAATCATCCCATCAAGAAGATCGCCGACTTCCAACCATACTCATCCCTCATTGAGCTCGTGCATCAAGCTACAAAGGCGGAACGCCAAGTGCAAGATGACTTCAAGTACGCCAAGTACTCATCCAAGACCTACGGCTTCTCCAAGAACCAAGCTTCAACAACTACTCCAACATCTACCTCGACCAAGCTTTCTTCAAGAAACGACGACAAGTCAAGTTACAAGAAGATTTCGACAAATTCAAGTCGTCCTCCTCCTACTACAAACAACCTCAAGCCGCGTGCTTCATCCTCTACTCCGACCGATGAGACCATCAAGACAAGCTCCTTCAAGTGTTTCACTTGCGGCGGCCGCGGCCACAAGTCATATGAATGCACAAACAAGCGCACCATGATCCTCAACGACGATGGCACATACGACTCCATGAGTGAAGAGGAGATGGAAGCCCTTGAGCAAGTGGCCATGCAAGCAAGTGAATGAAGATGAAGATGATCAAGTCTTTTGTGATGAGGATTCGAGCCCCGCTCTCGTTGTCTCCAAAGTCTTGACACTTCAACATCAACAAGAAGAAGACCAACGATGCCACATCTTCCACACAAAAGCCGCATCAATGGACGGTCCATCAAGGTCATCATCGATGGAGGTAGTTGCCACAACTTGGCAAGTGAAGAACTATGCTCCAAGCTCCAACTAATCAAGAAGAAGCACCTGCACCCTACAAGGTTCAATGGCTAAGTGACTCGGCACTATCTGAGTCGAGCATACGGTCCAAGTCTCCTTCAAAATTGGTGCTTATGAAGACACTTTGGAGTGTGATGTGGTCCCAATGACCGTTGCCACCTCCTTCTTGGTCGACCGTGGCAATTCGACCGTGGTGTCATCCACAATGGGCGAACCAATCACTATAGCTTCAAGATGAAAGGGAAGGAGTATGTACTACGACCTATGTCTCCTAGTCAAGTGATAGCCGACAAGCAAGCCACCCATCATAGAGAAAAGAGTGAGAAAGTGACCCACCAAAAGTGAGTGAGAGCCACAAGCCAAATCTGAGCGACTCTTCGCCTAGAGAGAATAACCTCATTCTATTTGCCACCAAAAGTGAGATAAGAGAAGTGTGTGAGAACCCATCTACCGTGATGCACTTTGTCCTTGTGTGCAAGGATGGAGAACCAAAACTAACACCATTCACGAGCTACCTTTGGTGTTTCAATCTCTTTGCAGGAATTCCAAGATGTTTTTCCCGATGAGCTACCTCGGGTCTACCTCCTCTTCGAGGCATTGAGCATCGAATCGACCTCATCCGGGCGCCTCTACCAAACAAAGCTCCATACCGAGTTAATCCGGAAGAAACCAAGGAGATTCAACGGCAAGTACAACAACTCATCGACAACGATCATATGCGTGAAAGCCTAAGCCCTTGTGCCGTTCCGGTTATTCTTGTGCCTAAGCCCGATGGAAGTTTCCGCTTGTGTTCCGATTGTAGACCTATCAATGCTATTACCGTTCGATATAGGCATCCCATTCCTCGCTTAGATGACATGCTTGATGAACTTAGTGGAGCCAACTTTTCTCAAAAATTGATCTTAAAAGTGGCTATTATCAAATCCGCATACAAGAGGGTGATGAATGGAAAACTGCTTTCAAAACCAAATTTGGTTTATATGAGTGGTTAGTGATGCCTATGGGTCTTTCGGAAGCTCCCGGTACTTTTGTGCGTCTTATGCATCATGTGCTTCGTCCTTACATTGGAGTCTTTGTTGTGGTCTACTTTGACGATATTCTTGTGTTTAGCAAAACCATGAAAGAGCACATCAATCATGTAAAATCTGTGTTGCAAACTCTTCGCAAAGAAAGCCTTTATGCAAACTTGAAAAATGCACATTTGGAGTTGACAAAGTGGTTTTCTTGGGTTTTGTTGTTTCCTCAAAGGGTGTCCATGTTGATGAATCTAAAATTCAAGCAATTCAAACTTGGCCCCAACCCACCAATTTGCAACAAGTGCGAAGTTTTCTTGGTCTTGCGGGTTTCTCATTCGCTTTGTGAAAGATTTCAGCACAATTGCCGCTCCTTTGCATGCTTTGAGCAAGAAGAATAATCCCTTTGTTTGGGGAACGTTGCAATCAGCCGCTTTTGATAAGCTCAAGACTTTGCTTACTCATGCTCCGATTCTTGCTTTGCCCAATTTTGACAAAACTTTTGAGGTTCATTGTGATGCAAGTGGTACCGGAATTGGCGGAGTTTTGATGCAAGAAAAACGAGCCATTGCTTATTTTAGTGAAAAACTCTCCGGTGCTCAACTTAATTATCCCATCTATGATAAAGAATTGTATGCTTTAGTGCATGTGCTCCATGTTTGGGAACATTACCTTAGACCTCACGAGTTTGTCATCCATACCGATCATGAAACGCTTAAGTACCTCAAAGGTCAAACTAAATTGAACAAGCGTCACATAAAATGGAGTGAATTCATTGAATCTTTTCCTTATGTGATCAAGTACATTAAGGGTAAAGAAAATGTAGTTGCCGACGCCGCTTTCACGCATATGCATGCTTGTCACTCAACTTGAGTTGAATGTCATTGGTTTTGAACATATAAAAGACTTGTATGAGCATGATCCATCTTTTGCTTCTCCTTATGCTAAGTGCTTGACGCATACGTCTTGGGACAAATATTACATCAAGGATGGTTATCTTATGAGAGCTAACAAACTTTGCATTCCCGAGTCTTCTCTTCGTTTGCTCCTTTTGCAAGAGGCTCATGGAGGCGGACTCATGGGACACTTTGGACGCGACAAGACATTCGCCACGCTCTCCAACAACTACTTTTGGCCCAAGATGTTCATGACGTTCAACGCTTCACCAACCGATGCTATACATGTCGCAAAGCTAAGTCTAAAGCTCAATCTCATGGTCTTTACATGCCACTTCCTATTCCATACCAACCATGGGAAGACATTAGTATGGATTTTGTACTTGGTTTGCCTAGGACACAAAATGGCAAGGATTCCGTGTTTGTTGTTGTGGATAGATTTTCTAAGATGGCACATTTCATTCCTTGCAACAAGATAGACGATGCCTCACATGTTGCAAATCTCTTTTGTAGGGAAATCTTGCGACTCCATGGAGTACCAAAGACAATCGTCTCCGATCGTGACGTCAAGTTCTTGAGTTACTTTTGGAAGACCCTATGCGCCAAGCTAGGAATCAAGCTATTGTTCTCCTCGGCATACCATCCTCAAATTGACGGCCAAACGGAGGTGACGAACCGCACACTATCCACTCTACTTCGTGTCTTGATCAAGAAGAACATCAAGGAGTGGGAAGCATGTCTACCCATCGCCGAGTACGCCTACAATCGTGCAAGACATTCAACTACCGGCAAGTCCCCTTCGAGGTCGTCTACGGTTTCAACCCGTTGTCCCCATTGGACATTCTACCACTCCCTCTCCAAGAGCGCACCAACATGGATGCAAGTGAACGAGCAAGCTACATCAAGAAGATGCACGAAGATACAAGGCACGCAATTGAGCGCCAAGTACAACACCAAGCAAACAAGCTCCACGCCAACAAGCAACACATCATCTTCAACATTGGCGATCAAGTGTGGCTACACCTTCGCAAGGACCGCTTCCCCATAGAACGAAAGTCCAAACTTCTCCCTCGAGCCGATGGCCCTTTCAAAGTGCTCGCACGCTACAACGACAACGCTTACAAAATCGACATACCTCGCGACAAGTACAACGTGGCGACATCTTCAACGTCAAGGACCTTGCACCTGTCCATGGAGATGAAGTTTTTGATCCGAGGTCGGATCTCTCCCAAGGGGGAGATGATGCGAGCAGCCCTCACTCATCCCCGCAGACGTGCCTACATCTCCCTCAACACCACCGGGACCCATGACAAGAGCCCGAGCTAAGGCTATTGAAGATAAGGTGAACTCGCTCCTCTCCGAACTTCTTATTTCTACCCATGAGACATGGCTACTACCTCATTCGGAAACTCTATGTGTAATCAGTACATGGAGGCGAACCAAGGATCTACTACTTGCAAGAGCCAAGACGGCGAGAACTCCAAGTATGTCGAAGAAGAAGAAGGGATGCGGTGAAGGCTGCAGGACCAGACGTCCGACCACCTCCGGACGTCCGACGATCCTCAGACACGGACGTCAGGCACCCTCCGGACGTCCAGGAACTTCATCACGAATCAAACCTACAGACGGCCGAGCTGGCCGGACGTCAGGGACTTCATCACCGAACCAAACCTACAGACGGCCGGAGCTGACGGACATCCGGCGACCATCACCCGAACCGGAACTACGGACGACCGACGGCCTCGGACGTCCGGACCCACTGAAGCCGGACGGCCGGCCCGCTATGGACGACCGACACACCTCCGGCAGAAAAGAATAGACGGACGTCCGAACGAGTCCGGGCGACCGGACCCTCCCGAGCCTCCGGACGTCCGACACCTTCCGGACGTCCGACACCTGATGCGGGCTGAAGCCCATGTACCCCTTCGTTTTGACTTCCATTTGCACTAAGACTATAAATAGGACCCTTCCGTCTCCTAGTGCGGGCTAGCTTTTAGGTTTAGCTCATGTTTGTGTGAGAGCCTTGCTCATCCACTTGGTTACTTCTCCTCGGAGCTCAGGACCTCTACGGAGAAGACCCCCCAAGCGGATTCAAGACCCCCTTCTAGGGTGGACCCCATCAAGACCTCCTCTCGGAGAAGAACGGCTACTCGTGTATCCTTACCTTTGTTGATTGTGGATCATATGTACCTCTTTGTGTTCGCTGATCTAGCACTTGTGTGATTGATCTCTTGTCGGTTTCGTGATCTCTCTCTCGTTTCCTCCGTGTTTCCCTCGTGTTCTTCCGCGTGTTCCTCGTGATTCCCCGTAGGATCCGCTCCAACGTGAAAGATCGTCCACGTAGGGTTCCGCCCTACATCACCGAGTCTTCTCTTCGTTTGCTCCTTTTGCAAGAGGCTCATGGAGGCGGACTCATGGGACACTTTGGACGTGACAGGACATACGCCACGCTCTCCAAGAACTACTTTTGGCCCAAGATGTTCCGCGAGTCTCACGCTTCACCACCCGATGCTCTACATGTCGCAAAGCTAAGTCTAAAGCTCAATCTCATGGTCTTTACATGCCTCTTCCTATTCCTTATCAACCTTGGGAAGACATTAGCATGGATTTTGTACTTGGTTTGCCTAGAACTCAAAATGGAAAGGATTCCGTGTTTGTTGTTGTGGATAGATTTTCTAAGATGGCACATTTCATTCCTTGCAACAAGATAGACGACGCTTCACACATTGCAAATCTCTTTTGTAGGGAAATCTTGCGACTCCATGGAGTACCAAAGACAATCGTCTCCGATTATGACGTCAAGTTCTTGAGTTACTTTTGGAAGACCCTATTTGCCAAGCTCGGAATCAAGCTCTTGTTCTCATCCGCATACCATCCTCAAACCGACGGCCAAATGGAGGTGACGAACCGCACACTATCCACTCTACTTCGTGTCTTGATCAAGAAGAACATCAAGGAGTGGGAAGCATGTCGACCCATCGCCGAAATACGCCTACAACCGTGCAAGACATTCGACTACCGGCAAGTCCCCCTTCGAAGTCGTCTACGGTTTCAACCCGTTGTCCCCATTGGACATTCTACCTCTTCCTCTACAAGAGCGCACCAACATGGATGCAAGTGCACGGGCAAGCTACATCAAGAACATGCATGACGATACAAGACAAACCATCGAGCGCCAAGTACAACGACTAGCGACCAAGCTCAATGTCAACAAGCAACCCATGGTCTTCAACATTGGTGATCTAGTGTGGCTACACCTTACAAGGACCGCTTCCCCAAAGAACGCAAGTCCAAGCTTCTTCCTAGAGCCGATGGACCTTTCAAGGTGCTATGCACGCTTCTAGCGACAACGCCTACAAGATCGACCTACCTCGAGACAAGTACAATGTGAGCGACATCTTCAACGTCAAGGACCTCGCACCATACCATGGAGATGAAGCTTTTGATCCGAGGTCGGATCCCTCTCAAGGGGGAGATGATCTGAAGCATCCCTCACTCATCCCCATGGGCCTTTCTACATCTTCCTCAACACCACGTGGACCCATGACTCGGCCTTGAGCTAAGGCTATTGAAGATAAGGTGAACTCGCTCCTATCCGAACTCCCTCTTCCTACTCACGAGACATGGCTACTACCTCATTCGGAAACCCTATGTGTAATCAGGTACATGGAGATGAGCCAAGGAACAACTACTTGCAAGAGCCAAGACGACGAGGACCCCAAGCATGTTGAATAAGAAGAAGAAAAGTTGCTGAAGCTACAGGCATCGGACGTCCGACCAAGTCCGGACGTCCGACGACTCCCAGGCCACGGACGACCGACGCCCTCCGGACGTCCGGCAGCTGGGCACCCGAATGGAATCTACGGACGTCCGACGAACCACGGACGTCCGGGCCCTCCCGAAGCCCCGGACGACCGGCCCTCTCCGGACGACCGGCGCACACCGATCAGAGCCAAATCTACGGAAGACAAACGTTTCCGGACGACCGACCGATCAGCACCCAAGCCGGATTTACGGACGTCCGACAGCCTCCGGACGTCCGGACCGTCCCGGAGCCCCGGACGTCCGACGCCTTCCAGACGTCCGACACCTGTGTGACCGCGGCCATGGCTGGAGCCCTTGTACCCGTTCACTTCGCCCCCATTTGCACTAAGACAATAAATAGACCTCCTCCTCCTCCTAGCTAGGGTTAGCAAAGGATTAGCTCATATTTGTGTGAGAGCTTTGCTCATCCACTTGGTTACCTTCTCCTCGGAGATTGCGCCTCCTCGGAGAAGATCCTTCCAAGAGGATTCAAGACCCCCTTCTAGGGAGGACCCCCATCAAGACCTCCTCACGGAGAAGAACGGTTACTCGTGTATCTTTCCTTTGTTGATTTTGAATCTTGTGCTACCTTATGTGTTCGGTGATCTAGCCCTTGTGTAATCGAAACTTGTCGGTTTAGTGTTCCTCTTGTGTGTTTGTTCTTGTGTTCTTCCGCTTGTTCGTCGTGTTCTCCTCGTAGGATCCCCTCCAAATGTGAAAGATCTCCGATTAGGGTTCCGCCCTACATCACTCTTCCTAATCATGAGACATGGCTACTACCTCATTCGGAAACTCTATATGTAATCAGGTACTTGGGAACGAGCCAAGGAATAGCTACTTGCAAGAGCCAAGACGACGAGGACCCCAAGTGATGCGGAGCATCCCACGATCATCCCCATGGACTTACAACCGTCTCATCAAGAGCCAAGAGGACCCATGACACGGGCTAGAGCTAGAGCTCTCGAGAACGAGGTGACTTCTTTCCTTATTGATATCACATATGATCCACTCGAGACATGGCTACTACCTAAGTCCGATATGCTATGCATGATTAGGTGTCAAGGGGAACCTCCCGAGGATGCACGTGAAGATGGACAAGCCACCAAGTCCGCGGATGAAGAGAACCATCGGAGAAGGCCAAGAGCACCTTCCAGGCCCTGGACATCCGGCCGTGGCCCCGGACATCCGGCCCCTGGAGCTTCTACCTCAACAGGATCCAATCTGGCCAAGTCTCCAGGACCCGGACATCCGGCGTCCAAGCCCGGACATCCGCCTGACCGGATATCCGGGCCCCACTGAAATCCGGCGCCCCTTTCCCGATTCATTTGAAATGGTCGCCCGGCCGGACATCCGGCTCTAGGAAGCCGGATATCCGGCCCCCTCGCCCGAAATCCGGCCCCCATCACCGAATCGTTTGGAAGACCCGCCAGCCGGACATCCGGCCCCTAGTCCGGACATCCGGCGTCTCGGAAAGCCGGACATCCGGCGTCTCGGAAAGCTTGGGACATCCGGCCCGACGCCTTGGACGTCCGGCCTCCCTACTGTGAGTGCCTCGAGGCCTTGTCCCTTGTACCCCTTCGCCGAGACTATATATACTTATTCCTTTCCTCTTTCTAGGGTTAGCTTAGGTTTAGCTCATATTCTTGTGTCGAGCCTTTGCTCATCCACTTGGCTACTTCTCCACCGAGATCGGGGCCTCTCCGGAGAAGATCCCTCAAGCGGATTCAAGACCCCTT
The DNA here is from genome assembly GCA_021605145.1 of Aegilops bicornis. Lineage (NCBI taxonomy): Eukaryota > Viridiplantae > Streptophyta > Magnoliopsida > Poales > Poaceae > Aegilops > Aegilops bicornis. Next base: position 393,208,282 of record CM038670.1, on the reverse strand, counting down.
CTAGGGTGGACCCCTCAAGGCCTCCTCACGGAGAAGAACGGTTACCTTTTGTATCTTACCTTTGTTGACCTTGAATCTTGTGCCACTCTATGTGATCGATGATCTAGCATTTGTGTGATTGATCCCTTGTCGGTTTAGTGATTTCTCTCTCGTTTCCTCCGTGTTTCCCTCTTGTTCTTCCGCGTGTTCTTCGTGATTCACCGTAGGATCCGCTCCAACGTGAAAGATCGCCCACGTGAGGGTTCCGCCCTACATCATCTATGGTATCATGAGCCACGTTGATCACGTTATTGGAGCCCTACCCTCTTTTTCTAGCTTGATTTTGTTGTTTTGTCCTAATTCCGAAAATTCCCCACAAAAATAGCCCCAAATTTTTTTGTGATTTGTTAGATGTGATGAAGTTTTGTTGGATTTGATCCGTGGATTTCGTGTGTTGCAGGTAGATCTAGCTTTCTCCCACCATTTCCACAATTTCCATCCACAAAATCCCCGAATTTTGCCGGTTCCCACCTTCCCCATGGTGTTCATCGAGCCGGACATCCGCCCGTGCAGCCCGGACATCAAGCAGCTTGGGACATCCGCCCGATCAGCCGGACATCCGGCGCCCGGACATCCGGCTTCGGCCCGGATTTCGGCCCCGTAACAACAATCCGTTCCACCACCCCGATCACCGCCTAACTTTCGCCAAATTTTGTCTCGTGCCCACATACACTTCCACTTACCTCCTCCACTTCCGCATAACACCACTTTAACCTTTCCCACTTCCAATTCCGACAACGTTGCCAAATTTTGCCTTGAGAATTTGAGTTGGGGTTTTCCGTATCCTTTTGTGTTTCGGCTATCTAGGTACGGTTCAACATCAACATCACCACCGCTCATCTTCGTCAAGGACGGTAACATCGTCGACACCTTTGACATTACTTGCAATTGCATTGATAACCATCATAGCCCATCTTTCGCGTTGCTTACCCATCGAGACTAGACATTGAGTATTGCCGCAGCGTGACTTGTGCACATTAGTGATCATACTCCATAGCATACATACCATACCAAAGTGGTGCATATCTCACCATCAACTTGTGTGTCACAAAGTTGTCATCGCATACACACATTTGCTATCTTGGTTCGTGAAGTTTTGCATGAGAAAAGAGCTCAAAAGAGAAAGAGCCATTCAAGCTTTTAAGCAAAGAGAGAAAGATAAGCAAAGAGCTTATGAGCAAGAACCATAGCATCATACAACATTAAGATTGTCATACTTGATCATCTTGGATCAACACATCGAAACACCATACATATAGCATACTTGGGTAGAAGTCGTTGCATTTTGCTTAGTAGGTTGTGCACAAGTTCGTATCCGCCTATTGTGCAATCGTGCTAAGCGTCTCTCTAGTGTTGTGCAACAAGAGCATCTTGGTGAATTCCACATTTTGGCTCATCCTTGGTTGCATAACCCCATATTATCTTTTGCGTGTGTGTTTCCGTGTACCTTATCTTGCTAGTGGTCTACTTGTTGCATTTGCAAATTTGTGAATCATTTCCAACTTTATTGAGTCTCACTTACAATTGCATCAAATTTTGTGCCACCATCCTAACCGAGCTCCACCATAAAGCTTTTACTTGTGTAGGTGTGAGAACCGACAAGAATCGGTACCAAGAGTGCTATTTCATTGTCCGCATTTGAGTGAACTTGATTCATCTTCAACATCGGTCAAAGGTACATTGGTATAAGTTCTTTTCCGTTCTACCACTCACATTTTGCTTGGAATGATGGATAGGCCAAGTTCTTCTACCAACCCACTCTTCAACGAGCAAGGCGGCGACATGTCTTCATCGTCACCAAGAACCACCTATTTGGTGCACAACGAGCGTTGCACCAAGAACAACAAGCAATGAGCGACCGATCGACAACCTCGCCACCGACTTGCGACTCTCCGAGCAACGCATAAGAGACTACTTCGACAACAAGTTCGAGGCTCACAAGCAAGAGAATGATGCAAGAATGGGCGAGATCCGGCGTTGATGAGAAACCGGCGTCATTCAACTTCTTCATCATCAAGACGGAGCCGCTCGAGTCGACATTCCGACGACACCTTCTACGACTCAAGTACACCGTCATCGAACACTCTTGACGAGCAGCGGCGCCAAGGCAAATCATGCATCTACGCAACCCGCTACATGTCAAGCATTCACAAGAGCAAGTTGATGATCAAGTTCCTCGTCCTCAATCTAATCAAGAGGCTTTGCTCAAGCTCAAGAACGACAACGTCTTCGTGCGTCAACAAGAGGAAGAACGAGCACGTCTTCACCAAGGCGAACAAGACGCCAAGGCTCAACGTCTTCAACAACAACAACGTGAGGCGCAAGCTCTTGAGGTATAGCGTGCCCTTCAAGAATCAACTAGAGCCTTCGCCAACCGCAATCGCGAGCAGGCGCAATCAAGAGGAAGCCCTTCGAGAAGAAATCCAAGAGAGGAACTACCAACCTCATGCACAACGACAAGTTCCTCAAGCTCCTCCACAAGCTCGTCAAGCTCCACCTCAACATCAAGTTCAACAAGGGCAAGTTGATCATGGTCTTCCTCCGCGCCAAGAGCAACATGAAGGCGAATACAATCGGCGCCAAGGGCGTCATCATCAACATCGCCAACAACACAATGAAGAGCAACGCTACGGCAAGCTAAAATTCACCATGCCCAAGTTCAATGGAAGCAATGACCCGAAGACTACCTCTCATGGGCATTGAAGGTTGACAAAATCTTCCGCTTGCACAACTACGATGAAGCGAAGAAAATCGCTATGGCATCACTTGAGTTCCAAGACTATGTGCTCATATGGTGGGAACAAATCATTGAGCGACGACAAGTGATAGAGGCAAAGGTGTCCCGATGTTTCGATTAGATGGTGGCTATCGTTTCTGTGGGAGTCGACCTTGACGATCCGACTACGAACGTGCGAGACGTCGCGCCTTAGCAATCGCTAAACCAACTTCCGAGGGTTATTGACCACGCCGGAGCACGATCAACGACCACGAGGGCCTGTTTCCTGCGAGCAAGCGAAGAACAAGCAAGAAACTGAGATTGCAATCTGAATATTGCGAATATAAGATGAAAACTTTATTGATCAAGGTGGGGTTACGTGGCGCCTTTATGCAGTCGTTGAACACAAGCGAAATGCTGAAGTTGCAGCTATGGCGAACTTTTAATCTAAACAAAACCCAAGGTCTAAGCGGTGCCCTAAGGGCTGTATATATGGAGGAAGAGGGGAATTTCGTGGCCCTTGGTGGAGGGGTCCGAAATCAACCCTAACTCTTGTTTCCCCACACATACGGACTCTAAAAACAGCCTATACTTAAGTATTTCGAAATTACATGGGCCTGGCCCAATAATAAGGTGACGCAGCACCTAGAATAGCCTATGGACGCATATTATGAAGTGGCATCTTGTATATTTCGTCCAAGGCCTCATGCACTCATTAGGGTGGCTTCAAAGTCCTGGAATCATCACTTGTAACTCCGTTCTTGTTCTCCTTGCGCATGCCAACATCTCCATGCTTGAACTTGCTCCAAGGTTCATCTTTCTTGTCCATGGTAGGCCCTTCATTTGTAAGCAAAACAAATGTATCCAATTTAGGCAGCATCATATTCTCATGAACATTGGAATCGTTACCAAGAAGCGAAAGTACACGATAATTCAATTGGCGTCGCGAGCTCTAGTAATTGGTCCATTATGTATAGCTTGAGGGGCTGTGGGTGTAACAATGGTATTGATGTCCTCATCATCCTCCCTTCTTGAAATGAAGTCGTCCTCGACGGAAGCTCATCTGCCTCACCCAAATAAGGCTTCAAATCTGCAATGTTAAAAGTGGGACTAACCCCAAAATCTGCAGGCAGCTCAAGTTTATATGCATTATCATTTATTTTCTCTAACACCTTAAATGGACCATCGACGTGGCATTAGCTTTGATTTGCGCAATTTAGGAAACCTATCCTTACATAAATGTAACCAAACAAGATCTCCGGTGCAAAAGACAACATGTTTTCTACCCTTATCTCCGACAAGTTTATATTTAGCATTCATACGCTCAATGTTTTCCTTAGTTAACTCATGCATTTTTAAAATCAATTCAGCACGTTCTTTAGCATCAAAATTAACCTTCTCCGAAGATGGAAGAGGCAACAAATCAATAGGTGCACGAGGTAGGAAGCCATACACAATTTCAAAAGGGCACATCTTAGTAGTAGAATGCAATGAACGATTATAAGCAAATTCAATATGAGGCAAGCATTCTTCCCACATGTTCTTATTATTCTTCAAAACAGCCCTAAGCATAGTAGACAATGTTCTATTGACTACTTCAGTTTGTCCATCAGTTTGGGGGTGACAAGTAGTACTAAAAGCAGTTTAGTCCCCAACTTAGCCCATAAACATCTCCAAAAGTGGCTAAGAAATTTAGTATCACGATCTGAAACAATAGTATTTGGCACACCATGCAAGCGAATAATTTCACGAAAGAACAAATCAGCAACATTAACGGCATCATCGCTTTTATGACATGGTATAAAGTGTGCCATTTTCGAGAATCTATCCACGACAACAAATATGCTATCCCTCCCTTCTTTGTTCGAGGTAAACCTAAAACAAAGTCCATAGATATATCCTCCCAAGGAATACTAGGCACGAGCAAAGGCATATATAAACCATGAGGATTGAGTCGTGACTTAGCTTTTTGACAGGTAGTGCAAATGAGCAACAAAACGCTCAACATCCCGTCTCATCTTTGGCCAAAAGAAATGTGTAGCAAGTATATCCTCCGTCTTTTTGACGCCAAAGTGTCCCATTAAGCCTCCTCCATGCGCTTCCTGCAACAACAAAAGACGAACAGAGCTAGCGAGGAATGCATAGCTTGTTAGCACGGAACACAAAACCATCATTAATAACGAACTTGTTCCATGTTCTTCCTTCTTTACAATTCTGCATTACATCTTTAAAATCAGCATCATTCACATATTGATCTTTGATGGTCTCCAAACCAAATATTTGGAAGTCAAGTTGTGAAAGCATAGTATATCGACGAGACAAAGCATCAAGAATAACATTTTCTTTACCCTTCTTGTGTTTAATGACATAAGGGAAAGTCTCAATGAATTCAACCCATTTAGCATGTCTACGATTCAGTTTAGCTTGACTTTTAATATGTTTCAAAGATTCATGATCGAGAATGTATAACAAATTCTTTGGGCCATAAATAATGTTGCCATGTCTCTAAAGTCCGAACAAGAGCATATAATTCTTTGTCATAAGTAGAATAGTTCAGACTAGGCCCACTCAATTTTTAGAAAAGTATGCAACAGGTTTGCCATCTTGTAATAACACACCTCCTAATCCAATTCCACTAGCATCACATTCAAGCTCAAAAGTCTTATTAAAGTCGGAAGTTGGAGTAAAGGAGCATGTGTCAACTTATCTTTCAATACCGTGAAGGCTTCTTCCTGTGCCGTACCCCAAACAAAAGGCACATCCTTCTTTGTAAGCTCATTGAGAGGTGCAGCAATGGTGCTAAAGTCTCTCACAAAACGCCTATAGAAACCAGCGAGTCCAAGAAAACTCCTCACTTGTGTGACCGTTTTGGGCTGCGGCCAACTCTCAATAGCTTCAATCTTGGCTTTATCAACTTCAATTCCTGTGGAGTAACAACATAGCCAAGAAAAGATACTCGGTCGGTGCAAAAGGTGCACTTCCCAAGGTTACCAAACAAGCGTGCATCACGTAGAGCATTAAAAACAGACGTAAATGTTCCAAATGTTCTTCCAAAGATTTGCTATAAATCAGTATATCATCAAAGTAAACTACCACAAATCGTCCAATGAAAGCACGTAAAACTTCGTTCATTAATCTCATGAAAGTACTAGGTGCATTAGTTAACCCAAAAGGCATGACTAACCACTCATATAATCCAAACTTAGTTTTAAATGCTGTTTTCCATTCATCTCCCAATTTCATACGAATTTGATGGTATCCACTACGCAAATCAACTTTGGAGAATATTGTAGAGCCACTCAATTCATCAAGCATATCATCTAGCCTAGGAATAGGATGGCGGTAACGAATAGTAATATTATTAATGCCTCTACAATCAACACACATACGCCGACGTACCATCCTTTTTAGGCACTAGTATAATAGGAACAGCACAAGGACTAAGAGATTCGCGTATATAACCTTTGTCGAGCAGCTCCTGTACTTGACGCATAATCTCCTTCGTCTCCTCCGGATTGGTGCGGTATGGTGCGCGGTTGGGTAGCGATGCACCGGAATTAAGTCAATTTGATGCTCAATCCCTCGAATAGGTGGTAATCCGGTGGCACGTCTTGTGGGAAGACGTCGGTGAACTCCCGCAAAATGTTAGTGACAGCAGGGGGCAAAGAGGAAGGCACGTCCTCGAATGAAAATAATGCCTCTTTGCACACAAAAGCATAGCAAACAGATTTGCTAGAATCTAGCTCATCAATATCTTGTTGGCAAATAAACATGCACTTTTCAGTTTAATTTCAGAAGCAACATTAGATGGTTTATTATTAGGCTTCATTTGTTGCTCAAATTCTTTTGCCACAATCTGATTTTCACTCTTATTTTTCTCCTGTTTTGCTTTATTAGCTCTATTAATATCATCTTTCAAAATGGAATCAGGAGTCATAGGAAGCAAAGTAATATTTTTATCCTTGTGAACAAGAGTATCTTGATTGTTTCTACCATGGTGTATGAATTTTTATCAAATTGCCATGGTCTACCAAGTAATAAGGAACATGCTTGCATAGGTACCACATCACAATCAACATAATCAGCATATGTAGAGATACTAAAATACACACGAACAAGACGTGTTACCTTAACCTTGCCGCTGTTGTTGAACCATTGGATGTAGTAAGGATGTGGATGAGGTCTTGTGGTGAGAGAAAGTTTCTCCACCATATCCATGCTAGCCAAGTTGTTGCAGCTCCCTCCATCTATGATGGCCTTGAATAGAACGTTCCTTCACAACTCCCTTTGTATGGAACAAGTTATGTCTCTGATTTTGCTCAGCTTGTGTAACCTGCACACTCAAAACACGTTGAGCAACTAAACATTCATACCTGTCGACATCTTGACAGCCATGTATTGCGTGTCATGATCAGAATCATCTCCACCGTGTTCTTCATGTGTAATAAGAGCCAAAGTCTCTTCATCATAGTCACTAAGCGGACTCATACCCACCATCCTCGGTAGCAATCATCACACGCTGAGATTGGCATTCTCTACATAAAATGTCCTCTTCCCTTACAACGACGACAAATAATATCACTTGTGTGCCCTGTTGACGCCATGGAAGAAGAAAGAGCTCTGTAGGCCCAGCGGTGTGCTCTTGGCGAGATAGTGGTGGTTGTGCTCGCTTTCTTGTATCACGGTTGGAGGTGGCAGCCGACGGAGGTGCGGTGTAGTAGAACGTGTGGAAGTAGATGATGCACGTGGTGTCCATGATGAAGGTCGACTGCGAGAAAAGTTAGTTCGCCAACGCACAGCCGATCCTGCACTTCACGTTCAGCTTTACAAGCAAGATGGAATAATCGAGTGATATTATTATAATCCTTGTAGTCTAGAATGGTCTGAATCTCTCTATTTAATCCACCCGGAAAGCGTGCAAGCATAGCTTCATTCTCCTCAACAATACCACATCTAATCAAGCCAGTTTGTAATTCACGATAATATTCTTCTACGAATTTTTCCTTGTCTTAAGCGCTGCAATTTTTGAAGTAATTCACGTTGATAATATGGTGGAACCCAACGATACGCATAGCAGTTTTCAAAGCAGCCCACGTAGCTGGAACAGGATATAATCGACAATGTTCAGACCACCAAACACATGCAAAGCTAGTGAAAGCACAAACAGCACGAGAACACGTCTCTCCTCGGGATATTGTAAACATGTAAATCGTTGTTCAGTTTCTAACTCCCAAGTAAGATATATATCAGGAACATATCTACCCTCAAATGGTGGAATATTCAATTTCAGTTTAGGGAGATGGTCATGATCTCGTACTGAAGGGGAGCGAACATTGCCATTATTTGCATGTGGGCGACACGGTGGTTGTGGTCTTTGGTGGTTGCACGTAGTTACGATGTTGATCAACCTCATCCTCGTAATCTCTCACATAATCATCCTCCCCACCGCAGCAGCAGGAGCCACGAAGTATCAACAAGAGCACCGGCAGCTTGGCGGTGAAGAGGTACAGGAAGCTTCGGCGGAGGGCTGTTTAGCGATGTGGAGGTAGTCCTTGTTGTTGTAGTAGAGGTGCGTTAGGTGCCGCCCGGTGGTGGTGGTGGTAGACGCAGCGAGCAATTCATTAAACTTGTTATCGAGCTTTGTTTGAACGCCTTCTCAATGCCATCTATCTTCTCCATGGCCTCTTCAAATCTATTTAGCACATCGTCCACCTGCCCACTCATCATTTGTTGAAACTTATCATGTAGCGCTTTGTTTGTCATGTTCTCCCGGTCGGTCTAAATAGCTTGTGATCCTGCCATGGTTAGCGACAATAGAAACACACAAGAATATGATTGACGGACTACTAGGAAGTGGTGGTGGTTGTGTGGTGGACGATCACAAATCCGTCAAGCAAATCTCAAATTCTTACCAGTTCTTACCCGGAAGCGGTGATCGGCAACCGATGTAGTCAAAACTCTCAAAGCTTGGATAGAGCGATTACCGGGGAGAGTCAAACGCACGATGTAGATGTATGTGGAGCTGGGAAGGCTTATAATATGGTAGCAAAAGGGTTGACAATAATCAATTCGGAGATGCAAAGTTGAATAAGCGCTCAACGATCTTGTCTTTGGTCCTAGGCTAGACCGTGCTAGAGACGCGAGCCTAGAACACTAACAAAATCACGGCGCTGCACGGAAACAAGGGAAAAGCACACTCTGGAATTTTTTTTTTCGCTCTTTTTTTTTTTTTTGCGCTGCTTTTTTTTTTTTGCTCTGCTCTTTTTTTTTTGTGAAAAATCACTATAATGGCGAGTGTCTCAAAACTCTTCCCAGGTCAAACTGACAGGATGGGCACGAAATTTTTTCGACTAAAATTTTTTTTTTCGATGCCGGACCCAAAAAGCTGGAAGCGGGTCAAAAAACTTTCTATAATGGCCATCTCAATACGCTTAGAAACACTTAAAAGCAGGATAGCGGAAAATTTTTCGACAAGTGCGTTTTGAAAATTTTGGGCCTAAGCGGAGGTGGTTTCGGACTTTTTTTTTTTTTTGAAACCTACTCCGGCAAGGAAACACGAATCGGAAACTAGATGGATCTCGAAAACAAACCTAATATGAGAAGAACTTCGGATTGGTGGTGGATATATGGTGGTGGTATATGGCGTGGTGGTGGTAGCGGTGGTGGTATATGGATATGGATCGGTGGTGGTATATGGACACGGATTGGTGGTGGTATATGGATACGGAATCGGAGCGGTGATGGTAGGTGGCGAGGCGATGATTATCGTGCGGTGGCGGCGTGACAACTTATGACCCGAACTCGAAACTCTAAAAGACTAGACGCTAAGACCAGCAACTAGACACGACGATGCAACCGCAAATTCAACAAAGCAAAACCCTAAAAAGATTATGCAAAGGCTCAGATTGGTTCGGATATGATGAACTAACCCTATTTTTTTTGTGGCTTTTTCGTGGACTATAGGTATGAAGACCAGACTCGATCTAAACTACGGAAGCTGTAAAATCTCACCGAGCAACCTGAAAATCTGATACCACTTGATAGAGGCAAAGGTGTCGATGTTTCGATGAGATGGTGGCTATCGTTTACGTGGGAGTCGACCTTGACGATCCGACTACGAACGGCGAGACGTCAGCGCCTTTAGCAATCGCTAAACCAACTTCCGAGGGTTATTGACCACGCGAACACGATCAACGACCACGAGGGCCTGTTTCCTGCGAGCAAGCGAAGAACAAGCAAGAAACTGAGATTGCAATCTGAATATTGCGAATATAAGATGAAAACTTTATTGATCAAGGTGGGGTTCTGTGGCGCCTTTATGCAGTCGTTGAACACAAGCGAAATCTGTGAAGTTGCAGCTATGGCGAACTTTTAATCTAAACAAAACCCAAGGTCTAAGCGGTGCCCTAAGGGCTGTATATATGGAGGAAGAGGGGAATTTCGTGGCCCTTGGTGGAGGGTCCGAAATCAACCCTAACTCTTGTTTCCCCACACACGGACTCTAAAACAGCCTATACTTAAGTATTTCGAAATTACATGGGCTGGCCCAATAATAAGGTGACGTGACACCTAGAATAGCCTATGGACGCATATTATGAAGTGGCATCTTGTATATTTCGTCCAAGGCCTCATGCACTCATTAGGGTGGCTTCAAAGTCCTGGAATCATCACTTGTAACTCCGTTCTTGTTCTCCTTGCGCATGCCAACATCTCCATGCTTGAACTTGCTCCAAGGTTCATCTTTCTTGTCCATGGTAGGCCCTTCATTTGTAAGCAAAACAAATGTATCCAATTTAGGCAGCATCATATTCTCATGAACATTGGAATCGTTACCAAGAAACGAAAGTACCTGATAATTCAATTGGCGTGCGCGAGCTCTAGTAATTGGTCCAGTATGTATAGCCGCAGGGGCTGTGGGTGTAACAATGGTATTGATGTCCTCATCAACAAGCAAGAGGTGACCCTCCAATCACCACTTGGGCTCAAATGAAGGATGTCATGCGAGCACGTTTTGTACCAACCTACTACAACCGCGACCTCTTCAAGAAACTCCAACTACTCAAGCAAGGAACGAAGAGCGTTGAAGAATATTACAAGGAAATGGAGATAGCCATGATTCGAGCCAATGTCTAGGAAGATGATGAGCAAACTATGGCACGTTTCTTGAATGGACTCAATCATCCCATCAAGAAGATCGCCGACTTCCAACCATACTCATCCCTCATTGAGCTTGTGCATCAAGCTGCAAAGGCGGAACGCCAAGTACAAGATGACTTCAAGTACGCCAAGTACTCATCCAAGACCTACGGCTTCTCCAACAACCAAGCGTCAACGCCTCCTTCAACATCTACATCAACCAAACTTTCTTCAAGAAACGACGACAAGTCAAGTTACAAGAAGACTTCGACAAGCTCAAGTCGTCCTCCTCCTCCTACAAGCAACATCAAGCCGCGTGCTTCATCCTCTACTCCGACCGATGAGACCATCAAGACAAGCTCCTTCAAGTGTTTCACTTGCGGCGGCCGAGGCCACAAGTCATCTGAATGCACCAACAAGCGCACCATGATCCTCAACGACGATGGCACATATGACTCCATGAGTGAAGAGGAGATGGAAGCTCTTGAGCAAGTGGCCATGCACCGGCAAGTGAACGAAGAAGAAGATGATCAAGTCTTTTGTGATGAGGATTCGAGCCCCGCCCTCGTTGTCCCCAAGGTCTTGACTCTTCAACATCAACAAGAAGAAGACCAACAATGCCACATCTTCCACACAAAAGCCGGCATCAATGGACGGTCCATCAAGGTCATCATCGATGGAGGTAGTTGCTGAAGGAAATATGCCCTAGAGGCAATAATAAAGTTATTATTTATTTCCTTATATCATGATAAATGTTTATTATTCATGCTAGAATTGTATTAACCGGAAACATAATACATGTGTGAATACATAGACAAGCAGAGTGTCACTAGTATGCCTCTACTTGACTAGCTCGTTAATCAAAGATGGTTATGTTTCCTAACCATAGACATGAGTTGTCATTTGATTAACGGGATCACATCATTAGGAGAATGATCTGATTGACATGACCCATTCCGTTAGCCTAGCACTTGATCGTTTAGTATGTTGCTATTGCTTTCTTCATGACTTATACATGTTCCTATAACTATGAGATTATGCAACTCCGTTTACGGAGGAACACTTTGGGTACTACCAAGCGTCACAACGTAATCGGGTGATTATAAAGGAGTACTACAGGTGTCTCCAAAGGTACTTGTTGGGTTGGCGTATTTGAGATTAGGTTTTGTCACTCCGATTGTCGGAGAGGTATCTCTGGGCCTTCTCGGTAATACACATCACATAAGCCTTGCAAGCATTGCAACTAATGAGTTAGTTGTGAGATGATGTATTACGGAAGCGAGTAAAGAGACTTGCGAACGAGATTGAACTAGGTATTGGATACCGACGATCGAATCTCGGGCAAGTAACATACCGATGACAAAAGGAACAACGTATGTTGTTATGCGGTCTGACCGATAAAGATCTTCGTAGAATATGTAGGAACCAATATGGGCATCCAGGTCCCGCTATTGGTTATTGACGGAGATGTGTCTCGGTCATGTCTACATTGTTCTCGAACCGTAGGGTCCTTGACGCTTAAGGTTTCGATGGCGGTTATATTATGAGTTTGTGTATTTTGATGTACCGAAGGTTGTTGAGTCCGGATATGATCACGGACATGACGAGGAGTCTCGAAATGGTCGAGACATAAAGATTGATATATTGGACGGATATATTTGGACACGGAAAGGTTAGGAGAAGTTTGGAGCTCCGGGAGGTTCGGGAACCCCGGGAGGTATATGGGCCTTATTGGGCCCATGTAGGAAGAAGGGAGAAGGAGCAAGGGAAGGGCGCGCCCCAAGCCCAATCCGAATTGGGGAGGGGGCCGCCCCTTCCTTTCTCCTTCCCCTCTTCCTATTCCTACTACTAGTACTACTTCCTAACTACTAGTACTCTTTCCTTCCCTCCAAATAAGATAAGGAAAGAGAGGAAACCTACTTGGAGTAGGTTTCCCCCTCCTTGGTGCGCCTCCCCTTGGGCGGCCACCTCCTCCCTCCCTCCTTTATATCACGGGGAGGGGGCACCCTAGAACACACAAGTTGATCCTTGAGATCGTTCCTTAGCCGTGTGCGGTGCCCCTCCACCATATTCCACCTCGGTCATATCGAAGCGGTGCTTAGGCGAAGCCTGCTGACGGTGAAACATCAAGATCGTCCACCACGCCGTCGTCTTGTGGAACTCCCTCCCGGAGCTTTCTTTGGATCGAAGCCCGTGGGCGTCATCAAGCTGAGCGTGTGCCAAGAACTTCGGGCGCCGAATGTAACGCTGTGATCGGCTGGATCGTGAGGAGAACGTCTGACTACTTCCTCTACGTCATCATCGACTCGGAGGTGCGAGTAACTTGGCGCTAGGATCGGCAGGATCGCGAGGAGAAAGTACGACTACTTCCTCTACGTTGTGATCGCTTCGCTTACGGTCTCACGAGTGCGTAGACAACACTCTCCCCTCTCGTTGCTATGCCATCACCATGGTCTGTGTGTGCGTAGGAAAATTTTGAAATTACTCGTTCCCCAACGGTGGCATCCGAGCCAGGTTTTATGCGTTGATGTCATATGCACGAGTAGAACACAAGTGAGTTGTGGGCGATACAAGTCATACTACCTACCGGCATGTCATACTTTGGTTCGGCGGTATTGTGAGATGAAGCGGCCCGGACCGACATTACGCCAGACGCTTACGCGAGACTGGTTTCACCGCTACGAGCATTCGTGCTTAAAGGTGGTGGCGGGTGTCTGTCTCTCTCACTTTAGTTGAACTGAAAAGGCTACGCCCGGTCCTTGAGAAGGTTAAACGGAGTCTATTTGTGAAGTATCGTTGTGGTTTTGATGCGTAGGTAAGAACGGTTCTTGCTCGGCCCGTAGCAGCCACGTAAAACTTGCAACAACAAAGTAGAGGACGTCTAACTTGTTTTTGCAGGGCATGTTGTGATGTGATATGGTCAAGACGTGATGCTATATTTTATTGTATGAGATGATCATGTTTTGTAACCGAGTTATCGGCAACTGGCAGGAGCCATATGGTTGTCGCTTTATTGTATGAAATGCAAACGCCTTGTAATTGCTTTACTTTATCACTAAGCGGTAGCGATAGTCGTAGAAGCAATAGATGGCGTAAACGACAACGATGCTACGATGGAGATCAAGGTGTCGGCGCCGGTGGCGATGGTGATCATGACGGTGCTTCGGAGATGGAGATCACAAGCGCAAGATGATGATGGCCATATCATATCACTTATATTGATTGCATGTGATGTTTATCCTTTATGCATCTTATTTTGCTTTGATTGGCGGTAGCATTTTAAGATGATCTCTCACTAAAATTATCAAGTAGTGTTCTCCACGAGTATGCACCGTTGCCAAAGTTCGTCGTGCCGAGACACCACGTGATGATCGGGTGTGATAAGCTCTCGTCCATCTACAGCGAGGCGCAAGCCGATTTTGCACACGCAGAATACTCAGGTTATACTTGACGAGCCTAGCATATGCAGATATGGCCTCGGAACACGGAGACCGAAAGGTCGGCGTGAATCATATAGTAGATATGATCAACATAAGATGTTCACCATTGAAAACTACTCCATCTCACGTGATGATCGGTTATGGTTTAGTTGATTTGGATCACGTGATCACTTAGATGACTAGAGAGATGTCTATCTAAGTGGGAGTTCTTAAGTAATATGATTAATTGAACTTAAATTTATCATGAACTTAGTACTGATAGTATCTTGCTTGTCTATGTACATTTGTAGATAGATGGCTCGTCTTGTTGTTCCGTTGAATTTTAATGCGTTCCTTGAGAAAGCAAAGTTGAAAGATGATGGTAGCAATTACACGGACTGGGTCCGTAACACGAGGATTATCCTCATTGCTGCCTGAAGAGTTACGTCTGGATGCACCGCTAGGTGCCAACTCTTCTTGATGATGGCCGACGGCGTTAAGAACGTCTGGCGAGCAAAGGCGATGACTACTCTATAGTTCGGTGTGCCATGCTACGGCTTAGAACCGGGTCTTCAACGACGTTTTGAAAGTCGTGGAGCATATGAGATGTTCCAAGAGTTGAAGTTGATATTTCAGCAGAATGCGGATTGAGAGATATGAAGTCTCCAATAAGTTCTATAGCTGCAAAATGGAGGAGAATGGGTGCATCGGTGAGCACATACTCGAGAATGTCCGGGTATTACAATCACTTGACTCAACCGGGAGTTGATCTTAGGATGATTGTGTCATTGATGAATTCTTCAATCAACGCCACCAAGCTACAAAGGCTTCGTGATGAACTATAATATGCAAGGGTTAGTAAAGACTATGCACGAGCTCTTCGCAATGCTAAAAGCTGCGGAGGTAGAAATCAAGAAGGAGCATCAAGTGTTGATGGTCAATAAGACCACTAGTTTCAAGAAGAAAGGCAAAGGGAAGAAGAAGGAACTTCAAGAAGAACAGCAAACAAGTTGCTGCTCAAGTGAAGAAACCCAAGTCTGGACCTAAACCTGAAAGCCGAGTGCTTCTCTTGCAAGCAGACTGGTCCTTTGGAAGCGGAACTGCCCCAAGTATTTGGCGGATAAGAAGGATGGCAAGGTGAACAAAGGTATATGTGATATACATGTTATTGATGTGTACCTTACTAGAGCTCGCATGTAGTACACAGGTATTTGATCTTGGTTACATTGCTAATATTTGCAACTCAAAGCAGGGACTACTGATTGCGAACAACGGCAAAGGACGAGGTGACGATGCTGGCGTGGGAAATGGTTCCAAAGTCGATGTGATCGCGGTGATTGACGCTACCTCTACATCTACCTTGGGATTAGTTTTAGACCTAAATAATTGTTATTTGGTGCCAGCGTTAAGCATGAACATTATATCTGGATCTTGTTTGATGCGAGACGGTTATTCATTTAAATCGAGAGAATAAAGGTTGTTCTATTTATATGAATAATATCTTTTATGGTCATGCACCCTTAAAAAGTGGTCTATTTTAATGGATCTCGATAGTAGTGATACACATATTCATAATGTTGAAACCAAAAGATGCAGAGTTGATAATGATAGTGCGACTTATTTGTGGCATTGCCGTTTAGGTCATATCGGTGTAAAGCGCATGAAGAAACTCCATCTTGATGGACTTTTGGAGTCACTTGATTATGAATCACTTGGCACTTATGAACCGTGCCTCATGGGCAAGATGACTAAAACACCGTTCTCCGGTACTATGGAGAGAGCATCAGTTGTTGGAAATCATACATACAGATGTATGTGGTCCAATGAATATTGAGACTCGTGGCGGATATCGTTATTTTCTCACCTTCACAGATGATTTAAGCAGATATGGGTATATCTTCTTAATGAAACATAAGTCTGAGACATTTGAAAAGTTCAAAGAATTTCAGAGTGAAGTTGAAAATCATCGTAATAAGAAAATAAAGTTTCTTCGATCTGATCGTGGAGGCGAATATTTGAGTTACGAGTTTGGTCTACATTTGAAACAATGCGGAATAGTTTACGCAACTCACGCCACCCGGAACACCACAGCGCAATGGTGTGTCCGAGCGTCGTAATCGCACTTTACTAGATATGGTGCGATCTATGATGTCTCTTCTGATTTACCGCTATCGCTTTTGGGGTTATGCTCTTGAGGCGGCCGCATTCACGCTGAATAGAACACCGTCAAAATCCGTTGAGGCGACACCTTATGAACTGTGGTTTAGCAAGAAACCAAAGTTGTCGCTTTCTTAAAGTTTGGGGATGCGATGCTTATGTGAAAAAGCTTCAACCTTTGATAAGCTCGAACCTAAATCGAAAATGTGTCTTCATAGGATACCCAAAGGAGGCGATTGGGTACACCTTCTATCACAGATCCGAAGGCAAGACATTTGTTGCTAAGAATGGATCCTTTCTAGAGAAGGAGTTTCTCTCGAAAGAAGTGAGTGGGAGGAAAGTAGAACTTGATGAGGTAAGCTGTACCTTCTCCCTTATTGGAAAGTAGTTTATCACGAAACCAGTTTACTGCGACATCTACACCAAATAGTGAGGAAGTTGATGATGTTGATCATGAAACTCAGATCAAGTTACTCTGAACCTCGTAGATCAACCAGAATAAAATCCGCACTGAGTGGTACGGCAATCCTGTTCGGAAGTCATGCTACTAGATCATGATGAACCTACGAACTATGAAGAAGCGATGGTGAGCCCAGATTCATAAAATGGCTTGAGGCCATGAAATCCGAGATAGGATCCATGTATGAAAACAAAGTATGGACTTTGGTTGACTTGCCGAGGGTCGACAAGCAATAGAAAACAAGTGGATCTTCAAGAAGAAGACCGGCTGACGGTAATATTGTTGTCTACAAAGCTCGACTTGTCGCAAAGGATTTTCGACAAGTTCAAGGGATTGACTACGATGAGACCTTCTCACCAGAAGCGATGCTTAAGTCTGTCCGAATCATGTTAGCAATTGCCGCATTTTATGATTATGAAATATGGCAAATGGATGTAAAGACCGCATTCTGAATGGGTTTACGGAAGAAGAGTTGTATATGATGCAACGAGAAGGTTTTATCGATCCAAAGGGAGCTAACAAAGTGTGCAAGCTCCAAATGATCCATTTATGGACTGGTGCAAGCATCTCGGAGTTGGAATAAACGCTTTGATAGTGTGATCAAAGCATTTGGGTTTATCTGAGACTTATGGAGAAGCCTGTATTTACAAGAAAGTGAGTGGGAGCTCTGTAGCATTTACGATATTATATGTAGATGACATATTATTGATCGGAAATGATATAGAATTCTGGATAGCATAAAGGGATACTTGAACAAGAGTTTTTCGATGAAAGACCTTGGTGAAGCTACTTACATATTGGGCATCAAGATCTATAGAGATAGATCAAGACGCTTAATTGGACTTTCACAAAGCACATACCTTGATAAAGTTTTGAAGAAGTTCAAAATGGATCGAGCAAAGAAAGGTTTTTACATGTATTACAAGGTGTGAAATTGAGTCGAGACTCAATGCCCGACCACGGCAGAAGATAGAGAGAAAATGAAAGATGTTCCCTATGCTTCAGCCATAGGCTCTATCATGTATGCAATCTTGTGTACCAGACTGACGTATGCTTAGCGAAGAAGCTTGGCAGGAAGGTACCAAAGTAATCCAGAGTGGATCATCGACAGCGGTCAAGAACATCTGAAATACACGAAAAGGACTAAGGATATGTTTCTCGTATATGGAGGTGACAAAGAGCTAGTCGTAAATGGTTACGTCGATGCAAGCTTTGACACTGATCCCGGACGATTCTAAATCGCATAAACCCGGATACGTGTTTTTGTTAAGCGGTGGAGCTGTCGGTTGGTGCAGTTCTAAACAAAGCGTCGTGGCGGGATCTACATGTGAAGCGGAGTACATAGCTGCTTCGGAAGCAGCAAATGAAGGAGTCTCGGATGAAAGAGTTCATTTCCGATCTAGGTGTTATACCTAGTGCATCGGGACCAATGAAGATCTTCTGTGACAATCTTGGTGCAATTGCCTTGGCAAAGGAATCCAGATTTCACAAGAGGACCAAGCATATCAAGAGACGCTTCAATTCCATTCGGGACCAAGTCCAAGTGGGAGACATAGAGATTTGCAAAGTACATACGGATCTGAACATTGCAGACCCGTTGACTAAGCCTCTTCCACGAGCAAAACATGATCGACACCAAGACTCCATGGGTGTTAGAATCATTCTTGAGTAAACTAGATTATTGACTCTAGTGCAAGTGGGAGATCAAGGAAATATGCCCTAGAGGCAATAATAAAGTTATTATTTATTTCCTTATATCATGATAAATGTTTATTATTCATGCTAGAATTGTATTAACCGGAAACATAATACATGTGTGAATACATAGACAAGCAGTGTCACTAGTATGCCTCTACTTGACTAGCTCGTTAATCAAAGATGGTTATGTTTCCTAACCATAGACATGAGTTGTCATTTGATTAACGGGATCACATCATTAGGAGAATGATCCGATTGACATGACCCATTCCGTTAGCCTAGCACTTGATCGTTTAGTATGTTGCTATTGCTTTCTTCATGACTTATACATGTTCCTATAACTATGAGATTATGCAACTCCGTTCTGGGAGGAACACTTTGGGTACTACCAAGCGTCACAACGTAATCGGGTGATTATAAAGGAGTACTACAGTGTCTCCAAAGGTACTTGTTGGGTTGGCGTATTTCGAGATTAGGTTTTGTCACTCCGATTGTGGGAGAGGTATCTCTGGGCCTTCTCGGTAATACACATCACATAAGCCTTGCAAGCATTGCAACTAATGAGTTAGTTGTGAGATGATGTATTACGGAAGCGAGTAAAGAGACTTGCAGTAACGAGATTGAACTAGGTATTGGATACCGACGATCGAATCTCGGGCAAGTAACATACCGATGACAAAAGGAACAACGTATGTTGTTATGCGGTCGACCGATAAAGATCTTCGTAGAATATGTAGGAACCAATATGGGCATCCAGGTCCGCTATTGGTTATTGACCGGAGATGTGTCTCGGTCATGTCTACATTGTTCTCGAACCGTAGGGTCCGCACGCTTAAGGTTTCGATGGCGGTTATATTATGAGTTTGTGTATTTTGATGTACGAAGGTTGTTGAGTCCGGATATGATCACGGACATGACGAGGAGTCTCGAAATGGTCGAGACATAAAGATTGATATATTGGACGAATATATTTGGACAGGAAAGGTTCGGAGAAGTTTGGAGCTCAGGAGGTTACGGAACCCCTGGGAGGTATATGGGCCTTATTGGGCCCATGTAGGAAGAAGGGAGAAGGAGCAAGGGAAGAGGCGCGCCCCAAGCCCAATCCGAATTGGGGAGGGGCCGCCCCCTTCCTTTCTCCTTCCCCTCTTCCTATTCCTACTACTAGTACTACTTCCTAACTACTAGTACTCTTTCCTTCCCCTCCAAATAAGATAAGGAAAGAGAGGAAACCTACTTGGAGTAGGTTTCCCCCTCCTTGCGCGCCTCCCCTTGGGCGGCCACCTCCTCCCTCCCTCCTTTATATCACGGGGAGGGGGCACCCTAGAACACACAAGTTGATCCTTGAGATCGTTCCTTAGCTGTGTGCGGTGCCCCCTCCACCATATTCCACCTCGGTCATATCAGAGCGGTGCTTAGGCGAAGCCTGCGACGGTGAAACATCAAGATCGTCACCACGCCGTCGTCTTGTGGAACTCCCCTCCCGGAGCTTTCTTTGGATCGAAGCCCGTGGAGGCGTCATCAAGCTGAGCGTGTGCCAAGAACTTCGGAGGCGCCGAGTAACGCTACTGTGTGATCGGCTGGATCGTGAGGAGAACGTCGACTACTTCCTCTACGTCATCATCGACTCGGAGGTGCCGAGTAATGGCGCTAGGATCGGCAGGATCGCGAGGAGAAAGTACGACTACTTCCTCTACGTTGTGATCGCTTCCGCTTACGGTCTACGAGGGTACGTAGACAACACTCTCCCCTCTCGTTGCTATGCCATCACCATGGTCCTGTGTGTGCGTAGGAAAATTTTGAAATTACTACGTTCCCCAACAGTTGCCACAACTTGGCAAGTGAAGAACTATGCTCCAAGCTCCAATTGGTTAAGAGGAAGCACCCGCACCCCTACAAGGTTCAATGGCTAAGTGACTCAGGCACTATCTGAGTCGAGCATACGGTCCAAGTCTCCTTCAAAATTGGTGCTTATGAAGACACATTGGAATGTGATGTGGTCCCAATGACCGTTTGCCACCTACTTCTAGGTCGACCATGGCAATTTGACCGTGGTGTCATCCACAATGGGCGCACCAATCACTATAGCTTCAAGATGAAAGGGAAGGAATATGTGCTACGACCTATGTCTCCTACTCAAGTGATAGCCGATAAGCAAGCCACACATCATAGAGAAAAGAGTGAGAAAGTGATCCACCCAAAAGTGAGTGAGAGCCACAAGCCAAATTTGAGCGACTCTTCGCCTAGAGAGAAAACCTCATTCTATTTGCCACCAAAAGTGAGATGAGAGAAGTGTGTGAGAACCCATCGAGTGTGATGCACTTTATCCTTGTGTGCAAGGATGGAGAACCAAAACTAACACCATTCATGAGCTACCTTTGGTGTTTCAATCTCTTTGCAGGAATTTCAAGATGTTTTTCCCGATGAGCTACCTCCGGGTCTACCTCCTCTTCGAGGGATAGAGCATCGAATTGACCTCATACCCGGAGCACCTCTTCCAAACAAAGCTCCATACCGAGTCAATCCGGAAGAAACCAAGGAGATTCAACGGCAAGTACAACAACTCATCGACAACGGTCATGTATGTGAAAGCTTAAGCCCTTGTGCCGTTCCCGTTATTCGTGTGCCTAAGCCCGATGGAAGTTTCCGCTTGTGCTCCGATTGTAGACCTATCAATGCTATTACCGTTCGATATAGGCATCCCATTCCTCGCTTAGATGACATGCTTGATTAACTTAGTGGAGCCAACTTTTTCTCAAAAATTGATCTTAAAAGTGGCTATTACCAAATACGCATACAAGAGGGTGATGAATGGAAAACTGCTTTCAAAACCAAATTTGGTTTATATGAATGGTTAGTGATGCCTATGGGTCTTTCGGAAGCCCCCTACTTTTGTGCGTCTTATGCATCATGTGCTTCGTCCTTATATTGGAGTCTTTGTTGTGGTTTACTTTGATGATATTCTTGTGTTTAGCAAAACCATGAAAGAGCACATCAATCATGTAAAATCTGTGTTGCAAACTCTTATGAAGGAAAGCCTTTATGCAAACTTGAAAAATGCACTTTTGGAGTTGACAAAGTGGTTTTCTTGGGTTTTGTAGTTTCCTCAAAGGGTGTCCATGTTGATGAATCTAAAATTGAAGCAATTAAAACTTGGCCCCAACCCACCAATTTGCAACAAGTGCGAAGTTTTCTTGGTCTTGCGGGTTTCTATCGTCGCTTTGTGAAAGATTTTAGCACAATTGCCGCTCCTTTGCATGCTTTGAGCAAGAAGAATACTCCCTTTGTTTGGGGAACTTTGCAATCAACCGCTTTTGATGAGCTCAAGTCTTTGCTTACTCATGCTCCGATTCTTGCTTTGCCCAATTTTGACAAAACTTTTGAGGTTCATTGTGATGCAAGTGAATGCAGGAATTGGCGGAGTTTTGATGCAAGAAAACGAGCCATTGCTTATTTTAGTGAAAAACTCTCCGGTGCTCAACTTAATTATCCCATCTATGACAAAGAATTGTATGCTTTAGTGCATGTGCTACATGTTTGGGAACATTACCTTAGACCTCATGAGTTTGTCATCCATACCGATCATGAAACGCTTAAGTACCTCAAAGGTCAAACTAAATTGAACAAGCGTCATGCCAAATGGAGTGAATTCATTGAATCTTTTCCTTATGTGATCAAGTACATTAAGGGTAAAGAAAATGTAGTTGCCGACGCGCTTTCACGCATATGCATGCTTGTCACTCAACTTGAGTTGAATGTTATTGGTTTTGAGCATATAAAAGACTTGTATGAGCATGATCCATCTTTTGCTTCTCCTTATGCTAAGTGTTTGACGCATACGTCATGGGAACAATATTACATCAAGGATGGTTATCTTATGAGAGCTAACAAACTTTGCATTCCCGAGTCTTCTCTTCGTTTGCTCCTTTTGCAAGAGGCTCATGGAGGCGGACTCATGGGACACTTTGGACGCGACAAGACATTCGCCACGCTCTCCAACAACTACTTTTGGCCCAAGATGTTCATGACGTCTCACGCTTCACCAACCGATGCTATACATGTCGCAAAGCTAAGTCTAAAGCTCAATCTCATGGTCTTTACATGCCCTTCCAATTCCATATCAACCATGGGAAGACATTAGTATGGATTTTGTACTCGGTTTGCCTAGGACTCAAAATGGCAAGGATTCCGTCTTTGTTGTTGTGGATAGATTTTCTAAGATGGCACATTTCATACCTTGCAACAAGATAGAGCGATGCTTCACATGTTGCCAATCTCTTTTGTAGGGAAATCTTGCGACTCCATGGCGTACCAAAGACAATCGTCTCCGATCGTGACGTCAAGTTCTTGAGTTACTTTTGGAAGACCCTATGCGCCAAGCTCGGAATCAAGCTCTTGTTCTCCTCGGCATACCATCCTCAAACCGATGGCCATTGGAGGTGACGAACCGCACACTATCCACTCTACTTCGCGTCTTGATAAAGAAGAACATCAAGGAATGGGAAGCATGTCTACCCATCGCCGAGTACGCCTACAATCGTGCAAGACACTCAACTACCGGCAAGTCCCCTTCGAGGTTGTCTACGGTTTCAACCCGTTGTCCCCATTGGACATTCTACCTCTTCCTCCAAGAGCGCACCAACATGGACGCAAGTGAACGAGCAAGCTACATCAAGAAGATGCACGAAGACACAAGGCACACCATTGAGCGCCAAGTACAGCGTCAAGCAAACAAGCTCAACGCAAACAAGCAACCCATCGTCTTCAACATTGGTGATCTCGTGTGGTTACGCCTTCACAAGGACCGCTTCCCCAAAGAACGCAAATCCAAGCTTCTCCCTCGAGCCGATGGACCTTTCAAGGTGCTAGCATGCTACAACGACAACGCCTACAAGATCGACCTACCTCGAGACAATATAACGTGAGCGACATCTTCAACGTCAAGGACCTCGCACCATTCCATGGAGATGAAGCTTTTGATCCGAGGTCGGATCTCTCCCAAGGGGGGAGATGATGCGGAGCATCCACGATCATCCCCATGGACTTACAACCGTCTCATCAAGAGCCGAGAGGACCCATGACACGGGCTAGAGCTAGAGCTCTCGAGAACGAGGTGACTTCTTTCCTTATTGATATCACATATGATCCACTCGAGACATGGCTACTACCTAAGTCCGATATGCTATGCATGATTAGGTGTCAAGGGAACCTCCCGAGGACGACGTGAAGATGGACAAGCCACCAAGTCCGCGGATGAAGAGAACCATCGGAGAAGGCCAAGAGCACCTTCGGGCCCGGACATCCGCCCCGGAGCTTCTACCTCAACAGGATCCAATCTGGCCAAGTCTCCAGGACCCGGACATCCGGCGTCCAAGCCCGGACATCCGGCCCCCAGCCCGGATATCCGGGCCCCAGCCCGGAAATCCGGCGCCCCTTTCCCGGTTCGGCTGAAACGGTCGCCCAAAGACGGACATCCGCCCTTGGCGGACATCCGGCTCTTCAGGAAGCCCGGATATCCGGCCCCCTCGAAAATCCGGCCCCCCATCACCGAATGCGTTTGGAAGACCCCGCCAGCCCGGACATCCGGCCCCCTAGTCCGGACATCCGGCGTCTCGGGAAAGGCCGGACATCCGGCCCGACGCCCGGACGTCCGGCCTCCCCTGCCTGCGTGCAGTGCCTCAGGGCCTTGTCCCTTGTACCCCTTCGCCCTAGACTATATATACTTATTCCCTTTCCTCTTTCTAGGGTTAGCTTAGGTTTAGCTCATATTCTTGTGTCAGAGCCTTTGCTCATCCACTTGGCTACTTCTCCACCGAGATCAGGGCCTCTCCGGAGAAGATCCCTCAAGCGGATTCAAGACCCCCTTCTAGGGTGGACCCCCTCAAGGCCTCCTCACGGAGAAGAACGGTTACCTTTTGTATCTTACCTTTGTTGACCTTGAATCTTGTGCCACTCTATGTGATCGATGATCTAGCATTTGTGTGATTGATCCCTTGTCGGTTTAGTGATTTCTCTCTCGTTTCCTCCGTGTTTCCCTCTTGTTCTTCCGCGTGTTCTTCGTGATTCCCCGTAGGATCCGCTCCAACGTGAAAGATCGCCCACGTAGGGTTCCGCCCTACATCACCAAGCATGATGGAGAAGAAAAGCTGCTGAAGCTACAGGCGTCGGACGACCGACCAAGTCCGGACGTCCGACGACTCCTAGGCCACGAACGACCGACACCCTCCGGACGTCCGGCAGCAGGGCACCCGAATGGAAACTCATGGAAGACCGAAGCCACCGGATGACCGGACGACCCATACCAGAATCGAATCTACGGACGTCCGGGCCTTCCAGAAGCCCCGGACGACCGGCCCTCTCAGGACGACCGACGCACCCGAGTCCGAGCCGAATCTACGGACGTCCGAGCCCTGCCGGACGTCCGGACCATCACGACCCTCTGTACGTCCGAGCCTTCCGGATGTCCGGCCCCTGAGTGATCGCGCCCACGAGCTGGAGCCCTTGTACCCCTTCACTTCGCCCCCATTTGCACTAAGACTATAAATAGACCTCCTCCTCCTCCTCCTAGTTAGGGTTAGCAAAGGATTAGCTCATATTCGTGTGAGAGCTTTGCTCATCCACTTGGTTACCTTCTCCTCGGAGATCGCGCCTCCTCGGAGAAGATCCTTCCAAGAGGATTCAAGACCCCCTTCTAGGGTGGACCCCCATCAAGACCTCCTCACGGAGAAGAACGGTTACTCGTGTATCTTTCCTTTGTTGATTTTGAATCTTGTGCTACCTTATGTGTTCGGTGATCTAGCCCTTATGTGTTCGGTTTAGTGTTTCTCTTGTGTGTTTTTCCTTGTGTTCTTCCGCTCGTCCTCGTGTTCTCCCCGTAGGATCGCCTCCAAACGTGAAAGATATCCGACTAGGGCTCTGCCCTACATCATCTTGGTATCATGAGCCATGTTGATCACGTTTTTGGAGCCCCTACCCCGTGTTTTCTAGCTTGATTTTGTTGTTTTTGTCCTAAATCCGAAAATTCCCCACCAAAAATAGCCCCAATATTTTTTTGTGATTTGTTGGTGAGTTGAGATTTTGTTGGATTTGGTCCTTGGATTTGAGTTGCTACGTGTGGATCTAAATTTTCCCATCCTCCCCACCCTTTTCCATCCATCAATCCGCTCAATTTTGACCTCACCATCTTCTTCCACCTCAAAATCGCCCCTGCCCAACCTGCGTTGACCCCGACCACCGGACGTCCGACCTTTCCAGACGACCGGAACCCCTGTGCCGATTCAAATTCTGGACGACCAGGACCTGCCGGACTTCGATGGCGGACGACCGGAAAAACCGGACATCCGTGAAACCACGATTTAAACTGAAATTCTTGGTTTAACCACCACCACCACCCCACCTTCCACCACATCTTCCAAAACCACATACACCACCATCCTCCCCAATACATCCTATGACGATTTTGCCACATTTTGGTCCTTGAGATTTTGAGTTGTGGTTCCGTGTCCTATTGTGTTTCGCTATCTAGAGTGCAGTTCGACTTCATCATCACGTCGGCTCATCTTCGCAAGGGTCACAGCATCGCCAAGGACGGTAACATCGTCGACATCTTTGTCATACCTTGCAATTGCATTGTGATGTAGGGCGGAACCCTATGTGGACGATCTTTCACGTTTGGAGAGGATCCCTACGAGGAACGCGAAGAACGAGCGAAAGAGCACGAGGGAGATCACGGGGAAAACATAAGAGAATCACTCAAACCAACAAGATCAATCACACATGTGCTAGATCGATGAACACAAAGGGAGATACATGATCCAAAGTCAACAACGGACGATACAAGTGGCGGTAGCTCATCTCCGAGAGGAGGTCTTGAATCCACGAGGGATCTTCCCGTAAAGGGGTCTTGAGTCCATGGTGGATCTTCTCCGAAGAGGCCGCGGTCTCTCATGAGGAGGAGATCCGATATGGATGAGCGAAGCTCTATGTAACAATGAGCTAAATCAACGCTAACCCTAACTAGGAGGAGCTGGAGGAGTATATATAGTCTAGAGCCACGAAGGGGTAAGTGAAGGGGTACATGGGCTGCGGCCCAACACATGGCAGCGCACAGGCGCCGGTCGTCCGACGGGTACCGGACGTCCGGTGGCTCGCGAGGGTCCGGTCGTCCGGTACTTGTTGAACGTCTGGCGATTTGGCTCGGGTGTGGATTTGTCGGATTTCCGGACGTTGTCGGACGTCCGGTGGCTGATGGTCGTCGGACGTCCGGCATTGGTCGGTCGTCCGGAGCCTGGGAGTCGTCGGACGTCCGGTCCTGGTCGGACGTCCGGCAATTGTAACCAGGCAGCTTCTTCTCTTGGTCCTTGTACTTGGCGTCCTCGCTAGCTCGTTCGTTGGGTGTGGTGGCTCGTGGCTTTCCTCCACGCACTGATCATGCATAGGACACACGTTGGAGGTAGAAGCCATGTCTCACATGTAGAAAGTGAAGGTTCGGAGAGGAGCGAGTTCACCTTGTGTCCAATGGCGTTTGTTCGAGGTCTCGTCATATGTCCACTTGGGGTTTGGAGAGTAGTCAGAGTGTACATGGGGATGAACGTGGGATGCTCCGCATCATCTCCCCTCCCTTGGGAAAGATCCGACCTCGGATCGTGATCCTCATCACCATGGAAGCGGTTGTCGAGAGCGGACTTGTAGTTGGACGAAGTTGAAGACATGGCGCAATCCAAGTAGTCCAAGGTGTCGCCGGAGTGATAGACATGCAAAAAGAGCAAACACAAGCAACACTCGGAAATACAATGGTTAGCGCACACAAAGTGTCCATCATGTAAGAATGAGTCCGTCCAAAGGAATTGTTCATGAAAAGGCATGAAATGCTTATCCAAATGATGTAAAATGACATGTAGAGCATTCATGAGAGAAAATTCATGCATTGGGCACACAAAGGTGTCGTGAATGTGATCAATGCAACCACGGTGCAAAATAATGTCATAGTGAGACGGTTTATCAATAGCATGAATATGGGAATGGATGCTCAATATGATTATGTTATAATGCAATTGATGGTAGGCAATATGATCACGATGTATGAATATGCCATCAAGAAATATCACAACAAATTTGCTAAGAAAATGCACAAGCTCGTATATCATGGATGACATAGGAATAGGTGCAACAAGACAATCATAATGTGTGTCAATCCATGCATAGGGTGCAAATTTGTCATGGGTGGTGTTGTACCATAGCTCGATGTCGAGGCATGAGTGGAGTTCCGAAGGTGCATCCAATAAGTGCGAGCGCTCCTCAGTGTGAAGGCCCATGTAGCCAATCTCCAATGTTGCTCCTCCGTTCACGAGATGTATCATGTAGACAACAAGAAGGAAACAACAATGAAAGAGTGACCCATCCAATATGTGTATTTGAGGATGGCTCAAAGGGAAGGAGGTCACCTTTAGGAGGTTCTCAAGGATGATGGAGTTGCGCATCTTGTATGCCTTCACATAACCAAGTTGTCTCGTGATGTTACCGCCTTGTGAATCCTTCAAAATGAAAGAACATGACAAACACTCGGAAAAACAAATGAGGTTAGCGGAAGTGCAAAACCTAACATTCGTGTGGTAAGATACCCAACAAGTGTATGCATCATGCTCATCATAAGAAAGAACAAGGGAGCATTTCATAGTATGGAGGCATATGATGCGAGAACAACCAAATACAATAGGCTCAATCAAACAAGCATGCATCACAAGTAATATGTCCAAGGCTCCACGATCAATAAGCATAGAGGCAACTATTGGATGCAAGCGACAATGAACAAGATATATCATGTGAGAGGCATGGACATATATGTCATCAACCCAAGAAAGCAAGTGATAGTGGAACATGGGTGATGCAACATAGCAAGCAATCATAGCGATCAAGTCAAGCAAGCTAGTAGTGCGAAGATGCAGCGTACTAGAAGGAATCATGGACAGCATGTCATGTGTGCAAATAGTGGGCATGAGTAAATCACATGACATAGCACAAACATGAAAGCAAGATATGAGGCAAATAGCATCAATGTATTGGCGAGAGACCATATGTAAATACCAATGGGACATCATGACTCTCCCAACACAACAAGCATCGATAGCATGGGGCACATGATAAACATGGCAAGAGCAACAAGGATCTCCACCAAGCATGCAAATACACATAGGGTCAATCATGGGTAGATGCGAGCAAGGGTCACAATTGCATGACAAACACTCGGAAACACAAATGAGGTTTTCATCATTCTTATCATAAGAAAGAACAAGGTGTGGTATTGTATGAAAGCATATGATGCAACTACAACCAAATACAATAGGCTTAAGTAAGCAAGCATGCATCCCAAGTAATATGTCCAAGGCTCCACAATCAATAAGCATAGTATGGTTGCACTCAATACAAGGTGATATAAGAGATGCAACTAGTGGAGACAAGAGACAATGATCAAGACAAATCGAGTGAGAGGCATGAACATATATGTCATCAACCCAAGAAAGCAAGTGTGATAGAGGCAAAGGTGTCCCGATGTTTCGATAAGATGGTGGCTATCGTTTTATGTGGGAGTCGACCTTGACGATCCGATTACGAACTTGCGAGACGTCGCGCCTTAGCAATCGCTAAACCAACTTCCGAGGGTTATTGACCACGCCGGAGCACGATCAACCTGACCACGAGGGCCTGTTTCCTGCGAGCAAACGAAGAACAAGCAAGAAACTAAGATTGCAATCTAGATATTGCGAATATAAGAGGAAAGCTTTATTAATGAAGGTGGAGTTACGTGACGCCTTGGTTTGGTCGTTGAACACAAGCGAAATCTGTGAAGTTGCAGCTATGGCGAACTTTTAATCTAAACAAAACCAAAAGTCTAAACGACGCCCTAAGGGCTGTATATATATGGAGGAAGAGGAGGAATTTCGTGGCCCTTGAGGGTGAGGTCAAAACCAACCCTAACTCTTGTTTCCCCACACATCTGGACTCTAAAAATAGCCTATACTTAAGTATTTCGAAATTACATGGGCCTGGCCCAATAACAAGGTGACACAGCACCTAGAATAGCCTATGGACGAATATTATGAAGTGGCATCTTGTATATTTCGTCCAAGGCTTCGTGCACTCCTTATGGTGGCTTCAAAGTCCTGAAATCATCACTTGTAACTCCGTCCTTGATCCCCTTGCACATGCCATCAACTCCATGCTTGTTCTTGCTCCAATGGTCATCCTTCTCCAAGCTCGGCCCTTCATTTGTAAGCAAAACAAATGTATCCAATTTAGGCAGTATCATATTCTCATGAACATTAGAATCATTACCAAGAAACGAAAGTACCTGGTAATTCAATTGGCGTCTTGTGAGCTCTAGTAATTGGTCCAAAGATATGTAACGAGGGGATGTGCGTGTAACAATGGTATTGATGTCCTCATCATCCTCCTCTTCTTGAAATGAAGTCGTCCTCGATGGAAGCTCATCTTCCTCACCCAAATAAGGCTTCAAATCTGGAATGTTAAAAGTGGGACTAACCCCAAATTCTGCGGGCAGCTCAAGTTTATATGCATTATCATTTATTTTCTCTAACACCTTAAAAGGACCATCAGCACGTGGCATTAGCTTTGATTTGCGCAAATTAGGAAACCTATCCTTACGCAAATGTAACCAAACAAGATCTCTAGGTGCAAAGACGACATGTTTTCTACCCTTATCTCCAACAAGTTTATATTTAACATTCATACGCTCAATGTTTTCCTTAGTTAACTCATGCATTTTTAAGATCAATTCAGCACGTTGTTTAGCATCAAAATTAACCTTCTCCGAAGATGGAAGAGGCAACAAATCAATGGGAGCACGAGGTAGGAAACCATACACAATTTCAAAAGGGCACATCTCAGTAGTAGAATGCAACAAACGATTATAAGCAAATTCAATATGAGTCAAGCATTCTTCCCACATTTTCTTATTATTCTTCAAAACAGCCCTAAGCATAGTAGACAATGTTCTATTGACTACTTCAGTTTGTCCATCAGTTTGGGGGTGACAAGTAGTACTAAAAAGCAGTTTAGTCCCCAACTTAGCCCATAAACATCTCCAAAAGTGGCTAAGAAATTTAGTATCATGATCTGAAATAATAGTATTTGGCACACCATGCAAGCGAATAATTTCACGAAAGAACAAATCAGCAACATTAACAAGATCATCGCTTTTATGACATGGTATAAAGTGTGCCATTTTCGAGAATCTATCCACGACAACAAATATGCTATCCCTCCCTTCTTTGTTCGAGGTAAACCTAAAACAAAGTCCATAGATATATCCTCCCAAGGAACACTAGGCACAGGCAAAGGCATATATAAACCATGAGGATTGAGTCGTGACTTAGCTTTTTGACATGTAGCGCGAGCAACAAAACGCTCAACATCCCGTCTCATCTTTGGCCAAAAGAAATGTGTAGCAAGTACATCCTCCGTCTTCTTCACGCCAAAGTGTCCCATTAATCCTCCTCCATGTGCCTCCTGCAACAACAAAAGACAAACAGAGCTAGCAGGAATGCATAGCTTGTTAGCACGGAACACAAAACCATCATTAACAACGAACTTGTTCCATGTTCTTCCTTCTTTACAATTCTGCAATACACCACTAAAATCAGCATCATGCACATATTGATCTTTGATAGTCTCCAAACCAAATATTTTGAAGTCAAGTTGTGAAAGCAGAGTATAGCGACGAGACAAAGCATCAGCAATAACATTTTCTTTACCCTTCTTGTGTTTAATGACATAAGGGAAAGTCTCAATGAATTCAACCCATTTAGCATGTCTACGATTCAGTTTAGCTTGACTTTTAGTATGTTTCAAAGATTCATGATCAGAATGTATAACAAATTCTTTGGGCCATAAATAATGTTGCCATGTCTCTAAAGTCCGAACAAGAGCATATAATTCTTTATCATAAGTAGAATAGTTCAGACTAGGCCCACTCAATTTTTCGTAAAAGTATGCAACAGGTTTGCCATCTTGTAATAACACACCTCCTAATCCAATTCCACTAGCATCACATTCAAGCTCAAAAGTCTTATTAAAATCAGGAAGTTGGAGTAAAGGAGCATGTGTCAACTTATCTTTCAATACCGTGAAGGCTTCTTCCTATGCGGTACCCCAAACAAAAGGCACATCCTTCTTTGTAAGCTCATTGAGAGGTGCAGCAATGGTGCTAAAATCTCTCACAAAACGCCTATAGAAACCAGCGAGTCCAAGAAAACTCCTCACTTGTGTGACCGTTTTGGGCTGCGGCCAACTCTCAATAGCTTCAATCTTGGCTTTATCAACTTCAATTCCTGTGGAGTAACAACATAGCCAAGAAAAGATACTCGATCGGTGCAAAAGGTGCACTTCCCAAGGTTACCAAACAAACGTGCATCACGTAGAGCATTAAAAACAACACGTAAATGTTCCAAATGTTCTTCCAAAGATTTGCTATAAATCAGTATATCATCAAAATAGGCTACCACAAATCGTCAAATGAAAGCACGTAAAACTTCGTTCATTAGTCTCATGAAAGTACTAGGTGCATTAGTTAACCCAAAAGGCATGACTAACCACTCATATAAACCAAACTGAGTTTTAAATGCTGTTTTCCATTCATCTCCCAATTTCATGCGAATTTGATGGTATCCACTACGCAAATCAACTTTGGAGAATATTGTAGAGCCACTCAATTCATCAAGCATATCATCTAGCCTAGGAATAGGATGACAATAACGAATAGTAATATTATTAATGCCTCTACAATCAACACACAAATGCGATGTACCATCCTTTTTAGGCACTAGTATAATAGGAACAGCACAAGGACTAAGAGATATGATGTAGGGCGGAACCCTACGTGGATGATCTTTCACATTTGGAGTGGATCATACGGGGAATCACGAAGAACACGCGGAAGAACAAAGGGAGACACGGAGGAAACGAGAGAGAGATCGCTCAACCAACAAGAAATTAATCACACAAGTGCTAGATCACCGAACACAAAGAGATCCATATGATCCACAATCAACAAAGGTAAGGATACACGAGTAGCCGTTCTTCTCCGAGAGGAGGTCTTGATGGGGTCCACCCTAGAAGGGGGTCTTGAATCCGCTTGGGGGATCTTCTCCAAGAGGTCACGAGCTCCGAGGAGAAGTAACCAAGTGAATGAGCAAGGCTCTCACACAAACATGAGCTAAACCTAAGCTAACCCCAACTAGGAGGAGGTGGGGGAGTATATATAGTGCTAGCCCACGAAGGGGTAAGTGAGAGGGGGATACATGGGCCCTTGGCCCGTTCACTGTGCGCAGATAGGCGCCGGATGTCCGGGTTGGGGGACGGATGTCCGGCGGCTCACGAAGAGCCGGATGTCCGGGCCTCGGGCCGGATGTCCGGGCTAGAGTGGCCGATTCTTTTACTCCCTGGATAGCGTGCGCCGGATTTCCGGGCGGGCGCTTGATGTCTGGGGGTCGGCCGGATGTCCGGCCGCTGTAGAGTCGCCTGGCTTCAGTCTCTCTCTGGTCTTCTTCTGGTTGGTGGCGCCGGATGTCCGGCCGCTGTAGCTCTGCGACGACTCCACTTGAGGCACTTCCTGATCCGCTTCCGTGTGGACTTGGCATATGCCTCGAGCATCTCCATGGTCGTCTCCTTGGTTCCTAAGCACATGTAGCGTCTTTGCATTAGGTAGCAACCATGTCTCAAATGCAGTGGAAAGGGGAAGCATGTAGGAACGGGTTCACCTTAGGTCCAATGGCGTATGCTCGAGTGTACATGGGGATGATCGTAGGATGCTCCGCATCATCTCCCCTCCCTTGGGAAAGATCCGACCTCGGATCAAAATCCTCATCACCATGGAAATGGTTGTCGTGGACGGACTTGTAGTCGGACGAAGTTGAAGGCATGGCACAATCCAAGTACTCCAAGGTGTCTCCGGAGTGGTATACATGCAAAAGGAGCAAACACAAAGTACACTTGGAAATACAATGGTTAAGCGCACACAAGGTGTCCATCAAGTAAATATGAGTCCGTGCGGCAAGATGGTGCATGGCAAGACACATGATGCTTATCAAGATGATCTAGAATGATATGCAAAGCATTCATGGGGTAATTAGCATGGTGCACAAAGCGAAAAATTCTACCATTGTGCAAAATGATGTCATAATGGGATGCTTTATCAAGAGCATGAACATGGTAATTGGTGCTCAATGTGATTATGTTGTCATGCAATTGATGATGGGCAATATGATGTATGAATATGCCATCAAGGAAGATCACAACAAATTTGCTAAGGAAGTGAAGAAGCTCATATATCATGGAAATAGATGCAACAAGGCAAGCATAATGTGAGTCAATCCATGCATAGGGTGCAAACTTGTGGTGAGTATGATATGTCCATCGAGCATGAGTATGAGCACAATCAACAAATATGGAGGTGTTGGTATACCAATGCTCGATGTTGTGGCAAGAGTGGAAAACCGAAGGTGCATCCAATAAGTCCGAGCGCTCCTCAATGTAAAGGTCCATAGAGCCAATCTCCAATGTCGCTCCTCCGTTCGCGAGATGTATCATGTAGACAACAAGAAGGAAACAACAATGAAAGAGTGACCCATCCAATATGCAAACTTGAGGATGGCTCAGAGAGAAGGAGTTCACCTTTATGAGGATGTCGAAAATGTTGGTGTCGCACATCGTGTATGCCTTCACATAACCAATATGTCTCATGACGGTAATGCCTTGTGAATCCTTCAAAACGAAAGAACATGACAAACACTCGGAAAAACAAATGAGGTTAGCGGAAGTGCAAAACCTATCATTCGCGTGGTAAGATACCCAACAAGTGTATGCATCATGCTCATCATAAGAAAGAACAAGGTGTGGTATGGTATGAAAGCATATGATGCAACTACAACCAAAGACAACAAGCTCAAGTAAGCAATCATGCATCACAAGTAATATGTCCAAGTCTCCAAGATGAATAAGCATAGCATGGATACACTCACTACAATGGCATATGAGAGGTGCAACTAATGGAGACAAGAGACGAAGGTCACGATATATCATGTGAGAGGCATGAACATATATGTCATCAACCTAAGAAAGCGAGTAACAGTGGAACATGGGTGATGCAACATAGCAAGCAATCATAGCTATCAAGTCAAGCAAGCTAGTAGTGTGAAGATGCAACATACTAGGAGGAATCATGGCGAGCATGTCATTGGTGCCAATAGTGTGCAAGAATAATTCACATGACATAGCACAAGCATGAAAGCAAGATATGAGAAAAATATCATCAATGTATTGGCGAGAGACCATATGTAAATAGTAATGGGACATCATGACTCTTCCAACACAACAAGCATCAATAGCATGGGGCACATGATAAACATTGCAATAGCAACAAGGATCTCCACCAAGCATGCAAATACACCTAGAAGTAGCATAATGGTGAATCATGGGTATATGCAAGCAAGGGTCACAATTGCATGGCAAAGGCATAGAAGCAAGCATAGCATGCAATGTGAACACGGGAAAATGAACATAAGGTGACAAGTGGTAAATGGCCCATAGCCGTGTGAGAGCCAAGTAGAAGAGATGTGCGTAGTCCTTGCGCGAAGGGAACGGTGGTAAGGATAGTCCACGGGATCCCAAAGCATCGTTGGTCTCAAGAGCTCGTTTCGTCAACTCATGGGATTGAGATGTTGACGAGTATACGTGATGCGGAGCATCCTACGGTCATCACCATGTCAAGAGTCCGTTTGGCAAGTGACACGTGCGACCTCTTCTTCACATACACAAAGGTGAATCTTCTCCTTTACACGTGCTCACTTGACCCCTTCGAGGATGGTATACTACTTGACACTTCCCCCGTGTGCATGCATAGGTATTGTCGGAGCTTCTCGGATGTCAAGGAGGAGTGCAAGCGCCAAGGAACGACTACACCATTCGCGAGGGAAGCATGGAAGCGGCACGACGGAAGAAGGCGGGCTGCTGAAATTACAGCGATCGGACATCCGGGCGAGGTCGGACATCCGGCGCCTCACCAAAGCCCGGACATCCGCCAACCGCCCGGACATCCGGCGTCTCCGAGAGCCGGATATCCGGCCTCAAGCCCGGAAATCCGGCACCTCTCTCCGATCCGGTGAAACAGTTGCCACGGCCGGACATCCGGCCCAGCCCCGGACATCCGGCCTCCCGCGAAGCCCCGGATATCCGGCTCCCCAGCCCGGAAATCTGGCGCCCCTCTCCCGGTTCTGCTGAAACGGTCGCTCTAGACCGGACATCCGGGCTGAGAGCCCGGACATCCGGAGCCTCGAGAAGGCCCGAACATCCGGCCCGACGCCCGGACGTCCGGCCTCCCTGCCTGCGTGCAGTGCCTCCGGGACTCGTCCCTTGTACCCCTTCGCCCCGAGACTATATATACTTGATCCCGTCCTCTTTCTAGGGTTAGCGTTGATTTAGCTCATAGATAGAGCTTCGCTCATCCATACCGGATCTACTCCACGAGAGAGACCGCGGCCCCTCTTCGGAGACGATCCACCTTGGATTCAAGACCTCCCTTTGCGGA
This sequence comes from Aegilops bicornis, assembly GCA_021605145.1. Taxonomy (NCBI): domain Eukaryota; kingdom Viridiplantae; phylum Streptophyta; class Magnoliopsida; order Poales; family Poaceae; genus Aegilops; species Aegilops bicornis. The sequence continues at coordinate 393,172,061 of CM038670.1, read as the reverse complement.
GAAGACCATCATCAAGACCTCCTCACGGAGAAGAACGGCTACCGTTTGTATCGTCCTTTGTTGACCTCGAATCATGTATCTCCCTTTGTGTTCTTTGATCTAGCATTTGTGTGACCGATTCCTTGTTGGTTGAGTGTTTTCCCTCGTTCCTCCCGTGATTTCCTCGTGTTCTTCCGCTCGCTCTTCGTAATCCACCGTAGGATCCGCTCCAACGTGAAAGATCGCCCACGAGGGTTCTCGCCTACATCATCTATGGTATCGAGCCACGTTGATCACGTTTTGGAGCCCCTACCCCTCTTTTTCTAGCTTGATTTTGTTGATTTCGTCCTAAATCCGAAAATCCCCACCAAAAATAGCCCCAATTTTTTTTGTGATTTGTTAGTTTTGATGATGTTTTGTTGATTTTGATCCGTGGATTTGCTTGGTTTCAAGTGGATCTAGCATTCCACCAAGTTTCCCCATCTTTCCTCCACAAAATCCATCAAATTTTGCCCCGAAATCATCAATTTCCGCCCCAATTCGAAAATTTCCGCTTCAAACGAGATCTGGAATCGTCGGGCGGACATCAGACCTCGGGCGGACATCCAAGACCATCCGGCCGGGCATCCAGACTAAGCCGGACATCCGACCTGGAGCACCAAATCCGCTCGATTACGGACATTCACCCCGGAAATCCGGCCCGAGCCCCGGATATCCGGCCCTGAGATTTCTGTTTTCCGCTTCACCGTTTTGTCCATAACTAATTCATCACGAGTCTGATTTTGACGTTCTTTAGCTCGTTTGAAGCTATTGACATCCCCTTCTCATAAAAATACTACCACCACCATTTGAATCCATCAAATTTTGTGAACTTTGGCATCTTTGCCTAGGGCTTCCACCATATCCTCCGCATAGCCACCACCGACTTCCGCAACCTAACCAATTTTATTCCCCATAGCATTAGTGGTTGTTTGAGTAGTGGTTCGAGTCTCCTAAGGTGTTTGACTACTTAGGGACGATTGCTTCTTCATCAACCACCACCACCACTTCCAAATAGGCGTACCCACCATACACTTCCGCCACACCCCCAACTTAACCCAAAATTGTTTGAGTAGTGGCTTGTGTCTCATCAGGTGGTTCTGCTACTAATGGACGACAACATCAAATCCGACACGTGTATAGCCCATCATTCCACTTCCGCATTGCCAAGTGCAAATCACCACCGCTTTCCGCTACCACCATTTGACATTTGTCATTTGAGATTTTGAGTTTGCGGTTTTCCGTTTCCTAGGGTGTTTCGGCTAACTAGGAACGGCTATACATCAAGAACACCGCCACTCATCATCGCCAAGGACGGTAACCTCGACGACACCATTGTATTTTCCCATTGCAAATTGCATTGATAATCCCTAGCCCATTTTGCGTTACTTGCCTATCGAGACTAGCCATTTGAGTATTGCCGGCAACGTTACTTGTGCACATTAGTGATCATACCTCCCATTACATACCATACCATATCATCTTGGTATCATATCATCCATTGTGTCTCAAGTTTGTTCCGCATACACACAATTGCTATCTTGGTTTTGCATTGTGCAAAGTGGCCATAGAAAAAAAAAGAGAATAAGCTTTTAAGCAAAGAAAAAGAGAGAGCAAAGAAGCTTGTAAGCAAGTGCCATAGCATCATACAACATTGCATATAAGATTGTCATATCCGATCATCTTGGATCATCTTGAGAAAAACACCAGGAACTATACATACATAGCATACTTGGGATAGAAATTTATCCATTTTGCATCTTATAGGTTGTGCACAAGTGTCGTATCCGCCCATTGAGCAATCGTGCTAGCGTCTCTCTTGAGTTGTGCAACACGAGCGTTTTGGTGGATTCCACATTTTGAGCTCATTCCTTGGTTGCACGGCCCCATTTATCTATCCGTGTGTGTGTTTCCATGTGCCTCATATTGCTATTGGTCTACTTGTTTCGCTTGCGAATTTGTGAATCTCTTTCAACATTATTGACTCTTGCTAACATTTTGCATTAAATTTTTGTGCCACTTCCTCACCAAGCTCCTCCATAAGCTTTACTTGTGTAGGTGTGAGAACCGACAAGGATTGGTACCAATAGTGCTATTTCATTGTCCGCATTTGGGTGAAGTTGATTCATTTTCAACATCGGTCAAGGTACATTGGTATAAGTTCTTCCCTTTCTCCCACTCATATTTGCTTGAGTCTTGTGATGGATAGGCAAGGCATTTCATCTTCGGTCTACAACAACAACGACGAGTTCGATGCCATGGAAAACAACTACGACGCCAAGATGCAAGCTAAAATGGAGGAGATCAAATCCCTCATCAAGTCCTACAAGCGATCTTCCTCATCTTCGAGAAGACGCTCAAGAGCACATGTCTTACGAGCTACCGTCTCGGCAAGATCACATCGGCATCGACACCATCATCAACAAGAACGTGAAGGTCAAGAGCTCAACATCAACAACCGCTCCACGACTTCACCATCTCCCTTGGCATCTTCGCCAAGCGACTTCAAGGCATCTTCGCCTTCGGATATTGGCATCTTCGCCAACAAGCACCCCAAGACTACGCTCAAGAGAAGCTCCCCAAGCTCAAGTCCGCGACTTCCACGAGCTACTACGACCTCGACATCGACCACGAGATTCCTTTCTATGGGACTCAAGAACCCGAGGAGTACCTCGAGTGGGAGCGTTTGATGGACGACTACCTCAAGCTACATCAAGTGCCTCCAGAAGATCAAGTGAAGTGCGCCACAAGAAACTTCCACGACTACGCCTCGACATGGTGGCTTCACACACCTTGAGTGCTACGAGATGAGTTGGTCCAAGATGAAGAGAGCTTTGCGGCGAGAGTTCGTGCCTCCAACATACATGGAACAACTTCGGCGCCAATTGGAGAACACCACCCAAGGATCCAAGTCCATCGACAAGTACTTCAAGGAGATGAAGATTGCCTTGCATGACGGCAAGCGTGGGCGACCCCATGTCAATGAAGTTCCACTTCATGATGGGATTACAACGACATCTCCAAGAACATCTTCCTCGAGAACTACAAGTCCATCGGCGACTACTACATTGGTGCTCTCAAGGCGGAACAAGAACTCATGAAGGCCAACGCTTCTCGCCCCAAGCAAACTTCATGGAGACCAAGCTCTCGACAAGCATGAGGCTAGTACCACCATGATGTCCAAGCCCGACAAGCTCCAAGACGATGCTCCCAAGTGCGACTTCACCGCCATCCCTCTTTGTGGCATTGTTGATGCCGAGTCTACCTTGACTCTTTTTCAAGATGGTGCGGCGACAAATGCGACTACGGAGACCTTCAAGGACCAAGCTTTGGAGGCAAGCGACAAGGTGGCGAGCAAGGATGATGCTTCCATCTTAGGAGGCGAGAGTGATGTTGTGCCATCTTCGGCCTTCATCCACGGCGAGAGTGATGTTGAGCCATCTTGGCCTTCATCCACGACGAGAGCGATGATGTGCCATCTTCGGCCTTCATCCACGACGACGACTACGAGACGGTTGAGCATGGGATTTTCCCTTCGACCACGGCGACGTCCGATGACTTGAGTGACTCTTGCCACCATATTGAGAGTGAGAGTGACTTCACCACTAGCCCCATATATGTGTTGCCCCAATTCCCATGTGAGGAGAGCCACAACCCCCACCACTTGAGTGAGATGGTGACCCCACCATACGTGAGTTTGAGTGCACCTATTTTGAGGGAGTGAGTGAACCACCACATAGAGAGAGTGAGATAGTTGATAGGTCTAGTGAGGCCATTTGCATTTCTAACAACTTGACCTCTACCTCTATTGTGTCTTCTCATTTGGTGCTAGGTCCCATTTATGATGACGCCGCCGATCCTCGATTTACTCCGTCCTCCCTTTGGACAAGACGATGGCCATGGTGGAATATGATGCACCCCCACATGGTTCCATCAAGATGAAGATGACCACCATTTGGTCTTTCCCACCTCACCTACACCACTTGAGTGGAATGAAAAGGGTTACAAAGGTGTCGGTGATGCTCTCGTCCCACTAGTGGACTATTTTGACATTGATTGCTTGCATGATGTTGATCACCCTATTGACATGATTCATTCTAGTATGATTTCCCCATGTGATGATTTGCCCATTTATGAATATGATGATTCTCATGTGGAGTCTATTAGTTGTGATGCTATGTTACATAGGATTTCTTGTGACAATTCTTTAGGTCACATCATGTTTGCTAATCCGCTTGACTTGTCATATGCTATGCATGAGATCCATCATATGTCTTATTTGCAATCTCTTCATAGTGACTATGCATATGCCATTAAAATAAACCCAATTTGCACATATGGCATAGATGACAAGCCCATGGTTATTGGCATTTGTTTTTCTTGTGATGATATTGATATGCTCCCTTTGCATCCTTTATCTCATATGCCATGCCATGTCCTCCTAGCTTCGGATATGCATTGTTTTGGATGTTGTCCATTTTCTCCAAATGATGTTTCCAATATTGCTCATGAGGAGACACCCATAGTTTCCTCATACATGTTAGGAGAATTTGATCCATCCCATTCATTGCATGATCCCCATACTTGTGTGCACCACATGCTCCCCATGAATGAAAATGCTATCGATGTGCCATATACTTGCATTCTCAATTTGTGTCCCCATCGTGTCATACATAATAACTATTCTTTCATGATGGATGACATGTTCTTATACCATGCATCAAATTTCTTTGAGCGATGCTTATCTTATGCTAACTCACACGTGCACATACACATCATGATGGATGATGTGTACATTTACCACGCCGCACAATTTCTTTGGTTTTTGTCTCTTTTGTGTAGGTACCCATGAATACTTGTCGACCTCGCAATCCCACGAGTTGACAAAACGAGCTCTAGAGAGCAACGATGATTTGGGATCCCATGGATTGTCTTTCCCACCGCTCACTTGGCGCAAACACTTGGCGCATTTCTTCTACATGGCCCTCACTTGGCTATGGGTTGTTCTCCATTATATATCCTTTGCCCATCTTGCCATGTTCACTTTGCATGATATGCCCATTCCTATGCCTTTGCCATGCATTTGTGACCCATGCTTTGCATTACACATGATGATTGATTTTAGTACTTGTATGTGTATTTGCACGCGTGGTGGAGATATTGTTTGGTATTGCCATGATTGCTTTGTGCCCCATGCCTATGATGACACTATGATCTTGCTTTGTGTTCGTACTTGCGATATGTCATGTGCATTCCCTATGCCTATTATTCGTTTACATGACATGATTGCCATGATTTCTTCTAGTGTGTTGCTTCTTCGCTCCACTAGTTTGCACGACTTGATTACTATGCTTGCTTATGTTGCATCACCATTTCATGCGGTTGATGACAACCATCTATATGCTTTGCACATGATTCATATTGCTTCTTGTCATATATCTCTATGTGTTGCCTCCCTCATGCTAGATGATTTGCCATGTATTGAGTGCAACAATGATTCTCTTCTTGCTCATGAGATTGCCCCCATAGCATTCTCGCATATATTTGGAGATTTTGACATAATTCTTGTGAAGCATGCTTGTCTTAACTCTTTGCACCATATACCTAGTGCCATGAATATTGCCATTGTTGCATCATATTATTCATGCACTTGTCCTTCTAATGGTTTTGTGCAAAAGATGAGAACCATCATGACGGATGATGAGTTCATCTACCATGCGCATACGTTCTTCGTTTTGTTTTGTGCATGTGTAGGATACTTGGACTTTGTGTCGACTTCCAATTCACGTGAGTTGACCATTCGAGCTCTTGAGAGCGAGCCTCATACATTCTACCACGAATCGCTTCTACACCGCATTTGCTTCCACTTCGCCATTGTGAAGAATGCACAAGGACATGCCTTCAAGGTGACATCTTTCTTGAGCATGGATATTGCGGATCATACTACTTGTGTTGCTTGCACGATGAGACTTATTGGTCATCTTGGACCACTTGATTGCGCACTTAGTAGAGATCTTGCTTTGACTTGCCATTATCACATTCCCATGCATCATGACATATGTACCTTGTGTGTTGCATCCAATTCTTGGATTACTTGCTCCTCTCATATGTTTGGTTGCAACAATGTCATTACTTCACATATGCCATGTCCCATTGATTGCTACATGCTTGACTTGATTGCCTCTCACATGATGAACAATTGCTCTTTCCATTGTGTTGAGCGCCACATGATATTCACTACACCCCATGCACATTATGTTTGGATTGTCTTGCACTTGACCCATGTGTTTAGACACTTCATTTTACTTGGTGTTATGAATGATTCATATGCCTACCATAGACCTTTCATTGAGCAATTTATGAATGCTTGCTATGAAATTGAGGTAGATGCTTATTCTCTTGACACACATATTTGCATCTCTACCTCCCATTTACATGCTTGTCCCCATGATATCTTTGACTGTGCTCAATTTATGCGCTTACATGCCATGTCACAATCCTTTGCCACACCATTTGCTATGCTTGATGGCGACACTTGTTTGGTGAATCACCTATTGAATGCTTGGTTTTGCACTAACGCTAACCACATTTATTTTTCCAAGTGTTTGTTGTATTTGCTCCTTTTTAAGGAATCACAAGACGGTGCGACATTGGAGAGTGCCCATTTCGAGCTTCAAGATGGCGAGAGCTTGGTGATCGACCACTTTGACACGGCACCGCCATCTCTTTCCCATGGTGATTTGGTTTTCGATCCGAGGTCGGATCCTTTCCAAGGGGAGGGATGATGCGGAGCATCCTACGGTCATCACCATGTCAAGAGTCCGCTTTGGCAAGTGACACGTGCGACCTCTTCTTCACATACACAAAGGTGAATCTTCTCCTTTACACGTGCTCACTTGACCCCTTCGAGGATGGTATACTACTTGACACTTCCCGTGTGCATGCATAGGTATTGTCCGAGCTTCTCGGATGTCAAGGAGGAGTGCAAGCGCCAAGGAACGACTACACCATCCGCGAGGGAAGCATGGAAGCGGCAGCGGAAGAAGACGGAGCTGCTGAAGTTAGCAAAGCCGGACATCCGCCAGAGGCCGGACATCCGGCGCCTCACCAAAGCCGGACATCCGGCCAACCGCCGGACATCCGGCGTCTCGAGAGCCCGGATATCCGGCCTCAAGAAATCCGGCACCCTCTCCCGATCCATTGAAATAGCAGTTGCCAGCCGGACATCCGCCCCAGGCCGGACATCCGCCTCCGCGAAGCCCCGGATATCCGGCTCCCAGCCCGAAATCGGCGCCTCTCTCCGATTCTGCTGAACGGTCGCTCTAGCCGGACATCCGGGCTGAGAGCCCGGACATCCGGCGCCTGAAGGCCCGGACGTCCGGCCTCCTACTAACGTCTGATGCCTCCGGACTCGTCCCTTGTACCCTTCGCCCGAGACTATATATACTTGATCCCTCCTCTTTCTAGGGTTAGCGTTGATTTAGCTCATAGATAGAGCTTCGCTCATCCATACTGGGATCTACTCCACGAGAGAGACCGCGACCCCTCTTCGGAGACGATCCACCTTGGATTCAAGACCTCCCTTTGCGGAGAAGACCATCATCAAGACCTCCTCATGGAGAAGAACGGCTACCGTTTGTATCGTCCTTTGTTGACCTCGAATCATGTATCTCCCTTTGTGTTCTTTGATCTAGCATTTGTGTGACCGATTCCTTGTTGGTTGAGTGTTTTCCCTCGTTCCTCCCCGTGATTTCCTCGTGTTCTTCCGCTCGCTCTTCGTAATCCACCGTAGGATCCGCTCCAACGTGAAAGATCGCCCACGTAGGGTTCTGCCCTACATCAATACGTGCGTACCTACACAAAACAAAGACAAAGGAAAAATTGTGTGTGCATGGTATATGTACACATCATCCATCATGATGCGCACATGCATGTGTCGGTTAGCACAAAATATCCAATGCTCAAATAAATGAGATGCGTGATATAGAAACATGTCATCCATCATGATAGGTTTGTTGTTATGTATAGCATAATGGAGACTCAAATTGTGTAATGCATCATGAGAAATGTCTAGAGCATTGTTGTTCATGGAATGCATATGGTGTACACAATCATGGGAATCATGCAAAGTATGAAATGCATCAAGATCTCCTAATATGTATGAGGAAACTATGGGGTCTCCTCATGAGCATTAATGGAAACATCACATGGAGAATATTGACAACATCCAAAACAATGCATATTTGGAACAATGTGATCATGGCATGGAATAGTAGACGAATTGCGCAAATCATGTAAAGGAAGCATGGCAATATCATCACAAGAGAAGCAAAAGCATATGACCATCATCTCGTCATCTATGCCATAAGTGCAAATGGGATTTATTTTAATGGGGCATGCATAGTTACTATGTTGAGATTGAAATGATGCAATATGGGAGATCTCACTCATAGCATATGACAAGTTCAATGGGTTGTCAAACATGATGTGACCAATAGAATTTTCATATGATATCTTATGGAGCATAGCATCACAACTAGGCAACTCAACATGCTCATCATAATATTCATCATAGATAGGTAAGTCAAGACATGAAGAAGTTTCACTAGCATGAAGCATGGTAATAGGTGGGTCAACATCATGGGACCAATCGATGTCAATAGAGTCCACTAGTAGGACAAGAGAAGCACCATCACCTATGTTTCCTTTGGAGCGTCGCTCATGTGTTGTAGGTGAGGTGTTGAAGATCGTCTCGTTGTCATCTTCATGTTGATGGAACCATGATGCGGATCATCCGACGATCATCCCCATGTTCACTCGAGCCTACGCCATTGGACCTAAGGTGAACTCGCTCCTTTCCGAATCTTCCCTTTCCGCATGTGAGACATGGCTACTACCTGAGTCCGATATGATATGCATCATTAGGTGTCAAGAGTAGCCTTCCGAAGATGCACGTGAAGACGGACGAACCGCCAAGTCCACGGATGAAGAGGACCACGAAGCGGCAAGTTCACCTTCCAGCCCGGACATCCGCCCGGAGGCGCCTAACACCAGCAGCCGCAGCTGACCCATGAAAGCTACAGGCCCGGACATCCGCCCCAGGCCCGGACATCCGGCCTCCCACGACGCCCGGAAATCCGCCCTTCGCCCGAAATCCGGCGCCCCATCACGTAACGCCCGAAGCTGGATTGCCAGCCGGACATGCGGCCCAGCGTCCGGACATCCGGCGTCTCGGGAAAGCCCGGACATCCGGCCCGTCGCCCGGACATCCGTCCTCCCCTGCCTGCGTGCAGTGCATCTGGGCCGAGGCCCATGCACCCCTTTGCCCCTTAGACTATATATATACTCCCCCTCCACCTACATTTTAGGGTTAGCATTATTTATCTCAAGTTAGAGATAGAGCTTCGCTCATCCATCGGATCTCCTCCTTGTGAGAGACCGCGGCCTCTTCGGAGAAGATCCTATCGGATTCAAGACCCCCTCGTGGGAAGATCCCCTTGTGGATTCAAGCCCTCCTCGCGGAGAAGAACGGTTCCTTTGTATCCTCTACCTTTGTTGACTTTGGATCTCGTGTATCTCTTTGTGTTCTTTGATCTAGCATTTGTGTGACCGATTCCTTGTTGGTTGAGTGTTTTCCCTCGTTCCACCCCGTGATTTCCTCGTGTTCTTCCGCTCGTTCTTCGTGTCTCCCCGTAGGATCCACTCCAAACGTGAAAGATCGACGCTATAGGGTTCCACCCTACATCATCTTGGTATCAGAGCCAGCTTGTCTCATGACATCATCTTGGTATCATGAGCCACGTTGATCACGTTTTTGGAGCCCCTACCCCTCTTTTTCTAGCTTGATTTTGTTGATTTCGTCCTAAATCCGAAAATCCCCACCAAAAATAGCTCCCAAATTTTTTTGTGATTTGTTAGTTTTGATGATGTATTGTTGATTTTGATCCGTGGATATGCTTGGTTTCAAGTGGATCTAGCATTCCCCCAAGTTTCCCCACCTTCCATCCACGAAATCCATCAAATTTTGCCCCCGAAATCATCAATTTCCGCTTCAATTCAAAATTTCCGCCCCAAACGAGATCTGGATTCGTCGGGCGGACATCCGACCTCGGGCGGACATCCGAAGCCATCCGGCAGGACATCCGGGCCCCAAGCCGGACATCCGGGCCCTGGAGCACCAAATCCGCTCGGTTCTTGACATACACCCCCGGAAATCCGGCCCTAACCCCCGGATATCCGGCCCTCAGAGATTTCAGCCTCCCCGTTCACCGCTTTTGTCCATAACTAATTCATCCGGAGTCCGATTTTCGCGTTCTTTAGCTCGTTTTGAAGCTATTGACCTCCCCCATCCCATAAAAATACTACCACCACCATTTGAATCCATCAAATTTTTGGAACTTTGGCATCTTTGCCTAGGGCTTCCACCACATCCTCCGCATAACCACCACCGACTTCCGCAACCTAACCAATTTTGTTTCCCTTTGCATTTGAGGTTGTTTGAGTTGTGATTCGAGTCTCCTAAGGTGTTTAGGCTACTTAGGGACGGTTGCATCTTCATCAACCACCACCACCACCATAACTTCCGCATAGGCTTGCCCACCATACACTTCAACCACCCCCAACTTAACCCAATAGTTGTTTGAGCTTGTTTGAGTTGTGGCTTGTGTCTCCTAAGGTGTTTCGGCTACTTAGGGACGGCAACTTCAACTCCGACACGTGTATAGCCCATCATTCCACTTCCGCATTGCCAAGTGCAAACCACCACCGCATTCCCGCTACCACCATTTTGACATTAGACGTTTGAGATTTTGAGTTCGCGGTTTTTCCGTTTCCTAAGGTGTTTCGGCTACTTAGGGACGAGTCTCCATCATCTTGGTATCTACATCAAGAACACCGCTACTCATCATCGCCGGACGGTAACCTCTATATCATCTTGGTATCGTGGTATCCCTCCATTGTATATTCTCCTTGCCATTGCATTGTTAACCCCTAGCCCATTTTGCGTCCCTTGCCTATCGAGACTAGCCATTTGAGTATTGCCGGCAATGTTACTTGTGCACATTAGTGATCTACACCTTCCATTGCATACATACCATATCTAATTGCTATCATATCATCCCATGTGTCAAAAGATTGTTCCCGCATATACACAATTGCTATCTTGGTTCGTGCATTTCGCAAAGTGGCCATACATACAAAAAAAAGAGAATAAAGCTTTTAAGCAAAAGAGTGAGCAAAGAGCTTGTAAGCAATAGCCATAGCATCACAATATATCATATGTTATCATACTCGATCATCTTGGATCATCTTGTGAGAAACACCGGGAACCATACATACATAGCATACTTGGGATAGAAGTTTACCCATTTTGCATCTTATAGGTTGTGCACAAGTGTCATATCCGCCTATTGAGCAATCGTGCTAGCGTCTCTCTTGACTTGTGCAACACAGGCGTTTCCGTGGATTCCACATTTTGTGCTCATTCCTTGGTTGCACGACCCCATTTATCTATGTGTGTGTGTTTCCGTGTGCCATTCTTTGCTATTGGTCCATTTGTTTCACTTGCGAATTTGTGAATCTCTTTCAACATTATTCACTCTTGCTAACATTTTGCATTAAATTTTTGTGCCACTATCCTCACCGAGTGATAGAGGCAAAGGTGTCCCGATGTTTCGATGAGATGGTGGCTATCGTTTCTGTGGGAGTCGACCTTGACGATCCGACTACGTACGTGCGAGACGTCGCGCCTTAGCAATCGCTAAACCAACTTCCGAGGGTTATTGACCACGCCGAGCACGATCAACTCGACCACGAGGGCCTGTTTCCTGCGAGCAAACGAAGAACAAGCAAGAAACTAAGATTGCAATCTGGATATTGCGAATATAAGAGGAAAGCTTTATTAATGAAGGTGGGGTTACGAGACGCCTTGGTGCAGTCGTTGAACACAAGCGAAATCTGTGAAGTTGCAGCTATGGCGAACTTTTGATCTAAACAAAACCCAAAGTCTAAACGACGCCTAAGGGCTGTATATATGGAGAAAGAGGAGGAATTTCGTGGCCCTTGAGGGAGGGGTCCAAACCAACCCTAACTCTTGTTTCCCAACACATACGGACTCTAAAAACAGCCTACACTTAAGTATTTCGAAATTACATGGGCCTGGCCCAATATTAAGGTGACGCAGCACCTAGAATAGCCTATGGACGAATATTATGAAGTGGCATCTTGTATATTTCGTCCAAGGCCTCATGCTCTCATTAGGGTGGCTTCAAAGTCCTGGAATCATCACTTGTAACTCCGTTCTTGTTCCCCTTGCATGCCAACATCTCCATACTTGAACTTGCTCCAAGGTTCATCTTTCTTGTCCATGGTAGGCCCTTCATTTGTAAGCAAAACAAATGTATCCAATTTAGGCAGCATCATATTCTCATGAACATTGGAATCGTTACCAAGAAACGAAAGTACCTGATAATTCAATTGGCGTGCGCGAGCTCTAGTAATTGGTCCAGTATGTATAGCAGCAGGGGCCGTGGGTGTAACAATGGTATTGATGTCCTCATCACCGAGCTCCTCCATAAGCTTTACTTGTGTAGGTGTGAGAACCGACAAGGATTGGTACCAATAGTGCTATTTCATTGTCCGCATTTGAGTAAACTTGATTCATTGTCAACATCGGTCAAGGTACATTGGTATAAGTTCTTCTCTTTCTCCCACTCATATTTGCTCGAGTCTTGTGATGGATAGGCAAGGCATTTCCTCTTCGGTCCTCGACAACAACGGCGGCGTGAACAACTACATCACCAAAGCGTCTATCTTCGATCTACAACGACAAGTGCAAGGCACACAATCAAGATTGCGAGAGCGCATCGAGAACATCTCCATCGACATTCATCACTCCGAAGCAAGGAGAAGGGACTACATCGACAAGAAGCTTGCCGCACATAAATAGGAGCAAGATGCAAGGATGGAGGAGATTAGAGCCTTGATCAAGTCGACTTCCCCTTCATCATCTTCAAGACGGCGATGTTCAAGCCACAAGTCTTCGGAGCGCCCAAGCGATGCAAGCGCAAGTCGTCCACATCTCCATGGCGACCACCATCACATTCGTGATCCTCATCGTCATGAAGGGCAAGTCACCTGCAAGCATCATCTGCACGCATTGACGATTTAACGCCAAGGAGCTCAAGCACGCGACAACGACATCATCATCATGAAGATGCTCCACAAGCGCAAATGCACAAGTCCCAACAAGCCCTACTTCACGCCAAGTCGAAGCTTCATAAGCACAAGAGAAGACCGCGAGACGAGCACCACCAAGACGGAGCTACGGCTACACCAACCACTTCGGCATCTTCGCCAAGTGCTATCAAGGCATCTTCGCCTTTGGACGTACGGCATCTTCGCCTACTTCCCGTGAGTTCGCCTACATCGACACCTTCAACAACCAGGCGACCACCTACGAGCGAGGGCGACACTTCCATCTTCAGAAGTCCCTCAAGGAAGATGGCCGAGCATGGGAAACTCCCTTCGGTCATGGAGACGAGCTATGAGGTGCCACATCATATGGGCCTCCAACACCAAGACGGTGACAAGATGGTCGAGCAAGGGCCATCCCCTTCGACCACGGCGACGAGCGCGAACCTCTTCAACAACATGAAGACGACGCCCAGATTGGACTCATACTCTGAGTCAAGCTACGCGACCGCGCATGGAGACATTTGCACCTACATCTCTCCGGCACACACATATGTCGAGATGCCCCAATTGCCATGTGAGGAGAGCCACCACCCCATGAGTGACATGAGGGACTCCACCATACGTGACATTGAGAGCATTTCCTATGAGAGGATGAGTGTGACCACCACTAGCCCCACACTGTTGGGGAACGTTGCAGAAAATTAAAATTTTTCCTACGGTTTCATCAAGATCCATCTATGAGTTCATCTAGCAACGAGTCATGGGAGAGTGATTGCATCTACATACCACTTGTAGATCGCGTGCGGAAGCGTTCAAGTGAACGGGGTTGATGTAGTCGTACTCGTCGTGATTCAAATCACCGATGATCCTAGTGCCGGACGGACAGCACCTCCGCGTTCAACACACGTACGGAGCGGATGACGTCTCCTCCTTCTTGATCCAGCAAGGGGGAAGGAGAGGTTGATGATGATCCAGCAGCACGATGGCGTGGTGGTGGATGCAGTGAACTCTGGCGAGGCTTCGCTAAGCGACTACGGGAGGAGGAGGAGGTGTAGCAGAAGGGAGGCGCCAAGGGCTTCAGGTGCGGCCACCCCTCCCTCCCTCCCTTTATATAGGTGCAAGAGAGGGGAGGGGCGCAGCCTTGCCCCTTCCTCCAAGGAAGGGGTGCGGCGAAGGGGAGGAGTCCATCCTCCCCAAGGCACCCTGAGGTGCCTTCCCTCTTAGGACTCTCTCCTCCCAAGTCTCCTTGGCGCATGGGCCTCTTGGGGCTGGTGCCCTTGGCCCATATAGGGCAAGGCGCACCCCACCAGCCCATGTGGCCCCGGGCATGTGGACCCCGGTGGACCCGGACCCCTTTCGGCACTCCTGCAATACCGATAAAGTGCGAAACTTTTAAGCGACCAAAACAAGACTTCCTATATATAAATCTTTACCTCCGGACCATTCCGGAACTCCTCGTGACGTCCGGGATCTCATCCGGGACTCCGAACAACATTTGGTTTGTTGCATACTCATATTCATACAACCCTAGCGTCACCGAACCTTAAGTGTGTAGACCCTACGGGTTCGGGAGACATGTAGACATGACCGAGACGTTCTCCGGTCAATAACCAACAGCGGGATCTGGATACCCATGTTGGCTCCCACATGTTCCACGATGATCTCATCGGATGAACCACAATGTCAAGGACTCAATCGATCCCATATACAATTCCCTTTGTCTAGCGGCATTGTACTTGCCCGAGATTCGATCGTCGGTATCCCGATACCTTTGTTCAATCTCGTTACGGCAAGTCTCTTTACTCGTTCCATAACACATCATCCGTGATCAACCCCTTAATCACATTGTGCACATTAAGATGATGTCCTACCGAGTGGGCCCAGAGATACCTCTCCGTTTACGGAGTGACAAATCCAGTCTCGATTCGTACCAACCCAATGCAGACACTTTCGGAGATACCTGTAATGCACCTTTATAGCCACCCGATTACGTTGTGACGTTTGGTACACCCAAAGCATTTCTACGGTATCCGGAGTTGCACAATCTCATGGTCTAAGGAAAAGATACTTGACATTAGAAAAGCTTTAGCATACGAACTACACGATCTTTGTGCTAGGCTTAGGATTGGGTCTTGTCCATCACATCATTCTGCCAATGATGTGATCCCATTATCAATGACATCCAATGTCCATGGTCAGGAAACCATGACCATCTATTGATAAACGAGCTAGTTAACTAGAGGCTTACTAAGGACATGGTGTTGTCTATGTACCCACACATGTATCTGAGTTTCCTATCAATACAATTATAGCATGGATACTAAACGATTATCATGAACAAGGAAATATAATAATAACTAATTTATTATTGCCTCTAGGGCATATTTCCAACAGTCTCCCACTTGCACTAGAGTCAATAATCTAGTTCACATCGCCATGTGATTAACAGCGATGATAGGTCACATCGCCATGTGACCAACATCCAAAGAGTTTACTAGTGTCGCTAAACTAGTTCACATCACCATGTGATTAAGACTCAATGAGTTACGGGGTTTGATCATGTTTTCCTTGTGAGAGAAGTTTTGAACAACGGGTCTACAGATTCAGATCCGTATGTACTTTGCAATTCTCTATGTCATATTGTAAATGTTGCTTCCACGTTCCACTTGAAGCTATTCCAAATGGTTGCTCCACTATACGTATCCGGTTTGCTACTCGAGTCACTTTCGGATAGGTGTTAACGCTTGCATCGACGTAACCCTTTACGCCGAACTCTTTATCAGCTCCATAATCGAGAAACATGTCCTTATTTACTCCAAGGACAATTTTGACCGCTGTCCAATGATCCCCATTCCTGGATCATTCTTGTACCCCTTGACTGATTCATGGCAAGGCAAACTTTCGATGCGGTACACAGCATAGCATACTATAGAGCCTACGTCTAAAGCATAGGGGACGACCTTCGTCCTTTCTCTCTTTTCTGCCGTGGTCGAGCTTTAAGTCTTAACTTCATACCTTACATCTCGTGCAAGAACTCCTTCTTTGGTGATCCATCTTGAACACCTTCAAGATCATGTCAAGGTATATGCTCATTTGAAAGTACCATTAAGCGTTTTGATCTATCCTCATAGATCTTGATGCTCAATGTTCAAGTAGCCTAATCCAGGTTTTCTATTGAAAACACTTTTCAAACAACCCTATATGCTTTCCAGAAATTCTACATCATTTCTGATCAACAATATGTCAACAACATATACTCATCAGAAATTCTATAGTGCTCCCACTCACTTCTTTGTAAATACAAGTTTCTCACAAACTTTGTATAAACCCAAAATCTTTGATCATCTCATCAAAGCGCACATTCCAACTCCGAGATGCTTACTCCAGTCCTAAGAAGGATCATTGGAGCCAAAGATAACTTTTAGCATCCTTAGGATCGACAAAAACTTTACGATTGTATCACATACAACCTTTCCTGACAAAACTGGTAAGGAAACTCGTTTTGACATCCATCGGCCTGATTTCATAAATGCAGCTAATGCTAACATGATTCCGACGGACTTAAGCATCGCTACGGATGAGAAAATCTCATCGTAGTCAACTCCTTGAACTTGTGAAAAACTCTTTGCCACAAGTCGAGCTTCATAGACGGTGACATTACCGTCCACGTCCGTCTTCTTCTTAAAGATCCATTTATCTCAATGGCTTGCCGATCAACGGGCAAGTCCACCAAAGTCCATGCTTTGTTACGATACATGGATCCTATCTCGGATTTCATGGCTTCTAACCATTTGTTGGAATATGGGCCCACCATTGGTTCTCCATAGCTCGTGGGTTCGTTGTTGTCTAGCAACATGACATTCATGACAGGATCACCGTACCACTCAAAGCGATGCAGCGTCCTTGTCGTCCCACGAGGTTCGGTAGTGACTTGATCCAAGTTTCATGATCACTATCATAAGCTTCTACTTCAATTGGTGTAGGTGCCACAGGAACAACTTCCTGTGTCCTGCTACACACTAGTTGAAGTGATGGTTCAATAACCTCATCAAGTCTCCACCATCCTCCCACTTAATTCTTTCGAGAGAAACTTTTCCTCGAGAAAGGACCTGTTTCTAGAAACAATCCCTATTGCTTTCGGATCTGAATTAGGAGGTATAACCAACCGTTTTGGGTATCCTATGAAGATGTATTTATCCGTTTTGGGTTCGAGCTTATCACGATGAAACTTTTTCACATAAGCGTCGCAGCCCCAAACTTTTAAGAAACGACAACTTAGGTTTCTCCAAACCATAGTTCAAACTATGCCGTCTCAACGGAATTACGTGGTGCCCTATTAAAGTGAGTGCGGTTGTCTCTAATGCCTAACCCATGAACGATAGTGGTAATTCGATAAGAGACATCATGGTACGCACCATATCTAATAGGGTGCAACTTCGATGTTCGGACACACCATCACACTATGGTGTTCCAGCGGTATTAATTGTGAAACAATTTCCACGATGTCTTAGTTGCGTGCCAAAGCTCGTAACTTTCAGATACTCATCTCTATGATCATATCATAGACATTTTATCCTCTTGTCACAATGATCTTTAACTTCACTCTGAAATTACTTGAACCATTCAATAATTCAGACTTTGTGTTTCATCAAGTAAATATACTCAACATCTACTCGAATCATCTGTGAAGTCAGAACATAACGATATTCACCGCATGCCTCAGCACTCATTGGACTGCACGCATCAAAATGTGTTACTTCCAACAGGTTGCTACCTGTTCCATCTTACTGAAACCGAGGCTTTTCAGTTATCTTGCCCATGTGGTATGATTTGCATATCTCAAGTGATTCAAAATCAAGTGAGTCCAAACGATCCATCTGCATGGAGTTTCTTCATGCGTATACACCAATAGACATGGTTTGCATGTCTCAAACTTTTCAAAACGAGTGAGTCCAAAGATCCATCAACATGGAGCTTCTTCATGCGTTTATACCAATATGACTTTCATGGCAGTGCCACAAGTACGTGGTACCATCATTACTATCTTATATCTTTTGGCATGAAAATGTGTATCACTACGATCGAGATTCAATAAACCATTCCTTTTAGGTGCTAGACCATTGAAGGCATTATTCAAATTAACAGAGTAACCATTATTCTCCTTAAATGAATAACCGTATTATGGCGGACATAATCCAATCATGTCTATGCTCAACGCAAACACCAAATAACAATTTTAGGTTTAACTCCAATCTGGATGGTAGAGGGAGCGTGCGATGCTTGATCACATCAACCTTGGAAACACTTCCAACACTTATCGTCAGCTCACCTTTAGCTAGTCTCCGTTTATTCCGTAGCTTTTGTTTCGAGTTACTAACACTTAGCAACCGAACCGGTATCTAATACCCTGGTGCTACTAGGAGTACTAGTAAAGTACACATTAACATAATGTATATCCAATATACTTCTATCGACCTTGCCCACCTTCTCATCTACCAAGTATCTAGGGTGGTTCCGCTTGTCCGTTCCTCTCATTCTGAAGCACTTAGTCTCGGGTTTGGGTTCAACCTTGGGTTTCTTCACTAGAGCAGCAACTGTTTTGCCATTTCATGAAGTATCCCTTGTTGCCCTTGCCCTTCTTGAAACTAGTGGTTTTACCAACCATCAACAATTGATGCTCCTACTTGACTTCTACTTTCGCGGTGTCAAACATCGCGAACACTTCAAGGATCATCATATCTATCTATGATATGTTATAGTTCATCACGAAGCTCTAGTAGCTTGGTGGCAATGACTTTGGAGAAACATCACTATCTCATCTGGAAGATCAACTCCCACTCGATTCAAGTGATTGTTGCACTCGGACAATCGAGCACAAGCTCAACGATTGAGCTTTTCTCCCTTAGTTTGCAGGCTAAGAAAATCGTCGGAGGTCTTATACCTCTTGGCGTGAGCACGAGCCTGAAATCCCAATTTCAGCCCTCGAAACATGTCATATGTTCCGCGACGTTTCGAAAAACGTCTTTGGTGCCTCAACTCTAAACCGTTTAACTGAACTATCACGTAGTTATCAAAACGTGTATGTCCGATGTTCGTAACATCCACAAACGACGTTTGGGGTTCAACACACTGAGCGGTGCATTAAGGACATAAGCTTTCTACTGTCCGCATAATCGCTACTGTCAACTTTCAACTATATTTTCTCTAGGAACATATCTAAACAGTAGAACTAAAGCGCGAGCTTACAACATAATTTGCAAAGATCTTTTGACTATGTTCAGGATAATTAAGTTCATCTCATGAACTCCCACTTAGATAGACATCCCTCTAGTCATCTAAGTGATTACATGATCCGAGTCAACTAGGCCGTGTCCGATCATCACGTGAGACGGACTAGTCATCATCGGTGAACATCTTCATGTTGATCGTATCTACTATACGACTCATGCTCGACCTTTCGGTCTCTTGTGTTCCGAGGCCATATGCGTACATGCTAGGCTCGTCAAGTTAACCTAAGTGTTACTGCGTGTGTAAATCTTGCTTACACCCGTTGTATGTGAACGTAAGAATCTATCACACCCGATCATCACGTGGTGCTTCGAAACGACGAACTTTAGCAACGGTGCACAGTTAGGGAGAACACTTTCTTGAAATTATTATGAGGGATCATCTTATTTACTACCGTCGGTCTAAGTAAACAAGATGCATAAACATAATAAACATCACATGCAATTATATAGTAGTGACGTGATATGGCCAATATCATATAGCTCCTTTGATCTTCATCTTCGGGCTCCATGATCATCTTGTCACCGGCATGACACCATGATCTCCATCATCGTGTCTTCATGAAGTTGTCACGCCAACGACTACTTCTACTTCTATGGCTAACGTTTAGCAATAAAGTAAAGTAATTTACATGGCGTTCTTCAATGACACGCAGGTCATACAAAAATAAAGACAACTCCTATGGCTCTCGCCGGTTGTCATACTCATCGACATGCAAGTCGTGATTCCTATTACAAGAACATGATCTCATACATCACATATATCATTCATCATTCATCACAACTTTGGCCATATCATATCACAAAACACTTGCTGCAAAAACAAGTTAGACGTCCTCTAATTGTTGTTGCAAGTTTTACGTGGCTGCAGAGGGTTCTAGCAAGAACGTTTTATTACCTACGTGAAAGCCACAACGTGATTTGTCAACTTCTATTTACCCTTCATAAGGACCCTTTTCATCGAATCCGCTCCAACTAAAGTGGGAGAGACAGACACCGCTAGCCACCTTATGCAACTAGTGCATGTCGGTCGGTGGAACCGGGTCTCACATAAGCGTGCGTGTAAGGTCGGTCCGGGCCGCTTCATCCCACAATACCGCTGAAGCAAGATAAGACTAGTAGCGGCAAGAAAGTTGACAACATCTACGCCCACAACAAATTGTGTTCTACTCGTGCAATAGAGAACTACGCATAGACCTAGCTCATGATGCCACTTTGTTGGGGAACGTTGCGGAAAATTAAAAAATTTCCTACGGTTTCACCAAGATCCATCTATGAGTTCATCTAGCAACAAGTCATGGGAGAGTGATTGCATCTACATACCACTTGTAGATCGCGTGCGGAAGCGTTCAAGTGAACGGGGTTGATGGAGTCGTACTCGTCATGATTCAAATCACCGATGATCCTAGTGCCGAGCGGACCGGCACCTCCGCGTTCAACACACGTGACGGAGGCGTATGACGTCTCCTCCTTCTTGATCCAGCAAAGGCGGAAGGAGAGGTTGATGATGATCCAAAGAAGACGACGCGGCGTGGTGGTGGATGCAGCAGAACTTCTGGCGAGGCTTCGCTAGCGACTACGGGAGGAGGAGGAGGTGTAGCAGAAGGGAGGCGCCAGGGGCTTCAGGGTGCGGCCACCCCTCCCTCCCCTCCCTTTATATAGGTGCAAGAGGGGGGGGGGGAGGGCGCAGCCTTGCCCCTTCCTCCATGGAAGGGGTGCGGCCAAGAGGGGGGAGGAGTCCATCCTCCCCAAGGCACCTCGGAGGTGTCTTCCCCTCTTAGGACTCTCCCCTCCCCAAGTCTCCTTGGCGCATGGGCCTCTTGGGGTTGGTGCCCTTGGACCGTATAGGCCAAGGCGCACCCCCACCAGCCCATGTGGCCCCCCGGGGCATGTGGACCCCCCCCGGTGGACCCCCGGACCCCTTTCGGCACTCCCGATACAATACCGATAAAGTGCGAAACTTTTCCGGCGACCAAAACAAGACTTCCTATATATAAATCTTTACCTCCGGACCATTCCGGAACTCCTCGTGACGTCCGGGATCTCATCCGGGACTCCGAACAACATTTGGTTTGTTGCATACTCATATTCATACAACCCTAGCGACACCGAACCTTAAGTGTGTAGACCCTACGGGTTCGGGAGACATGTAGACATGACCGAGACGTTCTCCGGTCAATAACCAACAGCGGGATCTGGATACCCATGTTGGCTCCCACATGTTCCACGATGATCTCATCGGATGAACCACAATGTCAAGGACTCAATCGATCCCGTATACAATTCCCTTTGTCTAGCAAAGATTGTACTTGCGAGATTCGATCGTCGGTATCCCGATACCTTTGTTCAATCTCAAGCACGGCAAGTCTCTTTACTCGCTCCATAACACATCATCCCGTGATCAACCCCTTAATCACATTGTGCACATTAAGATGATGTCCTACCGAGTGGGCCCAGAGATACCTCTCCGTTTACGGAGTGACAAATCCAGTCTCGATTCGTACCAACCCAATGACACTTTCGGAGATACCTGTAATGCACCTTTATAGCCACCCGATTCGTTGTGACGTTTGGTACACCCAAAGCATTCCTACGGTATCCGGAGTTGCACAATCTCATGGTCTAAGGAAAAGATACTTGACATTAGAAAAGCTTTAGCATACGAACTACACGATCTTTGTGCTAGGCTTAGGATTGGGTCTTGTCCATCACATCATTACGCCAATGATGTGATCCCGTTATCAATGACATCCAATGTCCATGGTCAGGAAACCATGACCATCTATTGATAAACGAGCTAGTTAACTAGAGGCTTACTAAGGGCATGGTGTTGTCTATGTACCCACACATGTATCTGAGTTTCCTATCAATACAATTATAGCATGGATACTAAACGATTATCATGAACAAGGAAATATAATAATAACTAATTTATTATTGCCTCTAGGGCATATTTCCAACACACACATGAGAGCATGCCACACATCCTATGTGAGGTTGAGCGCCATTTGAGTGACTCCACCCACCATATGAGTGAGAGCATCCTTGAGGGAGTGAGTGAGCCACAACACTTAGTGAGTGAGGTAGTTGACACGGCACATGAGGCCACTATGATTTCTAACGACTTAACCTCTACTCCTAGTGTGTTTTCTTCTTTGGTGCTAGGTCTCCTACATGACGACATGCCTATCCTCGTGAGTCCATCCCTACATTGGAGACGGCATTTATGGCCATGGTGGACGATGATACACCCCCACATGGTTCCATCAAGATGAAGATGACAACGAATGGATCGTTGACACCTCACCTACAACAAATGAGCGATGCTCCAAAGGTAACATAGGTGATGGTACTTCTCTTGGCCCACTAGTGGACTATCTTGACATCGATTGCTCCCATGATGTTGACCCACCTATTACCATGCTTCACGCTAGTGAGACTTCTTCATGCCTTGACTTACCTATTTATGATGATTATGATGATGAGCATGTTGAGTTGCCTAGTTGTGATGCTATGCTTCATAGGATATCATGTGAAAATTCTATTGGTCACATTATGTTTGATAATCCTTTGAACTTGTCATATGCTATGAGTGAGATCTCCCATATTGCATCATTTCAATCTCAACATAGTAACTATGCATGCCCCATTAAAATAAACCCTATTTGCACTTATGGCATAGATGATGAGATGATGGTCATTGGCTTTTGCTTCTCTTGTGATGATATTGCCATGCCTCCTTTACATGATTTGCGCAATTCGTCTACTTCCATGCCATGATCACATTGTTCCAAATATGCATTGTTTTGGACGTTGTCAATATTCTCCATGTGATGTTTCCATTAATGCTCATGAGGAGACCCCCATAGTTTCCTCATACATATTAGGAGATCTTGATGCATTTCATACTTTGCATGATTCCCATAATTGCTTGCACCTTACGCATTCCATGGATAACAATGCTCTAGATATTTCACAAGATGCATTACACAATTTGAGTCTCCATTATGCCATGCATAACAACAAACCTATCATGATGGATGACATGTTTCTATATCACGCATCTCATTTATTTGAGCATTGGCTATTTTGTGCTCACCGACACATGCATGTGCGCATCATGATGGATGATGTGTACATATACCATGCACACACAATTTTTCCTTTGTCTTTGTTACGTGTAGGTACTCATGTATACTCGTCAACTTCTCAATCCCAAGAGTTGACGAAACGAGCTCTTGAGAGCAACGATGCTTTGGGATCCCGTGGACTATCCTTACCACCGTTCCCTTCGCGCAAGGACTACGCACATCTCTTCTACTTGGCTCTCACACGGCTATGGGCCAGTTACCACTTGTCACCTTATGCCCATTTTCCTGTGCTCACTTTTCATGTTATGCTTGCTCCTATGCCTTTGCCATGCAATTGTGACCCTTGCTTGCATCTACCCATGTTTCATCATTATGCCACTTCTATGCGTATTTCCATGCTTGGTGGAGATCCTTGTTACTATTGCCATGTTTATCATGTGCCCCATGCTATTGATGCTTGTTGTGTTGGGAGAGTCATGATGCCCCATTGCTATTTACACATGGCCTCTCGCCAATACATTCATGCCATTCTACTCATATCTTGCTTTCATGCTTGTGCTATGTCATGTGCATTATTCATGCCCACTATTTGCACACACGACATGCTTGCCATGATTCCTTCTAGTACGTTGCATCTTCGCACTACTAGCTTGCTTGACTTGATCGCTATGATTGCTTCCTATGTTGCATCACCCATGTTCCACTATTACTTGCTTTCTTGGGTTGATGACATATATGTTCATGCCTCTCACATGATATATCTTGTTCATTGTCTCTTGTGTCCATTAGTTGCCTCTTTCATATCCACTTGTATTGAGTGCAACCATACTATGCTTATTGGTCTTGGAGACTTTGACACCTTACTTGTGATGCATGCTTGTTTGATTGAGCCTATTGTACTTGGTTGTTCTTGCATCATATGCCTCCATACTATGACACGCTCCCTTGTACTTTCTTATGATGAGCATGATGCATACACTTGTTGGGTATCTTACCACTTTCGAATGATAGGTTTTGCATTTCCGCTAACCTCATTTGTTTTTCCGAGTGTTTGTCATGTTCTTTCATTTTGGAGGTTTCACAAGGCGATGCCGTTATGCGACAACTTGGTCATGCGAAGGCATACACGATGTGCAACACCAACGTTTGCGAGAATCTACTAAAGGTGAACTCCTTCCCTTTGAGCCATCCTCAAATACGCATATTGGATGGGTCACTCTTTCATTGTTGTTTCCTTCTTGTTGTCTACATGATACATCTCGCGAACGGAGGATCGACATTGGAGATTGGCTCTATGGACCTTTACATTGAGGAGCGCTCGGACTTATTGGATGCACCTTCGGTTTTCCACTCTTGCCACAACATCGAGCATTGGTATACCAACAGCTCCATATCTGTTAACTGTGCTCATACTCATGCTCGATGGACATATCATACTCACCACAAGTTTGCACCCTATGCATGGATTGACTCACATTATGCTTGCCTTGTTGCATCTATTTCCATGACATCCTGATATATGAGCTTCTTCACTTCCTTAGCAAATTTGTTGTGATCTTCCTTAATGGCATATTCATACATCATGATCATATTGTCCACCATCAATTGCATGATAGCTTACACATATTGAGCATCCATTACCATATTCATGCTATTGATGAACCGTCTCTCTATGACATCATTTTGCACAATGGTAGAATTTGTCGCTTTGTGCACCATGCTTTTGTTCCCATGAATGCTTTGCATCTCATTCTAGAAAATCTTGATAAGCCTCATGTGCTTTGTCACGACTAATCTTACCGCACGGACTCATTCTTACATGATGGACACTTTGTGTGCGCTAACCATTGTATTTCCGAGTGTCGCTTGTGTTTGCTCTTTTTGCATATATACCACTACGGAGACACCTTGGAGTACTTGGATTGGCAATGTCTTCCACTTCGTCCTACTACAATTCCATCCACGACAACCGTTTCCATGGTGAGGAGGATTTCGATCCGAGGTCGGATCTTTCCCAAGGGAGGAGATGATGCGAGCATCCGTGATCATCCCCATGTTCACTCGAGCCTCACGCCATTGGACCTAAGGTGAACTTCGCTCCTTTCCGAATCTTCCCTTTCCGCATGTGAGACATGGCTACTACCGAGTCCGATATGATATGCATGATTAGGTGTCAAGAGGAGCCTTCCAAGATGCACGTGAAGACAGACGAACCGCCAAGTCCACGGATGAAGAGGACCACGAAACGGGCAAGTTCACCTTCCGTGCCGGACATCCGCCAGACCCCGGACATCCGGCCTCGAGGCGCCAACACAGAGCTGCAGCTCAGCCACGAAAGTTACAGGGGCGGACATCCGGCCCCAGTGCCCCGGACATCCGGCCTCCCACGACGCCCGAAATCCGGCCCCTTCGCCCGAAATCCGGCGCCCCATAACGTAACGCCCAGAGCTGGATCAAGCCAGCCCGGACATCCGGCCCAGCGACCGGACATCCGGCGTCTCGGGAAAGCCCGGACATCCGGCCCGTCGCCCGGACATCCGGCCTCTCCTGCCTGCGTGCAGTGCATCTGGGCCGAGGCCCATGTACCCCTTCGCCCCTTAGACTTACTCCCCCTCCACCTATGTTTTAGGGTTAGCGTTGATTTAGCTCAAGTTAGAGATAGAGCTTCGCTCATCCATCGGATCTCCTCCTCGTGAGAGACCGCGACCTCTTCGGAGAAGATCCTATCGGATTCAAGACCCCCGTCGTGGGAAGATTTCCTTGTGGATTCAAGCCCTCCTCGCGGAGAAGAACGGTTCCTTTGTATCCTCTACTTTTGTTGACTTTGGATCTCGTGTATCTCTTTGTGTTCTTTGATCTAGCATTTGTGTGATCGATTCCTTGTTGGTTGAGTGTTTTCCCTCGTTCCTCCCTGTGATTTCCTCGTGTACTTCCGCTTGTTCTTCGTGTCTCCCCGTAGGATCCACTCCAAACGTGAAAGATCGACGCTATAGGGTTCCACCCTACATCAAACCATGTGGGGGGTGCATCATCGTCCACCATGGCCATCGTCGTCTCCAATGTAGGGATGGACTCGCCGAGGATAGGCATGTCGTCATGTAGGATACCTAGCACCAAAGAAGAAAACACACTAGGAGTAGAGGTTAAGTCGTTAGAAATCATAGTGGCCTCACATGCCGTGTCAACTACCTCACTCACTAAGTGTTGTGGCTCACTCACTCTCAATATGATGCTCTCACTCGTATGGTTTGTGGAGTCACTTAAATGGCTCTCAACCTCACATAGGATGTGTGGCATGCTCTCATGTGTGGGGCTATTGGTGGTCACACTCATCCTCTCATAGGAAATGCTCTCAATGTCACGTATTGTGGAGTCACTCATCTCTCTCATGGGGTGGTGGCTCTCCTCACATGACAAATGGGGTAGCTCAACATGTGTGGGTGTCGGAGAGGTGTAGGTGCAAATGTCTCCATGCGCGGTCGCGTAGCTTGACTCAGAGTATGAGTCCAATATGGGCAAATCTTCATGTTGTAGAAGAGATTCGCGCTCGACGCCGTGGTCGAAGGGGATGGCCCTTGCTCGACCTTCTTGTCGCCGTCTTGTTGTTGGAGGCCCATATGATGTGGCACCTCGTAGCTCGTCTCCATGACCGAAGGGAATGTCCCATGCTCGGCCATCTTCCTTGAGGGGCTTCCGAAGATGGAAGTGTTGCCCTCGCTTGTAGGTAGTCGCCTTGGACTTGATGAAGTCGATGTAGGCGTACACGTGGGAAGTAGGCGAAGATGACGTACGTCCAAAGGCGAAGATGTCTTGATTGCACTTGGCGAAGATGCCGAAGTGGTTGTTGTAGCCGTAGCGCCGTCTTGGTGGTGTTCGTCTCGCGGTCTTCTCTTGTGCTTATGAAGCTTCGACTTGGCATGAAGTAGGGCTTGTTGGGACTTGTGCATTTGCGCTTGTGGAGCATCTTCATGATGATGATGTCGTTGTCGTGCTTGAGCTCCTTGGCGTTAAATGGGTAAATCGTGCACATGATGCTTGGAGGTGACTTGCTCTTCATGACGATGTTGATCACGAACGTGATGGTGGTCGTCATGTAGATGTGGACGAGGACGATTTGCACTTGCGTCGTTTCCGGCGCTCAAGACTTGTGGCTTGAATGTCGCCGCCTTGAAGATGACGAAGGGAAGTAGACTTGATCAAGGCTCTAATCTCCTCCATCCTTGCATCTTGCTCCTCTTTATGTGCGGCAAGCTTCTTGTCGATGTAGTCCCTTCTCCTTGCTTCGTAGTGATGAATGTCGATGGAGATGTTCTCGATGCACTCTCGCAATCTTGATTGTGTGCCTTGCACTTGTCGTTGTAGATCGAAGATAGACGCTTTGGTGATGTAGTTGTTCACGCCGTCGTTGTTGTCGAGGACCGAAGAGGAAATGCCTTGCCTATCCATCACAAGACTCGAGCAAATATGAGTGGGAGAAAGAGAAGAACTTATACCAATGTAGCTTGACCGATGTTGACAATGAATCAAGTTCACTCAAATGCGGACAATGAAATAGCACTATTGGTACCAATCCTTGTCGGTTCTCACACCTACACAAGTAAAGCTTATGGAGGAGCTCGGTGAGGATAGTGGCACAAAATTTAATGCAAAATGTTAGCAAGAGTCAATAATGTTGAAAGAGATTCACAAATTCATAAGTGAAACAAATGGACCAATAGCAAAGAATGGCACACGGAAACACACACACGGATAGATAAATGGGGTCGTGCAACCAAGGAATGAGCACAAAATGTGGAATCCACGGAAAACGCCGTGTTGCACAACTCAAGAGAGACGCTAGCACGATTGCTCAATTGGCGGATACGACACTTGTGCACAACCTATAAGATGCAAAATGGATAAACTTCTATCCCAAGTATGCTATGTATGTATGGTTCCCGGTGTTTCTCTCAAGATGATCCATGATGATCGGATATGACAATCTTATATGCAATGTGGTATGATGCTATGGCACTTGCTTACCAGCTTCTTTGCTCTCTTTCTTTTGCTTAAAAGCCTTTTTTTGGCCACTTTGCACAATGCACTAACCAAGATAGCAATTGTGTGTATGCGGGAACAAACTTGTGACACAAGATATTATACCAATATATGCACCACAATGATATGGTATATATGCTATGGGAAGTATGATCACTAATGTGCACAAGTAACGTTTACGGCAATACTCAAATGGCTAGTCTCGATAGGCAAGTAACGCAAAAGTAAGACTAGGGGTTAACAATGCAATGGCAAGGGGAATATACAAAGTAGGGATACCACGATACCAAGATGATATGGAGGTTACCGTCCGTGATGATGAGTAGCGGTGTTCTTGATGTAGATACCAAGATGATTGAGAGTCGTCCCTAAGTAGCGAAACACCTTAGGAAGCGGAAAACCGCGAACTCAAAATCTCAAACGTCAAATGTCAAAATGGTGGTAGCGGGAATGCGGTGGTGGTTTGCACTTGGCAATGCGGAAGTGGAATGATGGGCTATACACGTGTCGGAGTTGAAGTTGCCGTCCCTAAGTAGACGAAACACCTTAGGAGACACAAGCCACAACTCAAACAAGCTTAAACAACTATTGGGTTAAGTTGAGGTGGTTGAAGTGTATGGTGGGCAAGCCTATGCAGAAGTTATGGTGGTGGTGGTGGTTGATGAAGATGCAACCGTCCCTAAGTAGCCTAAACACCTTAGGAGACCTGAATCACAACTCAAACAACCTCAGATGCAAAGGGGAACAAAATTGGTTAGGTTGCGGAAGTCGGTGGTGGTTATGCGGAGGATGTGGTGGAAGCCCTAGGCAAAGATGCCAAAGTTCTGAAAAATTGATGGAGTCAAATGGTGGTGGTAGTATTTTTATGGGATGGGGGATGTCAATAGCTTCAAAACGAGCTAAAGAACGTCAAAAAACGGACTCCGTATGAATTAGTTATGGACAAAACGGTGAAACGGGAAAATCTGAAATCCCAGGGGTCGGATGTCCGGGGTGGAGCCAATTTCGGGTGTCTGTCGAGCGAAAGCAGATTTAGCGCCAGAGGCGGATGTCCGGCTTGGGGCCCAGATGTCGGCAGATGGCGGATGTCGACTGAGGCCGGATGTCGACCCGATGAATCCAGATCTCGTTTGGGGCGGAAATTTTCGAATTGGGGGCGGGAAATTAATGATTTCAAGGTCAAAATTTGAGAGATTTCGTGGATGGAAAGTGGGGAAACTTGGGGAAATGCTAGATCCACTCGAAACCAAGCAAATCCATGGATCAAAATCAACAAAACATTATCAAAACTAACAAATCACAAAAAAAAATTGGGGCTATTTTCGGTGGGGATTTTCGAATTTAGGACGAAATCAACAAAATCAAGCTAGAAAAAGATGGGTAGGGGCTCCAAAAACGTGATCAACGTGGCTCATGATACCAAGATGATGTAGGGCGGAACCCTACGTGGATGATCTTTCACGTTTGGAGTGGATCCTACGGGAATCACGAAGAACACGCGGAAGAACACAGGGAGACACGGAGGAAACGAGAGAGAGATCGCTCAACCAACAAGAAATCAATCACACAAGTGCTAGATCACCGAACACAAAGAGATACATATGATCCACAATCAACAAAGGTAAGTGATGCGGAGCATACCACGTTCATCCCCATGTACACTCCGACTACTCTCCAAGCCCCAAGGATACATAAGATGAGAACTCGACTATTCGCCATTGGACACAAGGTGAACCCGTTCCTAAATGCTTCCCCTTTCCATTCGTGTGAGACATGGTTGCTACCTAATGCAAGGACACTATGCATGCCTAGGTACCAAGGAGACCCTCTCGGAGATGCTGGGAATGATGGACAAGTCCCCAAGTACAAGGATGAAGGAACACGACGAGAGGAACCGGAGAAAGACTACAGAGCCCGGACATCTGGCGTCTGCCCCCAAATGATATCCGCCATGGCCTGGAAATCCGGGCGCCAAAGACCAATCGGCAGAACTGGCCGCACCAGCCCGGACATCCGCCGGCTAGCCGGGACATCCGGCGCCTCGTGAAGGCCGGACATCCGCCCGACGCCGGACATCCGGCCTCCCACAGGCTGCATAAGGTGCATCCGCCGAGGCCCTTGTACCCCTTCGCCCCTAGACTATATATACTCCATCCCCTTCCTCTTTCTAGGGTTAGCTTAGGTTTAGCTCATGTTTGTGTGAGAGCCTTGCTCATCCACTTGGTTACTTCTCCTCGGAGCTCAGGACCTCTTCGGAGAAGATCCCCCAAGCGGATTCAAGACCCCCTTCTAGGGTGGACCCCATCAAGACCTCCTCTCGGAGAAGAACGGC
Organism: Aegilops bicornis; assembly: GCA_021605145.1. Lineage (NCBI taxonomy): Eukaryota > Viridiplantae > Streptophyta > Magnoliopsida > Poales > Poaceae > Aegilops > Aegilops bicornis. Next base: position 393,141,102 of record CM038670.1, on the reverse strand, counting down.
TACCGTTTGTATCTTTCCTTTGTTGATTTTGAATCTTGTACCACTTAATGTGATCGGTGATCTAGCACTTGTGTGATTGATCTCTTGTTGGTTTAGTAATTTCTCTCTCGTTTCCTCCGTGTTTCCCTCTTGTTCTTCCGCGTGTTCTTCGTGATTCCCCGTAGGATCCGCTCCAACGTGAAAGATCATCCACGTAGGGTTCCGCCCTAGATCATCTTGGTATCATGAGCCACGTTGATCACGTTTTTGGAGCCCCTACCCCTCTTTTTCTAGCTTGATTTTGTTGATTTCGTCCTAAATCCGAAAATCCCCACCAAAAATAGCCCCCAAATTTTTTTGTGATTTGTTAGTTTTGATGATGATTTGTTGATTTTGATCCGTGGATTTGCTTGGTTTCAAGTGGATCTAGCATTCCCCCAAGTTTCCCCACCTTCCATCCACGAAATCCATCAAATTTTACCCCCGAAATCATCAATTTCCGCCCCAAATTCGAAAATTTCCGCCCCAAACAAGATCTGGATTCGTCGGGCCGACATCCGACCTCAGTCGGACATCCGGCCATCCGCCGACATCCAGGCCCCAAGCCGGACATCCGCCCTGAGCACCAAATCCGCTCGGTTCTGGACATACACCCCGAAATCCGGCCCTACCCCCGGATATCCGGCCCCTGTAGATTTCAGCCTCCCCGTTTCACCATTTTGTCCATAACTAATTCATCCGGAGTCCGATTTTGACGTTCTTTAGCTCGTTTTGAAGCTATTGACATCCCCCATCCCACAAAAATACCACCACCACCATTTGACTCCATCAAAGTTTTGGAACTTTGGCATCTTTGCCTAGGGCTTCCACGACATCCTCCGCATAACCACCACCCACTTCCGCTACCTAACCAATTTTATTCCCCTTTGCATTTGAGGTTGTTTGAGTTGTGATTCGAGTCTCCTAAGGTGTTTAGGCTACTTAGGGACGGTTGCATCTTCATCAACCACCACCACCACCATAACTTCCGCATAGGCTTGCCCACCATACACTTCAACCACCTCAACTTAACCCAATAGTTGTTTGAGCTTGTTTGAGTTGTGGCTTGTGTCTCCTAAGGTGTTTCGGCTACTTAGGGACGACAACTTCAACTCCGACACATGTATAGCCCATCATTCCAGTTCCGCATTGCCAAGTGCAAACCACCACCGCATTCCCGCTACCACCATTTTGACATTTGACGTTTGAGATTTTGAGTTCGCGGTTTTTCCGTTTCCTAAGGTGTTTCGGCTACTTAGGGACGAGTCTCCATCATCTTGGTTTCTACATCAAGAACACCGCTGCTCATCATCGCCGGACGGTAACCTCCATATCATCTTGGTATCGTGGTATCCCTCCATTGTATATTCCCCTTGTCATTGCATTGTTAACCCCTAGCCTTACTTTTGCGTTACTTGCCTATCGAGACTAGCCATTTGAGTATTGCCGCAACGCGTTACTTGTTCACATTAGTGATCATACTTCCCATATCTTATATACCTTATCATTGTGGTGCATATATTGGTATCATCTCTTGTGTCTCAAGTTTGTTCCAGCATACACACAATTGCTATCTTGGTTTGTGCATTGTGCAAAGTGGCCATAGAAAAAAAACTTTTAAGCAAAAGAAAGAGAGCAAAGAGCTTGTAAGCAAGTGCCATAGCATCATACCACATTGCACATAAGATTGTCATATCCGATCATCTTGGATCATCTTGAGAGAAACACCGAACTATACATACATAGCATACTTGGGATAGAAAGTTTATCCATTTTGCATCTAATAGGTTGTGCACAAGTGTCGTATCCTCCTATTGAGCAATCGTGCTAGCGTCTCTCTTGAGTTGTGCAACACGAGCGTTTTCGGTGGATTCCACATTTTGTGCTCATTCCTTGGTTGCACGACCCCATTTATCTATCCGTGTGTGTGTTTCCGTGTGCCATTCTTTGCTATTGGTCCATTTGTTTCACTTGCGAATTTGTGAATCTCTTTCAACATTATTGACTCTTGCTAACATTTTGCATTACATTTTTGTGCCACTATCCTCACCGAGCTCCTCCATAAGCTTTACTTATGTAGGTGTGAGAACCGACAAGGATTGGTACCAACAGTGCTATTTCATTGTCCGCATTTGAGTGAACTTGATTCATTGTCAACATCGGTCAAGGTACATTGGTATAAGTTCTTCTCTTTCTCCCACTCATATTTGCTCGAGTCTTGTGATGGATAGGCAAGGCATTTCATCTCCGGTCCTCGACAACAATGACGGCATGAACAACTACATCACCAAAGCCGCCTATCTTCGATCTACAACGACAAGTGCAAGGCACACAATCAAGATTGCGAGAGCATCGAGAACATCTCCATCGACATTCGTCACTCCGAAGCAAGGAGAAGGGACTACTTCGACAAGAAACTTGCCGCACATAAAGAGGAGCAAGATGCAAGAATGGAGGAGATTCGGACCTTGCTCAAGTCGACTTCCCCTTCATCATCTTCAAGACGGCAAGTCGTCCACATCTCCATGGCGACCGCCATCACATTCGTGATCCTCGTCGTCATGAAGGGCAAGTCATCTCCAAGCATCATGTGCACGACGACGACGAACGACATCTACAACGACATCATCATCATGAAGATGCTCCACAAGCGCAAATGCACAAGTCCCAACAAGCCCTACTTCACGCCAAGTCGAAGCTTCATAAGCACAAGAGAAGACCGCGAGACGACCACCACCAAGACGGCGCTTACGGCTACATCAACCACTTGGCATCTTCGCCAAGTGTTCTCAAGGCATCTTCGCCTTTGGACGTACGGCATCTTCGCCTACTTCCCACGTGTACGCCTACATTGACTTCATCAAGTCCAAGGCGACTACCTACGAGTGAGGGCGACACTTCCATCTTCGGAAGCCCCTCAAGGAAGATGGCCGAGCATGGGAAACTCCCTTCGGTCATGGAGACGAGCTATGAGGTGCCACATCATATGGGCCCCCAACACCACGCCGGTGACAAGACGGTCGAGCAAGGGCCATCCCCTTCGACCACGGCGACGAGCGCGAACCTCTTCAACAACATGAAGACGACGCCCACATTGGACTCATACTCCGAGTCAAGCTACGCGACCGCGCATGGAGACATTTGCACCTACACCTCTCCGACACCCACACATGTTGAGCTACCCCAATTGCCATGTGAGGAGAGCCACCACCCCATGAGTGACATGAGTGACTCCACCATACGTGACATTGAGAGCATTTCCTATGAGAGGATGAGTGTGACCACCACTAGCCCCACACATGAGAGCATGCCACACATCCTACGTGAGGTTGAGCGCCATTTGAGTGACTCGACCCACCATACGAGTGAGAGCATCCTTGAGGGAGTGAGTGAGCCACAACACTTAGTGAGTGAGGTAGTTGACACGACACATGAGGCCACTATGATTTATAACGACTTAACCTCTACTCCTAGTGTGTTTTCTTCTTGGGTGCTAGGTCTCCTACATGACGACATGCCTATCCTCGACGAGTCCATCACTACATTGGAGACGACGATGGCCATGGTGGACGATGATACACCCCCCACATGGTTCCATCAAGATGATGACAACGAATGGATCGTTGACACCTCACCTACAACACATGAGCGATGCTCCAAAGGTAACATAGGTGATGGTACTTCTCTTGTCCCACTAGTGGACTCTCTTACCATCGATTGTTCCCATGATGTTGACCCACCTATTACCATGCTTCATGCTAGTGAAACTTCTTCATGCCTTGACTTACCTATTTATGATGAATATGATGATGAGCATGTTGAGTTGCCTAGTTGTGATGCTATGCTCCATAGGACATCTTGTGAAAATTCTATTGGTCACTTCATGTTTGACAATCCATTGAACTTGTCATATGCTATGAGTGAGATCTCCCATATTGCCTCATTTCAATCTCAACATAGTAACTATGCATGCCCCATTAAAATAAATCCCATTTGCACTTATGGCATAGATGACGAGATGATGGTCATTGGCTTTTGCTTCTCTTGTGATGATATTGCCATGCTTCCTTTACATGATTTATGCAATTCATCTACTATGTCATGCCATGATCACATTGTTCGAATATGCATTGTTTTGGATGTTCCCAATATCCTCCACGTGATGTTTCTACTCTTGTTCATGAGGAGACCCCCATAGTTTCCTCATACATATTAGGAGATTTTGATGCATCTCATACTTTGCATGATTCCCATAATTGCGTGAACCATATGCATTCCATGAATAACAATGCTCTTGATATTTCATAAGATGCATTACACAATTTGAGTCTCCATTATGCCATGCATAACAACAAACCTATCATGATGGATGACATGTTTCTATATCACGCATCTCATTTATTTGAGCATTGGATATTTTGTGCTAACAAACACACGCACGTATGCATCATGATGGATGATGCGTACATCTACCACGCACACAATTTTTCCTTTGTCTTTGTTTTGTGTAGGTGCATACGTATACTCGCCAACATCTCAATCCCAAGAGTTGACGAAACTAGCTCTTGAGAGCAACAATGCTTTGGGATCCCGTGGACTATCCTTACCACCGTTCCTTTCGCGCAAGGACTACGCGCATCTCTTTTACTTGTCTCTCACACGGCTTTGGGCTATATATCACTTGTTACCTTATGCCCATTCTATCGTGTTCACTTTGCATGTTATTCCTCTTTACATGACTTTGCCATGCAATTGTGACCCTTACTTGCATCTACCAATGATTCACCATTATGCTACTCCTATGTGTATTTGCATGCTTGGTGGAGATCCTTGTTGCTATTGCCATGTTTATCATGTACCCCATGCTATTGATGCTATTTTGCTCATATCTTGCCTTTATGCTTGTGCTATGACATGTGAATTAGTCATGCCCACTATTTGCACCAATGACATGCTTGTCATGATTCCTTCTAGTACGTCGCATCTTCGCACTACTAGCTTGCTTGACTTGATCTCTATGATTGCTAGCTATGTTGCATCACCCATGTTCCACTATCACTTGCTTTCTTGGGTTGATGACATATATGTTCATGCCTCTCACATGATATATCTTGATCCTTGTCACTTGTCTCCAATAGTTGCCTCTATGCTTAATGATCTTGGAGACTTTGACACCTTACTTGTGATGCATGCTTGTTTGATTGAGCCTATTGTACTTGGTTGTTCTTGCATCATATGCCTCCATACTATGACACGCTCCCTTGTACTTTCTTATGATGAGCATGATGCATACACTTGTTGGGTATCTTACCACTCGAATGATAGGTTTTGCATTTCCGCTAACCTCATTTGTTTTTCCGAGTGTTTGTCATGTTCTTTCATATTGGAGGTTTCACAAGGCGATGCCGTTATGCGACAACTTGGTCATGCGAAGGCATACACGATGTGCAACACCAACATTTGCGAGAATCTACTAAAGGTGAACTCCTTCCCTTTGAGCCATCCTCAAGTTTGCATATTGGATGGGTCATTCTTTCATTGTTGTTTCCTTCTTATTGTCCACATGATACATCTATTGGATGGAGGATCGACATTGGAGATCGACTCTATGGACCTTCACATGAGGAGCGCTCGGACTTATGGGATGCACCTTCGAACCTCCACTCATGCCACGACATCGAGCATTGGTACATCAACACTCCTTTGACACATTGCACCCACACCTTCATATTTGTTGATTGTGCTCATACATGTCATGCTCGATGGACATATCATACCCATAGCAAATTTGCGTCTTATGCATGGATTGACTCACATTATGATTGCCTTGTTGCATCTTGTATTCCCATGTCATCCATGGTATATGAGCTTGTGCACTTCCTTAGCAAATTTGTTGTGATCTTTCTTGATGGCATATTCATACATAATGATCACATTGCCTACCATCAATTGCATGATAACATAAACATATTGCACATCCATTGCCATATTCATGCTCTTGATAAACCGTCTCACTATGACATCATTTTGCACCGTGGTTGCATTACTCCCATGAATGCTTTTGCTCCCGTGAATGCTTTACATCTCATTCCATATTATCTTGCTAAGCTTCATGTGCTTTGTCATGAACAATCTTGCCTCACGGACTCATTCTTACATGATGGACACTTTGTGTGCGCTAACCATTGTATTTCCGAGTGTCGTTTGTGTTTGCTCTCTTTGCATGTCTACCATCCCGACGACATCTTCAAGTACTTGGATTGCGCCATGCCTTCCACTTTGTCCGACTACAAGTCCGTCCACGACAACCGTTTCCATGGTGATGAGGATTTTGATCCGAGGTCGGATCTTTCCCAAGGGAGGGGAGATGATGCGGAGCATACCACGTTCATCCCCATGTACACTCCGACTACTCTCCAAGCCCCAAGGATACATAAGATGAGACCTCGACTATTCGCCATTGGACACAAGGTGAACCTGTTCCTAAATGCTTCCCCTTTCCATTCGTAGGAGACATGGTTGCTACCTAATGCAAGGACACTATGCATGCCTAGGTACCAAGGAGACCCTCTCGGAGATGCTGGGAATGATGGACAAGTCCCCAAGTACAAGGATGAAGGAACACGACGAGAGGAACCGGAGAAAGACTATGAGCAGGACATCCGGCGTCTGCCCCCAGCCGGATATCCGGCCAAGGGTCGGAAATCCGCGCCCAAGACCGAATCGGCAGAAGTGGCAAGACCAGCCCGGACATCCGGCCGGCTAGCCGGACATCCGGCGCCTCGTGAAGGCCCGGACATCCGCCCGACGCCTTGGGACATCCGGCCTCCCTCGGCTGCAGTAAGGCATCCGGCCGAGGCCCTTGTACCCCTTCGCCCCTAGACTATATATACTCCATCCCTTCCTCTTTCTAGGGTTAGCTTAGGTTTAGCTCATGTTTGTGTGAGAGCCTTGCTCATCCACTTGGTTACTTCTCCTCGAGCTCAGGACCTCTTCGGAGAAGATCCCCAAGCGGATTCAAGACCCCTTCTAGGGTGGACCCCATCAAGACCTCCTCTCGGAGAAGAACGGCCACCGCTTGTATCTTTCCTTTGTTGATTTTGAATCTTGTACCACTTTATGTGATCGGTGATCTAGCACTTGTGTGATTGATCTCTTGTTGGTTTAGTAATTTCTCTCTCGTTTCCTCTGTGTTTCCCTCTTGTTCTTCCGCGTGTTCTTCGTGATTCCCTCAGAGGATCCGCCTCCAACGTGAAAGATCATCCACGTAGGGTTCCGCCTACATCGAAGAGATACACGAGTAGCCGTTCTTCTCCGAGAGGAGGTCTTGATGGGGTCCACCCTAGAAGGGGGTCTTGAATCCGCTTGGGGGATCTTCTCCGAAGAGGTCCTGAGCTCCGAGGAGAAGTAACCAAGTGGATGAGCTAGGCTCTCAGACAAACATGAGCTAAACCTAAGCTAACCCCAACTAGGAGGAGGTGGGGGAGTATATATAGTGCTAGCCCACAAAGGGATGTCCGTGCTGGGGGCCGGATGTCTGGCGGCTCACGAAGAGCCGGATGTCCGGGCCTCGGGCCGGATGTCCGGGCTGGAGTGGCCGATTCTTCTGCTCCCTGGATAGCGTGCGCCGGATTTCCGGGCGGGCGCCGGATGTCCGCCTGCCGCGGGCGCCGGATGTCCGGGTCGGCCGGATGTCCGCCAGAGAGTCGCTCGCTTCGGTCTCTCTGGTCTTCTTACGGTTGGTGGCGCGGATGTCCAGGCTCTGCCGGATGTCCGACGGCTGTAGCTCATGGCGACTCCACTTGAGGCACTTCTTGATCCGCTTCCGTGTGGACTTGGCGTATGCCTCGAGCATCTCCATGGTCGTCTCCTTGGTTCCTAAGCACATGTAGCGTCTTTGCATTAGGTAGCAACCATGTCTCGTACGAGTGGAAAGGGGAAGCATGTAGGAACGGGTTCACCTTAGGTCCAATGGCGTATGCTCGAGTGTACATGGGGATGATCGTAGGATGCTCCGCATCAAGATTTAGTATATAACCTTTGTCGAGCAGCTCCTGTACTTGACGCATAATCTCCTTCGTCTCCTCTGGATTGGTACGGTATGGTGCACGGTTGGGTAGCGATGCACCGGGAATTAAGTCAATTTGATGCTCAATCCCTTGAATAGGTGGTAATCCGGTGGCACGCCTTGTGGGAAGACGCCAGCGAACTCTGCAATATGTTAGTGACAGCTGGGGGCAAAGAGGAAGGCACGTCCTCGAATGAAAATAATGCCTCTTTGCACACAAAAGCATAGCAAACAGATTTGCTAGAATCTAGCTCATCAATATCAGATTTGGTGGCAAGTAAACATGCACTTTTTAATTTAATTTCAGAAGCAACACTAGATGGTTTATTATTAGGCTTCATTGTTGCTCAAATTCTTTTGCCACAATCTGATTTTCACTCTTATTCTTCTCCTGTTTTGCTTTATTAGCTCTATCTAATATCATCTTTCAAAATGGAATCAGGAGTCATAGGAAGCAAAGTAATATTTTTATCCTTATGAACAAGAGTATACTGATTGTTTCTACCATGGTGTATGGAATTTTTATCAAATTGCCATGGTCTACCAAGTAATAAGGAACATGCTTGCATAGGTACCACATCACAATCAACATAATCAGCATATGTAGAGATACTAAAATGCACACGAACAGTACATGTTACCTTAACCTTGCCGCTGTTGTTGAACCATTGGATGTAGTAAGGATGTGGATGTGGTCTTGTGGTGAGAAATAGCTTCTCCACCATCTCCATGCTAGCCAAGTTGTTGCAGCTCCCTCCATCTATGATGACGCGAATAGAACGTTCCTTCACAACTCCCTTTGTATGGAAAAAATTATGCCTCTGATTTTGCTCAGCTTGTGAAACCTGCACACTCAAAACACGTTGAGCAACTAAACATTCATACCTGCCAAGATCTTCAGAGCCATGTATTGCGTCTCATGATCAGAATCATCTCCACCGTGTTCTTCATGTGTAATAAGAGCCAAAGTCTCCTCATCATAGTCACTAGAGGACTCATACCCACCATCCTCAGTAACAATCATCACACGCTTAGATGGGCATTCTCTCGCATAATGACCTCCACCCTTGCAACGTCGACAAATAATATCATGTGTTTGCCCTGTTGATGCCATGGATGAAGAAGAGCTCTTTGCGTGCCCGGAAGGTGTGCTCTTGGCAGATAGTGGTGATTGTGCTCGCTTTATTGTATCACGGTTGGAGGTGGCAGCCGATAGAGGTGCCGGTGTAGCGTAACGTGGAAGTAGATGATGCACGTGGTGTCCATGATGAAGGTCGACCTGCAGAAAAGTTAGTCCGTGCCAATGCCTGTCGATCCTGCACTTCACATTCAGCTTTACAAGCAAGATGGAATAAACGAGTGATATTATTAATCCTTATAGTCTAGAATGGTCTGAATCTCTCTATTTAATCCACCCATAAAACGTGCAAGCATAGCTTCATTCTCCTCAACAATACCACATCTAATCAAGCCAGTTTGTAATTCCTGATAATATTCTTCTACAGAATTTTTTCCTTGTCTTAAGCGCTGCAATTTTTGAAGTAATTCACGTTGATAATATGGTGGAACCCAACGAGTACGCATAGCAGTTTTCAAAGCAGCCCAAGTAGCTGGAATAGGATATAATCGACAATGTTCAGACCACCAAACACATGCAAAGCTAGTGAAAGCACAAACAGCACCATCAACACGTCTCTCCTCAGGATATTGTAAAAATGTAAATCGTTGTTCAGTTTCTAACTCCCAAGTAAGATATATATCAGGAACATATCTACCCTCAAATGGTGGAATATTCAATTTCAATTTAGAAAGATGGTCATGATCTCGTGCCTGAGGGGGAGCCCTAACGTTGCCATTATTTGCATGTGGACGACCTGGTGGTTGTGGTGCTGGTGGTTGCACGTAGTTCTGATTTTGATCAACCTCATCCTCGTAATCTCCCACATAATCCTCCTCCTCCGTATCAGCAGCAGGAGCCACAGAAGTATCAACAGCAGCACCAACAGTTTGGCCAAGCGCAAGAGGAACACGGCTCACTCGGCGGAGGGCTGTTTCGCGACGTGGAGGTAGTCGTCGTCGTTGTTGTTGTTGTTGTTGTAGAGGTGCGTTAGGAGCGGCCGGTGGTGGTGGTGGAAGACGCGCGAGCAATTCATTAAACTTGTTATCGAGCTTAGTTTCGAACGTCTTCTCCATGCCATCTATCTTCTGCATGGCCTCTTCAAATCTGTTTAGCACATCTTGCACCTGTCCACTCATCATTTGCTGAAACTTATCATGAAGCTCCTTGTTCGTCAAGTTCTCCCAGCCAGTCCTCGCTTGTGATCCTGGCATGGTTAGCAGCAATAGAAACACACAAGAATATGATCCTACAGACTACTAACAAGTGGTGGTGGTAGCGGGTGTCACAAATCCGTGAAGCAAATCTCAAATTCTTACCAGTTCTTACCCAGCAGCAGGCGGTGATCGGCAACCGTTGTAGTCAAAACTCTCAAAAGCTTGGATAGAGCGATTGCCAGGGAGAGTCAAACGCACGACGTAGATGTATGTGGAGCTGGGAAGGCTTATAATATGGTAGCAAACGGGCCAATAATCAATTCAGAGATGCAAAGTTGAATAAACGCTCAACGATGGTACCGTGCTGGTCCTAGGCTAGACCGTGCTAGAGTCGCGAGCCTAGAACACTAACAAAATCACGGCGCTGCACGGAAACAAGGGAAAAGCACACTCTGGAATTATTATTTTTTTCGCTCTGTTTTTTTTGGTGCTCCTCTTTTTTTTTGCGAAAAATCACTATAGTGGCGAGTATCTCAAAACTCTTCCCAGGTCAAACTGACAGGATGGGTACGAAATTTTTTTTGACAATTTTTTTCGGAAATCAGGGCAGCGACGACAAAAAAGTGCGACCAACAATCACTATGATGGCGAGTGTCTCAGAAGACTCAGAACAGCCTAAAAATAGGATAGGGAAAATATTTTGGTCGTCAAATTTTGGCCTAATTTTTTCCCCGAGACCCACGCAGTAAGGAAACACGAATCGGAATTTAGATGGATCTCGAAAACAAACCTAATATGAGAAGGAACTCGGATTGGTGGTGGATATATGGTGGTGGTATATGGCAGCGGTGGTGGTATATGGTAGCGGTGGTGGTATATGGATACGGATTGGTGGCGGTATATGGATACGGATTGGTGGTGGTATATGGATACGGATTCAGAGCGGTGCGGATAAGCAATGGTGGTAGATGGCAAGGCGATGATGATGGTGCAGCGGCTTGAGAACTTATGACCGTAACTGAAACTCTAAAAGACTAGACTCTAAGACCCGCAACTTGACACGACGATGCAACCGCAAATTCAACAAAGCAAAAACCCTAAAAAGATTATGCAAAGGCTCAAATTGGTTGGATATGATGAACTAACCCTAATTTTTTGTGGCTTTTTCGTCGATCGTAGGTATGAAGAACAGACTCGATCTAATCTACAAAATCGTAAAATCTCACCGAGCAACACGGAAATCTGATACCACTTGATAGAGGCAAAGGTGTCCCGATGTTTCGATGAGATGGTGGCTATCGTTTCAGGGAGTCGACCTTGACGATCCGACTACGAACTTGCGAGACGTCGCGCCTTAGCAATCGCTAAACCAACTTCCGAGGGTTATTGACCACGTCGGAGCACGATCAACCTGACCACGAGGGCTTGTTTCCTTCGAGCAAACGAAGAACAAGCAAGAAACTAAGATTGCAATCTGGATATTATATAAGAGGAAAGCTTTATTAATGAAGGTGGGGTTCTGTGACGCCTTGGTCTGGTCGTTGAACACAAACGAAGTACGCGAAGTTGCAGCTATGGCGAACTTTTAATCTAAACAAAACCCAAAGTCTAAACGACGCCCTAAGGGTTGTATATATGGAGGAAGAGGGAATTTCGTGGCCCTTGAGGGTGGGGTCCGAAACCAACCCTAACTCTTGTTTCCCCACACATACGGACTCTAAAAATAGCCTATACTTAAGTATTTCGAAATTACATGGGCCTGGCCCAATAATAAGGTGACGCAGCACCTAGAATAGCCTATGGACGAATATTATGAAGTGGCATCTTGTATATTTCGTCCAAGGCTTCATGCACTCCTTATGGTGGCTTCAAAGTCCTGAAATCATCACTTGTAACTCCGTCCTTGATCCCCTTGCGCATGCCCTCAACTCCATGTGTGTTCTTGCTCCAATGTTCATCCTTCTCCAAGCTCGGCCCTCCATTTGTAAGCAAAACAAATGTATCCAATTTAGGCAGCATCATATTCTCATGAACATTAGAATCATTACCAAGAAACGAAAGTACCTGGTAATTCAATTGGCGTGCGCGAGCTCTAGTAATTGGTACAGTATATGTAACAGTAGGGGTTGTGGGTGTAACAATGGTATTGATGTCCTCATCAAAGTGATAGTGGAACATGGGTGATGCAACATAGCAAGCAATCATAGCGATCAAGTCAAGCAAGCTAGTAGTGCGAAGATGCAACGTACTAGAAGGAATCATGGCAATCATGTCATTTGTGCAAATAGTGGGCATATAAAATGCACATGACATTTCACAAGCATAAAGGCAAGATATGAGAAAAATAGCATCAATAGCATGGGGCACATGATAAACATGGCAATAGCAACAAGGATCTCCACCAAGCATGCAAATACACATAGGAGTATCATAATGGTGCATCATGGGTAAATGCAAGCAAGGGTCACAATTGCATGGCAATGTCATGTAAAGATGCATAACATGCAAAGTGAACACGATAGAATGGGCATAATGTGACAAGTGGTAAATAGCCCATAGTCGTGTGAGAGCCAAGTAAAAGAGATGCGCGTAGTCCTTGCGCGAAGGGAACGGTGGTAAGGATAGTCCACGGGATCCCAAAGCATCGTTGCTCTCAAGAGCCCGTTTCGTCAACTCTTGGGATTGAGAAGTTGACGAGTATACATGAGTACCTACACAAAACAAAGACAAAGGAAAAATTGTGTGTGCATGGTATATGTACACATCATCCATCATGATGCATACGTGCTTGTGTTGGTTAGCACCAAATATCCAATGCTCAAATAAATGAGATGCGTGATATAGAAACATGTCATCCATCATGATAGATTTGTTGTTATGTATAGCATAATGGAGACTCAAATTGTGTAACTCATCATGGGAAATATCTAGAGCATTGTTATTCGTGGAATGCATATGGTGTACACTATCATGGGAATCATGCAAAGTATGAAATGCATCAAGATCTCCTAATATGTATGAGGAAACTATGGGGGTCTCCTCATGAGTATGAGTAGCAACATCACATGGAGAATGTTGACAACATCCAAAACAATGCATATTTGGAACAATGTGATCATGGCATGGTATAGTAGATGAATTGCGCAAACCATGTAAGCATGGCAATATCATAACATGAAAAACAAAAGCCAATGACCATCATCTCGTCATCTATGCCATAAGTGCAAATGGGATTTATTTTAACGGGGCATGCATAGTTACTATGTTGAGATTGAAATGAGGCTATATGGGAGATCTCACTCATAGCATATGACAAGTTCAATGGATTGTCAAACATGAGGTGACCAATAGAATTTTCACAAGATATCCTATGAAGCATAGCATCACAACTAGGCAACTCAACATGCTCATCATCATATTCATCATAAATAGGTAAGTCGAGACATGAAGAAGTCGCACTAGCATGAAGCAGAATAGGAGGATCAACGTCATGCAAGCAATCATTGTCAAGAGAGTCCACTAGTGGGACAAGAGAAGCACCTATGTTACCATTGGAGCGTCGCTCATGTGTTGTAGGTGAGGTGTTGAAGATCGTCTCGTTGTCATCTTCATCTTGATGGAACCATGTGTGGGGGGGGTGCATCATCGTCCACCATGGCCATCGTTGTCTCCATTGGAGGGATGGACTCGTCGACGGTAAGCATGTTGTCATGTAGGAGACCTAGCACCAAAGAAGAAAACACACTAAGAGTAGAGGTTAAGTCGTTAGAAATCATGGTGGCTTCACATGCCGTGTCAACTACCTCACTCTCTAAGTGTTGTGGCTCACTCACTCCCTCTTGGATGCTCTCACTCATATGGTTGGTGGAGTCACTCAAATGGTGCTCAACCTCACATAGGATGTGTGGCATTCTCTCATGTGTGGAGCTAGTGGTGGTCACACTCATCCTCTCATAGGAAATGCTCTCAATGTCACGTATGGTGGAGTCACTCATCTCTCTCATGGGGTGGTGGCTCTCTTCACATGACAAATGGGGCAGCTCAACATATGTGGGTGTCGGAGAGGTGTAGGTGCAAATGTCTCCATGCGCGGTCGCGTAGCTTGACTCGGAGTATGAGTCCAATATGGGCGTCATCTTCATGTTGTAGAAGAGATTCACGCTCGTCGCCATGGTCGAAGGGGATGGCCCTTGCTCGACCTTCTTGTCACCGTCTTGGTGTGGGAGGCCCATATGATGTGGCACCTCGTAGCTCGTCTCCATGACCGAAGGGAGTTTCCCATGCTCGACCATCTTCCTTGAGGGGCTTCCGAAGATGGAAGTGTCGCCCACGCTCGTAGGTAGTCGCCTTGGACTTGATGAAGTCGATGTAGGCGTACACGTGGGAAGTTGGCGAAGATGTCGTACGGCCAAAGGCGAAGATGCCGAAGTGGTTGTTGTAGTAGTTGTAGCGTTCTCGTGGTGGTGCTTGTCTCGCGGTCTTCTCTTGTGCTCATGAAGCTTGGACTTGGCGTGAAGTAGAGCTTGTTGGGACTTGTGCATTTGTGCGTGTGGAGCATCTTCATGATGATGGTGTCGTTGTCGCGCTTGAGCTCGTAGTAGATGTCGTTCGTCGTCGTCGTTCACATGATGCTTGGAGGTGACTTGCCCTTCATGACGATGTGGATCACGAATGTGATGGTGGTCGCCATGGAGATGTGGACATGGACGACTTGTGCTTGCATCGCTTGGGCGCTCCGAAGACTTGTGGTTTGAACGTCGCCGCATTGAAGATGACGAAGGGGAAGAAGACTTGATCAAGGCTCTAATCTCCTCCATCCTTGCACCTTGCTCCTCTTTATGTGCGGAAAGCTTCTTGTCGATGTAGTCCCTTTTCCTTGCTTCGGAGAGACGAATGTCGATGGAGAGGTTCTCGATGCGCTCTTGCAATCTTGATTGTGCGCCTTGCATTTGTCGTTGTAGATCGAAGATTGATGCTTTGGTGATGTAGTTGTTCACGCTGTCGTTGTTATCAAAGACCGGAGATGAAATGACTTGCCTATCCATCACAAGACTCGAGCAAATATGAGTGGGAGAAAGAGAAGAACTTATACCAAATGTACCTTGACCGATGTTGAAAATGGATCAATGATCACTCAATGTGTAACAAGGAAATAGCACAATTACCAATTCTTGTCGGTTTCTCACACCTACACAAGTAAGGCTTATGGTGGAGCTCGGTGAGGATAGTGGCACAAAAATTTGATGCAAAATGTTAGCAAGAGTTAATAATGTTGAAAGAAATTCACAAATTAGCAAGTGAAACAAATAGACCAATAGCAATGAATGGCACACGGAAACGCACACACGGATAGATAAATGGGGCCGTGCAACCAAGGAATGAGCTCAAAATGTGGAATCCACCAAAACGCTCGTGTTGCACAACTCAAGAGAGACGCTAGCACAATTGCTCAATAGGCGGATACGACACTTGTGCACAACCTATAAGATGCAAAATGGATAAACTTTGTATCCCAAGTATGCTATGTAAGTATGGTTCCCGGTGTTTCTCAAGATGATCCAAGATGATCGGATATGACAATCTTATATGCAATGTGGTATGATGCTATGGCTATTGCTTACAAGCTTCTTTGCTCTCTTTCTTTTGCTTAAAAGCTTTATTTCTTTTTTTGGCCACTTTTGCACAATGCACAAATCAAGATAGCAATTGTGTATATGCGGGAACGATATTGTGACACAATGGATGATATGATACCAATATGATATGGTATGTATGCAATGGATGGTGTAGATCACTAATGTGCACAAGTAACGTGGCCCGACAATACTCAAATGGCTAGTCTCGATAGGCAAGTGACGCAAAATGGGCTAGGGGTTAACAATGCAATTGCAAGGGGAATATACAATGGTGTCGCCGAGGTTACCGCCCTTTATGGCGATGATGAGTGGCGGTGTTCTTGATGTAGATACCAAGATGATGGATACTGCCCTAAGCAGTCAAACACCTTAGGAAATGGAAAAACCGCGAACTCAAAATCTCAAATGACAAATGTCAAATGGTGGTAGCGGGAATTCGGTGGTGGTTGCGGAAGCTCAATGTGATTGCGGAAATGCTATGGTGGTTTTGGAGTACGCAATGCGGAAGTGGGGTGTAAGGTGGTGGACTATACACGGTATCGGAGTTGGAAGTTGCCGTCCCTAAGTAGCCGAAACACCTTAGGAGACACAAGCCACAACTCACAACACAAACAAAATTTGGTTAAGTTGGGTTGGAAGTGTATGGTGGGTAAGCCTATGCGGAAGTGGCGGTGGTGGTTGATGAAGAAGCAACCGTCCCTAAGTAGCCGAAACACCTTAGGAGACTCGAGTCACAACTCGAACAACCATGAGGAACAAAATTGGTTAGGTTGCGGAAGACGGTGGTGGAGTAGCGGATGATGTGGTGGAAGCCCTAGGCAAACTTGCCACATTTGACAAACTTTGATGGAGTCAAATGATGTTGGTTGTATTTTTGTGGGATAGGGGATGTCAATAGCTTCAAAACGAGCTAAAGAACGTCAAAATCGGAGTTCGGATGAATTAGTTATGGACAAAACAAAAATCAGCCGAAGTCTGAATCTACAGGTTACGGACGTCCGGAAAGTTCGGATGTCCGGGGCGTCGGACGTCCGGAAAGGTCGGAAATCCGTAAATTCGGTGCGGGTTAGGGGTTCCGGTCGTCCGGAAAAGGTCGGACGTCCGGTCGTTCCAGGGGCTCCGGATGTCCGTAATGACGTCGGTCGTCCGGTGGGTCGGGGTCAACGCGAGATGCGAGTTTCGGGACGCGATTTTGGGCGGAATTTTGGGATTTTGGGGTCAAAATTGAGGAGATTTCGTTGATGAAAGATGGGGAAACTTGGGGAAATGCTAGATCCACTCGAAACCAAGCAAATCCATGGATCAAAATCAACAAAACTTCGTCACACTGACAAATCACAAAAAAAAATTGGGGCTATTTTTGGTGGGGAATTTTCGAATTTGGGGAAGAACACAACAAAATCAAGCTAGAAAACACGGGGTAGGGGCTCCAAAACGTGATCAACGTGGCTCATGATACCAAGATGATGTAGGGCGGAACCCTATGTGGACGATCTTTCACGTTTGGAGAGGATCCCTACGAGGAACACGAAGAACGAGCGGAAGAGCACGAGGGAAATCACGGGGAAACACAAGAGAATCACTCAAACCAACAAGATCAATCACACATGTGCTAGATCGATGAACACAAAGGGAGATACATGATTCAAGGTCAACAAAGGACGATACAAACGGTAGCCGTTCTTCTCCGTGAGGAGGTCTTGATGGGGCCACCCAAGAGGGGTCTTGAATCCTGTGTGGATCTTCTCCGAAGAGGGGCCGGTCTCTCTCGTGGAGTAGATCCGGTATGGATGAGCGAAGCTCTATCTAACAATGAGCTAAATCAGCAGTAACCCTAACTAGGAGGAGGTGGAGGAGTATATATAGTCATGGGCCACGAAGGGGTAAGTGAGGGATACATGGACTCGGTACAATACACTGTGCGCAGACAGGCGTCGGACGTCCGGAGGGTTCCGGTCGTCCGGAGGCTCGGGAAGGTCCGGACTTCCGGTGCCCTTCGGACTTCCGTAGATTCGGCTCGGGTGCGCTTCGGTCGGACGTCTGGAGGGGGCCGGTCGTCCGGAGGCTCGGGAAGATCCGGACGTCCGGTGCTCTTCGGACTTCCGTAGATTCGGCTCAGGTGCGCTTCGGTCGGACGTCCGGAGGGGGCCGGTCGTCCGGTGCCTGGAGTTCGTCGGATGTCCGGTCTTGGTCGGACGTCCGGCCGCTGTAGCATCGGGCAGCTTCTTCTCTTGGTCCTTGTACTTGGTGTCCTCGCCGTCTTGTCCAATGCTCGTAGCTGTTCCATTGCCTTCCTCTTGGTTCCTGGACATGCATAGCACACACGTTTGAGGTAGTAGCCATGTCTCACATGTGGAAAGTGACGATTCGGAGAGGAGCGAGTTCACCTTGTGTCCAATGGCGTATGTTCGAGGTCTCGTCATATGTCCACTTGGGGTTTGGAGAGTAGTCGGAGTGTACATGGGGATGAACGTGGGATGCTCCGCATCAAAAGGTTTAGCTCATGTTTGTGTGAGAGCCTTGCTCATCCACTTGGTTACTTCTCCTCGGAGCTCAGGACCTCTTCGGAGAAGATCCCCCAAGCGGATTCAAGACCCCCTTCTAGGGTGGACCCCATCAAGACCTCCTCACGGAGAAGAACGGCTACTCGTGTATCTTTCCTTTGTTGATTTTGAATCTTGTGCTACCTTATGTGTTCGGTGATCTAGCCCTTGTGTGATCGATACTTGTCGGTTTAGTGTTTCTCTTGTGTGTTTTTCCTTGTGTTCTTCCGCTCGTTCGTCGTGTTCCTTGTAGGGATCCTCTCCAAACATGAAGGGTCTCATCATCGCAAAGGACGGTAACATCATGTTTCGGCTATCTAGGTATGGTTCGACTTCATCATCACCTCGGCTCATCTTCGCAGGGGTCTCATCATCGCCAAGGACAGTAACATCGTCGACATCTTTGTCATACCTTGCAATTGCATTATAACCACATGGCCTTACTTTAGCGTAGCTTACCCATCGAGACTAGCCATTGAGTATTGCCGGCAACGTGACTTGTGCACATTAGTGATCATACTCCATAGCATACATACCATACCACCGTGGTGCATATCTTGGGATCCATTAGTGTGTCACAAAGTTGTCATAGCATACACAATTGCTATCTTGGGATTTTCGGATTTAGGACGAATCAATAAAATCAAGCTAGAAAACAAAGGGTAGGGGCTCCAAAAACGTGATCAACGTGGCTCATGATACCAAGATGATGTAGAGTGGAACTCCATACAGCCGATCTTTCACATTTGGAGAGGATACCTACGAGGAACACGAAGAACGAGCAGAAGAACACGAGGGAAATCATGGGGGAAACAAGAAGAACACTCAACCAACAAGAATAGATCACACATGCGCTAGATCGATGAACACAAAGAGAGATACAAGATCCAAAGTCAATAAAGGACGATACAAGAGGTAACCGATTCTTCTCCGAGAGGAGGTCTTGATGGGAGTCTTCTCCGTAAAGGAGGTCTTGAATCCAAGAGGATCGTCTCCGTACAGGGGCCGCGGTCTCTCTCGTGGAGTAGATCCGATATGGATGAGCAAAGCTCTATCTCTAATGAGCTACTACTTTGCTAACCCTAACTAGGACGAGGGGGTGGTCTATACATGGGCTTCGGCCCGAGTCTTTGCACGCACGCAGGCCGGAAGTTTCGGGCAGGGCCGGAAGTTCTGGGCAGGTTCCGGCCGGGTTCCGGGCTATCCAGAGTGTTGGCGTGCTCGGGGCTGGTCTGGACTCCGGGGGCCGGAGGTTCCGTGCAGGCCGGAGGGTCCGGGGGCCGGAAGTTCCGGGCTTTCCAGAAGCTTGTTCCTGCTTCTTCTTCCTTCTCCTCTTCCATACTTGGCCTTGGTCCTTGGATTCTCCATGGTCGTCTCGGTTGTACCTGAATGTATGCAAGGTCCATGCATGAGGTAGTAGCCATGTCTCACATGTGGAAAGTGAAGGTTCGAAGAGGAGTGAGTTCACCTGGTGCCCAATGGCGTATGGTCGAGGTCTCTTCATATGT
The DNA here is from genome assembly GCA_021605145.1 of Aegilops bicornis. Lineage (NCBI taxonomy): Eukaryota > Viridiplantae > Streptophyta > Magnoliopsida > Poales > Poaceae > Aegilops > Aegilops bicornis. Next base: position 393,121,055 of record CM038670.1, on the reverse strand, counting down.
CCTCTTGGGGCTTGGAGAGTAGTCGGAGTGTACATGGGGATGAACGTGGGATGCTTCGCATCATCTCCCCCCCTTGGGAAAGATCCGACCTCGGATCGTGATCCTCATCACCATGGAAACGGTTGTCGTGGACGGACTTGTATTTGGACGAAGTTGAAGAGATGGCGCAATCCAAGTAGTCCAAGGTGTCTCCGGAGTGATAGACATGCAAAAAGAGCAAACACAAGCGACACTTGGAAATATAATGGTTAGCGTCGTGTCCATCATGTAAGAAAGAGTCCGTTCGGCAAGATTGTGTGTGGCAAGACACATGATGCTTATCAAGATGATCTAGAATGATATGCAAAGCATTCATGAGAGCAAAAGCATTCATTGTGCACACAAATGTGTTGTGAATATGATGAAGGCAACCACGGTGCAAAATGATGTCATAGTGAGACGGTTTATCAATAGCATGAATATGGCAATGGATGCTCAATATGATTATGTTATCATGCAATTGATGGTAGGCAATGTGATCATTATGTATGAATATGCCATCAAGAAAGATCACAACAAATTTGCTAAGGAAATGCACAAGCTCATATACCATGGATGACATAGAAATACAGGATGCAACAAGGCAATCATAATGTGAGTCAATCCATGCATAGGGTGCAAACTTTTGGTGAGTATGATATGTCCATCGAGCATGACATGTATGAGCACAAACAACAAATATGGAGGTGGTGGTATACCGATGCTCGATGCCGTGGCATGAGTGGAGTTCCGAAGGTGCATCCAATAAGTGCGAGCGCTCCTCAACGTGAAGGTCCATAGAGCCAATCTCCAATGTCGCTCCTCCACCCAATAGATGTAACATGTACACAACAAAAAGGAAACAACAATGAAAGAGTGACCCATCCAATATGCGCATTTGAGGATGGCTCAAAGAGAAGGAGTTCACCTTTATAAGAATGTCGAAAATGTTGGTGTCGCACATCGTGTATGCCTTCACATAACCAATATGTCTCATGACGGTAATGCCTTGTAACTCCTTCAAAACGAAAGAACATGACAAACACTTGGAAAAACAAATGAGGTTAGCGGAAGTGGAAAACCTATCATTCGTGTGGTAAGATACCCAACAAGTGTATGCATCATGCTCATCATAAGAAAGGACAAGTGAGTATTGCATAGTATGGAGGCATATGACGTGAGAACAACCAAATGCAATAGGCTTAATCAAACAAGCATGCATCACAAATAATATGTCCATGTCTCCAAGATCAATAAGCATAGATGCAACTAATGGAGACAAACGACAAAGATCAAGATATATCACGTGAGAGGCATGAATATATATGCAATCAACCCAAGAAAGCGAGTAAGAATGGAACATGGGTGATGCAACATAGCAAGCAATCATAGTGATCAAGTCAAGCAAGCTAGTAGTGCGAAGATGCAACGTAATAGAAGGAATCATGGCAAACATGTCATGTGTGCAAATGGTGGGCATATATAATGCACATGACATTTCACAATCATAAAAGCAAGATATGAGCAAAATAGCATCAATAGCATGGAGCACAAAGAAATTATGGCAATAGCTACTAGTATCTCCACCAAGCATGCAAATACACATAGAATTATCATAATGGTGAATCATGGGTAGATGCAAGCAAGGGTCACAATTGCATGGCAAAGGCATAGGAGTAAAAATAACATGCAAAGTGAACACGGGAAAATGAGCATAAGGTGACAAGTGGTAAATAGCCCATAGCAGTGTGAGAGACAAGTAAAAGAGATGCGCGTAGTCCTTGCGCAAAAGGAATGGTGGGAATGATAGTCCACGGGATCCCAAGTCATTGTTGCTCCCAAGAGCTCGTTTCGTCAACTCTTGGGATTGAGAGGTTGACGAGTATACGTGAGTACCTACACAAAACAAAGACAAAGGGAAAATTGTGTGCGTGGTAGATGTACGCATCATCCATCATGATGCATATGTGCTTGTGTTGGTTAGCACCAAATATCCAATGCTCAAATAAATGAGATGCGTGATGTAAAAACACGTCATCCATCATGATAGATTTGTGGTTATGTATAGCATAATGGAGACTCAAATTGTGTGATGCATCATGAGAAATATGTAGAGCATTGTTATTCATGGAATGCATATGGTGCACGCAATTATGGGAATCATGCAAAGTATGGAATATATCAAAATCTCCTAATATATATGAGGAAATTATGGGGGTCTCCCCATGAGCATTAATGGAAACATCACATGGAGAATATTGACAACATCCAAAACAATGCATATTTGGAACAATGTGATCATGGCATGGTATAGTAGATGAATTGCGCAAATCATGAATAGGAAGCATGGCAATATCATCACAAGAAAAACAAAAGCCAATGACCATCATCTCGTCATCTATGCCGTAAGTGCAAATGGGATTTATCTTAATGGGGCATGCATAGTTACTATGTTGAGATTGAAATGATGCAATATGGGAGATCTCACTTATAGCATATGACAAGTTCAATGGATTGTCAAACATGATGTGACCAAAAGAATTTTCACATGATATCCTATGGAGCATAGCATCACAACTAGGCAGCTCAACATGCTCATCATCATATTCATCATAAATACGTAAGTCAAGGCATGAAGAAGTCTCACTAGCATGAAGCATGGGAATAGGTGGGTCTACATCATGAGAGAAATCATTCGTGAGATAGTCCGCTAGTGGGACAAGAGAAGCACCATCACCTATGTTACCTTTGGAGCATCGCTCATGTGTTGTAGGTGAAGTTGCAACTTGATGGTACCATGTGGGGGGTGCATCTTCTTCCACCATGGCCATCGGTTATCCAATTGGAGGGAAGGAATCGTCAAGGATAGGCATGTCGTCATGTAGGAGACCTAGCACCAAAGAAGAAAACACACTAGGAGTAGAGGTTAAGTCATTAGAAATCATAGTGGCCTCACATGCCGTGTCAACTACCTCACTCACTCCCGGTAAGATGCTCTCACTCATATGGTTGGTGTAGTCACTCAAATGGCTCTCAACCTCATATAGGATGTGTGGCATGCTCTCATGTGTGGGGCTAGTGGTGGTCACACTCATCCTCTCATAGGAAATGCACTTATTGTCATATAGGGTGGAGTCACTCATCTCACTCATGGGTTGGTGGCTCTCCTCACATGGCAATTGGGTCATCTCAGGATATGTGGGTGTCGGACAGATGTTGGTGCAAATGTCTCCATGCTCAACTCCTATCGCCGCCTTGGTTGAAGGGATAGTCCCATGCTCAACCTTCTTGTCACCGTCTTGTATGAGTCCCATATGATGTGGCAGCTCTTAGCTCGTCTCCATGATCGAAGGGAATTTCCCATGCTCGGCCATCTTCCTTGAGGGGCTTCCGAAGATGGAAGTGTCGCCCTCGCTCGTAGGTGGTCGCCTTGTTGTTGAAGATGTCGATGTAGGCGAACTCACGGGAAGTAGGCGAAGATGCCTTGATAGCACTTGGCGAAGATGCCAAAGTGGTTGGTGTAGCCGTAGCTCCGTCGTGGTGGTGCTCGTCTCGCGGTCTTCTCTTATGCTCATGAAGCTTGGACTTGGCGTGAAGTAGGGCTTGTTCGGACTCGTACGTTTGCGCTTGTGGAGCATCTTCATGTTGATGGTGTCGTTGTCGCACTTGAGGTCGATGGCGTTCGTCGTCGTGCACATGATGCTTGGAGGTGACTTGCCCTTCATGACGATGTTTATCACGAACGTGATGGTGATCGCCATGTAGATGTGGACGAGGACGATTTGCACTTGCATCGTTTCCGCGCTCCGAATACTTGTGTCTTGAATGTCGCCGCCTTGAAGATGACGAAGGGGAAGAAGACTTGATCAAGGCCTGAATCTGCCCCATCCTTGCATCTTGCTCCTCTTTATGTGCGGAAAGCTTCTTGTCGATGTAGTCCCTTTTCCTTGCTTCGGAGTGACGAATGTCGATGGAGATGTTCTCGATGCGCTCTCACAATCTTGATTGTGCGCCTTGCATTTGTCGTTGTAGATTGAATATGGATGCTTTGGAGATGTAGTTGTTCACGACGTCGTTGTTGTCGTAGACCGGAGAGGAAATGCCTTGCCTATCCATCACAAGACTCGAGCAAATATGAGTGGGAGAAAGAGAAGAACTTATACCAAATGTACCTTGACCGATGTTGAAAATGGATCAATGATCACTCAATGTGTAACAAGGAAATAGCATAATTGGTACCAGTTCTTGTCGGTTTCTCACACCTACACAAGTAAAGCTTATGGTGGAGCTTGGTGAGGATAGTGGCACAAAAAATTGATGCAAAAAAGTTAGCAAGAGTCAATAATGTTGAAAGAGATTCACAAATTTGCAAGTGAAACAAGTAGACCAATAGCAATGAATGGCACACGGAAACACACACATGGATAGATAAATGGGGCCGTGCAACCAAGGAATGAGCTCAAAATGTGGAATCCACCAAAACGCTCGTGTTGCACAACTCAAGAGAAACGCTAGCACGATTGCTCAATAGGCGGATACGACACTTGTGCAAAACCTATAAGATGCAAAATGGATGAACTTTCTATCCCAAGTATGCTATATATGTATGGTTCCCGGTGTTTGATCCAAGATGATCGGATATGACAATCTTATGCAATGTGGTATGATGCTATGGCTCTTGCTTACAAACTTCTTTACTCTCTTGCTTTTGCTTAAAAGCTTATTCTCTTTTTTTTGTATGGCCACTTTTGCACAATGCACAAACCAAGATAGCAATTGTGTTTATGCGGGAACAAACTTGTGACACAAGATATGATAGCCATATATGCACCAGGATGATATGGTTTGTATGCTATGGGAAGTATGATCACTAATGTGCACAAGTAACGTTGCCGGCAATACTCAAATGGCTAGTCTCGATAGGCAAGTAACACAAAATGTGCTAGGGGTTAACAATGCAATGGCAAGGGGAATATACAAAGGAGGGATACCATGATACGAAGATGATATGGAGGTTACCGTCCGGTGATCATGAGTGGCGGTGTTCTTGATGTAGAAACCAAGATGATGGGGACTCGTGATGCGGAGGATCCCACATTCATCCCCATGTACACTCCGACCACTCTCCAATCCCCAAGTGGACATATGACGAGACCTCGAACAAACGCCATTGGACACAAGGTGAACTCGCTCCTCTCCGAACCTTCACTTTCTACATGTGAGACATGGCTTCTACCTCCAACGTGTGTCCTATGCACGATCAGGTACTTGGAGGAAAGCCACAGAGCCACCACACCCAACGGACGAGCTAGCGAGGACACCAAGTACAAGGACCAAGAGAAGAAGTTGCCCGAAACTACAGCCACCGGACGACCGGCCCAGCCCGGACGTCCGACCCCTGAAGGTCACAACTGCCCAAGGAAACCAGGCCAACAAATGCTACAGCGGCTGGACGTCCGACCAGGACTGGATGTCCGACGAACTCCAGGCACCGGACGACCGGCCCCCTCCGGACGTCCGACACTACCACACCCGAGCCGAATCTACAGAAGTCCGAAGAGCACTGGACGTCCGGACCTTCCCGAGCCTCCGGACGACCGGAACCCACCGGAAGTCCGACGCCTGTCTGCGCACAGTGTATTGGCCCGAGTCCATATATCCCCCACTTACCCCTTCGTGGCCCATGACTATATATACTCGTCCACCTCCTCCTAGTTAGGGTCAGCAATGGTTTAGCTCATATTTTGTGTGAGGGCCTTGCTCATCCACTTGGTTACTTCTCCTCGGAGCTCAGGACCTATTCGGAGAAGATCCCCCAAGCGGATTCAAGACCCCTTCAAGGGAAGACAATCAAGACCTCCTCACGAAGAAGAACCCGGTTACCTCTTGTATCGTCCTTTTTTGATCGTGGATCGTGTATCTCTCTTTGTGTTCATCGATCTAGCGCATGTGTAATCGAATCTTGTTGGTTTGAGTGATTCTCAATTGTTTCCCCCCGTGATTTCCCTTGTGCTCTTCCGCTCGTTCTTCGTGTTCCTCGTAGGGATCCTCTCCAAACGTGAAAGATCGTCACCATAGGGTTCCGCCCTACATCATCTCGTCCCTAAGTAGCCGAAACATCTTAGGAAATGGAAAAACCACAACTCAAAATCAAAAGGACAAATTTCAAATGGTGGTAGCGGGAATGCGGTGGTGGTTGCGGAAGTATTGGTGGAAACCCGAGTAGCCAAAGTTGACCGGGTTATGGTGGTGGAAGCGTATGATGGGGCTATACACGGAGTCAAAGTTGAAAGCACGTCCCTAAGTAGCCGAAACACCTTAGGAGACACAACTCTCAACACAACAAAATTTGGTTAAGTTGGGGTGGCGGAAGTGTATGGTGTGCAAGCCTATGCGGAAGTTATGGTGGTGGTTGATGAAGAAGCAACCATCCCTAAGTAGTCTAAACACCTTAGGAGACTCAAGTCACTACTCAAACAACCTCAAATGCTATGGGGAACAAAATGGGTTATGTTGCGGAAGTAAGTGGTGGCAATGCGGATGTTATGGTGGAAGGCCTAGGCAAAGATGCCAAATTTTCAAAAATTTGATGGAGTCAAAAGGTGGTAAAACCAAGGTGAGGACCTCGGGCATGTCGATAGCTTCAAAACGAGCCAAAGAACACTCAAATCGGAGTTCGGAGTGAAAAGCTATGATGAAAACGGTGAAGAAGGCTGATGCTGAAATTCTGTGCAGTGTCTCTGGTTAGGCCGGAAGTTCCGGGCTCCGAAAGTTCCGGGGGGGTGGCCGGAAGTTCCGAGGGTCGCGGAAAAAGTGCGGGGACTTTGGGGATTTTTGGGGTAAACTTTCTGCTTAGCCTGGAAGTTCCGGGGCTGGGACGGAAGTTCCGGGGGACGGAAGTTCCGAGGGAGTCTGGAAGTTCTGGGGGTCATGGAATTTCTTCCGGGACGAACCCTAAATTCCAGATCTGAGAACAGGGGCGGAAAAACACGATTTCCAAGGTCAAAATTGGGGAGATTTCGTGGATGGAAAGGGGGAAAAAGATGGGGAAAAGCTAGATCCACTTGAAACACAACGAATCCATGGATCAAAACCAACAAAACATCATCAAAACCATCAAATCACAAAAAAATCGGATTTAGGACGAAATCAACAAAATCAAGCTAGAAAAAAAAGGGTAGGGGCTCCAAAAACGTGATCAACGTGGCTCATGATACCATGATGATGTAGAGTGGAACTCCATACAGCCGATCTTTCACGTTTGGAGAGGATCCCTACGAGGAACACGAAGAACAAGCGGAAGAACATGAGGGAAATCACGGGCGAAAAACAAGAAGAACACTCAACCAACAAGAATAGATCAGACATGCGCTAGATCGATGAACACAAAGAGAAATACAAGATCCAAAGTCAACAAAGGACGATACAAGAGGTAACCGATTCTTCTCCGAGAGGAGGTCTTGATGGGAGTCTTCTCTGTAAAGGAGGTCTTGAATCCAAGAGGATCGTCTCCGTAGAGGGGCCGCGGTCTCTCTCGTGGAGTAGATCCGATATAGATGAGCAAAGCTCTATCTCTAATGAGCTACTACTCTGCTAACCCGAACTAGGAGGAGGGGTTGGTCTATTTATAGTCTAAGCGACTAAGGGGTACGTGGGAAAGGGTTACATGGGCTTCGGCCCGAGTCTTTGCACGCACACAGGCCGGAAGTTCCGGGCTCCAGAAGTTCCGGGCAGGTTCCGGCCGGGTTCCGGGCTATCCAGAGTGTTGGCGGGCTCGGGGCTGGTCTGGACTCCGGGGGCCGGAGGTTCCGTGTAGGCCGGAGGGTCCCGGGGCCGGAAGTTCCGGGCAGAGGCCAGAAGTTCCGGGCTTTCCAGAAGCTTGTTCCTGCTTCTTCTTCCTTCTCCTCTTCCATGCTTGGCCTTGGTCCTTGGATCCTCCATGGTCGTCTCGGTTGTACCTGAGTGTATGCAAGGTCCATGCATGAGGTAGTAGCCATGTCTCACATGTGGAAAGTGAAGGTTCGAAGAGGAGTGAGTTCACCTGGTGCCCAATGGCGTATGGTCGAGGTCTCGTCATATGTCCTCTTGGGGCTTGTAGAGTAGTCGGAGTGTACATGGGGATGAACGTGGGATGCTCCACATCATAAACCTTTCATTTGTAAGCAAAACAAATGTATCCAATTTATGCAGCATCATATTCTCATGAACATTAGAATCATTACCAAGAAACGAAAGTACCTGGTAATTTAATTGGCGTGCGCGAGCTCTAGTAATCGGTCCAGTATGTATAGTAGCAGGGGTTGTGGGTGTAACAATGGTATTGAGGTCCTCATCAAGGAACATACTGTATGTACTAAATACAGAATAACAAAAGAGGAACATGTTAAAGAACAGAAGAGGAAGCATATTCTTGAGGTTCCGCTTCTTCACATACAATGTTGGTTGCCCACTCAGGATGAATCACATCACCCAAAGAAATGCAATTCCATGTTGTTTCTCTATATGTGGCCACATGCATTTGGAAAATCAAGTGGGAGCATTAGCTGACCAATTAAATGTGTGTCTGTTAACTAATATCAGTATCATATCACAATTCGTATTTGAAGAAGTAAGCTTTGGACTTATGATTGGTGTGTTGTTTAGCTTCAAGAATGGACTGTTGCTAGTGCGACACAAAGCACCTACACAGATCGTAGTGTAGATATAACGGGAAAACCGTAAGCATCACAAGTAAAATCACGAAAGTGGAACTTGCTGGAAAATATGGGCTACTATTGCAGACGCGGCTTAGAACGCTCGGATACCAGCTCTCTTCAACTGAAGGTGCGGTACTGTTAATATCAGTGTAACTCTGAAAGGCGACACAGCTCCTCGCATTTCCTTGCTAATCTTATAGGATTCAAGTGGGTAGGCCACTACAATTCCTATTCCTATGTTTACAAAATCCTACGAAACAAAGAGGCCCGAAGAGTTGAAAGTGTCCATCAAAACCGACCAAACAGACCTCTACACTGCAAATGTCCCTGCTACACTTCACTACAAGGAATGTACTAATATCATACTTCCTTCGTTCCAAAATACAAGTCTTTGTAGACATTTCCACAATGGATCGCATACAGATGTATACATATATATTTTAGAGTGCGGATTCACTCATTTTGCTCCATATGTAGTCCATGGTGGAATCTATACAGAGACTTGTATTTAGGAACGGAGAGAGTACTTATTAAAGAAGAACAGAAGAGGAACATGCTAAAGAAGAGCAAGTAGATTGTGGATAATAAAATGTTCGTTGCCAAGTGCCCACACATGATGAACCAGAGCGCATTAATAATGCAACTCCCTACTGTCTCTCTATATGTGGTGCATGTGCTTTTCGAAAGTAAAGTAGGAACATTAGCTGACCAATTAAATGTTATCTATTTTAGTAATATCAGCATCATATAGATTCATATTTGAGAAACAATTTTGGAATTATGAGTGGCACGTTGTTTAGCTTGATGGATTGAGGAGCAGTGCTAAGCAGCTACGATGATGGTACTGAATATAAAGGAATGTCTGCATGCAAGTCGCCTGACTTTCATCATTTGGGTCAGTCGACCATTTCAGGCAGTTGGATGAAGATCCTATGTCTCCTAACCCTTCTTCTTCCTCGTCTCTAGTTCTTCCCCTACAAAACACCGCACGGGCCATCGGCCGAACCACCGGCCCGACCCCCCACCCCCTCGCTCTCCCCTGAACTGCCCCTACCACCTGTGTTCCTCCGCCACCCCCACCTGTGTCGAGTTTTGTTCGCTCGGCGAGGCCCCACCACCACCAGGCCACCGCCTCCCACAACCACCGTCCCCACCCGAGCCCCTTACTTCCCTCCGGAAAACTCCGGCGAGCTCTCAAAATCGACTAACCCAATTTTGAAATTTAGTCTATTGTCATTTAACTAGTGTGGAATATAAAAGGGAAAAACCGTAAGCATTGCGAGTATAGAGTTGAGCGTGCCATGGCTGATAGCGGCGAAGGTGTCCCGATGTTTCGATGCGATAGCTATCGTTTTCTGAGAGAGTCGACTTTGACAATCCGACTATGAACGTGCGAAGACGTCGCGCCTTAGCAATCACTAAACCAACTTCCGAGGGGTTATTGACCACGCCGAAGCACGATCAACCTGTGATGCGGAGCATCCCACGTTCATCCCCATGTACACTCCGACTACTCTCCAAACCCCAAGAGGACATATGACGAGACCTCGAACATACGCCATTGGACACAAGGTGAACTCGCTCCTCTCCGAATCATCACTTTCCATATGTGAGACATGGCTACTACCTCAAACATGTGTGCTATGCATGTCCAGGAACCAAGAGGAAGGCCATGGAATAGCTACAAGCATTGGACAAGATGGCGAGGACACCAAGTACAAGGACCAAGAGAAGAAGCTGCCCGATGCTACAGCGGCCGGACGTCCGACCAAGACCGGACATCCGATTTAACTCCAGCACCGGACGACCGCCCTCCGGACGTCCGATCAAGCGCACTCCGAGCCGAATCTACGAAGTCCGAAGAGCACCGGACGTCCGGACCTTCCCGAAGCCTCCGGATGACTGCCCTCCGGACGTCCGATCAAGCGCACTGAGCCGAATCTACGGAAGTCCGAAGAGCACCGGACGTCCGGACCTTCCCGAGCCCCCGGACGACCGGAACCCTCCGGACGTTCGATGCCTGTCTGCGCACAGTGTATTGGACCGAGTCCATGTATCCCCCACTTACCCAAGACTATATATACTCCTCCACCTCCTCCTAGTTAGGGTTAGCGTTGATTTAGCTCATTGAAACAGAGCTTCGCTCATCCATATCGGATCTATTCCACGAGAGAGACCGCGGCCCCTCTTCGGAGAAGATCCACCTTGGATTCAAGACCTCCTTTGCGGAGAAGACCATCATCAAGACCTCCTCACGGAAACGGCTACCGTTTGTATCGTCCTTTGTTGACTTTGGATCATGTATCTCCCTTTGTGTTCATCGATCTAGCACATGTGTGATTGATCTTGTTGGTTTGACTGATTCTCTTGTGTTTTCCCCGTGATTTCCCTCGTGCTCTTTCGCTCGTTCTTCGTGTTCCCCGTAGGATCCACTCCAAACGTGAAAGATCTTCGATTAGGGTTCCGCCCTACATCATCTTGGATCAGAGCAACGTTGATCACGTTTTTGGAGCCCCTACCCCGTGTTTTCTAGCTTGATTTTGTTGTGTTCTTCCCCAAATTCGAAAATCCCCACCAAAAATAGCCCCAATTTTTTTTGTGATTTGTTAGTTTGATGATGTATTGTTGATTTTGATCCATGGATTTGCTTGGTTTCGAGTGGATCTAGCATCTCCTCAAGTTTCCCCATCTTTCATCCACGAAATCTCATCAATTTTGACCCCGGAATCTCCATTTGCCGCTCAAAATCGCGCCCGAACTCAAGATCTCGCGTTGATTTAATTCCCCGGACGACCGGCGTTTACGGACGTCCGGAGCTCAGAACGACCGGACGTCCGACCTTTCCTGGACGACGGAACCCCTAACCCGAACCGAATTTACAATTTCCGACCTTCCCGGACGTCTGACGCCCGGACATCCGACCTTCGAACGTCTCAGAATTTGTAGATAATGTGATGCGGAGCATCCCACGCTCATCCCCATGTACACTCCCACTACTCTCCAAGCCCCAAGTGGACATATGACGAGACCTCGAACAAACGCCATTGGACACAAGGTGAACTCGCTCCTCTCCGAACCTTCACTTCCCACATGTGAGACATGGTTACTACCTCAAATATATGTGCTATGCATGACCAGAACAAGGAGGAAGACCATGGACAAGACGGCGAGGACACCAAGTACACGGACCAAGAGAAGAAGCCGCCTGGTTAAGGCCGTCGGACGTCCAACCAGGACCGGACGTCCGACAACTCCCAGTTCGGACGACCGGGCCCTCCGGACGACCGTGCAGCGACCACCGGTCGAATCTGCGGACATCCGAAGAACTCCGGACGTCCGGGACCTCATGAAGCCTCGGACGGCCGCCCTCCGGACGTCCGCCAAGCGCCCCGAGCCGAATCTATGGATGTCCAGAAGAGCTCCGGACGTCCGGACCTTCCGAGCCTCCGGACGGCCGGAACCCTCCGGACGTCCGACGCCTGTCACAAGACAAAGGTATTGGACCGAGTCCATGTATCCTCCACTTACCCCTTCGCGCCCATGACTATATATACTCCTCCACCTCCTCCTAGTTAGGGTTAGCGTTGATTTAGCTCATAGATAGAGCTTCGGCTCATCCATACCGGGATCTACTCCACGAGAGACCGCGCCCCTCTACGGAGACGATCCACCTTGGATTCAAGACCTCCCTTTGTGGAGAAGACCATCATCAAGACCTCCTCACGGAGAAGAACGGCTACCGCTTGTATCGCCCTTTGTTGACATTGAATAATGTATCTCCCTTTGTGTTCTTTGATCTAGCATTTGTGTGACCGATTCCTTGTTGGTTGAGTGTTTTCCCTCGTTCCTCCCCGTGATTTCCTCGTGTTCTTCCGCTCGTTCTTCGTAATCCACCGTAGGATCCGCTCCAACGTGAAAGATCGCCCATGTAGGGTTCCGCCCTACATCATAATGACTTCGGCTGATTTTTGTTTTGTCCATAACTAATTCATCCGAACTCCGATTTTGACGTTCTTTAGCCCGTTTTGAAGCTATTGACATCCCCTACCCACAAAAATACCACCAACATCATTTGACTCCATCAAATTTTAGAACTTTGGCATCTTTGCCTAGGGCTTCCACCACATCCTCCGCATAGCCACCACCGACTTCCGCAACCTAACCAATTTTGTTTCCCATGGTTGTTTGAGTTGTGATTCGAGTCTCCTAAGGTGTTTCGGCTACTTAGGGACGGTTGCTTCTTCATCAACCACCACCGCCACTTCCGCATAGGCTTGACCAACATACACTTCCACCTCAACTTAACCCAATTTTGTTTGTGTTGTGAGTTGTGTCTCCTAAGGTGTTTCGGCTACTTAGGGACCGTGCTTCCAACTCCGACACCGTGTATAGTTCACCACCTTACCCTCCACTTCCGCATTGCGTACTCCAAAACCACCATTGCATTTCCGCAATCCCATTGAGCTTCCGCAACCACCACCGCTTTCCGGTACCACCATTTGACATTTGTCATTTGAGATTTTGAGTTCGCGGTTTTTCCGTTTCCTAAGGTGTTTCGGCTACTTAGGGACGAGTCTCCATCATCTTGGTATCTACATCAAGAACACCGCCACTCATCATCGCAAAGGACGGTAACCTCGACGACACCATTGTACATTCCTCTTGCAATTGCATTGTTAACCCCTAGCCCATTTTGCGTCACTTGCCTATCGAGACTAGCCATTTGAGTATTGCCAGGCCACGTTACTTGTGCACATTAGTGATCTACACCATCCATTGCATACATACCATATCATATTGGTATCATATCTTGTCTCACAAGTTTGTTCCTGTATATACACAATTGCTATCTTGGTTTGTGCATTGTGCAAAGTGGCCATACATAGAAAAAAAGAGAATAAAGCTTTTAAGCAAAAGAAAGAGAGCAAAGAAGCTTGTAAGCAAGTGCCATAGCATCATACCACATTGCATATACGATTGTCATATCCGATCATCTTGGATCATCTTGAGAGAACACCGGGGACCATACATACATAGCATACTTGGGATAGAAAGTTTATCCATTTTGCATCTTATAGGTTGTGCACAAGTGTCGTATCCGCCTATTGAGCAATCGTGCTAGGGTCTCTCTTGAGTTGTGCAACACGAGCGTTTTGGTGGATTCCACATTTTGAGCTCATTCCTTCGTTGCACGACCCCATTTATCTAGCCGTGTGTGTGTTTCCGTGTGCCATTCTTTGCTATTGGTCTACTTGTTTCTCTTGCGAATTTGTGAATCTATTTCAACATTATTGACTCTTGCTAACATTTTGCATCAAATTTTTGTGCCACTATCCTCACCGAGCTCCACTATAAGCCTTACTTGTGTAGGTGTGAGAAATTGACAAGATTGGCACCAATTGTGATGTTTCCTTGTTACACATTGAGTGATCATTGATCCATTTTCAGCATCGGTCAAGGTACATTTGGTCAAGTTCTTCTCTTTCTCCCACTCATATTTGCTCGAGTCTTGTGATGGATAGGCAAGGCATTTCCTCTCCGGTCTTCGACAACCATTTGACGGGCGTGAACAACTACATCACCAAAGCGTCAATCTTCGATCTACAACGACAAATGCAAGGCGCACAATCTACCTTACAAGAGCGCATCAAGAACCTCTCCATCGACATTCATCTCTCCGAAGCAAGGAAAAGGGACTACATCGACAAGAAGCTTTCCACACATAAAGAGGTGCAAGATGCAAGGATGGAGGAGATTAGAGCCTTGATCAAGTCTTCTTCCCCTTCGTCATCCTCAAGGCGGCGACATTCAAGACACAAGTCTTCAGAGCGTGGAAACGATGCAAGTGCAAATCGTCCTCGTCCACATCTACATGGCGACGACCATCACGTTCGTTGATGAGGACATCAATACCATTGTTACACCCACATCCCCTGCTACTATACATACTGGACCAATTACTAGAACTCGCGCACGCCAATTAAATTACCAGGTACTTTCGTTTCTTGGTAATGATTCTAATGTTCATGAGAATATAATGCTGCCTAAATTGGATACATTTGTTTTGCTTACGAATGAAGGGCCTAGCTTGGAGAAGGATGAACATTGGAGCAAGAACAAGCATGGAGATGATGGCATGCGCAAGGGGAACAAGAACGGAGTTACAAGTGATGATTTCAGGACTTTGAAGCCACCATAAGGCGTGAATGAAGCCTTGGACGAAATATACAAGATGCCACTTCATAAATTTCGTCCAGAGGCTATTCTAGGTGCTGCGTCACCTTATTATTGGGCCAGGCCCATGTAATTTCGAAATACATAAGTATAGGTTGTTTTTAGAGTCCGTGTGTGTGGGGAAACAAGAGATAGGGTTGGTTTCGGACCCCTTCCCCAAGGGCCACGAAATTCCCCCCTCTTCCTCCATATATACAGCCCTTAGGGCACCGTTTAGACTTTGGGTTTTGTTTAGATTAAAAGTTCGCCATAGCTGCAACTTCGCGTGCATTTCGCTTTGTGTTCAACGACTGGACAAAGGCGCCACGTAACCCCACCTTGATCAATAAAGCTTTCATCTTATATTCGCAATATCCAGATTGCAATCTCAGTTTCTTGCTTGTTCTTTGTTTGCTCGCATGAAATGCAGACCCTCGTGGTCGTTGATCGTGCTCGGCGTGGTCAATAACCCCTCGGACTTGGTTTACCGATTCTTTGAGGCGTCCCTCGCCGTTCGTCAGTAGTCGGATCGTCAAAGTCGATTTCCACCAAAGCGATATCGATCATCTCATCGAAAGACGGGAAACCTTTGCCTCTATCAAGTGGTATCAGATTTTCAGATTGCTCGGTGAGATTTTACAGTTTTTCATAGTTTAGATCGAGTCTGTTCTTCATACCTACAATCCGGGAAAAAGCCAAAAAAATTTAGGGTTAGTTCATCCTATCTGAACCAATCCGAACCAATCTGAGCCTTTGCATAGTCTTTTATGTATTTGCTTTGTTGAATTTGCGGTTGCATCGTCGTGTCAAGTTGCTGGTCTTAGCGTCTAGTCCTATAGAGTTTCGAGTTACATTCACGTGTTGTTACGCCGCCACGCCATATATCACCACCGCATCATCATCATCACCGCTGCCATATACCACCATCGTCATCACCGCTGCCATATACCACCATCGTCATCGCCGCTACCATATACCACATATCCACCGCCATCACAGATTCGCCACCAGTCCGTGTTCCATCGCCCTGCAAATATCCGCCACCAGTCCGAGTTTCCACATGATTCATCTCCGCCATGAGTCCTAGTCCGAGTCCAGTAATTGTTGCTTTGTTCTCGATTTCCAGATCACGCGATACTCCGAGTCGTGATAGAGTAGGACTCCCCAACATCCGAGCCATCCGCAGAAGAAAAATAGTTCCAGTTTCAAAAAAAACTAAGTCTGGAAAATTCTGGCTAGGCAGTTTTTAGACCATTTGTAGATTTTTTCAAAAAAAAAATTGTTGCGGAGCAAAAAAAAGAGGAAAAAAGTGCAAAAAAAAAGAAAAAAAAAAGAGAATTTTTTTTCAGAGTGTGCTCCTCCCTTGTTTACGTGCAGCGCCGTGATTTTGTTAGTGTTCTAGGCTCGCGTCTCTAGCACGGTGTAGCCTAGGACCAGCACAGTACCGTCGTTGAGCGTTTATTCAACTTTGCATCTCTGAATTGATTATTGCTGACCCTTTTTGCTATCATATTAAAAGCCTTCCCAGCTCCACATACATCTACATCATGCGTTTGACTCTCCCTGGTAATCGCTCTATCCAAGCTTTGAGAGTTTTGACTACAACCGTTGCCGATCACCGCTTCTTTGGTAAGAACTGGTAAGAATTTGAGATTTGCTTGACGGATTTGTGACACCACCACCACCACCACTTGTTAGTAGTCTGTAGGATCATATTCTTGTGTGTTTCTATTGCTGCTAACCATGCCAGGATCAATGTCGATTTAGACCGACCGGGAGAACTTGACGAACAAGGAGCTTCATGATAAGTTTGAGCAAATGATGAGTGGACAGTGCGAGATGTGCTAAACAGATTTGACGAGGCCATGGAGAAGATAGATGGCATGGAGAAGACGTTTGAAACAAAGCTCGATAACAAGTTTGCTGAATTGCTTTCGCGTTTTCCACCACCACCACCGGCTGCACCTGCCGCACCTCTGCAATAACAACAACACCGACTACCTCCACGTCGGGAAACAACCCTCCACCGAGCGAGCCGTGTCCCTCTTCAGCCTGGCCATATACCACATATCCACCGCCATCACGCTAATCCGAGTCCACCTCCATGACAGATTCTCCACCAGTACCTGTTCCATCGCCCTGCAAATATCCGCCACCAGTCCGAGTTTCCACCAGATTCATCTCCGCCACGAGTCCTAGTTCGAGTCGAGTAATTGTTGCTTTGTTCTCGATTTCCAGATCACGCGATACTCCGAGTCGTGACAGAGTAGGACTCCCCAACATCCGAGCCATCCGCAGAAGAAAAATAGTTCAAGTTTCAAAAAAAACTAAGTTTGGAAAATTCTGGCTAGGCAGTTGTTAGACCATTTGTAGACTTTTTCGAAAAAAAATTGTTGCGGAACAAAAAAAGGAAAAAAGTGCAAAAAAAGAAAAAAAAGAGAAAAAAAATTCAAAGTGTGATCCTCCCTTGTTTACGTGCAGCGCCGTGATTTTGTTAGTGTTCTAGGCTCGCGTCTCTAGCACGGTCTAGCCTAGGACCAGCACAGTACCGTCGTTGAGCATTTATTCAACTTTGCATCTCTGAATTGATTATTGCTGATCCTTTTTGCTACCATATTATAAGCCTTCCCAGCTCCACATACATCTACATCGTGCGTTTGACTCTCCACGTAATCGCTCTATCCAAGCTTTGAGTGTTTTGACTACAACGGTTGCCGATCACCGCCTGCTGCTGGGTAAGAACTGGTAAGAATTTGAGATTTGCTTGACGGATTTGTGACACCAGCCACCACCACCACTTGTTAGTAGTCTGTAGGATCATATTCTTGTTTGTTTCTATTTGCTGCTAACCATGGTAGGATCACAAGCCAATGAGACTGATTGGGAGAACATGATAAACAAACAGCTACATGATAAATTTCAGCAAATGATGAGTGGTGATGAGGACATGACTACCTTGGATAAGACCAAAAATATTGCATACATGCATATTTGTCAGGTGATTTCTAGTGCAAACTATTCAATAATCTATTTATGTTATCCAGAACAAAAATACTTCACATACTTTTGTGTTTTTTCTAATTGCAGGTGTATGGGACATTTGTACAATACACATATGAAGATAAGGGAAAAGGAGAAGTTTAGGTGCTGTTCAAAAAGTTCTCTCACGTCACTTTTGGGCCAAGAGAAGATAGAGTCCAAGTCTCTCACATTCTGGATTCAGATTCGGACTGCACAGACATACCTAACTCAAAACGCGAGAAACTTTTTCATACGGACTCCGAATTGGGTGATTCTTTTTTTGTTGGAAAGTAGATTTCATGCTCTTTCCAACCCAATTGGAATCACCTTAAAATCCATCCGGAGCGTAGAGTTATGGACGAAACAATCTGACGCTGCGCCAGAATCCGAGTCAAACTACAAGTCCAAAGGTGTTACGTCACCTTCACTTGGGCCCATTGGCCTTGTACGACCTAGGGTTAGTTTTAGGCTGTCTTGGGACGTCCTCCCACCTCCTTGGCCGCCACCCCTTGCTCCTATATAAGTAGATCCATGTAGTAGCTTTTCCCTTGGGTTTTGTTTAGATTAAAAGTTCGCCATAGCTGCAACTTCACACTTCGCTTTGTGTTCAACGACCAGACCAAGGCGTCACAGAACCCCACCTTCATTAATAAAGCTTTCCTCTTATATTCACAATATCCAGATTGCAATCTTAGTTTCTTGCTTGTTCTTCGTTTGCTCGCAGAAAACGGGCCCTCGTGATGAGGACATGACTACCTTGGATAAGACCAAAAATATTGCATACATGCATATTTGTCAGGTGATTTCTAGTACCATCTATTTATGTTATCCAGAACAAAAATACTTCACATACTTTTGTGTTTTGTCTAATTGCAGGTGTATGGGACATTTGTACAATACACATATGAAGATGAGGGAAAAGGAGAAGTTTATGTTCTGTTCAAAAAGTCCTCTCACGTTACTTTTGGGCCAAGAGAAGATAGAGTCCAAGTCTCTCATGTTCTGGATTCAGATTCAGACTGCACAGACATACCTAACTCAAAACGCCAGCAACTTCCTCATATGAAGTCCGTTTTGGCTCAGCGAGTACTCAAACTAAAGCTAGAGACGAGCCACATCTAAATAGTTGCAGAAGCTAGTTCAATATTTGGCACCTCAAAATCGGCTTCTAAATAGGTCTTTTTGCCCTCCGAAGTTCATGAACACAGCTTATTCCAGTTTTTCAAACCAGTTTTAGAATTTTTTGACTACTCATATCAACTCGGAATTGAGTGATTCTTTTTGCATTGGAAAGATTGAGTTAGTAGCATTCTTTGAAAAAGTTATCAGAAAATTGGCTCAAACTTTTCAAGAGGAAAATTGAGAGAGAGTTGTTATATATCCTGCTTGGCGCTTGTTTTCATCATTATCTTCACCGCCGTTGTGATCTTCACTTATATCTTGCTGTCCAGAGCTACTTAGTATCCTTCATTGATGCAAGTTGTGCTACGCCGTGACCTCATTAGTGTTCTAGGCTCGCGTCTACGGGTCCGGGTCTAGCCTAGGACCAAGACAAGATCGTCGTTGAGCGTTTATTCAACATTGCATCTTTGAATTGATTATTCCTAAAAAAATTGCTACCATATATAGCCAACCCAACTCCACATATTTCTACACCGTGTATACGTACGTTCCCCTGGCAATCGCTTTACACAATCTTCAGAGTTACTTGACACCGCTGGTTGCCTGTCACCACCTGCTGCATGGTAAGAACTTGTAAGATATTGATATTTGCTTTACTGTGGGCGCTTTACCACAACATCCTAGTAATTCACAGGAACATTATTCTCGAAATTTGTTTCTTGTTTCTACTAATCATGACAGGTTCCGGAGATAGAAGTTCTTGGATGACGGACACATCTCCACCATCACGAGAGTTGGGACAACACACACAATGATAGAGGCGGGTGTGTCCCGATCTTTCGATGAGATGATAACTATCGATTTGGCGGAGACGACTTTGACGATCCGACTACAAACGTGCACGACGTTGCGCCTTAGCAATCGCTAAACCAACTCCGAGAGGTTATTGACCACGCTGGAGCACGATCAACGACCACGAAGGTCTATTCCTCGCAAGCAATCGAAGAACAAGCAAGAATATGATAAAGCAATCTGAATATTGCGAATATATATGAAGTATTGATAATGGTGGGGATCCGTAAGCGGTCTTGGTCTGGTCGTTGGACACAAACGAAGTACACGAAGTTGCAATGGCTAACTTTTAACTAAACAAATCCCGAGGAAAAATCTACTAGATGGATCTACCTATATAGGAGCAAGGGGTGGCGGCCAAGGAGGTGGGAGGACGTCCCAAGGCAGCCTAAAACTAACCCTAGGTCGTACAAGGCCAATGGGCCCAAGTGGAGGTGACGTAACACCTTTGGACTTGTAGTTTGACTCGGATTCTGCTGCAAAGATCAGATTGTTTCGTCCATAACTCAACGCTCCGGACGAATTTGAAGGTGAATCCAATTGGGTTGGAAGGTGCACGAAATCTATTTTCCAACAAAAAAGAATCACCCAATTTGGAGTCCGGATGAAAAAGTTATTGACGTTTTGAGTCGAGATATGTCTGTAGTCCGAATCGAGTCCGTAACGTGAGAGACTTGGACTCTATCTTCTCTTGGGCCAAAAGTGACGTGAGAGAACTTTTGAATAGCAAGTAAACATCTCTTTCTCTTTTATCTTCATATGTGGATTGTACAAATGTCCCATACACCTGCAACTAGACATGGCACAAAAAGTTTGTGAAGTATTTTGTCCAGGATGATATAAATAAATTATTGCAAAGTTTGCGTTAGAAATCACCTCACAAATATACAAGTATGCAATATTTTTGGTCGTATCGAAGGTAGCCATGTCCTCATCATCCTCCCCTTCTTGAAAACAAAGCCGTCCTCGGCGTTGCTTAATCTGAAATGTGGCTAACAAACGAGACAAGGTGTACATGTTGTATATGTATATGTCATCCATTTTTACTTCCCTTGATTTTTGCACATATGACACATGATTAGATGAGTAACTTGCATAGTTCATAAAATCTAAAGCCAAAACATTATCAGAAGAAGTAGAAGGCATGAAAATATTGCAACTCAGTTTGCACATATAAGTGAATCTCTTATTCATTTCAAAAGATTGACAATGTTCATCATTAAACCATCCCAACATTGGTGAATAAACCTTACTTGCATCAAATTTACATGCTACAACATGCTTAAATAAGCAAACATGCAATACGTCATTTGACACAGAATCATCACTAAGATTAGAGGTCATATCAAAATGATTAAACATTGCTTCTTTTGCATCAATAGTTAATTCATTGGGTGCACTCAAAATTGTTGGTATTTCAGTTGTTTGATCACATGACGCATTCATGAGAGTAACATGATTCTCTAAAATAGGTGATGCGCTCAAATCAACAGGTAACTCAACACATGATGTATTCAAGTTAACTAGGCATGCATCATTCTCATGTGAAGTTATATCATCAATACCTTATGATTACCTTGTTGCAAAGATGTAGCTGATGTAGGTACGGATGATGGCAATGTACCATACTCTTGAGATGATGTCGTGCTCATAATCTGAGGTGTGGTTGCTCTAGTAGGTGCACCGGTGGAGGAACCAAGCGGTGGTGGTGAGCATGAACTAGAATAGTAGGTGTTGTAGTCATCCAATGCATCCTCCTGTAACTGTCTCTCAAAGGTACAAGCACGAACATACATACCAGTAATGCAACGAGGAATATACTGAAATCGTGCCTGAATATCATGGTTCAAACCACCAAAAAATCTATCCATTGTATCATTCTCAGATTCTTCTATGTCACAATGATGAATATAAGATTTGAACTCTTGGTAGTAAGCATGAACAGTGTTCTTGCCTTGTTTTAATTGTTCCAATTTGCGAAGCAATTCACGCATTTATAGTAAGGAGGAAAAAATTGTTGTCTCATTACAGCTTTCAAAACTTTCCAAGTTGTGGGTTGGTTATCAATGTTTTTCTTACAATGTACACTCCACCAAACATAAGCAAAACTAGTAAATGCTCTAGTGGTAGCTCGTACTCTCTCAAGTTCAGAAAAATCATGGTGACTAAAAATTTCTTCTAATTCAAGCTCCCAAGCTAGATAAATAGCAGGATTAAATCTACCCTCAAATGATGGTAAAGACATACCCTGACCATATGCTTGTGTGTGTTGTCCCAACTCTCGTGATGGTGGAGATGTGTCCGTCATCCAAGAACTTCTATCTTCGGAACCTGTCATGATTAGTAGAAACAAGAAACAAAATTCGAGAATAATGTTCCTATGAACTACTAGGATGTGGTGGTAAAACGCTCACAGTATAGCAAATATCAATATCTTACAAGTTCTTACCATGCAGCAGGTGGTGACAGGCAACCAGCGGTGTCAAGTAACTCTGAAGATTGTGTAAAGAGATTGCCAGGGAAACTTACGTATACACGGTGTAGAAATATGTGGAGCTGGGTTGGCTATATATGGTAGCAAATTTTTTTTAGCAATAATCAATTCATAGATGCAATGTTGAATAAACGCTCAACGACGGCATCTTGTCGGGTCCTAGGCTAGACCAGGACTAGAGACGCGAGCCTAGAACACTAATGAGGTCACGGCGTAGCACAACTAGCATCAATGAAGAATAATAAGTAGCTCTGGACAGCAAGATATAAGTGAAGATCACAACGGCAGTAAATATAATGATGAAGAACAACTGCCAAGCAGGATATACAACAACTCTCTCCAATTTTCCTCTTGAAAATTTTGAGCCAATTTTCTGATAACTTTTTTCAAAGAATGCTACTAACTCAAGTTTTCCAATGCAAAAAGAATCACTCAATTCCGAGTTGATATGAGGAGTCAAAAAAATTCTAAAACCGGTTTGAAAAGCTGGAATAAGCTGTGTTCACGAACTTCGGAGGGCAAAAAGACCTATTTAGAAGCCGATTTTGAGGTGCCAAATATTGAACTAGCTTCTGCAACTATTTAGATGCGCCTCGTCGCTAGCTTTAATTTGAGTACTCACGGAGCCAAAACAGACTTCGTATGAGGAAGATACACCTGTTTTACTGAACAATGCGCAAAACAGATTCCAATCCGAATTCAGGTACGAGATTGATTCTAGATAGATCCGAATTTTTTTTCTTCTCTCTTTTTTTTCTCACACTTTTTTGTTCTTTTTCTTCTCTCTCTTTTTCTTCTTTGACTTTTTTTTACTTTTTTTTTCTCTTTTTTTTCTCTCTCCCTCTTTCCAAACAAACTAGATAAGATGCAGATTGTATCAAGTGAAGATCTGAACGATCTCAACTATGATTATGACAATGAACGGTGGGTAGCACGTGGTGGAAATTGATGGATGGATGGTGGTCAACGGAAACGACAACGATGCAGCGGCGGCGTGACTAATGTGAACAGAGCTCGAAACTCTAAACGAACTAGACACTAAGACCAGCAACTCGACACGACGATGCAATCGATAATTCAATAATGCAAACAATGAAAAGAAAACTGCAAAGGCTCAGACTGGCTTGGACAAAGGATGAATAGATCTAACTTTTTTTGTGGCTTTTTCTTGGACAATAGGTAAGAAAATAAATCTAATCTAGGGATAATTGGAAATTCTCACCGAGCAACATGAAAACTGATACCACTTGATAGAGGCGGGTGTGTCCCGATCTTTCGATGAGATGATAACTATCGATTTGGCGGAGACGACTTTGACGATCCGACTACAAACGTGCATGACGTTGCGCCTTAGCAATCGCTAAACCAACTCCGAGAGGTTATTGACCACGCTGGAGCACGATCAACCTGACCACGAAGGTCTATTCACGCAAGCAATCGAAGAACAAGCAAGAATATGATAAGCAATCTGAATATTGCGAATATATATGAAGTATTGATAATGGTGGGGATCCGTAGCGGTCTTGGTGCAGTCGTTGGACACAAACAAAGTACGAAGTTGCAATGGCTAACTTTTAACTAAACAAATCCCCAGGAAAAATCTACTAGATGGATCTACTTATATAGGAGCAATGGGTGGCGGCCAAGGAGGTGGGAGGACGTCCCAAGGCAGCCTAAAACTAACCCTAGGTCGTACAAGGCCAATGGGCCCAAGTGGAGGTGACGTAACACCTTTGGACTTGTAGTTTGACTCGGATTCTGCTGCAGCATCAGATTGTTTCGTCCATAACTCAACGCTCCGGGCGAATTTGAAGGTGAATCCAATTGGGTTGGAAGGTGCACGAAATCTATTTTCCAACAAAAAAAGAATCACCCAATTTGGAGTCCGGATGAAAAAAGTTATTGACGTTTTGAGTCGAGATATGTCTGCAGTCCGAATCTGAGTCCAGAACGTGAGAGACTTGGACTCTATCTTCTCTTGGGCCAAAAGTGACGTGAGAGAACTTTTTGAATAGCAAGTAAACATCTCTTTCTCTCTTATCTTCATATGTGGATTGTACAAATGTCCCATACACCTGCAACTAGACATGGCACAAAAGTTTGTGAAGTATTTTTGTCCAGGATGATATAAATAAATTATTGCATAGTTTGCGTTAGAAATCACCTCACAAATATACAAGTATGCAATATTTTTGGTCGTATCGAAGGTAGCCATGTCCTCATCACACAAGCACATGGTCAGGTTATCTCTTTACCGTCATTTGAGGGTAGATTTAATCCTGCTATTTATCTTGCTTGGGAGCTTGAAGTTGAACAAGTTTTTAGTCACCATGACTTTTCTGAACTTGAGCGAGTACGAGCTGCCACTAGAGCATTTACTGGTTTTGCTTACATTTGGTGGAGTGTGCATTGTAAGAAAAACAATGATAAGCAACCCACAACTTGGAAATATTTGAAAGATGTAATGAGACAACAATTTTCCCTCCTTACTATCGTCGTGAATTGCTTATAAATTGGAACAATTAAAACAAGGAAGTAACACTGTTCATGCTTACTACCAAGAGTTCAAATCTTATATGCATCATTGTGACATAGAAGAATCTGAGGATGATAAAATGAATAGATTTTTTGGTGGTTTGAACCATGATATCCGTGCAAGATTTCACTATATTCCACGTTGCATTACTGGTATGCATGTTCGCACTTGTACGTTTGAGAGACAGATACAGAAGGATGCATTGGGTGACTACAACAACTACTATTCCAGTTCATGCTCACCACCGCCGGCTGGTTCCTACACCGTTGCACCTACTAGAGCAGCCCCACCTCAGATTGTGAGCGCGACATCATCTCAAGTGTATGGTGCATTGTCAATGCCCGTACCTACATCAGCTACGTCTTTGCGACAAGGTAACGATAAAGGTATTAATGTTATAACTTCACATGAGAATGATGCATCCCTAGTTAACTTGAGTGCATCATGTGTTGAGTTACCCGTGATTTGATCACATCACCTATTTTAGAGAATCTTGATCTTGTCATGAATGCGTCATGTGATCAAACAACTGAAATACCAACAATTTTGAGTGCACCCATTGAATTAACTGTTGATGCAAAAGAATCAATGTTTAATCATTTTGATATGACCTCTAATCTTGGTGATGATTCTGTGTCGAATGACTTATTGCATGTTTGCTTATTTAAGCATGTTGTAACACGTTAATTTGATGCAAGTAAGGTTTATTTACCAATGTTGGGATGGTTTAATGATGAACATTGTCAATCTTTTGAAATGAATAAGAGCTTCACTTATATGTGCAAACTGAGTTGCAATATTTTCATGCCTTCTACTTCTTGTGATAATGTTTTGGCTTTAGATATTATGAACTATGCAAGTTACTCATCTATTCATGTGTCATCTGTGCAAAAATCAAGGGAAGTACAAATGGATAACATATACATATACAACATGTACACCTTGTCTCTTTTGTTAGCCACATTTCAGACTAAGCAACGCCGAGGACGGCTTTGTTTTCAAGAAGTGGAGGATGATGAGGACATGACTACCTTGGATAAGACCAAAATATTGCATACATGCATATTTGTCGGGTGATTTCTAGTGCAAACTATTCAATAATCTATTTATGTTATCCGAACAAAAATACTTCACATACTTTTGTGTTTTGTCTAATTGCAGGTGTATGGGACATTTGTACAATACACATATGAAGATAAGGGAAAATGATAAGTTTAGGTGCTGTTCAAAAAGTCCTCTCACGTTACTTTTGGGCCAAGAGAAGATAGAGTCCAAGTCTCTCACGTTCTCGATTCAGATTCGGACTGCACAGACATACCTAACTCAAAACGCCAGCAACTTTTTCATACGGACTCCGAATTGGGTGATTCTTTTTTTCTTGGAAAGTAGATTTCATGCTCTTTCCAACCCAATTGGAATCACCTTAAAATCCGTCCGGAGCGTTGAGTTATGGACGAAACAATCTGAAGCTGCACCAGAATCCGAGTCAAACTACAAGTCCAAAGGTGTTACGTCACCTCCACTTGGGCCCATTGGCCTTGTACGACCTAGAGTTAGTTTTAGGCTGCCTTTGTACGTCCTCCCACCTCCTTGGCCGCCACCCCTTGCTCCTATATAAGTAGATCCATCTAGTAGCTTTTCCCTTGGGATTTGTTTAGTTAAAAGTTAGCCTTTGCAACTTCGTGTACTTTGTTTGTGTCCAACGACCAGACCAAGACCGCTTACGGATCCCCACCATTATCAATACTTCATATATATTCGCAATATTCAGATTGCTTTATCATATTCTTGCTTGTTCTTTGATTGCTTGCAGGAATAGACTTTCGTGGTCAGGTCGATCGTGCTCTGGCGTGGTCAATTACCTCTCGGAGTTGGTTTAGCGATTGCTAAGGCGCAACGTCGTGCACGTTTGTAGTCGGATCGTCAAAGTCGACTCCACCAAGTCGATAGTTCTCATCTCATCGAAAGATCGGGACACCCCCGCCTCTATCAAGTGGACAGGTGCAAGATGTGCTAAACATATTTGAAGAGGCCATGGAGAAGATAGATGGCATTGAGAAGACATTCGAAACAAAGCTTGATAACAGGTTTACTGAATTGCTCGCGCGTTTTCCACAACCACCGCCGGCTGCACCTATCGCACCTCTGCAACAACAACAACAACAACGCCCCCTTCCGAATCAGTATGGACGAGCGCAGCGTGTTCCTCTTGAGGATGGCCAAACTTCGTGTCTTTGTACTGTTGTTGATGCTTCTTTGGCTCCTGCTGCTGCTGCCTTTGGTACCTGTGGAGGATGATGAGTATGCGGCGATTATGAGGATGAGGTTGATCAAAATCAGAACTACGTGCAGCCACCAGCACCACCACCGGCAGGTCGACCTCAGGTATATAATCGCAATGGTAGGCCTGCACCACCACCTCAGGTACGAGATCATGACCATGTTCCTAAACTGAAATTGAATATTACACCATTTGAGGGTAGATATGTTCCTGATATATATCTTACTTGGGAGTTAGAAACTGAACAACGTTTTACATGTTTACAATATCCCGAGGAGAGACGGGTTGCTGCCGCTGTTTGTGCTTTCACTAATTTTGCATGTGTATGGTGGTCTGAACATTGTAGATTATATCCTATTCCAGCTACTTGGGCTGCTTTGAAAAACTGCTATGCGTACTCGTTGGGTTCCACCATATTATCAACGTGAATTACTTCAAAAATTGCAGCGCTTAAGACAAGGAAAAAATTTGGTAGAAGAATATTATCAGGAATTACAAAATGGCTTGATTAGATGTGGTATTGTTGAGGAGAATTAAGCTATGCTTGCACGTTTTCTGGGTGGATTAAATAGAGAGATTCAGACCATTCTAGACTACAAGGATTATAATAATATCACTCGATTATTCCATCTTGCTTGTAAAGCAGAACGTGAAGTGCAGGATCGACAGGCATTGGCGCGGACTAACTTTTCTGCAGGTCGACCTTCATCATGGACACCACGTGCATCATCTACTTCCACACGTTCTGCTACACCGGCACCTCCGTCGGCTGCCACCTCCAACCGTGATACAATAAAGCAGGCACAATCACCACTATTTGCCAAGAGCACACCTTCTGGGCCTGCAAAGAGCTCTTCTTCATCCATGGCATCAACAGGGCAAACACATGATATTATTTGTCGACGTTGCAAGGGTGGATGTCATTATGCGAGAGAATGCCCATCTAAGCGTGTGATGATTGTTACTGAGGATGGTGGGTATGAGTCTGCTAGTGACTATGATGAGGAGACTTGGGCTCTTATTACACATGAAGAACACGATGGAGATAATTCTGATCATGAGACGCAATACATGGCTGCTGAAGATGCTGGCAGGTATGAATGTTCAGTTGCTCAACGTGTTTTGAGTGTGCAGGTTACACAAGCTGAGCAAAATCAGAGGCATAATTTGTTTCATACAAAGGGAGTTGTGAAGGAACGTTCTATTCGCATCATCATAGATGGAGGGAGCTGCAACAACTTGGCTAGCATGGAGATGGTGGAGAAGCTATCTCTCACCACAAGACCACATCCACATCCTTATTACATCCAATGGTTCAACAACGATGGCAAGGTTAAGGTAACACGTCTTTGTTCGTGTGCATTTTAGTATCTCTACATATGCTGATTATGTTGATTGTGATGTGGTACCTATGCAAGCATGTTCCTTATTACTTGGTAGACCATGGCAATTTGATAAAAATTATGTACACCATGGTAGAAACAATCAGTATACTCTTGTTCATAAGGATAAAAATATACTTTGCTTCCAATGACTCCTGATTCTATTTTGAAAGATGATATTAATAGAGCTAATAAAGCAAAACAGGAGAAGAATACGAGTGAAAATCAGATTGTGGCAAAAGAATTTCAGCAACAAATGAAGCCTAATAATAAACCATCTAGTGTTGCTTACGAAATTAAATGGAAAAGTGCATGTTTACTTGCCACTAAATCTGATATTGATGAGCTAGATTTTAGCAAATCTGTTTGCTATGCTTTTGTGTGCAAAGAGGCATTATTTTCATTCGAGGACGTGCCTTCCTCTTTGCCCCTGCTGTCACTAACATTTTGCAGGAGTTCGCTGACGTCTTCCCACAAGACGTGCCACCGGTTTTACCGCCTATTCGAGGGATTGAGCATCAGATTGACTTAATTCCCGGTGCTTCACTGCCAAACCGTGCGCCATACCGTACCAATCCAGAGGAGACGAAGGAGATTATGCGTCAAGTACAAGGGCTTTTCGACAAAGGTTATTGATGAGGACATGACTACCTTGGATACAACCGAAAATATTGCATACATGTATATTTGTGAGGAGATTTCAAATGCAAACTATGCAATAATTTATTTATGTCATCCAGGATAAAAATACTTCACAAACTTTTGTGCCATGTCTAATTGCAGGTGTTTGGGACATTTGTACAATCCACATATGAAGATAAGGGAGAAAGAGATGTTTACCTGCTGTTCAAAAAGTTCTCTCACGTCACTTTGGCCCAAGAAAAGATAGAGACCAAGTCTCTCACGTTCTGGACTCAGATTCGGACTGCACAGACATACCTGACTCAAAACGTCAATAATTTTTTCATACAAACTCCAAATTGGTTGATACTTTTTTGTTGGAAAATAGATTTCGTGCACTTTCGAACCCAATTGGATTCACCTTAAAATTAAATGGAGCGTTGAGTTATGGACGAAACAATCTGATGTCAGCACGAGAATCCGAGTCAAACTACAAGTCCAAAAGAGTTACGTCACCTCCACTTGGGCCCATTGGCCTTGTACGACCTAGGGTTAGTTTTAGGCTGCCTTGGGACGTCTTCCCACCTCCTTGGCCGCCACCCCTTGCTCCTATATAAGTAGATCCATCTAGTAGCTTTTTGCTTGGGATTTGTTTAGTTAAAAGTTAGCAATTGCAACTTCGTGTAATTCGTTTGTGTCCAACGACTGCACCAAGACCGCCACGGATCCCCACCATTATCAATACTTCATATATATTCGCAATATTCAGATTGCTTTATCATATTCTTGCTCGTTCTTTGATTGCTTGCAGGAATAGACCTTCGTGGTCAGCTGATCGTGCTTCCAGATCGCCAAGAACCTCAGGAGATTGGTTTAGCGATTGCTAAGGCGCAACGTCGTGGACGTTTACAGTCGGATCGTCAAAGTCGACTCCACCAAATCGATAGTTATCATCTCATCGAAAGATCGGGACACCCTCGCCTCTATCAAGTGACTACCTTGGATACAACCGAAAATATTGCATACATGTATATTTGTGAGGTGATTTCTAATGCAAACTATGCAATAATTTATTTATGTCATCCAGGACAAAAATACTTCACAAACTTTTGTGCCATGTCTAATTGCAGGTGTAAGGGAGAAAGAGATTTTTACCTGCTGTTCAAAAAGTTCTCTCACGTCACTTTTGGCCCAAGAGAAGATAGAGTCCAAGTCTCTCACGTTCTGGACTCAGATTCGGACTGCACAGACATACCTGACTCAAAACGTCAATAACTTTTTCATACGGACTCCAAATTGGTTGATTCTTTTTTTGTTGGAAAATAGATTTTGTGAACTTTCGAACCCAATTGGATTCACCTTAAAATTCGTTCGGGGCATTGAGTTATGGACGAAACAATCTGATGCTGCAGCAGAATCCGAGTCAAACTACAAGTCCAAAAGTGTTACGACACCTCCACTTGTGCCCATTGGCCTTGTACGACCTAGGGTTAGTTTTAGGCTGCCTTGGGACGTCCTCCCACCTCCTTGGCCGCCACCCCTTGCTCCTATATAAGTAGATCCATCTAGTAGCTTTTTGCTTGGGATTTGTTTAGTTAAAAGTTAGCCATTACAACTTCGTGTATTTCGTTTGTGTCCAACGAACAGACCAAGACCGCTTACGGATCCCCACCATTATCAATACTTCATATATATTCGCAATATTCAGATTGCTTTATCATATTCTTGCTCGTTCTTCGATTGCTTGCAGGAATAGACCTTCGTGGTCAGGCTGATCGTGCTTTCGGCATCGTCAGTAACCTGATGCGGAGCATCCCACGATCATCCCATGCATCCACAACCGTCTCATCAAGAGCCAAGAGGACCCATGACACGAGCTAGAGCTAGAGCTCTCGAGAACGAGGTGACTTCCTTCCTTATTGATATCACATATGATCCACTCGAGACATGGCTACTACCTAAGTCCGATATGCTATGCATGATTAGGTGTCAAGGGGAACCTCCCGAGGGTGCACGTGAAGACGGACAAGCCACCAAGTCCATGGATGAAGAGAACCAACGGAAACGGCAAGTGAAACTCCCAGGCCCCGGACATCCGGCCGAAGCCCCGGACATCCGGCCCCTGGAGCATCCACCTCAGCATCAGCCAAGCTGCCCAAGGATCTGAGGTCGGACATCCGGCGTCCGGCCCGGAGATCCGGCCCCGGCCGGATATCCGGCTGAAGCCAATCCGGCACCTCTCACCCGATTCGCGAAGTGGCCGCCCCAGCCCGGACATCCGGCGCCTCGCGAAGGCCCGGACATCCGGCCCGACGCCCGGACATCCGGCCTCCCCTGCCTGCGTGCAGTGTATCCGGGACGAGTCCCATGTACCCCTTGGCCCCCTAGACTACATATACTCCATCCCCTTCCTCTTTCTAAGGTAGCTTTGGATTAGCTCATATTTTGTGTAAGAGCCTTGCTCATCCACTTGGTTACTTCTCCTCGGAGCTCAGGACCTCTTCGGAGAAGATCCCCCAAGCGGATTCAAGACCCCCTTCTAGGGTGGACCCCATCAAGACCTCCTCTCGGAGAAGAACGGCTACCGTTTGTATCTTTCCTTTGTTGATCTTGAATCTTGTGCCACCTTATGTGACCGGTGATCTAGCACTTGTGTGATTGATCTCTTGTCGGTTGAGTGAATTCTCTCTCGTTTTCCCCGTGTTTCCCTCTTGTTCTTCCGCGTGTTCTTCGTGATTCACCGTAGGATCCGCTCCAACGTGAAAGATCATCCACGTGAGGGTTCCGCCCTACATCATCTTGGTATCATGAGCCACGTTGATCACGTTTTGGAGCCCCTACCCCTCTTTTCTAGCTTGATTTTGTTGTTTTTGTCCTAATTCTGAAAATTCCCCACAAAATAGCCCCAATTTTTTTGTGATTTGTTAGTGTGATGAAGTTTTGTTGGATTTGATCCACGGATTTCATGTGTTGCAGGTAGATCTAGCATTTCCCCACCTTTTCCGCAATTTCCATCCACAAAATCGCCCGAATTTGGCCCCGGATTTGACCTCCCCACATGGTGTTCATCAAGTTCATCCACGGACCCAGAGCCCGGACATCCGGCCCGACCAGCCCGGACATCCGGCACCCCGGACATCCGGCACCCCGGACATCCGGCCCGACCAGCCCGGACATCCGGCGCCCCGGACATCCGGCTTCCTGCCCGGAAATCCGGCTCCTAGAAACAGCAATCCCCATCCACCACCCCGTTTACCGCCTAACTCTCGCCAAATTTTGTCCCGTGCCCACATACACTTCCACTTACATCCTCCACTTCCGCATAACAACACCATAGCCTTTCCCACTACCAATTCCGACAACGTTGCCAAATTTTGCTTTGAGAATTTGAGTTGGGGTTTCCGTATCCTTTTGTGTTTCGGCTATCTAGGTACGGTTCAACATCAACATCACCACCGCTCATCTTCGCCAAGGACGGTAACATCGTCGACATCTTTGTCATTACTTGCAATTGCATTGATAACCATCATAGCCCATCTTTTGCGTTGCTTACCCATCGAGACTAGCCATTGAGTATTGCCGGCAACGTGACTTGTGCACATTAGTGATCATACTCCATAGAATACATACCATACCAAAGTGGTGCATATCTTAGCATCAACTTGTGTGTCACAAAGTTGTCATCGCATACACGATTGCTATCTTGGTTCGTGAAGTTTTGCATGAGAAAAGAGCTCAAAAGAGAAAGAGCCAACCAAGCTTTTAAGCAAAGAGAGAAAGATAAGCAAAGAGCTTATGAGCAAGAACCATAGCATCATACAACATTAAGATTGTCATACTTGATCATCTTGGATCAACACATCGAAACACCATACATATAGCATACTTGGGATAGAAGTCGTTGCATTTTTGCTTATTAGGTTGTGCACAAGTTCGTATCCGCCTATTTGCATTCGTGCTAGCGTCTCTCTAGTGTTGTGCAACAAGAGCATCTTGGTGTATTCCACATTTTGGCTCATCCTTGGTTGCATAACCCCATATTATCTATTTGCGTGTGTGTTTCCGTGTACCATATCTTGCTATTGGCCTGCTTGTTGCATTTGCAAATTTGTGAATCATTTCCAACATTATTGAGTCTCACTTACAATTGCATCAAATTTTGTGCCACTATCCTAACCGAGCTCCACCATAAGCTTTTATTTGTGTAGGTGTGAGAACCCACAAGAATCGGTACCAATAGTGCTATTTCATTGTCCGCATTTGAGTGAACTTGATTCATCTTCAACATCGGTCAAAGGTACATTGGTATAAGTTCTTCTCCGTTCTACCACTCACATTTTGCTTGGAATGATGGATAGGCCAAGTACTTCTACCAACCCACTCTTCATCGAGCAAGGCGACGACATGTCATCATCGTCACCAAGAGCCACCTCTTTGGTGCACTGTGAGCGTTGCACCAAGAACAACAAGCAATGAGCGACCGCGCCGACAACCTCGCCACCGACTTGCGACTCTCCGAGCAACGTACAAGAGACTACTTCGACAACAAGTTCGACGCTCACAAGCAAGAGAATGATGCAAGAATGGACGAGATCCGCGCTTTGATGAGAAACTGGCATCATTCAACTTCATCATCAAGACGGAGCCGCTCGAGTCGACACTCCGACGACACCTTCTATGACTCAAGTACACCTACTTCGAACACTCTTCGTCGTGCCGCTCGTCAAGACCGTCATGCATCTCGCAACCCGCTACATGACAAGCATTCACAAGAGCAAGTTGATGACCAAGTTCCTTGTCCTCAATCAAACCAAGACGCTTTTGCTCAAGCTCAAGAACGACAACGTCTTCGTCGCCAACAAGAGGAAGAACGAGCGCGTCTACACCAAGACGGACAAGCCACCAAGGCTCAACGTCTTCAACAACAACAACGTGAAGCGCAAGCTCTTGAGGCACAACGTGCCCTTCAAGAATCAAGTAGAGCCTTCGCCAACCGCAATCGCCAACGGCGCAATCAAGAGGAAGCCCTTCGAGAAGAAATCCAAGAGAGGAATGTACAACGTCAAGTTCCTCAAGCCCCTCCACAAGCTCGTCAAGCTCCACTTCAACATCAAGTTCAACAAGAGCTAGTTGATCATGGTCTTCCTCCACGCCAAGAGCAACACGAAGATGAATGCAATCCACGTCAAGGGCGTCATCATCAACATCGCCAACAACACAATGAAGAGCAACGCTACGGCAAGCTAAAATTCACCATGCCCAAGTTCAATGGAAGCAATGACCCCGAAGACTACCTCTCATGGGCATTGAAGTTTGACAAAATCTTAGGTTGCACAACTACGATGAAGCGAAGAAAATCGCTATGGCATCACTTGAGTTCCAAGACTATGTGCTCATATGGTGGGAACAAATCATTGAACGACGACAAGCAAGAGGTTAACCTCCAATCACCACTTGGGCTCAAATGAAGGATGTCATGCGAGCACGTTTTGTGCCAACCTACTACAACCGTGACCTCTTCAAGAAACTCCAACTACTCAAGCAAGGAACAAAGAGTGTTGAAGAATATTACAAGGAAATGGAGATAGCCATGATTCGAGCCAATGTCAAAGAAGATGATGAGAAAACTATGGCACGTTTCTTGAATGGACTCAATCATCCCATCAAGAAGATCGCCGACTTCCAACCATACTCAACCCTCATTGAGCTCGTGCATCAAGCTACAAAGGCGGAACGCCAAGTGCAAGATGACTTCAAGTACGCCAAGTACTCATCCAAGACCTATGGCTTCTCCAACAACCAAGCCTCAACGACTCCTCCAACATCTACATCAACCAAACCTTCTACAACCAATGACGACAAGTCGAGTTACAAGAGAAAGTCGACAAGTTCAAGTCGTCCTCCTCCTACTACAAGCAACTTCAAGCCGCGTGCTTCATCATCTACTCCGACCGATGAGACCATCAAAACAAGCTCCTTCAAGTGTTTCACTTGCGGCGGCCGAGGCCACAAGTCCTACGAATGCACCAACAAGCGCACCATGATCCTCAACGACGACGGCACCTATGACTCAATGAGTGATGAGGAGATTGATGTAGGGCGGAACCCTACGTGGATGATCTTTCACGTTGGAGCGGAACCTATGGAGAATCACGAAGAATACGCGGAAGAACACGAGGAAATCACGGGGAGGAACGAGGGAAAACACTCAACCAACAAGGAATCGGTCACGCAAGTGCTAGATCAAAGAACACAAAGAGATACACGAGGTCCATGGTCAACAAAGGTAAGGATACACGAGTAGTCGTTCTTCTCCGAGAGGAGGTCTTGATGGGGTCCACCCTAGGAGGGGGTCTTGAATCCGCTTCGGGGATCTTCTCCGAAGAGGTCCTGAGCTCCGAGGAGAAGTAGCCAAGTGGATGAGCAAGGCTCTCACACAAACATGAGCTAAACCTAAGCTACCTTAGCTAGGAGGAGGAGGGGTTCTATTTATAGTTTTAGTGAAAATGGGGCCGAAGTGAAGGGGTACATGGGCTTCGGCCCGGCTATCTTGTGAGACAGTGGGGACGTCCGCTGGGGCGGTCGTCCGGTCTTCGGGAGGTACAGTCGTCCGGTGGCGCAGACGTCCGCTGGATCAGTTACGTGAAAGGCGGCGCCGGTCGTCCGGTTTCTTCGGACTTCTGCTGATTTGGTTCGGGTCCAGGGGCACCGGACGTCCGCTGGGGACCGGTCGTCCGGTCGCTGGTCGTCCGTTGGCACCGGTCTTCCGCAGATTCGGCTCGGGTCTTCAAGGGCCGGTCGTTCGCTGGAGGCCGGACGTCCGGCCATTGTGAGGTGTGGCGGTCGTCCGGTCCGGGCCGGACGTCCGCTTGCTGGGGCTTCAGGCGCCGGACGTACGGTCCCGACCGGTCGTCCGGTGGCTGGAGTTTTCTCCATTAGCTCCTCTTCTTGTCCTTTGCGGGTGGTAACCGTCTCCTTGTCCTTTGGATGTAGATGCACCATGGCTTTCCTCCAGTACTGATCACACACAAAGTGTCCATATGAGGTAGTAGCCAAGTCTCGTGAGTAGAGAGAGGAAGTTCGGAAAGGAGCGAGTTCACCTTATCTTCGATAGCCTTGGCTCTAGCTCTTGTCATGGGCCCAAGTGGCGTTGAGGAAGATGTAGACACGTCCATGGGGATGAGCGAGGGATGCTCCGCATCATCTCCCCCTTGGGAAGGATCCGAGCCTCGGATCAAGATCTTCATCTCCATGGTATGGCGCAAGGTCCTTGATGTTGAAGATGTCGCTCACATTGTACTTGCCTCGTGGTAGATCAATCTTGTAGGCATTGTCGTTGTAGCGTGCTAGCACCTTGAAGGGTCCATCGGCTCGAGGGAAAAGCTTGGACTTGCGTTCTTTGGGGAAGCGGTCCTTGCGAAGGTGCAGCCATACTAGATCACCAATGTTGAAGACCATGGGTTTCTTGTTGACGTTGGTCTTGGTCGTTAGTCGTTGAACTTGTCGCTCGATGGCATGTCTTGTATCCTCATGCATCTTCTTGATGTAGCTTGCCCGTGCACTCGCATCCATGTTGGTGCGCTCTTGTAGAGGAAGAGGTAGAATGTCCAATGGTGACAACGGGTTGAAGCCGTGAAGCGACCTCGAAGGGGACTTGCTTGGTAGTCGAATGTCTTGCACGGTTGTAGGCGTACTCGGCGATGGGTAGAGATGCTTCCCACTCCTCGATGTTCTTCTTGATCAAGACACGGAGTAGAGTGGATAGTGTGCGGTTCGTCACCTCCGTTTGGCCGTCGGTTTGAGGGTGGTATGCGGATGAGAACAATAGCTTGATTCGAGCTTGGCGCATAGGGTCTTCCAAAAGTAACTCAAGAACTTGACGTCACGATCGGAGACGATTGTCTTTGGTACTCCATGGAGTCGCAAGATTTCCCTACAAAAGAGATTTGCAACATGTGAAGCATCGTCTATCTTGTCGCAAGGAATGAAATGTGCCATCTTAGAAAATCTATCCACAACAACAAACACGGAATCCTTTCCATTTTGAGTTCTAGGCAAACCAAGTACAAAATCCATGCTAATGTCTTCCCAAGGTTGATAAGGAATAGGAAGAGGCATGTAAAGACCATGGGATTGAGCTTTTGACTTAGCTTTGTGACATGTAGAGCAACGGTTGGTGAAGCGTGAGACATCATGAAACATCTTGGGCCAAAAGTAGTTCTTGGAGAGCGTGGCGAATGTCTTGTCGCGTGCAAAGTGTCCCATGAGTCCGCCTCCATGAGCCTCTTGCAAAAGGAGGAAGCGAAGAGAAGACTAGGGAATGCATAGTTTGTTAGCTCTCATAAGATAACCATCCTTGATGTAATATTTTTCCCAAGAAGTATGTGTCAAACACTTGGCATAAGGAGAAGCAAAAGATGGATCATGCTCATACAAGTCTTTTATATGCTCAAAACCAATAACATTCAACTCAAGTTTAGTGACAAGCATGCATATGCGTGAATGCGCGTCGGCAACTACATTTTCTTTACCCTTAATGTACTTGATCACATAAGGAAAAGATTCAATAAATTCACTCCATTTGGCATGACGCTTGTTCAACTTAGTTTGTCCTTTTAAGTACTTAAGCGTTTCATGATCGGTATGGATGACAAACTCATGAGGTCTAAGATAATGTTCCCAAACATGTAGCACACGCACTAAAGCATATAATTCTTTATCATAGATGGGATAATTAAGTTGAGCACCGGATAGTTTTTCACTAAAATAAGCAATGGCTTGTTTTCTTGCATCAAAACTCCGCCAATTCCGGTACCACTTATCACAATGAACCTCAAAAGTTTTGTCAAAATTGGGCAAAGCAAGAATCGGAGCATGAGTAAGCAAAGACTTGAGCTCATCAAAAGTGGTTGATTGCAAAGTTCCCCAAACAAAGGGAGTATTCTTCTTACTCAAGGCATGCAAAGGAGCGGCAATTGTGCTAAAATCTTTCACAAAGCGACGATAAAAACCATAAGACCAAGAAAACTTCGCACTTGTTGCAAATTGGTGGGTTGGGGCCAAGTTTTAATAGCTTAAATTTTAGATTCATCAACATGGACACCCTTTGAGGATACTACAAAACCCAAGAAAACCACCTTGTCAACTCCAAAAGTGCATTTTTCAAGTTTGCATAAAGGCTTTCCTTGCGAAGAGTTTGCAACACAGATTTTACATGATTGATGTGCTCTTTCATGGTTTTGCTAAACACAAGAATATCATCAAAGTAAACCACAACAAAGACTCCAATATAAGGACGAAGCACATGATGCATAAGGCGCACAAAAGTAGGGAGCTTAGAAAGACCCATAGGCAACACTACCCATTAATATAAACCAAATTTGGTTTTGAAAGCAGATTTCCATTCATCACCCTCTTGTATGCGGATTTGATAATAGCCACTTTTAAGATCAATTTTTGAGAAAAAGTTGGCTCCACTAAGTTCATCAAGCATGTCATCTAAGCGAGGAATGGGATGCCTATATCGAACGGTAATAGCATTGATAGGTCTACAATCGGAACACAAGCGGAAACTTCCATCGGGCTTAGGTACAAGAATAACCGGAACGGCACAAGGGCTTAGGCTTTCACGTACATGGCCGTTGTCGATGAGTTGTTGTACTTGCCGTTGAATCTCCTTGGTTTCTTGAGGATTGACTCGGTATGGAGCTTTGTTTGGTAGAGGCGCCTGGGATGAGGTCGATTCGATGCTCAATGCCTCGAAGAGGAGGTAGACCCGGAGGTAGCTCATCGGGGAAAACATCTTGAAATTCCTGCAAAAGAGATTGAAACACCCAAGGTAGCTCGTGAATGGTGTTAGTTTTTGGTTCTCCATCCTTGCACACAAGGACAAAGTGCATCACTCTCGATGGGTTCTCACACACTTCTCTCATCTCACTTTTGGTGGCAAATAGAATGAGGTTTTTCTCTCTAGGCGAAGAGTCACTCAAATTTGGCTTGTGGCTCTCACTCACTTTTGGGTGGATCACTTTCTCGCTCTTTTCCCTATGATGTGTGGCTTGCTTGTCGGCTATCACTTGAGTAGGAGACATAGGTCGTAGCACATATTCCTTCCCTTTCATCTTGAAGCTATAGTGATTGGTGCGCCTATTGTGGATGACAACACGGTCGAATTGCCATGGTCGACCTAGAAGTAGGTAGCAAACGGTCATTGGGACCACATCACATTCCAACGTGTCTTCATAAGCACCAATTTTGAAGGAGACTTGGACCATATGGTCCACTAGTATAGTGCCGGAGTCACTTAGCCATTGAACCTTGTAGGGGTGCGGGTGCTTCCTCTTTACCAATTGGAGCTTGGAGCATAGTTCTTCACTTGCCAAGTTGTGGCAACTACCTCCATCGATGATGACCTTGATGGACCGTCCATTGATGCCGGCTTTTGTGTGGAAGATGTGGCATCGTTGGTCTTCTTCTTGTTGATGTTGAAGAGTCAAGACCTTGGAGACAACGAGAGCGGGGCTCGAATCCTCATCACAAAAGACTTGATCATCTTCATCTTCGTTCACTCTTCGGTGCATGGCCACTTGCTCAAGAGCTTCCATCTCCTCTTCACTCATGGAGTCATAGGTGCCATCGTCGTTGAGGATCATGGTGCGCTTGTTGGTGCATTCGTATGACTTGTGGCCTCGGCGCCGCAAGTTAAACACTTGATGGAGCTTGTCTTGATGGTCTCATCGGTCGGGTAGAGGATGAAGCACGCGGATTGAGGTTGCTTGTAGTAGGAGGAGGACGACTTGAACTTGTCGAAGTCTTCTTGTAACTTGACTTGTCGTCGTTTCTTGAAGAAAGCTTGGTCGAAGTAGATGTTGGAGTAGTCGTTGAAGCTTGGTTGTTGGAGAAGCCGTAGGTCTTGGATGAGTACTTGGCGTGCCATTTGAAGTCATCTTGCACTTGGCGTTCCGCCTTTGTAGCTTGATGCACGAGCTCAATGAGGGTTGAGTATGGTTGGAAGTCGGCGATCTTCTTGATGGGATGATTGAGTCCATTCAAGAAAGCGTGCCATAGTTTGCTCATCATCTTCCTTGACATTGGCTTGAATCATGGCTATCTCCATTTCCTTGTAATATTCTTCAACACTCTTTGTTCCTTGCTTGAGTAGTTGGAGTTTCTTGAAGAGGTCGCGGTTGTAGTAGGTTGGCACAAAGCGTGCTCGCATGACATCCTTCATTTGAGCCCAAGTGGTGATTGGAGGTTCACCTCTTGCTTGTCGTCGCTCAATGATTTGTTCCCACCATATGAGCACATAGTCTTGGAACTCAAGTGATGCCATAGCAATTTTCTTCGCTTCATCGTAGTTGTGCAACCGAAAGATTTTGTCAACCTTCAATGCCCATGAGAGGTAGTCTTGAGGTCATTGCTTCCATTGAACTTGGGCATGGTGAATTTTAGCTTGCCGTAGCGTTGCTCTTCATTGTGTTGTTGGCGATGTTGATGATGACGTCCTTGGCGTGGATTGTACTTCGTCTTCATGTTGCTCTTGGCGCGGAGGAAGACCATGATCAACTTGCCCTTGTTGTACTTGGGGTTGGGGTGGAGCTTGACGAGCTTGTGGAGGGGCTTGAGGAACTTGACGTTGTACATGAGGTTGGTAGTTCCTCTCTTGGATTTCTTCTCGAAGGGCTTCCTCTTGATTGCGCCGTTCGCGATTGCGGTTGGCGAAGGCTTTACTTGATTCTTGAAGGGCACGTTGCGCCTCAAGAGCTTGCGCCTCACGTTGTTGTTGTTGAAGACGTTGAGCCTTGGCGTCTTGTTCGTCTTGGTGAAGACGTGCTCGTTCTTCCTCTTGTTGGCGACGAAGACGTTGTCGTTCTTGAGCTTGAGCAAAAGCCTCTTGGTTTGATTGAGGACGAGGAACTTTATCATCAACTTGCTCTTGTGAATGCTTGTCATGTAGCGGGTTGCGAGATGCATGACGGTCTTGACGAGCGGAGACGAAGAGTGTTCGAAGTAGGTGTACTTGAGTCGTAGAAGGTGTCGTCGGAGTGTCGACTCGAGCGGCTCCGTCTTGATGATGAAGAAGTAGAATGATGTCGGCTTCTCATCAAGGCGCGTATCTCGTCCATTCTTGCATCATTCTCTTGCTTGTGAGCGTCGAACTTGTTGTCGAAGTAGTCTCTTATGCGTTGCTCGGAGAGTCGCAAGTCGGTGGCGAGGTTGTCGATGCGGTCGCTCATTGCTTGTTGTTCTTGGTGCAACGCTTCGTTGTGCACCAAAGAGGTGGCTCTTGGTGACGATGATGACATGTCGCCGTCTTGCTCGATGAAGAGTGGGTTGGTAGAGGTACTTGGCCTATCCATCATTCCAAGCAAAATGTGACTGGTAGAACGGAAAAGAACTTATATCAATGTACCTTTGACCGATGTTGAAGATGAATCAAGTTCACTCAAATGCGGACAATGAAATAGCACTATTGGTACCAATCCTTGTCGGTTCTCACACCTACACAAATAAGAGCTTATGGTGGAGCTTGGTGAGGATGGTGGCACAAAATTTGATGCAATTGTAAGTGGTGTCAATAATGTTGGAAAAGGTTCACAAATTTGCAAATGCAACAAGTAGACCAATAGCACGATATGGTACACGGAAACACACACGCAAATAGATAATACGGGGTTATGCAACCAAACATGAGCCAAAATGTGGAATTCACCAAGATGCTCTTGTTGCACAACACTAGAGAGACGCTAGCACGATTGCGCAATAGGCGGATACGCAAACTTGTGCACAACCTACTAGGCAAAATGCAACTATCTCTATCCCAATTATGCTATATGTATGGTATTTCAGTGCTATGATCCAAGATGATCCAATATGACAATCTTAATGTGGTATGATGCTATGGTTCTTGCTCATAAGCTCTTTGCTTATCTTTCTCTCTTTGCTTAAAACCTTGGGTGTCTCTTTCACTTTTGAGCTCTTTTCTCATGCAAAACTTCACGAACCAAGATAGCAATTGTGTATGCTATGACAACCTTGTGACACACAAGTGGATCCCAAGATATGCACCACTATGGTATGGTATGTATGCTATGGAGTATGACCACT
This sequence comes from Aegilops bicornis, assembly GCA_021605145.1. NCBI lineage: Eukaryota > Viridiplantae > Streptophyta > Magnoliopsida > Poales > Poaceae > Aegilops > Aegilops bicornis. Next base: position 393,078,712 of record CM038670.1, on the reverse strand, counting down.
ACATGTGATAGAGGCAAAGGTGTCCCGTCTTTCGATGAGATGTTGGTTTTCGCTTTGGAGGAAGTCGACTTTGACGATCCGACTACGAACGTGCGAGGACGTCGCGCCTTAGCAATCGCTAAACCAACTCCGAGAGGTTATTGACCACGCCGGAGCACGATCAACCTGACCACGAGGGTCTGTTTCCTCCGAGCAAACGAAGAACAAGCAAGAAACTGAGATTGCAATCTGGATATTGCGAATATAAGATGAAAGCTTTATTGATCAAGGTGGGGTTCTGTGACGCCTTTGTGCAGTCGTTGAACACAAACGGCACGCGAAGTTGCAGCTATGGCGAACTTTTAATCTAAACAAAACCCAAAGTCTAAACGACGCCCTAAGGGCTGTATATATGGAGAAAGAGGAGGAATTTCGTGGCCCTTGAGGGAGGGGTCGAAACCAACCCTAACTCTTGTTTCCCCACATACGGACTCTAAAAACAGCCTACACTTAAGTATTTTGAAATTACATGGGCCTGGCCCAATATTAAGGTGACGCAGCACCTAGAATAGCCTATGGACGAATATTGTGAAGTGGCATCTTGTATATTTCGTCCAAGGCCTCATGATCTCATTAGGGTGGCTTCAAAGTCCTGGAATCATCACTTGTAACTCCGTTCTTGTTCCCCTTACGCATGCCAACATCTCCATGCTTGAACTTGCTCCAAGGTTCATCTTTCTTGTCCATGGTAGGCCCTTCATTTGTAAGCAAAACAAATGTATCCAATTTAGGCAGCATCATATTCTCATGAACATTGAAATCGTTACCAAGAAACGAAAGTACCTGATAATTCAATTGGCGTGTGTGAGCTCTAGTAATTGGTCCAGTATGTATAGCAGCAGGGGCTGTGGGTGTAACAATGGTATTGATGTCCTCATCATCCTCCCCTTCTTGAAATGAAGTCGTCCTCGACGGAAACTCATCTTCCTCACCCAAATAAGGCTTCAAATCTGCAATGTTAAAAGTGGGACTAACCCCAAAATCTGCAGGCAGCTCAAGTTTATATGCATTATCATTTATTTTCTCTAACACCTTAAATGGACCATCAGCACGTGGCATTAGCTTTGATTTGCAAATTAGGAAACCTATCCTTACGCAAATGTAACCAAACAAGATCTCCAGGTGCAAAGACAACATGTTTTCTACCCTTATCTCCAGCAAGTTTATATTTAGCATTCATACGCTCAATGTTTTCCTTAGTTAACTCATGCATTTTTAAAACCAAGTCAGCACGTTCTTTAGCATCAAAATTAACCTTCTCCGAAGATGGAAGAGGCAACAAATCAATAGGTGCACGAGGTAGGAAGCCATACACAATTTCAAAAGGGCACATCTTAGTAGTAGAATGCAATGAACGATTATAAGCAAATTCAATATGAGGCAAGCATTCTTCCCACATTTTCTTATTATTCTTCAAAACAGCCCTAAGCATAGTAGACAATGTTCTATTGACTACTTCAGTTTGTCCATCGGTTTGGGGGTGACAAGTAGTACTAAAAGCAGTTTAGTCCCCAACTTAGCCCATAAACATCTCCAAAAGTGGCTAAGAAATTTAGTATCATGATCTGAAACAATAGTATTTGGCACACCATGCAAGCGAATAATTTCACGAAAGAACAAATCAGCAAAATTAACGGCATCATCGCTTTTATGACATGGTATAAAGTGTGCCATTTTCAAGAATCATCACGACAACAAATATGCTATCCCTCCCTTCTTTGTTCGAGGTAAACCTAAAACAAAGTCCATAGATATATCCTCCCAAGGAACACTAGGTACAGGCAAAGGCATATATAAACCATGAGGATTGAGTCGTGACTTAGCTTTTTGACATGTAGTGCAAATGAGCAACAACGCTCAACATCCCGTCTCATCTTTGGCCAAAAGAAATGTGTAGCAAGTATATCCTCCGTCTTTTTCACGCCAAAGTGTCCCATTAATCCTCCTCCATGCGCCTCCTGCAACAACAAAAGACGAACAGAGCTAGCAGGAATGCATAGCTTGTTAGCACGGAACACAAAACCATCCTTAATAACGAAATTGTTCCATGTTCTTCCTTCTTTACAATTCTGCATTACATCTTTAAAATCAGCATCATGCACATATTGATCTTTGATGGTCTCCAAACCAAATATTTTGAAGTCAAGTTGTGAAAGCATAGTATAGCTGACGAGACAAAGCATCGGCAATAACATTTTCTTTACCCTTCTTGTGTTTAATGACATAAGGGAAAGTCTCAATGAATTCAACCCATTTAGCATGTCTACGATTCAGTTTAGCTTGACTTTTAATATGTTTCAAAGATTCATGATCAGAATGTATAACAAATTCTTTGGGCCATAAATAATGTTGCCATGTCTCTAAAGTCCAAACAAGAGCATATAATTCTTTGTCATAAGTAGAATAGTTCAGACTAGGCCCACTCAATTTTTCGTAAAAATATGCAACAGGTTTGCCATCTTGTAATAACACACCTCCTAATCCAATTCCACTAGCATCACATTCAAGCTCAAAAGTCTTATTAAAGTCGGGAAGTTGGAGTAAAGGAGCATGTGTCAACTTATCTTTCAATACCGTGAAGGCTTCTTCATGCGGTACCCCAAACAAAAGGCACATCCTTCTTTGTAAGTTCATTGAGAGGTGCAGCAATGGTGCTAAAGTCTCTCACAAAACGCCTATAGAAACCAGCGAGTCCAAGAAAACTCCTCACTTGTGTGACCGTTTTGGGCTGCGGCCAACTCTCAATAGCTTCAATCTTGGCTTTATCAACTTCAATTCCTGTGGTGTAACAACATAGCCAAGAAAAGATACTCGGTCGGTGCAAAAGGTGCACTTCCCAAGGTTACCAAACAAGCGTGCATCACGTAGAGCATTAAAAACAGCACGTAAATGTTCCAAATGTTCTTCCAAAGATTTGCTATAAATCAGTATATCATCAAAATAGACTACCACAAATCGTCCAATGAAAGCACGTAAAACTTCGTTCATTAGTCTCATGAAAGTACTAGGTGCACTAGTTAACCCAAAAGGCATGACTAACCACTCATATAAACCAAACTGTTTTCCATTCATCTCCCAATTTCATACGAATTTGATGGTATCCACTACGCAAATCAACTTTGGAGAATATTGTAGAGCCACTCAATTCATCAAGCATATCATCTAGCCTAGGAATAGGATGACGATAACGAATAGTAATATTATTAATGCCTCTACAATCAACACACATACGCGACATACCATCCTTTTTAGGCACTAGTATAATAGGAACAGCACAAGGACTAAGAGATTCGCGTATATAACCTTTGTCGAGCAGCTCTGTACTTGGCGCATAATCTCCTTCATCTCCTCTGGATTGGTACGGTATGGTGCACGGTTGGGTAGCGATGCACCGGGAATTAAGTCAATTTGATGCTCAATCCCTCTAATAGGTGGTAATCCCGGTGGCACGTCTTGTGGGAAGACGCGTCGTGAACTCTGCAAAATGTTAGTGACGGCGGGGGGCAAAGAGGAAGGCACGTCCTCGAATGAAAATAATGCCTCTTTGCACACAAAAGCATAGCAAACAGATTTGCTAGAATCTAGCTCCTCAATATCAGATTTGGTGGCAAGTAAACATGCACTTTTCAGTTTAATTTCAGAAGCAACATTAGATGGTTTATTATTAGGCTTCATTTGTTGCTCAAATTTTTTGACACAATCTGATTTTCACTCTTATTTTTCTCCTGTTTTGCTTTATTAGCTCTATTAATATCATCTTTCAAAATTGAATCAGGAGTCATAGGAAGCAAAGTAATATTTTTATCCTTGTGAACAAGAGTATCTTGATTGTTTCTACCATGGTGTACAGAATTTTTATCAAATTGCCATGGTCTACCAAGTAATAAGGAACATGCTTGCATAGGTACCACATCACAATCAACATAATCAGCATATGTAGAGATACTAAAATACACACGAACAGACGTGTTACCTTAACCTTGCCGCTGTTGTTGAACCATTGGATGTAGTAAGGATGTGGATGTGGTCTTGTGGTGAGAGAAAGCTTCTCCACCATATCCATGCTAGCCAAGTTGTTGCAGCTCCCTCCATCTATGATGGCCTTGAATAGAACGTTCCTTCACAACTCCCTTTGTATGGAACAAGTTATGCCTCTGATTTTGCTCAGCTTGTGTAACCTGCACACTCAAAACACGTTGAGCAACTAAACATTCATACTGTCGGCATCTTGGCAGCCATGTATTGCGTCTCATGATCAGAATCATCTCCACCATGTTCTTCATGTGTAATAAGAGCCAAAGTCTCTTCATCATAGTCACTAGCGGACTCATACCCACCATCCTCGTGTAGCAATCATCACACGCTGAGATTGGCATTCTTCGGCAAAATGTCCTCTTCCCTTACAACGACGACAAATAATATCACTTGTGTGTCCTGTTGACGCCATGGAAGAAGAAGAGCTACGTGTAGGCCCAGCAGTGCGCTCTTGGCGAGATAGTGGTGGTTGTGCACCTTTCTTGTATCACGGTTGGAGGTGGCAGCCGGCGGAGGTGCCGGTGTAGTAGAGCGTGTGGAAGTAGATGATGCACGTGGTGTCCATGATGAAGGTCGACTGCGAGAAAAGTTAGTCCGCGCCAACGCCGTCGATCCTGCACTTCACGTTCAGCTTTACAAGCAAGATGGAATAATCGAGTGATATTAGTATAATCCTTGTAGTCTAGAATGGTCTGAATATCTCTATTTAATCCACCGGAAAAGCGTGCAAGCATAGCTTCATTCTCCTCAACAATACCACATCTAATCAAGCCGGTTTGTAATTCACGATAATATTCTTCTACGAATTTTTCCTTGTCTTAAGCGCTGCAATTTTTGAAGTAATTCACGTTGATAATATGGTGGAACCCAACTAGCACGCATAGCAGTTTTCAAAGCAGTCCAAGTAGCTGGAACAGGATATAATCTACAATGTTCAGACCACCAAACACATGCAAAGCTAGTGAAAGCACAAACAGCAGTGGGAACACGTCTCTCCTCAGGATATTGTACACATGTAAATCATTGTTCAGTTTCTAACTCCCAAGTAAGATATATATCAGGAACATATCTACCCTCAAATGGTGGAATATTCAACTTCAGTTTAGGGAGATGGTCATGATCTCGTACCTGAGGGGGAGCCCTAACATTGCCATTATTTGCATGTGGACGGCCAGGGTGGTTGTGGTCTTTGGTGGTTGTGGTCTTTGGTGGTTGCACTTGCACGTAGTTACGAAGTTGATCAACCTCATCCTCGTACTCTCTCACATAATCATCCTCCCCACATCAGCGGGGAGCCACGAAGTATCAACAATGACACCGGCAGCTTGGCGGTGAAGAGGGACACGGCTCGCTCGGCGGAGGGCTGTTTCGCGATGTGGAGGTAGTCGTTGTTGTTGTTGTAGAGGTGCATTAGGTGCAGCTTGATAGAGGCTAGGGTCCCAATCTTTCGATGAGATGATAACTATCGATTTGGTGGAGTCGACTTTGAAGATCCGACTACAAACGTGCACGACGTTGCTTCTTAGCAATCGCTAAACCAATCTCCTGAGGTTACTGACGATGCCGGAAGCACGGTCAGCCTGACCACGAAGGTCTATTCCTGCAAGCAATCGAAGAACGAGCAAGAATATGATAAAGCAATCTGAATATTGCGAATATATATGAAGTATTGATAATGGTGGAGATCCGTAAGCGTTCTTGGTGCAGTCGTTGGACACAAACGAAGTACACGAAGTTGCAATGGCTAACTTTTAACTAAACAAATCCCCAGGAAAAAGCTACTAGATGGATCTACTTATATAGGATCAAGGGGTGGCGGCCAAGGAGGTGGTAGGACGTACTAAGGCAGCCTAAAACTAACCCTAGGTCGTACAAGGCCAATGGGCCCAAGCGGAGGTGACGTAACACCTTTGGACTTGTAGTTTGACTCGGATTCTGCTGCAGCATCAGATTGTTTCGTCCATAACTCAACGCTCCGGACGAATTTGAAGGTGAATCCAATTGGGTTGGAAGGTGCACGAAATCTATTTTCCAACAAAAAGAATCACCCAATTTGGAGTCCGGATGAAAAAGTTATTGACGTTTTGAGTCAGGTATGTCTGTGCAGTCCGAATCTGAGTCCGTAACGTGAGAGACTTGGACTCTATCTTCTCTTGGTCCAAAAGTGACGTGAGAGGACTTTTGAACAGCACCTAAACTTCTCCTTTTCCATTATCTTCATATGTGTATTGTACAAATGTCACATACACCTACAATTAGACAAATCACAAAAGTATGTGATCTATTTTTGTTATGGATAACATAAATAGATTATTGAATAGTTTGCACTAGAAATCACCTGACAAATATGCATGTATGCAATATTTTTGGTCTTATCCAAGGTAGTCATGTCCTCATCATCCTCCACTTCTTGAAAACAAAGCCGTCCTCGGCGGTTCTTAGTCTGAAATGTGGCTAACAAAAGAGACAAGGTGTACATGTTGTATATGTATATGTCATCCATTTTATTTCCCTTGATTTTTGCACATATGACACATAAATAGATGAGTAACTTGCATAGTTCATAAAATCTAAAGCCAAAACATTATCACAAGAAGTAGAAGGCATGAAAATATTGCAACTCAGTTTGCACATATAAGTGAAGCTCTTATTCATTTCAAAAGATTGACAATGTTCATCATTAAACCATCCCAACATTGGTGAATAAACCTTACTTGCATCAAGTTTACATGCTACAACATGCTTAAATAAGTAAACATGCAATAAGTCATTCACAGAATCATCACCAAGATTAGAGGTCATATCAAAATGATTAAATATTGATTCTTTTGCATCAACAATTAATTCAATGGGTGCACTCAAAATTGTTGGTATTTCAGTTGTTTGATCACATGGCAAAGTCAAATTATCAATATAATCCTCTAAAATAGGTGGTGTGATCAAAGTAGTGGGTAGCTCAACACATGATGTATTCAAGTTAACTAGGCATGCATCATTCTCATGTAAAAGTGGAAAATCTGTACCTTTGTCATTACCTCTTATAGTCAACTCGAGATGATGCAGGCACTCTCGATGATGATGTGTCACATGGTGGAGATAATGTAGTCCTCGCAACAACGGATGTGGTTGTCATAGTACGCCTAGTAGTTGAATAAACATCTGTATCAACAGTTGGAATGTGCACCGTCTGTTGGTTCTCCTTGTGGGCAACACGTCGTTTTATTTCCTGTTCAGCTTTGCAAGCAAGACGAAACAAATGGTCCATAGGATAACACTCTTCATGAATTAGTATCTCCTGAATATTATGGTTTAATCCTCCCCAAAATCTATCCATAAAATCTTCTTCACTTTCTTCTAAAAATGAGTGCAACAAGGTAGTTTGTAAATCATCATAATATTTTGTTACGGTGTCACTACCTTGTTTTAAATGTTCCACTTTTTAATCATGCCACGAGTATAATAAAATCCATTTAATCTATCTCTCATGACATGTTTTAAATCATCCCAAGTATTAGGTACATAATCAGGGTGTAACCGACAATATTCACTCCACCAAACTAGAGCATAACCAAAGGTGAAAGAACCAACCGCAACCATAACTTTTTACGTTCATCAAAATTATGGGAAGCAAATATATTATTTATGTCTAACTCCCATTCAATATATAAAGGAGGTCTAAAACGGCCATTAAATGGTGGTATAGAAACATGAACCTGATCATGTGCATTTGGATGTTTGTGCACCTCTCGTGACGGTTGTGGTATTTGCATAGGTGGTGGCATGTCTCCGGGATCGACAAAGCCCATGAATTGACTCTGGATCCTGTCATGATTAGTAGAACAAGAAACAAAATCCAAAAATAATGTTTCTATAACTACTAGGATGTGGTGGTAAAACGCTCACGATAAAGCAAATATCAATGTCTTACAAGTTCTTACCATGCAGCGGTGACAGGCAACCAGCGGTGTCAAGTAACTCTGAAGATTGTGTAAAGAGATTGCGGGGAGCGTCACGTATACGGTGTAGAAATATGTGGAGCTGGGTTGGCTATATATGGTAGCAAAAGATTAGCAATAATTAATTCAAAGATGCAATGTTGAATAAACGCTCAACAGCAGATCTTGTCTTTGGTCCTAGGCTAGACCGGACTAGAGACGCGAGCCTAGAACACTAATGAGGTCACGGCGTAGCACAACTAGCATCAATGAAGGATAATGAGTAGCTCTAGATAGCAAGATATAAGTGAAGAGCACAACGGCGGTAAAGATAATGATGAAAAACAAGCGCCAAGCGGGATATACAACAACTCTCTCTCCGGTTTTCCTCTTGAAAAGTTTGAGCCAATTTTACGATAAATTCTTTCAAAGAATGCTACTAACTCAAGCTTTCCAATGCAAAAAGAATCACTCAATTCCGAGTTGATATGAGGAGTCAAAAATTCTAAAACTGATTTGAAAACTGGAATAAGCTGTGTTCACGAACTTGGAGGGCAAAAGACCTATTTAGGAGCCGATTTTGAGGTGCCAAATATTGAACTACCTTCTGCAACTATTTAGATGCGGCTCGTCTCTAGCTTTAATTTGAGTACTCATGAGCCAAAAGCGGACTTCGTATGAGGAAGTTATGCCTGTTTTCTTGAGCGATTGCACAAAACAGATTCCAATCCGAATTCAGCTACGAGATTGAGTCTAGATAGATCCAAACTTTGTTTTTTTTTCTTCTCTCTTTTTTTTCTCACACTTTTTTTTCCTTTTTCTTTCTTTCTTTTTTTTTTGTCTGACTTTTTTTTTTACTTTTTTTTTCTCTCTCTTTTTTTTTCTCTCCCTCTTTCCAAACAAACTAGATAAGATGCATATTGGATCAAGTGAAGATGTGAACGATCTCAACTATGATTATGACAATGAACGGTGGGTAGCACGTGGTGGAAATTGATGGATGGATGATGGTCAGCGGAAGGGATAACGATGCAGCGGCGTGACTAATGTGAACAGAACTCGAAACTCTAAGCGAACTAGACACTAAGACCAGCAACTCGACACGACGATGCAACCGATAATTCAATAATGCAAACAATGAAAAGAAAAGCTGTAAAGGCTCGATCGGCTTGGACAAAGGATGAATAAATCTAACTTTTTTTTTGTGGCTTTTTCTTGGACAACAGGTAAGAAAATAAATCTAATCTATGGATAATTGGAAATTCTCACCGAGCAACCTGAAAACTGATACCACTTGATAGAGGCTAGGGTGTCCCGATCTTTCGATGAGATGATAACTATCGATTTGGTGGAGACGACTTTGACGATCCGACTACAAACGTGCACGACGTTGCGCCTTAGCAATCGCTAAACCAACTCCACGAGGTTCTTGGCGATCTGGGAAGCACGATCGGCGACCACGAAGGTCTATTCACGCAAGCAATCGAAGAACGAGCAAGAATATGATAAAGCAATCTGAATATTGCGAATATATATGAAGTATTGATAATGGTGGGGATCCGTAAGCGGTCTTGGTGCAGTCGTTGGACACAAACGAAGTACCACGAAGTTGCAATGGCTAACTTTTAACTAAACAAATCCCAAGGAAAAAGCTACTAGATGGATCTACTTATATAGGATCAAGGGGTGGCGGCCAAGGAGGTGGTAGGACGTCCCAAGGCAGCCTAAAACTAACCCTAGGTCGTACAAGGCCAATGGGCCCAAGCGGAGGTGACGTAACACCTTTGGACTTGTAGTTTGACTCGGATTCTGCTGCTGACATCAGATTGTTTCGTCCATAACTCAACGCTCGGACGAATTTGAAGGTGAATCCAATTGGGTTGGAAGGTGCACGAAATCTATTTTCCAACAAAAAAATCACCCAATTTGGAGTCCGGATGAAAAAGTTATTGACGTTTTGAGTCGTATGTTTGTCTTGATCCGAATCTGAGTCCAGAACGTGAGAGACTTGGACTCTATCTTCTCTTGGTCCAAAAGTGACGTGAGAGGACTTTTTGAACAGCACCTAAACTTCTCCTTTTCCCTTATCTTCTTATGTGTATTATACAAATGTCCCATACACCTACAATTAGACAAAACACAAAAGTATGTGATGTATTTTGTTACGGATAACATAAATAGATTATTGAATAGTTTGCACTAGAAATCACCTGACAAATATGCATGTATGCAATATTTTTGGTCTTATCCAAGGTAGTCATGTCCTCATCACAGCCGGTGGTGGTGGTGGTAGACGCGCGAGCAATTCATTAAACTTGTTATCGAGCTTTGTTTCGAACGCCTTCTCAATGCCATCTATCTTCTCCATGGCCTCTTCAAATCTATTTAGAACATCTTCCACCTGCCCACTCATCATTTGTTGAAACTTATCATGTAGCGCTTTGTTTGTCATGTTCTCCCGGTCGGTCTAAATCGGCTTGTGATCCTGCCATGGTTAGCGACAATAGAAACACACAAGAATATGATTCGACAGGACTACTAGGAAGTGGTGGTGGTGGTGTGGCGGACGATCACAAATCCGTCAAGCAAATCTCAAATTCTTACCAGTTCTTACCCAAAGAAGAGGCGGTGATCGGCAACCGATGTAGTCAAAACTCTCAAAGCTTGGATAGAGCGATTACGGGGAGAGTCAAGCATACGATGTAGATGTATGTGGAGCTGGGAAGGCTTATAATATGGTAGCAAAAGGGTCAGCAATAATCAATTCAGAGATGCAAAATTGAATAAGCGCTCAACGCCAGATCTTGTCGGGTCCTAGGCTAGACCGTGCTAGAGACGCGAGCCTAGAACACTAACAAAATCACGGCGCTGCACGGAAACAAAGGAAAAGCACACTCTGGAATTTTTTTTTTCGCTCTTTTTTTTTGCGCTGCTCTTTTTTTTTGCGAAAAATCACTATAATGGCGAGTGTCTCAAAACTCTTCCCAGGTCAAACTGACAGGATGGGCATGAAATTTTTTCGACCAAATTTTTTTTTTTCGACTGCCCGGACCCAAAAACTAGAAACGGGTCAAAAAAACTTTCTATAATGGCGACTGTCTCAACACGCTTAGAAACACCTAAAAATAGGATAGCCAGAAATTTTTTCGACAAGTGCGTTTTCGGAAAATTTTGGGCCTAAACGGAGGGTGGTTTCCGAAACCTACGCAGACAAGGAAACACGAATCGGAATTTAGATGGATCTCGAAAACAAACCTAATATGGGAAGAACTCGGATTGGTGGTGGATATATGGTGGTGGTATATGGCAGCGGTGGTGGTATATGGTTATGGATTGGTGGTGGTATATGGATACGGATTGGTGGTGGTATATGGATACGGATTCAGAGCGGTGGTGGATAAGAAGGGTGGTAGATGGCAAGGCGATGATGATGGTGCTTGGCGGTGTGACAACTTATGACGAACTCGAAACTCTAAAAGACTAGACTCTAAGACCAGCAACTTGACACGACGATGCAACATAAATTCAACAAAGCAAAAACCCTAAAAAGATTATGCGAAGGCTCAGATTGGTTCGGATATGATGAACTAACCCTAATTTTTTGTGGCTTTTTCGTGGCCTTTAGGTATGAAGAACAGACTCGATCTAATCTATGAAAAGCTGTAAAATCTCACCGAGCAACTTTGAAAATCTGATACCACTTGATAGAGGCAAAGGTGTCCCGTCTTTCGATGAGATGTTGGTTTTCGCTTTGGAGGAAGTCGACTTTGACGATCCGACCATTTAACGTCTTGAGGACGTCCGCGCTTTAGCAATCGCTAAACCAACTCCGAGAGGTTATTGACCACAGAGCACGATCAACTCGACCACGAGGGTCTGCTTTCCCGCGAGCAAACGAAGAACAAGCAAGAAACCGAGATTGCAATCTGGATATTGCGAATATAAGATGAAAGCTTTATTGATCAAGGTGGGGTTCTGTGGCGCCTTTATGCGGTTGTTGAACACAAGCGAAATGCTGCGAAGTTGCAGCTATGGCGAACTTTTAATCTAAACAAAACCCAAAGTCTAAACGACGCCCTAAGGGCTGTATATATGGAGAAAGAGGAGGAATTTCGTGGCCCTTGAGGGAGGGGTCCGAAACCAACCCTAACTCTTGTTTCCCCACACATCTGGACTCTAAAACAGCCTACACTTAAGTATTTCGAAATTACATGGGCCTGGCCCAATATTAAGGTGACGAGCACCTAGAATAGCCTATGGACGAATATTGTGAAGTGGCATCTTGTATATTTCGTCCAAGGCCTCATGCTCTCATTAGGGTGGCTTCAAAGTCCTGGAATCATCACTTGTAACTCCGTTCTTGTTCCCCTTAGCATGCCAACATCTCCATGCTTGAACTTGCTCCAAGGTTCATCTTTCTTGTCCATGGTAGGCCCTTCATTTGTAAGCAAAACAAATGTATCCAATTTAGGCAGCATCATATTCTCATGAACATTGGAATCGTTACCAAGAAACGAAAGTACCTGATAATTCAATTGGCGTGTGCGAGCTCTAGTAATTGGTCCAGTATGTATAGCAGCAGGGGCTGTGGGTGTAACAATGGTATTGATGTCCTCATCAACATGTGCACAAGTCACGTTGCCGGAAATACTCAATGGCTAGTCTCGACGGGTAAGCTACGCAAAATGAGGCAATGTGGGTTATCAATGCAATTGCAAGGTATGACAAAGATGTCGTCGAAGTTACCGTCCTTGCGATGATGACTAGTCGATGTAGATGAGCGGTGGTGATGATGAATTGAGCGGTACCTAGATAGCGAAACACAATAGGATACGGAAACCACAACTCAAAATCTCAAGGACCAAAATGTGTCAAAATCGTCATCGGAAGTATCGTGGAAGATTTTTGGTGTATGTGGGTTTGGGAGATGTGGTGGGAGGTGGGGTTGTGGTGGTGGCGAACTGAAAATTCAGTGTCGTCGAGTTGAGCGGACGTCCGGTTTTGCGGTCGTCCGTGCCGTCGGACGTCCGATGCTTGCCGGTCGTCCGGTGCACAGGAGATTTTAAGACGCAGGAAGAACTGCTTTCGGTTTCGGGGTAGGAGATGATAGTGAGAATTAATCGAGGGGTTTTGTGGATGGAAAAGGGTGGGGAAGGTGGGGAAAGCTAGATCCACACGTAGCAACACAAATCCATGGACCAAATCCAACAAAATCTCAACTCACAAACAAATCACAAAAAAAAAATTTGGGGCTATTTTTGTGGGGAATTTTTCGAATTAGGACAAAAACAACAAAATCAAGCTAGAAAAAGAGGGGTAGGGGCTCCAAGAACGTGATCAACGTGGCTCATGATACCAAGATGATGTAGGCGGAACCCTACATGGATGATCTTTCACGTTGGAGCGGAACCTACGGAGAATCACGAAGAATACGTGGAAGAACACGAGGAAATCACGGGGAGGAACGAGGGAAAACACTCAACCAACAAGGAATAGGTCACACAAGTGCTAGATCAAAGAACACAAAGAGATACACGAGGTCCATGGTCAACAAAGGTAAGGATACACGAGTAGCCGTTCTTCTCCAAGAGGAGGTCTTGATGGGGTCCACCCTAGGAGGGGTTCTTGATTCCGCTTGGGGGATCTTCTCCGAAGAGGTCCTGAGCTCCGAGGAGAAGTAGCCAAGTGGATGAGCAAGGCTCTCACACAAACATGAGCTAAACCTAAGCTACCTTAGCTAGGAGGAGGAGGGGTTCTATTTATAGTCTTAGTGAAAAAGGGGCGAAGTGAAGGGGTACATGGGCTTGACGGCTATCTTGTGAGACAGTCTGGACGTCCGGTGGCTCGGGAGGTACAGTCGTCCGGTGGCGCCGGACGTCCATTGGATCGATTCTGTGAAAGGCGGCGCTGGTCGTCCGGTTTCTTGGACTTCCGCTGATTTGGTTGGTCGAGGGCACCGGACGTCCATTGAGGCCGGGCGTCCGGTCGCCGGTCGTCCGTTGGCACGGGCCGTCCTCAGATTCGGCTCGGGTCTTGAGGGCGGTCGTCCGTGGAGGTCAGACGTCCTCTCTGTGAGGTGTGGTCGGTCGTCCGGTCCGGCCGGACGTCCGCTTCTTGAAACTTGGTAGCCGGACGTCCGGTCCCGACCGGTCGTCCGGTGGCTGAGTTTTCTCCGGTAGCTCCTCTTCTTGTCCTTTGCGGTTGGTAACCGTCTCCTTGTCCTTTGGATGTAGATGCACCATGGCTTTCCTCCGTGTACTGATCACACACAAAGTGTCCATATGAGGTAGTAGCCAAGTCTCGTGAGTAGAGAGAGGAAGTTCGGAAAGGAGCGAGTTCACCTTATCTTCGATAGCCTTGGCTCTAGCTCTTGTCATGGGCCCAAGTGGCGTTGAGGAAGATGTAGACACGTCCATGGGGATGAGCGAGGGATGCTCCGCATCAGAGATGGAAGCCCTTGAGCAAGTGGCCATGCACCGGCAAGTGAACGAAGATGAAGATGATCAAGTCTTTTGCGATGAGGATTCGAGCCCCGCTCTCGTTGTCTCCAAGGTCTTGACACTGGATGCCAAAGATGCCACATCTTCCACACAAAGGCGGCATCAGCGGAAGGTCCGTCAAGGTCATCATCGATGGAGGTAGTTGCCACAACTTGGCAAGTGAAGAACTATGTTCCAAACTTCAATTGGTCAAGAGGAAGCACCCGCACCTACAAGATTCAATGGCTAAGTGACTCACGGCACTATCTGAGTCGAGCATACGGTCCAAGTCTCCTTCAAAATCGGTGCTTATGAAGACACGTTGGAATGTGATGTGGTCCCAATGACCGTTTGCCACCTACTTCTAGGTCGACCATGGCAATTCGTAGTGGTGTCATCCACAATGGGCGCACCAATCACTATAGCTTCAAGATGAAAGGGAAGGAATATGTGCTACGACCTATGTCTCCTACTCAAGTGATAGCCGACAAGCAAGCCACCCATCATAGAGACAAAAGTGAGAAAGTGATCAACCCAAAAGTGAGTGAGAGCCACAAGCCAAACTTGAGCGCCTCTTCGCCTAGAGAGAAAAACCTCATCCTATTTGCCACCAAAAGTGAGATGAGAGAAGTGTGTGAGAACCCATCGAGTGTGATGCACTTTGTCTTTGTGTGCAAGGATGGAGAACCAAAAACTAACACCATTCACGAGCTACCTTTGGTGTTTCAATCTCTTTTGCAGGAATTTCAAGATGTTTTCCCCGATGAGCTACCTCGGGTCTACCTCCTCTTGAGGCATTGAGCATCGAATCGACCTCATCCGGAGCGCCTCTACCAAACAAAGCTCCATACCGAGTCAATCCCGAAGAAACCAAGGAGATTCAACGGCAAGTACAACAACTAATCGACAACGGTCATGTGCGTGAAAGCTTAAGCCCTTGTGCCGTTCCGTTATACTTGTGCCTAAGCCCGATGGAAGTTTTCGCTTGTGTTCCGATTGTAGACCTATAAATGCGATCACCGTCCGCTATAGGCATCCCATTCCTCGCTTAGATGATATGCTTGATGAACTTAGTGGAGCCAACTTTTTCTCAAAAATTGACCTTAAAAGTGGCTATTATCAAATCCGCATACAAGAGGGTGATGAATGGAAAACTGCTTTCAAAACCAAATTTGGTTTATATGAATGGTTAGTGATGCCTATGGGTCTTTCGGAGGCTCCCGGTACTTTCGTGCGTCTTATGCATCATGTGCTTCGTCCTTACATTGGAGTCTTCGTTGTGGTTTACTTTGATGATATTCTTGTGTTTAGCAAAACCATGAAAGAGCACATCAATCATGTAAAATTTGTGTTGCAAACTCTTCGCAAGGAAAGCCTTTATGCAAACTTGAAAAAATGCACTTTTGGAGTTGACAAAGTGGTTTTCTTGGGTTTTGTGGTATCCTCAAAGGTTGTCCATGTTGATGAATCTAAAATTGAAGCAATTAAAACTTGGCCCCAACCCACCAATTTGCAACAAGTGCGAAGTTTTCTTGGTCTTGCGGGTTTTTATCATCGCTTTGTAAAAGATTTTAGCACAATTGCCGCTCCTTTGCATGCCTTGAGTAAGAAGAATACTCCCTTTGTTTGGGGAACTTTGCAATCAAGCGCTTTTGATGAGCTCATGTCTTTGCTTACTCATGCTCCGATTCTTGCTTTGCCCAATTTTGACAAATCTTTTGAGGTTCATTGTGATGCAAGTGGTTCCGGAATTGGCTGAGTTTTGATGCAAGAAAAAGCGAGCCATTGCTTATTTTAGTGAAAAACTCTCCGGTGCTCAACTTAATTATCCCATCTATGACAAAGAATTGTATGCTTTAGTGCGTGTGCTACATGTTTGGGAACATTACCTTAGACCTCATGAGTTTGTCATCCATACCGATCATGAAACGCTTAAGTACCTCAAAGGTCAAACCAAATTAAACAAGCGTCATGCAAAATGGAGTGAATTTATTGAATCTTTTCCTTATGTGATCAAGTACATTAAGGGTAAAGAAAATGTACTTGCCGACGCGCTTTCACGCATATGCATGCTTGTCACTCAACTTGAGTTGAATGTTATTGGTTTTGAGCATATAAAAGACTGGTATGAGCATGATCCATCTTTTGCTTCTCCTTATGCTAAGTGTTTGACGCATACTTCTTGGGAAAAATATTACATCAAGGATGGTTATCTTATGAGAGCTAACAAACTATGCATTCCCGAGTCTTCTCTTCGTTTGCTCCTTTTGCAAGAGGCTCATGGAGGCGGACTCATGGGACACTTTGGACGCGACAAGACATTCGCCTCGCTCTCCGACAACTACTTTTGGCCCAAGATGTTCCGCGACGTCTCACGCTTCACCACCCGATGCTATACATGTCGCAAAGCTAAGTCTAAAGCTCAATCTCATGGTCTTTACATGCCTCTTCTGATGCGGAGCATCCCACGCTCATCCCCATGTACACTCCATCTACTCTCCAAGCCCCAAGGACACATAAGATGAGACCTCGACTATGCGCCATTGGACCTAAGGTGAACTCGCTCCTTTCCGAATCGTCCCTTTCGCATGTAAGACATGGATGCTACTTCAAGCGCGGACATTGTGCATACTCAGTACACCCGAGGAGATCATGGAGAGCCCAAGGACCAAGGCCAAGCGTCTTGTGAGGCGAGGGAAGGAGAAGGAAGAAAGGACAGACAGCCGGACATCCGGCCCTTGGCAGGACATCCGGCCCTTCCGAAGCCGGACATCCGGCCCGGCCCGGACATTCGGCCCCCATCACAGCAGTATAAAGCTGAGGGCCCGGACATCCGGCCCAGGCCCGGACATCCGGCTCTTAGGAAGCCGGATATCCGCCCCTCACCCGAAATCCGCCCCCCTCACCGATTGCATTTGGAAGACCCCAGGCCGGACATCCAGCCCCTAGCGGGACATCCGGCGTCTCGAAAGCTTGGGACATCCGGCCCGACGCCCGACATCCGGCCTCCCCACGCCTCTGTGATGCATCGAGGACTTGTCCCTTGTACCCCTCGCCCCAAGACTATATATACTTCATCCCTTCCTCTTTTTAGGGTTAGCTTAGGTTTAGCTCATGTTTGTGCGAGAGCCTTGCTCATCCACTTAGTTACTTCTCCTCGGAGCTCGGGACCTCTTGGAGAAAGATCCCCAAGCGGATTCAAGACCCCCTTCTAGGGTGGACCCCATCAAGACCTCCTCTCGGAGAAGAACGGCTACTCGTGTATCCTTACCTTTGTTGATTGTGGATCATATGTACCTCTTTGTGTTCGGTGATCTAGCGCTTGTGTGATCGATCTCTTGTTGGTTTAGTGATTCCTCTCTCGTTTTCTCCGTGTTTCCCTCTTGTTCTTCCGCGTGTTCTTCGTGATTCCCCGTAGGATCCGCTCCAACGTGAAAGATCGTCCACGTAGGGTTCCGCCCTACATCATCTATGGTATCAGAGCTTAGGTTGATCACGTTTTTGGAGCCCCTACCCCTCTTTTTCTAGCTTGATTTTGTTGATTTCGTCCTAAATCCGAAAATCCCCACCAAAAATAGCCCCAAATTTTTTGTGATTTGTTAGTTTTGATGATGTTTTGTTGATTTTGATCCATGGATTTGCTTGGTTTCGAGTGGATCTAGCATTTCCCCAAGTTTCCCCACTTTCCATCCACGAAATCTCTCCAATTTTGACCTTGAAATCATCAATTTCCGCCCCAATTCGAAAATTTCCGCCCCAAACGAGATCGGGATCCGTCGGGCGGACATCCAGAACCTCAGGCGGACATCCGAACCATCCGGCCCCAAGCCGGGACATCCGGGCCTGGAGCGCCAAATCAGCTCGGTTACGGACATACACCCCGAAATCCGGCCCTAACCCGGATATCCGGCCCTGTGAGTTCTGTTTTTCCGTTTCACCGCTTTGTCCATAACTAATTCATCCGGAGTCCGATTTTGACGTTCTTTACCTCGTTTTGAAGCTCTTGACATCCCCCTTCCCATAAAAATACTACCATCACCATTTGGCTCCATCAAATTTTGTGAACTTTGGCATCTTTGCCTAGGGCTTCCGCCACATCCTCCGCATAACCACCACCGACTTCCGCAACCTAACCAATTTTGTTCCCCATAGCATTAGTGGTTGCTTGAGTAGTGATTCGTGTCTCCTAAGGTGTTTGACTACTTAGGGACGATTGCTTCTTCATCAACCACCACCACCACTTCCAAATAGGCGTACCCACGGACACTTCGCCCACACCCCCAACTTAACCCAATTTTGTTTGAGTTGTGGCTTGTGTCTCTTAAGGTGTTTCGGCTACTTAGGGACGACAACTTCAACTCCGACACGTGTATAGCCCATCATTCCACTTCCGCATTGCCAAGTGCAAATCACCACCGCTTTCCGCTACCACCTTTTGACATTTGTCATTTGAGATTTTGAGTTTGCGGTTTTCCGTTTCCTAGGGTGTTTGGCTAACTAGGAGCGGCTATACATCAAGAACACCGCCACTCATCATCGCCAAGGACGGTAACCTCGACGACACCATTGTATTTTCCCATTGCAAATTGCATTGATAACCCCTAGCCCATTCTGCGTTACTTGCCTATCGAGACTAGCCATTTGAGTATTGCCGGCAACGTTACTTGTGCACATTAGTGATCATGCCTTCCATTACATACCATACCATATCATATTGGTATCATATCATCCATTGTGTCTCAAGTTTGTTCCGCATATACACAATTGCTATCTTGGTTTGTGCATTGTGCAAAGTGGCCATACAAAAAAAAGAAATAAAGCTTTTAAGCAAAAGAAAGAGAGCAAAGAAGCTTGTAAGCAAGTGCCATAGCATCATACCATATTGCATATAAGATTGTCATACTTGATCATCTTGGATCAACACATCGAAACACCATACATATAGCATACTTGGGTAGAAGTCGTTGCATTTTGCTTAGTAGGTTGTGCACAAGTTCGTATCCGCCTATTGTGCAATCGTGCTAGCGTCTCTCTAGAGTTGTGCAACACGAGCGTTTTCCGTGGATTCCACATTTTGTGCTCATTCCTTGGTTGCACGACCCCATTTATCTATCCGTGTGTGTGTTTTCGTGTGCCATTCTTTGCTATTGGTCCATTTGTTTCGCTTGCGAATTTGTGAATCTCTTTCAACATTATTGACTCTTGCTAACATTTTGCATTAAATTTTTGTGCCACTATCCTCACCGAGCTCCTCCATAAGCTTTACTTGTGTAGGTGTGAGAACCGACAAGGATTGGTACCAATAGTGCTATTTCATTGTCCGCATTTGAGTGAACTTGATTCATTGTCAACATCGGTCAAGGTACATTGGTATAAGTTCTTCTCTTTCTCCCACTCATATTTGCTCGAGTCTTGTGATGGATAGGCAAGGCATTTCATCTCCGGTCTTCGACAACAACGACGGCGTGAACAACTACATCACTAAAGCGTCTCTCTTTGATCTACAACGACAAGTGCAAGGCACACAATCAAGATTGCGAGAGCGCATCGAGAACATCTCCATCGACATTCATCACTCCGAAGCAAGGAGAAGGGACTACTTCGACAAGAAGCTTGCCGCACATAAAGAGGAGCAAGATGCAAGGATGGAGGAGATTCGGGCCTTGATCAAGTCTTCTTCCCCTTCGTCATCTTCGGTGGCGACATTCAAGCCACAAATCTTGAATGGCATAAGCGGCGCAAGTGCACATCGTCCTCGTCCACATCTACATGGCGACCACCATCACGTTCGTGATCAACATCGTCATGAAGGGCAAGTCACCTCAAGCATCATGTGCCTGACGACGACGAGCGACATCTACTACGAGCTCAAGCACGACAACGACATCATCATCATGAAGATGCTCCTGGCGCAAATGCACAAGTCCCAACAAGCCCTACTTCACGCCAAGTCGAAGCTTCATAAGCACAAGAGAAGACCGCGAGGCGAGCACCACCAAGGCGGCGCTACGGCTACATCAACCACTTGGCATCTTCGCCAAGTTTTCTCAAGGCATCTTCGCCTTTGGACGTACGGCTTCTTCGCCTACTTCCCACGATTACGCGTACAACAACTTCTTCAAGTCCAAGGGGACCACCTACTGACCGAGGTCGACACTTCCATCTTGAAGCCTCTCAAGGAAGATGGCCGAGCATGGGAAACTCCCTTGGTCATGGAGGCGAGCTATGAGGTGCCACATCATATGGGCCTCCAACACCAAGGCGGTGACACGGCCCAGTCGAGCAAGGGCCATCCCTTCGACCACGGCTGACGGCGCGAACCTCTTCAACAACATGAAGACAACGCCCACTTTGGACTCATACTCCGAGTCAAGCTACGCGACAGCGCATGGAGACATTGCACCTACATCTCTCAGACACCCATATATGTCGAGATGCCCCAATTGCCATGTGAGGAGAGCCACCACCCCATGAGTGACATGAGTGACTCCACCATACGTGACATTGAGAGCATTTCCTATGAAAGGATGAGTGTGACCACCACTAGCCCCACACATGAGAGCATGCCACACATCCTATGTGAGGTTGAGCGCCATTTGAGTGACTCCACCCACCATACGAGGGAGAGCATCCTTGAGGGAGTGAGTGAGCCACAACACTTAGTGAGTGAGGTAGTTGACACGACACATGAGGCCACTATGATTTCTAACGACTTAACCTCTACTCCTAGTGTGTTTTTCTTCTTTGGTGCTAGGTCTCCTACATGACGACATGCCTATCCTTGACGAGTCTATTCCTCCATTAGAGACAACGATGGCCATGGTGGATGATGATGAACCCCCCACATGGTTCCATCAAGATGAAGATGACAACGAAACGATCTTCAACACCGCACCTACAACACATGAGCGACGCTCCAAAGGTAACATAGGTGATGGTGCTTCTCTTGTCCCACTAGTGGACTCTCTTGACTTCGATTGCTCCCATGATGTTGACCCACCTATTACCATGCTTCATGCTAGTGAAACTTCTTCATGCCTTGACTTACCTATTTATGATGAATATGATGATGAGCATGTTGAGTTGCCTAGTTGTGATGCTATGCTTCATAGGATATCTTGTGAAAATTCTA
Organism: Aegilops bicornis; assembly: GCA_021605145.1. Classification (NCBI taxonomy): domain Eukaryota; kingdom Viridiplantae; phylum Streptophyta; class Magnoliopsida; order Poales; family Poaceae; genus Aegilops; species Aegilops bicornis. Next base: position 393,057,092 of record CM038670.1, on the reverse strand, counting down.
TTGGTCACTTCATGTTTGACAATCCATTGACCTTGTCATATGCTATGAGTGAGATCTCCCATATTGCATCATTACAATCTCAACATCGTAACTATGCATGCCCCATTAAAATAAATCCCATTTGCACTTATGGCATAGATGACGAGATGATGGTCATTGGCTTTTGTTTTTCATGTGATGATATTGACATGCTTCCTTTACATGATTTGGGCAATTCATCTACTATACCATGCCATGATCACATTGTTCCAAATATGCATTGTTTTGGATGTTGTCAATATTCTCCATGTGATGTTTCCATTAATGCTCATGAGGAGACCCCCATAGTTTCCTCATGCATATTAGGAGATTTTGATTCATCCCATCCTTTGCATGATTTCCATGATTGCTTGAACCATATGCATTCCATGAATAACAATGCTCGACATATTTCCCATGATGCACTACATAATTTGAGTCTCCATTATGCTATACATAACAACAAACCTATCATGATGGATGACATGTTTCTATATCACGCATCTCATTTATTTGAGCATTGGATATTTTGTGCTAACCGACACATGCACGTATGCATCATGATGGATGATGTGTACGTCTACCACGCACACACAATTTTCTCTTTGTGTTTGTTTTGTGTAGGTACCCACATACACTCGTCAACATCTCAATCCCATGAGTTAATGAAACGAGCTCTTGAGAGCAATGATGCTTTGGGATCCCGTGGACTATCCTTACCACCGTTCCCTTGGCGCAAGGACTACGCATCTCTTCTACTTGGCTCTCACACGGCTATGGGCTATTTACCACTTGTCACCTTATGCTCATTTTCCCGTGTTCACTTTGCATGTTATGCTTGCTCCTATGCCTTTGCCATGCAATTGTGACCCTTGCTTGCATATACCCATGATTCACCATTATGCTACTTCTATGTGTATTTGCATGCTTGGTGGAGATCCTTGTTGCTTTTGCCATGATTATCATGTGCCCCATGCTATTGTTGATTGTTGTGTTGGGAGAGTCATGATGTCCCATTGCTATTTACATACGGCCTCTCGCCAATACATTGATGATAATTTTCTCATATCTTGCTTTCATGCTTGTGCTATGCCATGTGAATTATTCATGACCACTATTTGCACATATGACATGCTTGCCATGATTCCTTCTAGTATGTTGCATCTTCGCACTACTAGCTTGCTTGACTTGTTCGCTATGATTGCTCGCTATGTTGCATCACCCATATTCCACTATCACTTGCTTTCTTGGGTTGATGACATATATGCTCATGCCTCTCACATGATATATCTTGATCATTGTCTCTTGTGTCCATTAGTTGCCTCTCTCATATCCACTTGTATTGAGTGCAACCATACTATGATTATTGATCTTGGAGACTTTGACATATTACTTGTGATGCATGCTTGTTTGATTGCGCCTATTGCATTTGGTTGTTCTTGCATCATATGCCTCCATACTATGAAACGCTCCCTTGTACTTTCTTATGATATGAATGATGAGAACACTTGTTGGGTATCTTACCACTCGAATGATAGGTTTTGCATTTCCGCTAACCTCATTTGTTTTTCCGAGTGTTTGTCATGTTCTTTCATTTTGGAGGTGACACAAAGGCGATGCCGTTATCGACAACTTGGTCATGCGAAGGCATACACGATGCACAACACCAACATTTGCGAGAACATTCATAAGGTGAACTCCTTCTCTTTGAGCCATCCTCAACACGCATATTGGATGGGTCACTCTTTCATTGTTGTTTCCTTCTTGTTGTGTACATGTTACATCTATTGGACGGAGGGCGACATTGGAGATTGGCTCTATGGACCTTTTCATTGAGGAGCGCTTGGACTTATTGGATGCACCTTCGGTTTTACACTCTTGCCACAACATCGATCATTGGTATACCAACACCTCCATATTTGTTGATTGTGCTCATACTCATGCTCGATGGACATATGATACTCACCATAAGTTTGCACCCTATGCATGGATTGACTCACATTATGATTGCCTTGTTCAATCTTGTATTCCCATGTCATCCATGATATATGAGCTTGTTCATTTTCTTAGCAAATTTGTTGTGATCTTCCTTGATGGCATATTCATACATCATCATCATATTGCCCATCATCAATTGCATGATATCATACACATGTTGAGCATCCATTGCCATATTCATGCTATTGATAAACCGTCTCACTATGACATCATTTTGCACCGTGGTTGCATTCATCATACTCACAACACATTTGTGTGCACAATGATTGCATTTCCTCCTATGAATGCTTTGCATCTCATTCTAGATAATCTTGATAAGCTTCATGCGCTTTGTCACGACCAATCTTGCCACACGAACTCATTCTTACATGATGGACACTTTGTGTGCGCTAACCATTGTATTTCCGAGTGTTGCTTGTGTTTGCTTTTTTTGCATGTCTATCACTCCGGCGACACCGTGGACTACTTGGATTGCGCCATGTCTTCAACTTCGTCCAACTACAAGTCCGTCTACGACAACCGTTTCCATGGTGATGAGGATCACGATCCGAGGTCGGATCTTTCCCAAGGGAGGGAGATGATGCGGAGCATCCGCTCATCCCCATGTACACTCCATCTACTCTCCAAGCCCCAAGGACACATAAGATGAGACCTCGACTATGCGCCATTGGACCTAAGGTGAACTTCGCTCCTTTCCGAATCGTCCCTTTCCGCATGTAAGACATGGATGCTACTTCAGCGCGGACATTGTGCATACTCAGGTACACCCGAGGAGATCATGGAGAGCCCAAGGACCAAGGCCAAGCGTCTTGTGAGCGAGGAAGGAGAAGGAAGAAAGGGACCAGGACAGCCGGACATCGGCCCTTGGCGGACATCCGCCCTTCCAAAGAAGCCCGGACATCCGCCCCGGCCCGACATCCGGCCCCCATCCTGGCAGCCAAGCTACAGGGCGGACATCCGGCCCAGCCCCGGACATCCGGCCCAGGGCCCCGGACATCCGGCCCAGGGCCGGACATCCGGCTCTTAGGAAGCCGGATATCCGGCCCCTCGCCCGAAATCCGGCCCCCCTCACCGATTGCATTTGGAAGACCCACGCACCGGACATCCGCCCCCTAGCCGGACATCCGGCGTCTCGGGAAAGCCCGGGACATCCGGCCCGACGGACATCCGGCCTCCCGCCACCTTGGTGCATCGAGGACTTGTCCCTTGTACCCCTTCTCCCCAAGACTATATATACTTCATCCCTTCCTCTTTTTAGGGTTAGCTTAGGTTTAGCTCATGTTTGTGTGAGAGCCTTGCTCATCCACTTGGTTACTTCTCCTCGGAGCTCGGGACCTCTTGGAGAAGATCCCCCAAGCGGATTCAAGACCCCTTCTAGGGTGGACCCCATCAAGACCTCCTCTCGGAGAAGAACGGCTACTCGTGTATCCTTACCTTTGTTGATTGTGGATCATATGTACCTCTTTGTGTTCGGTGATCTAGCACTTGTGTGATCGATCTCTTGTTGGTTTAGTGATTCCTCTCTCGTTTTCTCCGTGTTTCCCTCTTGTTCTTCCGCGTGTTCTTCGTGATTCCCCATAGGATCCGCTCCAACGTGAAAGATCGTCCACGTAGGGTTCCGCCCTACATCATATTCCTATTCCATATCAACCATGGGAAGACATTAGTATGGTTTTTGTACTTGGTTTGCCTAGGACTCAAAATGGCAAGGATTCCGTGTTTGTTGTTGTGGATAGATTTTCTAAGATGGCACATTTTATTCCTTGCAACAAGATAGACGATGCTTCACATGTTGCAAATCTCTTTTGTAGGGAAATCTTGCGACTCCATGGCGTACGAAAGACAATCGTCTCTGATCGTGACGTCAAGTTCTTGAGTTACTTTTGGAAGACCCTATGCGCCAAACTCTGAATAAAGCTCTTGTTCTCCTCGGCATACCATCCTCAAACCGACGGCCAAACGGAGGTGACGAACCGCACATCCACTCTACTTCGTGTCTTGATCAAGAGGAACATCAAGGAATGGGAAGCATGTCTACCCATCGCCGAGTACGCCTACATCCGTGCAAGACATTCGACTACCGGCAAGTCCCCCTTCGAGGTCGTCTACGGTTTCAACCCGTTGTCCCCATTGGACATTCTACCACTTCCTCTCCAAGAGCGCACCAACATGGATGCGAGTGCACGAGCAAGCTACATCAAGAAGATGCACGAAGATACAAGGCACACCATCGAGCGCCAAGTACACCGAGAAGCAACCAAGCTCAACGCCAACAAGCAACCCATGGTCTTCAACATTGGTGATCTAGTGTGGCTACACCTTCGCAAGGACCGCTTCCCCAAAGAACGCAAGTCCAAGCTTCTACCTCGAGCCGATGGACCCTTCAAGGTCCTCGCACGCTACAACGACAATGCTTACAAGATCGACATACCTCGCGACAAATACAACGTGAGCGACATCTTCAACGTCAAGGACCTCGCACCATACCATGGAGATGAAGCTTTTGATCCGAGGTCGGATCTCTCCCAAGGGGGAGATGATGCCGAGCATCCCACGATCATCCCCATGCATCCACAACCGTCTCATCAAGAGCCAAGAGGACCCATGACACGAGCTAGAGCTAGAGCTCTCGAGAACGAGGTGACTTCCTTCCTTATTGATATCACATATGATCCACTCGAGACATGGCTACTACCTAAGTCCGATATGCTATGCATGATTAGGTGTCAAGGGGAACCTCCCGAGGGTGCACGTGAAGACGGAAAAGCCACCAAGTCCATGGATGAAGAGAACCAACGGAAACGGGCAAGTGAAACTCCCAGGCCCTGGACATCCGGCCCCTGGAGCATCCACCTCAGCATCAGCCAAGCTGCCCAAGGATACAGGGCCCAAACATCCGGCCCCCAGCCCGGATATCCGGCCTGAAGCCCGGAAATCCGGCACCTCTCACCCGATTCGGCAGAAGTGGCCGCCCCAGCCCGGACATCCGGCCGGATAGCCCGGACATCCGGTGCCTCATGAAGGCAGGACATCCGCCCGACGCCGGACATCCGGCCTCCCACTGCGTGCAGTGTATCCGAGACGAGTCCCATGTACCCCTTCGCCCCCTAGACTATATATACTCCATCCCCTTCCTCTTTCTAAGGTAGCATTGGATTAGCTCATATTTTGTGTGAGAGCCTTGCTCAGCCACTTGGTTACTTCTCCTCGGAGCTCAGGACCTCTTCGGAGAAGATCCCTCAAGCGGATTCAAGACCCCCTTCTAGGGTGGACCCCATCAAGACCTCCTCTCGGAGAAGAACGGCTACCGTTTGTATCTTTCCTTTGTTGATCTTGAATCTTGTGCCACCTTATGTGATCGGTGATCTAGCACTTGTGTGATTGATCTCTTGTCGGTTGAGTGAATTCTCTCTCGTTTTCCCCGTGTTTCCCTCTTGTTCTTCCGCGTGTTCTTCGTGATTCACCGTAGGATCCGCTCCAACGTGAAAGATCATCCACGTAGGGTTCCGCCCTACATCATAACCTCAGGAGATTGGTTTAGCGATTGCTAAGGCGCAACGTCGTGCACGTTTGTAGTCGGATCGTCAAAGTCGACTCCACCAAATCGATAGTTATCATCTCATCGAAAGATCGGGACACCCTCGCCTCTATCAGTTATATACGCGAATCCCTTAGTCCTTGTGCTGTTCCTATTATTCTAGTGCCAAAAAAGGATGGTACATCGTGTATGTGTGTTGATTGTAGAGGCATTAATAATATTACTATTCGTTATCGTCATCCTATTCCTAGGCTAGATGATATGCTTGATGAATTGAGTGTCTCTAATATTCTCCAAAGTTGATTTGCGTAGTGGATACCATCAAATTCGTATGAAATTGGGGGATGAATGGAAAACAGCATTTAAAACTAAGTTTGGATTATATGAGTGGTTAGTCATGCCTTTTGGGTTAACTAATGCACCTAGTACTTTCATGAGATTAATGAACGAAGTTTTACGTGCTTTCATTGGACGATTTGTGGTAGTTTACTTTGATGACATATTGATTTATAGCAGATCTTTGGAGGAACATTTGGAACATTTACGTGATGTTTTTATTGCTCTCACGTGATGCACGCTTTGTTTGGTAACCTTGGGAAGTGCACCTTTTGCAACCGAAAGTGTCTTTTCTTGGCTATGTTGTTACTCCACAGGGAATTGAAGTTGATAAAGCCAAGATTGAAGCTATTGAGAGTTGGCCGCAGCCCAAAACGATCACACAAGTGAGGAGTTTTCTTGGCCTTGCTGGATTCTATAGGCGTTTTGTGAGAGATTTCAGCACCATTGCTGCACCTCTCAATGACCTTACAAAGAAGGATGTGCCTTTTGTTTGGGGTACCACACAGGAAGCCTTCACGGTATTGAAAGATATGTTGACACATGCTCCTTTACTCCAATTTCCTGATTTTAATAAGACTTTTGAGCTTGAATGTGATGCTAGTGGAATTGCATTAGGAGGTGTGTTATTACAAGATGGCAAAGCAGTTGCATACTTTTCTGAAAAATTCAGTGGGCCTAGTCTGAATTATTCTACTTATGATAAAGAATTATATGCTCTTGTTCGGACTTTAGAGACATGGCAACATTATTTATGGCCCAAAATTTTTTTATACATTCTGATCATGAATCTTTGAAACATATTAAAAGTCAAGCTAAACTGAATCGTAGACATGCTAAATGGGTTGAATTCATTGAGACTTTCCCCTATGTTATTAAACACAAGAAGGGTAAAGAAAATGTTATTCTTTGATGCATTGTCTCGTCGCTATACTATGCTTTCACAACTTGACTTCAAAATATTTGGTTTGGAGACCATCAAAGATCAATATGTGCATGATGCTGATTTTAATGGTGTATTGCAGAATTGTAAAGAAGGGAGAACATGGAACAAGTTCGTCGTTAATGACGGATTTGTGTTTCGTGTTAACAAGCTATGCATTCCAGCTAGCTCTACTCGTCTTTTGTTGTTGCAGGAGGCGCATGGAGGGGGATTAATGGTACACTTTGGCCTGAAGAAGACGGAGGACGTACTTGCTACACATTTCTTTTGGCCAAAGATGAGACGAGATGTTGAGCGTTTTATTGCTCGCTGCACTACATGTCAAAAAGCTAAGTCACGACTCAATCCTCATGGTTTATATATGTATTTGCCTGTACCTAGTGTTTCTTGGGAGGATATATCTATGGACTTTGTTTTAGGTTTACCTCAAGCAAAGAAGGGGAGGGGTAGCATATTTGTTGTCGTGGATAGGTTCTCGAAAATGGCATACTTTATACCATGTCATAAAAGCGATGATGCCGTTAATGTTGCTGATTTGTTCTTTCGTGAAATTATTCGCTTGCATGGTGTGCCCAATACTATTGTTTCAGATGGTGATACTAAATTTCTTAGCCACTTTTGGAGATGTTTATGGGCTAAGTTGGGGACTAAACTGCTTTTTAGTACTACTTGTCACCCCCAAACTGATGGACAAACTGAAGTAGTCAATAGAACATTGTCTACTATGCTTAGGGCTGTTTTGAAGAATAATAAGAAAATGTGGGAAGAATGCTTGTGATACGGGGCTAACCCGGTGTAGGCCAATCTTTCACGTTTGGAGTGGGATCCCTCGAAGAGCACGAAGAACACGGGGAAGAACGGGGAGAAATCACAAGGGGAAACACTCAAGAACAAGTCCAATCACACATCCTCTAGACAATCAAACAAACAAGATCCACAAGGTACATGAACAACAAAGGGAAAGATACAAGGTAGAGTTCATCTCCGTGAGGTGGTCTTGAAGGGGGCCGCCCAAGAGGGGGTCTTGATGATATATCCCGCAGGATCTTCTCCTAGATGGAGGCTTGGCCTCCAATGGAGTAGTGGTCTCTCTCTCTCTCTCTCAAGAGTAGAGGTAGGAGCAAAGCTCACCTAAGAATGAGCTATCATATTTGCTAACCCTAGAATGGAGGAGGGGGATGAGTATATATAGTAGTAGCCACGACGGGGTAAGTGAGGGGCGAAAGGGTACATGGCCACGGGCCGAGTCTCTGCGCGCAGGCAGGGCCAGAAGTTCCGGGGACGGCCGGAAGGTCCGGGCGCCGGAGGTTCCGGGCAAAGGTCCGGCCAGGGTCCGGGCTATCCAGTGAGTTGGCACACTCTTGGACGGCTTCGATGCGTCGGGGCCGGAAGTTCCGGGACAGCCGGAGGTTCCGGGGGCCGGAAGTTTCGGGCAGCGGCCAGAAGTTCCGGGCTTTCCAGCAGCTTGTCCAGGCTTCTTCTTCCTTCTCTTCCACGCTTCCCTCGCAGATGGTGTAGGTGATCCTTGGCGCTTGCACTCCTCCTCGTCGTCCGTGAAGCTCCGGCAATACCTATGCATGCACATGAGTGGAGGGTCAAGTAGTATACCATCCTCAAAGGGGTCAAGTGAGCACGTGTAAAGGAGAAGATTCACCTTTGTGTATGTGAAGTAGAGGTCGCACGTGTCACTTGCCAAACGGACTCTTGACATGGTGATGACTGTAGGATGCTCCGCATCGGCTTGCCTCATATTGAATTTGCTTATAATCGTTCATTGCATTCTACTACTAAGATGTGCCCTTTTGAAATTGTGTATGGTTTCCTCCCTCGTGCACCTATTGATTTGTTGCCTCTGCCATCTTTGGAGAAGGTTAATTTTGATGCTAAAGAACGTGCTGAATTGATTTTAAAAATGCACGAGTTAACTAAGGAAAATGTTGAGCGTATGAATGCTAAATATAAACTTGCTGGAGATAAGGGTAGAAAACATGTTGTGTTTGCACCTGGAGATCTTGTTTGGTTACATTTGCGTAAGGATAGATTTCCTGATTTGCGCAAATCAAAGTTAATGCCATGTGTTGATGGTCCTTTTAAGGTGTTGGAGAAAATAAATGATAATGCATATAAACTTGAGCTGCTCGCAGATTTTGGGGTTAGTCCCACTTTTAACATTGCAGATTTGAAGCCTTATTTGGGTGAGGAAGATGAGCTTCCGTGAGAGGACAACTTCATTTCAAGAAGGGAGGATGATGAGGACATCAATACCATTGTTACACCCACAGCCCCTGCTCCTATACATCTTGGACCAATTACTAGAGCTCACAAGACGCCAATTAAATTACCAGGTACTTTCGTTTCTTGGTAATGATTCTAATGTTCATGAGAATATAATGCTGCCTAAATTGGATATATTTGTTTTGTTTACGAATGAAGGGCCTAGCTTGGAGAAGGATGAACATTGGAGCAAGAACAAGCATGAAGATGATGGCATGCGCAAGGGGAACAAGTACGGAGTTACAAGTGATGATTTCAGGACTTTGAAGCCACCATAAGGCGTGAGTGAAGCCTTGGACGAAATATACAAGATGCCACTTCATAAATTTCGTCCAGAAGCTATTCTAGGTGCTGCGTCACCTTATTATTGGGCCAGGCCCATGTAATTTCGAAATACATAATTATAGGCTGTTTTTAGAGTCCGTATGTGTGGGGAAACAAGAGATAGGGTTGGTTTCGGACCCCTTCCCCAAGGGCCACGAAATTCCCCCCTCTTCCTCCATATATACAGCCCTTAGGGCACCGTTTAGACTGTGGGTTTTGTTTAGATTAAAAGTTCGCCATAGCTGCAACTTCGCGTACTTCGTTTGTGTTCAACGACCAGACAAAGGCGTCACAGAACCCCACCTTGCTTGTTCTTCGTTTGCTCATAGGAAACAGACCCTCGTGGTCAGGTTGATCGTGCTCCAGCATGGTCAATAACCCCTCGGAGTTGGTTTAGCGATTGATAAGGCGCGACGTCCTCGCACGTTCGTAGTCGGATCGTCAAAGTCGATTTCCACCAAAGCGATATCCATCATCTCATCGAAAGACGGGACACCTTTGCCTCTATTATTCGTGATCAACATCGTCATGAAGGGCAAGTCACCTCCAAGCATCATGTGCACGACGACGACGAACGACATCTACTACGAGCTCAAGTGCGACATCGATACCATCAACATGAAGATGCTCCACAAGCGCAAATGCACAAGTCCCAACAAGCCCTACTTCACGCCAAGTCCAAGCTTCATGAGCACAAAAGAAGACCGCGAGACGACCACCACAAAGACGGCGCTACGGCTACATCAACCACTTAGGCATCTTCGCCTTTGGACGTACGGCATCTTCGCCTACTTCCCACGTGTACGCCTACATCGACTTCATCAAGTCCAAGGCGACTACCTACGAGCGAGGGCGACACTTCCATCTTCGGAAGCCCCTCAAGGAAGATGGCCGAGCATGGGACATTCCCTTCGGTCATGGAGACGAGCTACGAGGTGCCACATCATATGGGCCTCCCACACCAACACGGTGACAAGAAGGTCGAGCAAGGGCCATCCCCTTCGACCACGGTGACGAGCGCGAATCTCTTCTACAACATGAAAACGGCGCCCATATTGGACTCATACTCCGAGTCAAGCTACGCAACCGCGCATGGAGACATTTGCACCTACACCTCTCCGACACCCACATATGTTGAGCTACCCTATTTGTCATGTGAGGAGAGCCACCACCCCATGAGAGAGATGAGTGACTCCACCATACGTGACATTGAGAGCATTTCCTATGAGAGGATGAGTTTGACCACCACTAGCCCCACACATGAGAGCATGCCACACATCCCATGTGAGGTTGAGCGCAATTTGAGTGACTCCAGCAACCATATGAGTGAGAGCATCCTTGAGGGAGTGAGTGAGCCACAACACTTAGTGAGTGAGGTAGTTGACACGGCATGTGAGGCCACCATGATTTCTAACGACTTAACCTCTACTCCTAGTGTGTTTTCTTCTTTGGTGCTAGGTCTCCTACATGACGACATGCCTATCCTCGGAGTCCATCCCTCCAAAGGGAAAACCGATGGCCATGGTGGACAATGATGAACCCCCCACATGGTTCCATCAAGATGAAGATGACAACGAGGCGATCTTCAACACCTCACCTACAACACATGAGCGACGCTCCAACGGTAACATAGGTGATGGTGCTTCTCTTGTCCCACTAGTGGACTCTCTTGACATTGATTGCTCCCATGATGTTGACCCACCTATTCCCATGCTTCATGCTAGTGAGACTTCTTCATGCCTTGACTTACCTATTTATGATGAATATGATGATGAGCATGTTGAGTGGCCTAGTTGTGATGCTATGCTCCATAGGATATCTTGTGAAAATTCTATTGGTCACTTCATGTTTGACAATCCATTGAACTTGTCATATGCTATGAGTTAGATCTCCCATATTGCATCATTTCAATCTCAACATGCATGCCCCATTAAAATAAACCCCATTTGCACTTATGGCATAGATGATGAGATGTTGGTCATTGGCTTTTGTTTCTCTTGTGATGATATTGCCATGCTTCCTTTACATGATTTGCGCAATTCATCTACTATACCACGCCATGATCACATTGTTCCAAATATGCATTGTTTTGGATGTTGTCAATATTCTCCATGTGATGTTTCCATTAATGCTCATTAGGAGACCCCATAGTTTCCTCATACATATTAGGAGATTTTAATTCATCCCATCTTTTGCATGATTTCCATGATTGCTTGCACCATATGCATTCCATGAATAACAATGCTCTAGATATTGCTCATGATGCATTACACAATTTGAGTCTCCATTATGCTATACATAACAACAAACCTATCATGATGGATGACATATTTCTATATCACGCATCTCATTTATTTGAGCATTGGATATTTTGTGCTAACCGACACATGCACGTATGCATCATGATGGATGATGCATACATCTACCACGCACACACAATTTTACCTTTGTCTTTGTTTTGTGTAGGTACCCACATACACTCGTCAACTTCTCAATCCCATGAGTTGACGAAACGAGCTCTTGAGAGCAACAATGACTTGGGATCCCGTGGACTTTCATTCCCACCATTCCTCTTGCGCAAGGACTACGCGCATCTCTTTTACTTGTCTCTCACACGGCTATGGGATATTTACCACTTCTCACCTTATACCCATACTATTGTGTTAACTTTGCATGTTATGCTTGCTCCTATGCCTTTGCCATGCAATTGTGACCCTTGCTTGCATCTACCCATGATTCACCATTATGATACTTCTATGTGTATTTGCATGCTTGGTGGAGATACTTGTAGCTATTGCCTCGACTTCTTTGTGCACCATGCTATTGATGCTATTTTGCTCATATCTTGCCTTCATGCTTGGGATATGTCACGTGCAATTTCCATGCCCACTATTTGCACACATGACATGCTTACCATGATTCCTTCTAGTACGTTGCATCTTTGCACTACTAGCTTGCTTGACTTGATCGCTATGATTGCTTGCTATGTTGCATCACCCATGTTCCACTATTACTCGCTTTCTTGGGTTGATGACATATATGTTCATGCCTCTCACTTGATTTGTCTTGTTCATTGTCGATTGCCTCCAATTGTTGCATCTATTCTTATTGATCTTGGAGACTTTGACACTTTACTTGTGATGCATGCTTGTTTGATTGAGCCTATTGTATTTGGTTGTTCTCGCATCATATGCCTCCATACTATGAAATGCTCCCTTATTCTTTCTTATGATGAGCATGACGCATACACTTGTTGGGTATCTTACCACACGAATGTTAGGTTTTGCATTTACGCTAACCTCATTTGTTTTTTCGAGTGTTTGCCATGTTCGTTCATTTTGAAGGATTCACAAGGCGATACCGTCATGAGACATATTGGTTATGTGAAGGCATACAAGATGCTCAACTCCATCATCCTTGAGAAACTCCTAAAGGTGACCTCCTTCCCTTTGAGCCATCCTCAAATACGCATATTGGATGGGCCATTCTTTCATTGTTGCTTCCTTCTTGTTGTCTACATGATACATCTATTGGATGGTGGACCAACATTGGAGATGGACCCTATGGACCTTCAAGTTGAGGAGTGCTCGGACTTAGTGGATTCACCAACGGACCACCATTTCCACCACGACATTGAGCTATGGTACAACACCACACATAACAAATTTGCATCTTATACATGGATTGACCCACATTATGATTGCCTTGTTGCATCTTCAATTTCAATGTCATCCATGATATATGAACTTGTGCATTTTCTTAGCAAATTTGTTGTGATCTTTCTTGATGGCATCTTCATACATAATGATCACATTGCCTATCATTAATTGCATGATAACATAATCATGTTGAGCATCCATTGCCATATTCATGCTATTGATAAACCATCTCACTATGACATCATTTTGCACCGTAGTTGCATTGATCATATTTACAACACATTTGTGTGCACAATGATTGCATTTCCTCCCATGAATGTTTTGCATCTCATTCTAGATCATCTTGACGACCAATCTTGCCGCACGGACTCATTCTTACATGATGGACACTTTGTGTGCGCTAACCATTGTATTTCCGAGTGTTGCTTGTGTTTGCTCTTTTTGCATGTCTATCACTCGTGACACCTTGGACTACTCGGATTGCGCCATGTCTTCAACTTCGTCCAACTACAAGTCCGCTTCACGACAACCGTTTCAATTGTGATGAGGATCACGATCCGAGGTCGGATCTTTCCCAAGGGGGGGAGATGATGCGGAGCATCCCACGTTCATCCACATGTACACTCCGACTACTCTCCAAACCCCAAGAGGACATATGACGAGACCTCGAACATACCCCATTGGACACAAGGTGAAGTCGCTCCTCTCCGAATCGTCACTTTCCATATGTGAGACATGGCTACTACCTCAAACATGTGTGCTATGCATGTCCAGGTACCAAGAGGAAGGCCATGGAACAGCTACGAGCATTGGACAAGACGGCGAGGACACCAAGTACAAGGACCAAGAGAAGAAGCTGCCTGGTTAGCTACGGCCGGACGTCCGACCAGGACCGGACGTCCGATTTAACCGATAGAGGCAAAGGTGTCCCGTCTTTCGATGAGATGTTGGTTTTCGCTTTGGAGGAAGTCGACTTTGACGATCCGACTACGAACGGCGAGGACGCCGCTACTTAGCAATCGCTAAACCAACTCCGAGAGGTTATTGACCACGCCGGAGCACGATCAACTCGACCACGAGGGTCTGCTTTCTCGCGAGCAAACGAAGAACAAGCAAGAAACTGAGATTGCAATCTGGATATTGCGAATATAAGATGAAAGCTTTATTGATCAAGGTGGGGTTCGATGGCGCCTTTGTCTGGTCGTTGAACACAAACGGCACGCCAAGTTGCAGCTATGGCGAACTTTTAATCTAAACAAAACCCAAAGTCTAAACGACGCCCTAAGGGCTGTATATATGGAGGAAGAGGAGGAATTTCATGGCCCTTGAGGGAGGGGTCCAAATCCAACCCTAACTCTTGTTTCCCCACACATACGGACTCTGAAAACAGCCTATACTTAAGTATTTCGAAATTACATGGGCCTGGCCCAATAATAAGGTGACGCAGCACCTAGAATAGCCTATGGACGAATATTATGAAGTGGCATCTTGTATATTTCGTCCAAGGCCTCATGCTCTCATTAGGGTGGCTTCAAAGTCTGGAATCATCACTTGTAACTCCGTTCTTGTTCCCCTTGCGCATGCCAACATCTCCATGCTTGAACTTGCTCCAAGGTTCATCTTTCTTGTCCATGGTAGGCCCTTCATTTGTAAGCAAAACAAATGTATCCAATTTAGGCAGCTCATATTCTCATGAACATTGGAATCGTTACCAAGAAACGAAAGTACCTGATAATTCAATTGGCGTGCGCGAGCTCTAGTAATTGGTCCAGTATGTATAGCAGCAGGGGCTGTGGGTGTAACAATGGTATTGATGATGTAGGGTGGAACCCTACGTGGGCGATCTTTCACGTTGGAGCGGATCCTACGGGGAATCGCGAGGAACACGCGGAAGAACACGAGAGAAACGAGAGAGAAATTACGAAACCGACAAGAGATCAATCACACAAGTGCTAGATTATCGATCGCATAGAGTGGCACAAGATTCAAGATCAACAAAGGTAAGATACAAACGGTAACCGTTCTTCTCCGTGAGGAGGCCTTGAGGGTCCGCCCTAGAAGGGGTCTTGAATCCGCTTGGGGATCTTCTCGGAGAGGTCCTGATCTCGGTGGAGAAGTAGCCAAGTGGAAGAGCAAAGGCTCTCACACAAGAATATGAGCTAATCCAATGCTAACCCGAGAAGGAGGGAAGGGAATAAGTATAGATTGTCTCGGGCGTAGGGGTACAAGGGACAAGGCCACGAGGCATCTGTGACAGTAGGGAGGCCGGACGTCCAAGGCGTCGGGCCGGATGTCCGGCTTTCGAGACGCCGGATGTCCGGCTAGGGGGCCGGATGTCCGGCCGGCGGGCTGGTTCTCGCCGATTCGGTGGGTGAGGCCGGATTTGGGGGCCGGATTCGGTCAGGGGCCGGATTTCCGGGCATCGTGAAGAGCCGGATGTCCGGGCTGGGGGCCGGATGTCAAGACCTGTAGCTTCGTGGCTGAGTTCTTGGCTGTGTTGGTGCCTCCAGGGCCGGATGTCCGGTCCTGGCCGGATGTCCGGCTTCTTGGACGGGCCGGATGTCCGGGCTGACGCCGAATGTCCGGGCTCTGCAGAATTCTCCGGTTCCTCTCGTCGAGTTCCTTCATCCTTTTACTTGGGGACTTGTCCATCCTTCCGAGCATCTTCGAGAGGGTCTCCTTGGTACCTAGGCATGCATAGGGGGAAGTGTCAAGTAGTATACCATCCTCGAAGGGGTCAAGTGAGCACGTGTAAAGGAGAAGATTCACCTTTGTGTATGTGAAGAAGAGGTCGACGTGTCACTTGCCAAACGGACTCTTGACATGGTGATGATCGTAGGATGCTCCGCATCATCCCCTCCCCCTTGGAAAGGATCCGACCTCGGATCGAAAACCAAATCACCATGGGAAAGAGATGGCGGTGCCGTGTCAAAGTGGTCGATCACCAAACTCGCCATCGTGAAGCTCGAAATGGGCACTCTCCAATGTCGCACCATCTTGTGATTCCTTCAAAAGGAGTAAATAGAACAAACACTTGGAAAAACAAATGTGGTTAGCGTTAGTGCAAAACCAAGCTTTCAAGAGGTGATTCACCAAACAAGTGTTGTCATCAAGCATAGCATAGGGTGTGACAAAGGATTGTGACATGGCATGTAAGCATATCAATCGAGCACAAGCAAAAATATCATGGGAACAAGCATGTAAATGTGAGGTAGAGATGCAAATATGTGTGACAAGAGCATAAGCATCCACCTCAAGGTCATAGCAAGCATGCATAAAGCGCTCGACAAATGGTCGATGGTAGGCATAGGAAGTATTCACAACACCAAATAAAATGAAGTGTCTAAACACATTGGTCAAGTGCAAGACAATCCAAGCATAATGTGCATAGGGTGTAGTGAAGATAGTATGGCACTCAACACAATAGAAAGAGCAATTGTTCATCATGTGAGGCAATTAAGTCAAGCATGTAGCAATCAATGGGACATGGCATATGTGAAGAAATGATATTGGTGCAACCAACCATATGATAGTAGCAAGTAGTCCAAGAATTGGATGCAACACACAAGGTATATATATCATGAAGCATGGAAATGTGGCAATCATTGGTGAAAGCAATATCTCGAACATGCGGGCAAATGGTGCAAGCAACACATGAAGTATGATCCACAATATCCAAGCTCAAGAAGGATGTCACCTTGAAAGTGTGTCCTTGTGCGTCCTTCACAATGCCGAAGCACAAACAAGTGCGATGTAGAATAAATCGTGGTAGAAGGTGGTTCGCTCTCAAGAGCTCGAATGGTCAACTCACGGACGTGGACGCCGATACAAAGTCCAAGTATCCTACACATGCACAAAACAAAACAAAGAACGTATGCGCATGGTAGATAAACACATCATCCATCATGATGGTTCTCATCTTTGCACAAAACCATTAGAAGGACAAGTGCATGAATAATATGATGCAACAATGGCAATATTCATGGCACTAGGTATATGGTGCAAAGAGTTAAGACAAGCATGCTTCACAAGAATTATGTCAAAATCTCCAAATATATGCGAGAATGCTATGGGGGCAATCTCATGAGCAAGAAGAGAATCATTGTTGCACTCAATACATGGCAAATCATCTAGCATGAGGGAGGCAACACATAGAGATATATGACAAGAAGCAATATGAATCATGTGCAAAGAATATAGATGGTTGTCATCAACCGCATGAAATGAGCACGTATGAATCATTGGTGATGCAACATAAGCAAGCATTGTAATCAAGTCGTGCAAACTAGTGGAGCGAAGATGCAACACACTAGAGTAAATCATGGCAATCATGTCATGTAAACTAATAATATGCATAGGGAATGCACATGACATATCGCAAGCACGAACACAAAGCAAGATCATAGTGTCATCATAGGCATGGGGCACAAAGCAATCATGGCAATACCAAACAATATCTCCACCACGCTTGCAAATACACATACAAGTACTAGAATCAATCATCATGTGTAATGCAAAGCATGGGTCACAAATGCATGGCAAAGGCATAGGAATGGGCATATCATGCAAAGTGAACATGGCAAGAAGGGCAAAGGGTATATAATGGACAACTACCCATAACCATGTGAGGGCCATGTAAAAGAAATGCGCGAAGTGTTTGCGCGAAGTGAGCGGTGGGAAAGGCAATCCATGGGATCCCAAATCATCGTTGCTCTCTAGAGCTCGCTTTTGTCAACTCGTGGGATTGCGAGGTCGACAAGTATTCATGGGTACCTACACAAAAGAGACACAAACCAAAGAAATTGTGCTTGGCGTGGTAAATGTACACATCATCCATCATGATGTGTATGTGCACGTGTGAGTTAGCACAAGATAAGAAATGCTCAAAGAAATTTGATGCATGGTATAAGAACATGTCATCCATCATGAAAGAATAGTTATTATGTATGACACGATGGGGACACAAATTGAGAATGCAAGTATATGGCGCATCGATAGCATGTTTCTTTATGGGGAGCATATGGTGCACACAAGTATGGGAATCATGCAATGAATAGGATGGATCAAATTCTCCTAACATGTATGGGGAAACTATGGGTGTCTCCTCATGAGCAATATTGGAAACATCATTTGGAGAAAATGGACAACATCCAAAACAATGCATATCCGAAGCTAGGAGGGCATGGCATGGCATATGAGATAAAGGATGCAAAGGGAGCATATCAATATCATCACAAGAAAAACAAATGCCAATAACCATGGGTTTGTCATCTATGCCATATGTGCAAATTGGGTTTATTTTAATGGCATATGCATAGTCACTATGAAGAGATTGCAAATAAGACATATGATGGATCTCATGCATAGCATATGACAAGTCAAGCGGATTAGCAAACATGATGTGACCTAAAGAATTGTCACAAGAAATCCTATGTAACATAGCATCACTACTAATAGACTCCACATGAGAATCATCATATTCATAAATGGGCAAATCATCACATGGGGAAATCATACTAGAATGAATCATGTCAATAGGGTGATCAACATCATGCAAGCAATCAATGTCAAAATAGTCCACTAGTGGGACGAGAGCATCACCGTCACCTTTGTTACCCTTGTCATTCCACTCAAGTGGTGTAGGTGAGGTGGGAAAGACCAAATGGTGGTCATCTTCATCTTGATGGAACCATGTGGGGGTGCATCATATTCCACCATGGCCATCGTCTTGTCCAAAGGGAGGACGGAGTCGCCGAGGATCGTGGCGTCATCATAAATGGGACCTAGCACCAAATGAGAAGACACAATAGAGGTAGAGGTCAAGTTGTTAGAAATGCAAATGGCCTCACTAGACCTATCAACTATCTCACTCTCTCTATGTGGTGGTTCACTCACTCCCTCAAAATAGGTGCACTCAAACTCACGTATGGTGGGGTCACTCATCTCACTCAAGTGGTGGGGGTTGTGGCTCTCCTCACATGGGAATTGGGGCAACACATATATGGGGCTAGTGGTGAAGTCACTCTCACTCTCAATATGGTGGCTCAAGTCATTCAAGTCATCGGACGTCGCCGTGGTCGAAGGGAAAATTCCATGCTCAACCGTCTCGTAGTCGTCGTCGTGGATGAATGCCGAAGATGGCACATCATCGCTCTCGTCGTTGATGAAGGCCGAAGATGGCACAACATCACTCTCGCCTCCTAAGATGGAAGCATCATCCTTGCTCGCCACCTTGTCGCTTGCCTCCAAAGCTTGGTCCTTGAAGGTCTCCGTAGTCGTACTTGTCGCCGCACCATCTTGAAAAAGAGTCAAGGTAGACTCGGCATCAACAATGCCACAAAGAGGGATGGCGGTGAAGTCGCACTTGGGAGCATCGTCTTGGAGCTTGTCGGGCTTGGACATCATGGTGGTACTAGCCTCATGCTTGTCGTGAGAGCTTGGTCTCCACGAAGTTTGCTTGGGGTGGAGAAGCGTTGGCCTTCATGAGTTCTTGTTCCGCCTTGAGAGCACCAATGTAGTAGTCGCCGATGGACTTGTAGTTCTCGAGGAAGATGGTCTTGGAGATGTCGTTGTAATCCCATCATGAAGTGGAACTTCATTGACATGGGGTCGCCCACGCCCGGCTCGTCAAAGGCAATCTTCATCTCCTTGAAGTACTTGTCGATGGACTTGGATCCTTGGGTGGTGTTCTCCAATTGGCGCCGAAGTTGTTCCGTGTATGTTGGAGGCACGAACTCGCCGCAAAGCTCTCTTCATCTTGGACCAACTCATCTCGTAGCACTCAAGGTGTGTGAAGCCACCATGTCGAGGCGTAGTCGTGGAAGTTTCTTGTGGCGCACTTCACTTGATCTTCGGGAGGAACTTGATGTAGCTTGAGGTAGTCGTCCATCAAACGCTCCCACTCGAGGTACTCCTCGGGTTCTTGAGTCCCATAGAAAGGAATCTCGTGGTCGATGTCGAGGTCGTAGTAGCTCGTGGAAGTCGCGGACTTGAGCTTGGGGAGCTTCTCTTGAGCGTAGTCTTGGGGTGCTTGTTGGCGAAGATGCCGTATGTCCGTAGGCGAAGATGCCTTGAAGTCGCTTGGCAAAGATGCCAAGGGAGATGGTGAAGTCATTGAGCGGTTGTTGATGTTGAGCTCTTGACCTTCACGTTCTTGTTGATGATGGTGTCGATGCCGCTGTGATCTTGCCGGAGATGGTAGCACGGAAGCATGTGCTCTTGAGCGTCTTCTCGAAGATGAGGAAGATCGCTTGTAGGACTTGATGAGGGCTTTGATCTCCTCCATTTGAGCTTGCATCTTGGCGTTGGAGTTGTTGTTCGTGGCATCGAACTCGTCGTTGTTGTTGTAGACCGAAGGTGAAATGCCTTGCCTATCCATCACAAGACTCGAGCAAATATGAGTGGGAGAAAGAGAAGAATTTATACCAATGTACCTTGACCGATGTTGAAAATGAATCAAGTTCACCCAAATGCGGACAATGAAATAGCACTATTGGTACCAATCCTTGTCGGTTCTCACACCTACACAAGTAAAGCTTATGGTAGAGCTCGGTGAGGATAGTGGCACAAAAATTTGATGCAAAATGTTAGCAAGAGTCAATAATGTTGAAAGAGATTCACAAATTCATAAGCGAAACAAGTAGACCAATAGCAATATGAGGCACACGAGAAACACACACACGGATAGATAAATGGGGTCATGCAACCAAGGAATGAGCTCAAAATGTGGAATCCACCAAAACACTCGTGTTGCACAACTCAAGAGAGACGCTAGCACGATTGCTCAATAGGCGGATCGACACTTGTGCACAACCTATAAGATGCAAAATGGATAAACTTCTATCCCAAGTATGCTATGTATGTATGGTTCGGTGTTCCTCTCAAGATGATCCAAGATGATCGGATATGACAATCTTATATGCAATATGGTATGATGCTATGACACTTGCTTACAAGCTCTTTGCTATTTCTCTTTTGCTTAAAAGCTTATTCTCTTTCTTTTTCTATGGCCACTTTGCACAAAGCACAAACCAAGATAGCAATTGTGTATATGCGGGAACAAACTTGAGACACAATGGATGATATGATACCAATATGATATGGTATGGTATGTAATGGAAGGTATGATCACTAATGTGCACAAGTAACGCGTTGCAGCAATACTCAAATGGCTAGTCCGATAGGCAAGTAACGCAAAAGTAAGGCTAGGGGTTAACAATGCAATGGCAAGGGAATATACAATGGAGGGATACCACGATACCAAGATGATATGGAGGTTACCGTCAATGATGGTGAGAAGCGGTGTTCTTGATGTAGATACCAAGATGATGGAGACTCGTCCCTAAGTGGCGAAACACCTTAGGAAACGGAAAACCGCGAACTCAAAATCTCAAACGTCAAATGTCAAAATGGTGGCAGCGGGGAATGCGGTGGTGGTTTGCACTTGGCAATGCGGAAGTGGAATGATGGGCTATACACGTGTCGGAGTTGAAGTTGCCGTCCCTAAGTGGCGAAACACCTTAGGAGACACAAGCCACAACTCAAACAAGCTCAAACAACTATTGGGTTAAGTTGAGGTGGTCGGAAGTGTATGGTGGGCAAGGTTATGTGGAAGTGGTGGTGGTGGTTGATGAAGAAGCAATCGTCCCTAAGTAGCCGAAACACCTTAGGAGACTCGAATCACTACTCAAACAACCACTAATGCTATGGGAATAAAATTGGTTAGGTTGCGGAAGTCGGTGGTGGCTATGCGGAGGATATGGTGGAAGCCCTAGGCAAAGATGCCAAAGTTCACAAAATTTGATGGATTCAAATGGTGGTGGTAGTATTTTTATGAGAAGGGGGATGTCAATAGCTTCAAAACGAGCTAAAGAACGTCTCCGTATGAATTAGTTATGGACAAAACGGTGAAATGGGAAAGCTGAAATGTACAGGGGCCGGATTTCCGGGGGTGAATGTCCAGAACCGAGCGATTTTGGTGCTCCAGGGCCCGGATAGTCCGGCTTGGGGCCCGGATGTCCGGCCGGATGGTCCGGATGTCCGGCCCGACGGATCCCGATCTCGTTTGGGGCGGAAATTTTCGAATTGGGGGCGGAAATTGATGATTTCAAGGTCAAAATTGGAGAGATTTCGTGGATGGAAAGTGGGGAAACTTGGGGAAATGCTAGATCCACTCGAAACCAAGCAAATCCATGGATCAAAATTAACAAAACATCATCAAAACTAACAAATCACAAAAAAATTTGGGGCTATTTTTGGTGGGGATTTTTGGATTTAGGACGAAATCAACCAAATCAAGCTAGAAAAAGAGGGGTAGGGGCTCCAAAAACGTGATCAACCTAAGCTCTGATCCATAGATGATGTAGGGTGGAACCCTACGTGGGCGATCTTTCACGTTGGAGCGGATCCTACGGGGAATCGCGAGGAACACGCGGAAGAACACGAGAGAAATGAGAGAGAAATCACGAAACCGACAAGAGATCAATCACACAAGTGCTAGATTATCGATCGCATAGAGTGGCACAAGATTCAAGATCAACAAAGGTAAGATACAAACGGTAACCGTTCTTCTCCGTGAGGAGGCCTTGAGGGGTCCACCCTAGAAGGGGGTCTTGAATCCGCTTGGGGGATCTTCTCCGGAGAGGTCCTGATCTCGGTGGAGAAGTAGCCAAGTGGATGAGCAAAGGCTCTCACACAAGAATATGAGCTAATCCAATGCTAACCCTAGAAGGAGGAAAGGGAATAAGTATATATAGTCTCGGGCGAAGGGGTACAAGGGACAAGGCCACGAGGCCTTCATGACGAGGGGAGGCCGGACGTCCAAGGCGTCGGGCGGATGTCCGGGCTTTCTCGAGACGCCGGATGTCAAGACCTGTAGCTTCGTGTGGCTGAGTTGGCGGCTGTGTTGGTGCCTCCAGGGCCGGATGTCCGGGGTCTGGCCGGATGTCCGGGCTTCTTTGGACGGGCGGATGTCCGGCCGACGCCGGATGTCCGGCTCTGCAGAATTCTCAGTTCCTCTCGTCGAGTTCCTTCATCCTTGTACTTGGGGACTTGTCCATCCTTCCGAGCATCTCCGAGAGGGTCTCCTTGGTACCTAGGCATGCATAGGGGAAGTGTCAAGTAGTATACCATCCTCGAAGGGGTCAAGTGAGCACGTGTAAAGGAGAAGATTCACCTTTGTGTATGTGAAGAAGAGGTCGCACGTGTCACTTGCCAAACGGACTCTTGACATGGTGATGACTGTAGGATGCTCCGCATCAATTGATGTCCTCATCATCCTCCCCTTCTTGAAATGAAGTCGTCCTCGACGGAAGCTCAT
Organism: Aegilops bicornis; assembly: GCA_021605145.1. Lineage (NCBI taxonomy): Eukaryota > Viridiplantae > Streptophyta > Magnoliopsida > Poales > Poaceae > Aegilops > Aegilops bicornis. Next base: position 393,033,684 of record CM038670.1, on the reverse strand, counting down.
CTTCCTCACCCAAATAAGGCTTCAAATCTGCAATGTTAAAAGTGGGACTAACCCCAAAATCTGCAGGCAGCTCAAGTTTATATACATTATCATTTATTTTCTCTAACACCTTAAATGGACCATCAGCACGTGGCATTAGCTTTGATTTGCGCAAATTAGGAAACCTATCCTTACGCAAATGTAACCAAACAAGATCTCCAGGTGAAAAGACAACATGTTCTCTACCCTTATCTCCAGCAAGTTTATATTTAGCATTCATACGCTCAATGTTTTCCTTAGTTAACTCATGCATTAAAATCAATTCAGCACGTTCTTTAGCATCAAAATTAACCTTCTCCGAAGATGGAAGAGGCAATAAATCAATAGGTGCACGAGGTAGGAAACCATACACAATTTCAAAAGGGCACATTTTAGTAGTAGAATGCAATGAGCTATTATAAGCAAATTCAATATGAGGCAAGCATTCTTCCCACATTTTCTTATTATTCTTCAAAACAGCCCTAAGCATAGTAGACAATGTTCTATTGACTACTTCAGTTTGTCCATCAGTTTGGGGGTGACAAGTAGTACTAAAAGCAGTTTAGTCCCCAACTTAGCCCATAAACATCTCCAAAAGTGGCTAAGAAATTTAGTATCACGATCTGAAACAATAGTATTTGGCACACCATGCAAGCGAATAATTTCACGAAAGAACAAATCAGCAACATTAATAGCATCATTGCTTTTATGACATGGTATAAAGTGTTCCATTTTAGAGAATCTATCCACGACAACAAATATGCTATCCCTCCACTTCTTTGTTCGAGGTAAACCTAAAACAAAGTCCATAGATATATCCTCCCAAGGAACACTAGGTACAGGCAAAGGCATATATAAACCATGAGGATTGAGTCGTGACTTAGCTTTTTGACATGTAGTGCAGCGAGCAACAAAACGCTCAACATCCCGGCTCATCTTTGGCCAAAAGAAATGTGTAGCAAGTATATCCTCCGTCTTCTTCACGCCAAAGTGTCCCATTAATCCTCCTCCATGCGCCTCCTGCAACAACAAAAGACGAACAGAGCTAGCAGGAATGCATAGCTTGTTAGCACGTAACACAAAACCATCATTAATAACGAACTTGTTCCATGTTCTTCCTTCTTTACAATTCTGCATTACATCTTTAAAATCAGCATCATGCACATATTGATCTTTGATGGTCTCCAAACCAAATATTTTGAAGTCAAGTTGTGAAAGCATAGTATAGCGACGAGACAAAGCATCGCAATAACATTTTCTTTACCCTTCTTGTGTTTAATGACATAAGGGAAAGTCTCAATGAATTCAACCCATTTAGCATGTCTACGATTCAGTTTAGCTTGACTTTTAATATGTTTCAAAGATTCATGATCAGAATGTATAACAAATTCTTTGGGCCATAAATAATGTTGCCATGTCTCTAAAGTCCGAACAAGAGCATATAATTCTTTGTCATAAGTAGAATAGTTCAGACTAGGCCCACTCAATTTTTCAGAAAAGTATGCAACAGGTTTGCCATCTTGTAATAACACACCTCCTAATCCAATTCCACTAGCATCACATTCAAGCTCAAAAGTCTTATTAAAGTCAGGAAGTTGGAGTAAAGGAGCATGTGTCAACTTATCTTTCAATACCGTGAAGGCTTCTTCACATGCGGTACCCCAAACAAAAGGCACATCCTTCTTTGTAAGTTCATTGAGAGGTGCAGCAATGGTGCTAAAGTCTCTCACAAAACGCCTATAGAAACCAGCGAGTCCAAGAAAACTCCTCACTTGTGTGACCGCTTTTGGGCTGCGCCAACTCTCAATAGCTTCAATCTTGGCTTTATCAACTTCAATTCCCTGTGGTGTAACAACATAGCCAAGAAAAGATACGGTCGGTGCAAAAGGTGCACTTCCCAAGGTTACCAAACAAACGTGCATCACGTAGAGCATTAAAAACAGCATGTAAATGTTCCAAATGTTCTTCCAAAGATTTGCTATAAATCAGTATATCATCAAAATAGACTACCACAAATCGTCCAATGAAAGCACGTAAAACTTCGTTCATTAGTCTCATGAAAGTACTAGGTGCATTAGTTAACCCAAAAGGCATGACTAACCACTCATATAAACCAAACTTAGTTTTAAATGCTGTTTTCCATTCATCTCCCAATTTCATACGAATTTGATGGTATCCACTACATAAATCAACTTTGGAGAATATTGTAGAGCCATTCAATTCATCAAGCATATCATCTAGCCTAGGAATAGGATGACGATAACGAATAGTAATATTATTAATGCCTCTACAATCAACACACATACGCCGACGTACCATCCTTTTTAGGCACTAGTATAATAGGAACAGCACAAGGACTAAGAGATTCGCGTATATAACCTTTGTCGAGCAGCTCCTGTACTTGACGATAATCTCCTTCGTCTCCTCCGGATTGGTACGGTATGGTGCACGGTTGGGTAACGATGCACCGGAATTAAGTCAATTTGATGCTCAATCCCTCGAATAGGTGGTAATCCGGTGGCACGTCTTGTGGGAAGACGTCAGCGAACTCCTGCAAAATGTTAGTGACAACAGGGGACAAAGAGGAAGGCACGTCCTCGAATGAAAATAATGCCTCTTTGCACACAAAAGCATAGCAAACAGATTTGCTAGAATCTAGCTCCTCAATATCAGATTTGGTGGCAAGTAAACATGCACTTTTCAGTTTAATTTCAGAAGCAAAATTAGATGGTTTATTATTAGGCTTCATTTGTTGCTCAAATTCTTTTGCCACAATCTGATTTTCACTCTTATTTTTCTCCTGTTTTGCTTTATTAGCTCTATTAATATCATCTTTCAAAATTGAATCAGAGTCATAGGAAGCAAAGTAATATTTTTATCCTTGTGAACAAGAGTATACTGATTGTTTCTACCATGGTGTACAGAATTTTTATCAAATTGCCATGGTCTACCAAGTAATAAGGAACATGCTTGCATAGGTACCACATCACAATCAACATAATCAGCATATGTAGAGATACTAAAATACACACAACAAAGACGTGTTACCTTAACCTTGCCGCTGTTGTTGAACCATTGGATGTAGTAAGGATGTGGATGTGGTCTTGTGGTGAGAGAAAGCTTCGCACCATATCCATGCTAGCCAAGTTGTTGCAGCTCCCTCCATCTATGATGACGCTTGAATAGAACGTTCCTTCACAACTCCCTTTGTATGGAACAAGTTATGCCTCTGATTTTGCTCGACTTGTGTAACCTGCACACTCAAAACACGTTGAGCAACTAAACATTCATACCTGTCAAGCATCTTCAAAGAGCCATGTATTGCGTCTCATGATCGTAATCATCTCCACCATGTTCTTCATGTGTAATAAGAGCCAAAGTCTCTTCATCATAGTCACTAGCGGACTCATACCCACCATCCTCGAGCAATCATCACACGCTGAGATTGGCATTCTTCGGCAAAATGTCCTCTTCCCTTACAACGACGACAAATAATATCACTTGTGTGCCCTGTTGACGCCATGGAAGAAGAAGAGCTCTGTGTAGGCCCGGAGTGCGCTCTTGGCGGATAGTGGTGGTTGTGCACTGCTTTCTTGTATCACGGTTGAAGGTGGCAGCCGGCGGAGGTGCGGTGTAGTAGAACATGTGGAAGTAGATGATGCACGTGGTGTCCATGATGAAGGTCGACCTGCGAGAAAAGTTAGTCCGGCGCCAACGCTCGTCGATCCTGCACTTCACGCTCAGCTTTACAAGCAAGATGATTTAATCGAGTGATATTATTATAATCATTGTAGTCTAGAATGGTCTGAATCTCTCTATTTAATCAACCCAGAAAACGTGCAAGCATAGCTTCATTCTCCTCAACAATACCACATCTAATCAAGCCAGTTTGTAATTCCTGATAATATTATTCTACCGAATTTTTTCCTTGTCTTAAGCGCTGCAATTTTTGAAGTAATTCACGCTGATAATGATGAGGCAAAGGTGTCCCGTCTTTCGATGAGATGTTGGTTTTCGCTTTGGAGGAAGTCGACTTTGACGATCCGACTACGAACGTGCGAGGACGTCGCGCCTTAGCAATCGCTAAACCAACTCCGAGAGGTTATTGACCACGCCGAGCACGCATCAACCTCGACCACGAGGGTCTGCTTTCCGCGAGCAAACGAAGAACAAGCAAGAAACTGAGATTGCGATCCGGATATTGCGAATATAAGATGAAAGCTTTATTGATCAAGGTGGGGTTCTGTGACGCCTTTATGCAGTCGTTGAACACAAACGAAGCACGCGAAGTTGCCGCTATGGTGAACTTTTAACCTAAACAAACCCCAAAGTCTAAACGACGCCTCTAAGGGCTGTATATATGGAGGAAGAGGAGGAATTTCGTGGCCCTTGAGGGAGGGGTCCCAAACCAACCCTAACTCTTGTTTCCCCACACATACGGACTCTAAAAACAGCCTATACTTAAGTATTTCGAAATTACATGGGCCTGGCCCAATAATAAGGTGACGCCAGCACCTAGAATAGCCTATGGACGAATATTATGAAGTGGTATCTTGTATATTTCGTCCAAGGCCTCATGCTCTCATTAGGGTGGCTTCAAAGTCCTGGAATCATCACTTGTAACTCCGTTCTTGTTCCCCTTGCGCATGCCAACATCTCCATGCTTGAACTTGCTCCAAGGTTCATCTTTCTTGTCCATGGTAGGCCCTTCATTTGTAAGCAAAACAAATGTATCCAATTTAGGCAGCATCATATTCTCATGAACATTGGAATCGTTACCAAGAAACGAAAGTACCTGATAATTCAATTGGCGTGCGTGAGCTCTAGTAATTGGTCCAGTATGTATAGCAGCAGGGGCTGTGGGTGTAACAATGGTATTGATGTCCTCATCACGAACTCCAGGCACCGGAAGACCGGCCCCCTCCGGACGTCCGACCGAAGAGCACCCGAGCCAAATCTACGGAATTCCGAAGAGCACCGGACGTCCAGACCTTCCCGAGCCTCCGGACGACCGGAACCCTCTGGACATCCGACGCCTGTCTGCGCACAGTGTCTTGGACCAAGTCCATGTATCCCCCACTTACCCCTTCGTGGTCCAAGACTATATATACTCCTCCACCTCCTCCTAGTTAGGGTTAGCGTTGATTTAGCTCATTGAGATAGAGCTTCGCTCATCCATATCGAATCTACTCCACGAGAGAGACCGCGACCCCTCTTCGGAGAAGATCCACCTTGGATTCAAGACCTCCTTTGCGGAGAAGACCATCATCAAGACCTCCTCACGGAGAAGAACGGCTACCGTTTGTATCGTCCTTTGTTGACTTTGGATCATGTATCTGCCTTTGTGTTCATCGATCTAGCACATGTGTGATTGATCTTGTTGGTTTGAGTGATTCTCTTGTGTTTTCCCCGTGATTTCCCTCGTGCTCTTCCGCTCGTTCTTCGTGTTCCCCGTAGGATCCACTCCAAACGTGAAAGATCTCCGATTAGGGTTCTGCCCTACATCAACCTGACCACGAGGGTCTATTTCCTGCGAGCAAACGAAGAACAAGCAAGAGACTGAGATTGCAATATGGATATTGTGAATATAAGAGGAAAGCTTTATTCAAGAAGGTGGGGTTCTGTGACGTCTTGGTCTGGTCGTTGAACACAAACGAAGTACGTGAAGTTGTAGCTATGGCGAACTTTTAATCTAAACAAAACCCAAAGTCTAAACGGTGCCCTGAGGGCTGTATATATGGAGGACGAGGGGCGAATTTTGTGGCCCTTGAAGGAGGGGTCCGAAACCAACCTATCTCTTGTTTCCCCACACATACGGACTCTAAAAACATCCTATACTCAAGTATTTCAAAATTACATGACCCTGGCCCAATAATAAGGTGACGCACCTATGATAGCCTCTGGACGAATTTTATGAAGTGGCATCTTGTATATTTTTTCCAAGGTTTCATGCACTCATTATGGTGACTTCAAAGTGATGAAATCATCACTTGTAACTCCGTTCTTGTTCCCCTTGCGCATGCCATCATCTCCATGCTTGATCTTGCTCCAATGTTCATCCTTGTTGTCCAAGCTAGGCCCTTCATTTGTAAGCAAGACAAATGTATCCAATTTAGGCAGCATCATATTCTCATGAACATTAGAATCATTACAAAGAAACGGAAGTACCTGATAATTTAATAGGCGTGCGCAAGCTCTAGTAATTGGTCCAGTGTAGGACCTTGAGAAGAGGTGTCTAGAGGGGGGGTGATTAGACACTAAGTACCAAAGTTGTAGTTTTTAACTTCTTTAGGTTTGGAGTTTAGGCACAAGTTTAACATTCACAATACATAACAAGCAAGCATGCAAAGAGTATATGAGCAGCGGAAAGTAAAGCATGCAACTTGCAAGAATGTAAAGGGAAGGGTTTTGGAGGATTCAAACGCAATTGGAGACACGGATGTTTTTGTCGTGGTTCCGATAGGTGGTGCTATCGTACATCCACGTTGATGGATACTTCAACCCACGAATGATAGCAGTTGCCTTGAGTCCATGGAGGGCTCCACCCACGAAGGGTCCAGGAAGAAGCAACCTTGTCTATCCCACCATGGCCGTCGCCCACCAAGGACTTGCCTCACTAGCGGTAGATCTTCACGAAGTAGGCGATCTCCTTGCCCTTACAAACTCCTTGGTTCAACTCCACAATCTTGTCGGAGGCTCCCAAGTGACACCTAGCCAATCTAGGAGACACCACTCTCCAAGAAGTAACAAATGGTGTGTTGATGATGAACTCCTTGCTCTTATGCTTCAAATGATAGTCTCCCCAACACTCAACTCTCTCTCATAGGATTTGGATCTGGTGGAAAGAAGATTTGAGTGGAAAACAAGTTAGTGAAGGCTAGAGATCAAGATTCATATGGTAGGTGATGTAGGGCGGAACCCTACGTGGACGATCTTTCACGTTGGAGCGGATCCTACGGGGACTCACGAGGAACACGCGGAAGAACACGAGAGAAACGAGAGAGAAATCACGAAACAGACAAGAGATCAATCACACAGGTGCTAGATTATCGATCGCATAGAGTGGCACAAGATTCAAGATCAACAAAGGTAAGATACAAACGGTAGCCGTTCTTCTCCGTGAGGAGGTCTTAATGATGGTCTTCTCCATGAGGAGGTCTTGAATCCAAGGTGGATCGTCTCCGAAGAGGGGCCGCGGTCTCTCTCGTGGAGTAGATCCGGTATGGATGAGCGAAGTTCTATCTATGAGCTAAATCAACGCTAACCTAGAAAGAGGAAGGGGATGGAGTATATATAGTCTAGGGGGGCGAAGAGGTACATGGGTCTCGGCCCTTTACTGTGCGCAGACAGGCGGAGCCGGATGTCCGAGCGTCGGCCCGGATGTCCGGGAGCTTGAGAGGCGCCGGATGTCCGGCTGGGGGCGGATGTCCGGGCTGGCCTGGTCTTCAGACGCAATCGGGTCTGGGCGCCGGATTTCAGGCGAGGCCGGATATCCGGAGCCGTGGGAGGCCGGATGTCCGGGGCCTGGGGCCGGATGTCCGCCCTGTAGTTCTTGTTCTTTGTGATGGGCGCCGGATGTCCGGGCTGGGGCGGATGTCCGGAGCTTATGGAAGGGCGGATGTCCGGTGGACGCCGGATGTCCGGCTCTGCGGGCTTTCTCCGGTTCCTCTCGTCGTGTTCCTTCATCCTTGTACTTGGGGACTTGTCCATCATTAGCAGTATCTCAGGAGGGTCTCCTTGGTACCTAGGCATGCATAGAGTCCTTGCCTTAGGTAGCAACCATGTCTCACACGAATGGAAAGGGGAAGCATGTAGGAACGGGTTCACCTTCTGTCCAATGGCGAATAGTCGAGGTCTCATCTCCTGTATCCTTGGGGCTTGGAGAGTAGTCGGAGTGTACATGGGATGAACGTGGGATGCTCCGCATCATCTCCCCTCCCTTGGGAAAGATCCGACCTCGGATCGTGATCCTCATCACCATGGAAACGGTTGTCGTAGACGGACTTGTAGTTGGAAGAAGTTGAAGACATGGCGCAATCCGAGTAGTCCAAGGTGTCGCCGGAGTGATAGACATGCAAAAGGAGCAAACACAAGTAACACTCGGAAATACATGGTTAGCGCACCCAAAGTGTCCATCATGTAAGAATGAGTCCGTGCGGCAAGATTGGTCGTGACAAAGCGCATGAAGCTTATCAAGATGATCTAGATGCAAAGCATTCATGGGAGGAAATGCAATCATTGTGCACACAAATGTTTTGTGAATATGATGAATGCAACCACGGTGCAAAATGTTGTCATAGTGAGACGGTTTATCAATAGCATGAATATGGCAATGGATGCTCAACATGATTATGTTATCATGCAATTGATGATAGGCAATGTGATCATTATGTATGAAGATGCCATCAAGAAAGATCACAACAAATTTGCTAAGAAAATGAACAAGCTCAAATATCATGGATGACATGGGAATACAAGATGCAACAAGGCAATCATAATGTGAGTCAATCCATGCATAAGACGCAAATTTGCTATGGGTATGATATGTCCATCGAGCATGACATGTATGAGCACAATCAACAAATATGAAGGTGTTGGTGTACCAATGCTCGATGTCGAGGCATGAGTGGAGTTCCGAAGGTGCATCCAATAAGTGCGAGCGCTCCTCAATGTGAAGGTCCATGTAGCTAATCTCCAATGTCGCTCCTCCGTTCACGAGATGTATCGTGTAGACAACAAGAAGGAAACAACAATGAAAGAGTGACCCATCCAATATGCGTATTTGAGGATGGCTCAAAGGGAAGGAGGTCACCTTAATGAGGATGTCGAAAATGTTGGTGTCGCACATCGTGTATGCCTTCACATAACCAATATGTCCCATGACGGTAATGCCTTGTGAATCCTTCAAAACGAAAGAACATGACAAACACTCGGAAAAACAAATGAGGTTAGCGGAAGTGCAAAACCTATCATTCGTGTGGTAAGATATCCAACAAGTGTATGCATCATGCTCATCATAAGAAAGAACAAAGTGTGGTATGTTATGAAAGCATATGATGCAACTACAACCAAAGACAATAGGCTCAAGTAAGCAGTCATGCATCACAAGTAATATGTCCAAGTCTCCAAGATGAATAAGCATAGCATGGATGCACTCACTATAATGGCATATGAGAGGTGCAACTAATGGAGACAAGAGACGAAGGTCACGATATATCATGTGAGAGGCATGAACATATATGTCATCAACCCTAGAAAGCGAGTAATAGTGGAACATGGGTGATGCAACATAGCAAGCAATCATAGCTATCAAGTCAAGCAAGCTAGTAGTGCAAAGATGCAACGATGCTAGAAGGAATCATGGCAAGCATGTCATGTGTGCAAATAGTGGGCATGAATAATTCACATGTCATAGCACAAGCATAAAGGCAAGATATGAGCAAAATAGCATCAATAGCATGGGGCACATGATAAACATGGCAAAAGCAACAAGGATCTCCACCAAGCATGCAAATACACATAGAAGTAGCATAATGGTTAATCATGGGTATATGCAAGCAAGGGTCACAATTGCATGGCAAAGGCATAGGAGCAAGCATAACATGCAAAGTGAACACGGAAAATGAGCATAAGGTGACAACTGGTAAATAGCCCATAGCCGTGTGAGAGCCAAGTAGAAGAGATGCGCGTAGTCCTTGCGCGAAGGAGCAGTGGTAAGGATAGTCCACGAGATCCCAAAGCATCATTGCTCTCAAGAGCTCGTTAGTCAACTCATGGGATTGAGATGTTGACGAGTGTATGTGGTACCTACACAAAACAAAGACAAAGAGAAAATTACGTATGCGTGGTAGATGTACACATCATCCATCATGATGCATACGTGCATGTGTCGGTTAGCACAAAATAGCCAATGCTCAAATAAATGAGATGCGTGATATAGAAACATGTCATCCATCATGATAGGTTTGTTATTATGTATGGCATAATGGAGACTCAAATTGTGCAATGCATCATGAGAAATATCTAGAGCATTGTTATTCATGGAATGCATATGGTTCAAGCAATTATGGGAATCATGCAAAGTATGAAATGCATCAAGATCTCCTAATATGTATGAGGAAACTATGGGGGTCTCCTCATGAGCATTAATGGAAACATCACATGGAGAATATTGACAACATCCAAAACAATGCATATTTGGAACAATGTGATCATGGCATGGAATAGTAGACGAATTGCGCAAAGGAAATAGTGCAATATCATCACAAGAGAAGCAAAAGCCAATGACCATCATCTCGTCATCTATGCCATAAGTGCAAATGGGATTTATTTTAATGGGGCATGCATAGTTACTATGTTGAGATTGAAATGAGGCAATATGGGAGATCTCACTCATAGCATATGACAAGTTCAATGGATTGTCAAACATAATGTGACCAATAGAATTTTCACATGATATCCTATGAAGCATAGCATCACAACTAGGCAACTCAACATGCTCATCATCATATTCATCATAAATAGGTAAGTCAAGGCATGAAGAAGTTTTACTAGCATGAAGCATGGTAATAGGTGGGTCAACATCATGGGAGCAATCGATGGCAAGAGAGTCCACTAGTGGGACAAGAGAAGCACCATCACCTATGTTACCTTTGGAAGGTCGCTCATGAGTTGTAGGTGAGGTGTTGAAGATCGTCTCGTTGTCATCTTCATCTTGATGGAACCATGTGGGGGTGCATCATCATCCACCATGGCCATCGTCGTCTCCAATGGAGGAATAGACTCACAAAGATAGGCATGTCGTCATGTAGGAGACCTAGCACCAAAGAAGAAAACACACTAGGAGTAGAGGTTAAGTCGTTAGAAATCATAGTGGCCTCATGTGTCGTGTCAACTACCTCACTCACTAAGTGTTGTGGCTCACTCACTCCCTCAAGGATGCTCTCCCTCGTATGGTGGGTGGAGTCACTCAAATGGCGCTCAACCTCACATAGGATGTGTGGCATGCTCTCATGTGTGGGGCTAGTGGTGGTCACACTCATCCTCTCATAGGAAATGTTCTCAGTGTCACGTATGGTGGAGTCACTCATGTCACTCATGGGGTGGTGGCTCTCCTCACATGGCAATTGGGGCATCTCGACATATATGGGTGTCGGAGAGATGTAGGTGCAAATGTCTCCATGCGCGGTCGCGTAGCTTGATTCGGAGTATGAGTCCAAAGTGGGCGTCGTCTTCATGTTGTTGAAGAGGTTCGCGCTCGTCGCCGTGGTCGAAGGGGATGGCCCTTGCTCGACCGGCCGTGTCACCGCCTTGGTGTTGGAGGCCCATATGATGTGGCACCTCATAGCTCGTCTCCATGACCGAAGGGAGTTTCCCATGCTCGGCCATCTTCCTTGAGGGGCTTCAAGATGGAAGTGTCGCCCTCGGTCGTAGGTGGTCGCCTTGGACTTGAAGAAGTTGTTGTAGGCGTACTTTCGTGGGAAGTAGGCGAAGATGTCAGACGTCCAAAGGCGAAGATGCCTTGGGAAAACTTGGCGAAGATGTCAAGTGGTTGATGTAGCCGTAGCGCCGTCTTGGTGGTGCTCGCCTCGCGGTCTTCTCTTGTGCTTATGAAGCTTCGACTTGGCGTGAAGTAGGGCTTCTTGGGACTTGTGCATTTGCGCCAGGAGCATCTTCATGATGATGATGTCGTTGTCGTGCTTGAGCTCGTAGTAGATGTCGTTAAATCGTAAATGCGTGCACATGATGCTTGAGGTGACTTGCCCTTCATGTCGATGTTGATCACGAACGTGTTGGTGGTCGCCATGTAGTTGTGGACGTTGTCGATTTGCACGTGCGTCGTTTCCGCGCTCGGAAGTGTTGTGGCTTGAATGTCGCCGCCTTGAAGATGACGAAGGGGAAGTAGACTTGATCAAGGCTCTAATCTCCTCCATCCTTGCATCTTGCTCCTCTTTATGTGCGGCAAGTTTCTTGTCGAAGTAGTCCCTTCTCCTTGCTTCGGAGTGATGAAAGTCGATGGAGATGTTCTCGGCGCGCTCTCGCAATCTTGATTGTGTGCCTTGCACTTGTCGTTGTAGATCGAAGATAGACGCTTTGGTGATGTAGTTGTTCACGCCGTCGTTGTTGTCGAGGACCGAAGAGGAAATGCCTTGCCTATCCATCACAAGACTCGAGCAAATATGAGTGGGAGAAGGAGAAGAACTTATACCAATGTACCTTGATCGATGTTGACAATGAATCAAGTTCACTCAAATGCGGACAATGAAATAGCACTATTGGTACCAATCCTTGTCGGTTCTCACACCTACACAAGTAAAGCTTATGGAGGAGCTCGGTGAGGATAGTGGCACAAAAATTTAATGCAAAATGTTAGCAAGAGTCAATAATGTTGAAAGAGATTCACAAATTCGCAAGTGAAACAAATGGACCAATAGCAAAGAATGGCACACGGAAACACACACACGGATAGATAAATGGGGTCGTGCAACCAAGGAATGAGCACAAAATGTGGAATCCACGGAAAACGCCGTGTTGCACAACTCAAGAGAGACGCTAGCACGATTGCTCAATAGGCGGATCGACACTTGTGCACAACCTATAAGATGCAAAATGGATAAACTTCTATCCCAAGTATGCTATGTATGTATGGTTCCCGGTGTTTCTCTCACAATGATCCAAGATGATCAAGTATGATATCATATGATATATTTGATGCTATGGCTATTGCTTACAAGCTCTTTGCTCTCTCTTTTTCTTTGCTTAAAAGCTTATTCCCTCTTTTTTTTCTATGTATGGCCACTTTTGCACAATGCACAAACCAAGATAGCTATTGTGTATATGCGGGAACGATATTGTGACACAATGGATGATATGATGATACCAAGATGATATGGTATGTATGCAATGGATGGTGTAGATCACTAATGTGCACAAGTAACGTTGCGGCAATACTCAAATGGCTAGTCTCGATAGGTAAGTGACGCAAAATGGGATAAAGGGTTATCAATGCAATTGCAAGGGGAATATACAATGGTGTTGTCGAGGTTACCGTCCTTTGCGATGATGAGTGGCGGTGTTCTTGATGTAGATACCAAGATGATGGAAACTCGTCCCTAAGTAGCCGAAACACCTTAGGAAACGGAAAAACCGCGAACTCAAAATCTCAAATGACAAATGTCAAAGTGGTGGTAGCGGGAATGCGGTGGTGGTTTGCACTTGGCAATACGGAAGTGGAATGATGGGCTATACACGTGTCGGAGTTGAAGTTGCCGTCCCTAAGTAGCCGAAACACCTTAGGAGACACAAGCCACAACTCAAACAAGCTCAAACAACTATTGGGTTAAGTTGGGGGTGGCGGAAGTGTATGGTGGGCACGCCTATGCGGAAGTGGTGGTGGTGGTTGATGAAGAAGCAATCGTCCCTAAGTGGCCGAAACACCTTAGGAGACTCTAATCACTACTCAAGCAACCACTAATGCTATGGGGAACAAAATTGGTTAGGTTGCGGAAGTCGGTGGTGGTTATGCGGAGGATGTGGCGGAAGCCCTAGGCAAAGATGCCAAAATTCACAAAATTTGATGGAGTCAAATGATTTTGGTGGTATTTTTGTTGGAAGGGGGATGTCAATAGCTTCAAAACGAGCTAAAGAACGTCAAAATCGGAGTTCGGATGAATTAGTTATGGACAAAACGGTGAAATGGGAAAGCTGAAATGTACAGGGGCCGGATATCCGGGGCTCGGGGCCGGATTTCCGGGGGTGAATGTCCAGAACCGAGCGATTTTGGTGCTCCAGGGCCCGGATGTCCGGCGTGGGGCCCGGATGTCCGGCCGGATGGCCCGCATGTCCGGCCTGAGGCCCGGATGTCCGGCCCGACGATTCCAGATCTCGTTTGGGGCGGAAATTTTCGAATTGGGGGCGGAAATTGACGATTTCAAGGTCAAAATTGGAGGGATTTCGTGGATGGAAAGTGGGGAAACTTGGGGAAATGCTAGATCCACTCGAAACCAAGCAAATCCATGGATCAAAATCAACAAAACATCATCAAAACTAACAAATCACAAAAAAATTGGGGCTATTTTTGGTGGGGATTTTCGGATTTAGGACGAAATCAACAAAATCAAGCTAGAAAAGGAGGGTAGGGGCTCCAAAACGTGATCAACCTAAGCTCTGATCCATAGATGATGTAGGGAAGAACCCTACGTGGACGATCTTTCACGTTGGAGCGGATCCTACGGGGACTCACGAGGAACACGCGGAAGAACACGAGAGAAACGAGAGAGAAATCACGAAACAGACAAGAGATCAATCACACAAGTGCTAGATTATCGATTGCATAGAGGGGCACAAGATTCAAGATCAACAAAGGTAAGATACAAACGGTAGCCGTTCTTCTCCGTGAGGAGGTCTTGATAATGGTCTTCTCCGCAAAGGGAGGTCTTGAATCCAAGGTGGATCGTCTCCGAAGAGGGGCCGCGGTCTCTCTCGTGGAGTAGATCCGGTATGGATGAGCGAAGCTCTATCTATGAGCTAAATCAACGCTAACCTAGAAAGAGGAAGGGGATGCAGTATATATAGTCTAGGGGGGCGAAGAGGTACATGGGTCTCGGCCCTTTACTGTGCGCAGACAGGCGGAGCCGGATGTCCGGGCGTCGGCCCGGACGTCCGGGGCTTCAGGAGGCGCCGGATGTCCGGGCTGGGGGCCGGATGTCCGGGCTGGCCTGGGTCTTCCAGACGCAATCGGGTGAGGGGCGCTGGATTTCCGGGCGAGGGGCCGGATATCCGGGGCTTCGTGGGAGGCCGGATGTCCGGGGCTGGGGGCGGATGTCCGGCCCTGTAGTTCTTGTTGCTGTGATGGGCGCCGGATGTCCGGGCTGGGGCGGATGTCCGGGCTTATGGAAGGGCCGGATGTCCGGCCGACGCCGGATGTCCGGCTCAGAGGATTTCTCCGGTTCCTCTCGTCGTGTTCCTTCATCCTTGTACTTGGGGACTTGTCCATCATTCCGAGTATCTCCGAGAGGGTCTCCTTGGTACCTAGGCATGCATAGAGTCCTCGCCTTTAGGTAGCAACCATGTCTCACACGAATGGAAAGGGGAAGCATGTAGGAACGGGTTCACCTTGTGTCCAATGGCGAATAGTCGAGGTCTCATCTCCTGTATCCTTGGGGCTTGGAGAGTAGTCGGAGTATACATGGGATGAACGTGGGATGCTCCGCATCAGTAGGAATGGAATATCTTGGCCTCAACACATGAGTAGGTGGTTCTCTCTCAGAACTGGTAAGTTGGAAGTGTAGGTTTGTTCTGATGGCTCTCTCCACGAATGAAGAGGAGGTGGTGGGGTATATATAGCCTCCACACAAAATCTAACCGTTACACATAATTTACCAAACTCGGTGGGACCGAATCAACAAACTCGGTCGGACCGATTCAGTAAACCTAGTGACCGTTAGTGATTTTGGTGGGACCGACATGCAACTCGGTAGGACCGATATGGTGAGGGTTAGGGCATAACGTAATCTCGATGAGACCGATTACACAAACTCGGTGAGACCGATTTTGGTAATTAGCTAACCAGAGAGTTGGTCGAGCAAACTCGGTGGGACCGATTACTCAAACTCGGTGGGACCGATTTTGGTAATAAGTTAACCAGAGAGTTTGCATTGTAATCTCGGTAGTACCGATTCCACAAACTCGGTGAGACCGATTTTGGTAATGGACATACACAGAGAGATCACAATCCCATCTCGCTGAGACCGAGATCCCTATCGGTGAGACCGATTTGCCTAGGGTTTGTGGCAGTGGCTATGACATTTGAACTCGGTGGCACCGGATAGAAAGAATCGGTAGGACCGATTTTGACTTTAGGTTTAGGTCATATGTGTGGAAGTGGGAAAGTAGTTGAGGGTTTTGGAGCATATCACTAAGCACTGTGGAGTAAGAAACTCATTAAGCAACACCTCATCCCTTCTTGATAGTATTGGCTTTTCCTATAGACTCAATGTGATCTTGGAGCTTGAGCCAATCCTTTGTCCTTAGAATCTTGAAGGAGTTCCCACATCCTTTAGTCCATGCCACTCCATTGTTGAACTTATCTGAAACATACTAGATAAAAGTGTTAGTCCAACAAGAGATATGTTGAAATTAATTACCAAAACCACCTAGGGAGCACTTGTGCTTTCAATCTCCCCCTTTGGTAATTGATGACAACATACATCAAAGCTTTAGATAAAGATATAAAGAATAGCAAGTAAAGCTTGGAAAGACATGTAACAAGCATAGGCTCCCCCTACATGTATGCAATCATGTGAATATGGAACATAGAAGCATGTGAGAGCATAACCATGATAGAGTAGGCAATGTGTTACATGTATCTTGGCCATATGCATCAGAGCAAAGAATATTAAAGAAAATACCTTCATGCTCATGAGTCCTTCTTGCAAACAGTATGTACATCAGCAAGAATTCCTCATACACATGATTGTGATGCATATACTTACCTTGTAGTCTTGAGTTGGCTTAGGATGGAATGAACCTGCGTAAACAAGGTTAGATAACACAGATTCATATACTTGACATAGAAATATGATTAATCCACAAGAATACCAAGACTGGGATGACATGTAGAGAGTGAGTACTCAGTACCACATTGGATTAGACATGTCCCCAAGGGTAAAGATATGCAATGAATTTAAATGATTTCTTTCCCATAGATGTCTTGCTCCCCCTGAATTTAGCATGGGATACTGGGAGAAGATAGGCAACAGAAAATCAGAGCTGAAAGATATAAATGAACAGAGCTAATGCAAATAAGCACGTATGAACATGTCTTTCCCCTCAAGAAGACATGTGGCATCTCTCCTCTTGAACACCAAGCATCTCGGATCCTTGTGAAATACTTTCTACTTGAGTATTCTCTCCCCCTGGAGATCTCTATCTCCCCCTGTGGAAGTAATACTCTCTCCCTTTTGAAAGTGATGAGCTTTGATGTGATCTCTCTCTCCCCCTTTGACATCAATTTCCAAGAAGGGTTTGATCCTTGAGTCACACCACAAAGCATTTATATAAATGTGATGCTTGTAGAGGACAAGATTCATTGAGTGGAGCTGAATCAGAAGAAACACAGAATAAGTGGCAAACTGTTTTTCCTGTTGTGAAATCGGTGGCACCGAGTGGTATGCTTCGGTAGTACCGAAAGGATTCGGTTGGACCGAAAACAACAAATCGGTGAAACCGAGTTCTTCATAGAGAAAACACTTGTCACCTCAGCTCACTAGACTAGTAAGATCTCACAAAGATTTGCAAGGAATTTACTGAATGATATGCAATGAATTGGATGCAGGAAATGCAGAGCAAACAGAAAAGAAAAGAAAGAAATCTAGATGAAGTTTTTTTTGAAAGGGGAAACAAATATGCATGAGACAAATGCAAAAACACAGAAAAGAACACGAGAGAACTTCATCTAGAGATGGTGATGAGGACATGGCTACCTTCGATACGACCAAAAATATTGCATACTTGTATATTTGTGAGGTGATTTCTAACGCAAACTATGCAATAATTTATTTATATCATCCTGGGCAAAAATACTTCACAAACTTTTGTGCCATGTCTAGTTGCAGGTGTATGGGACATTTGTACAATCCACATATGAAGATAAGGGAGAAAGAGATGTTTACTTGCTATTCAAAAGTTCTCTCACGTCACTTTTGGCCCAAGAGAAGATAGAGTCCAAGTCTCTCACGTTACGTACTCAGATTCGGACTGCAGACATACCTGACTCAAAACGTCAACAACTTTTCATCCGGACTCCAAATTGGGTGATTCTTTTTTGTTGGAAAATAGATTTCGTGCACCTTCCAACCCAATTGGATTCACCTTCAAATTCGTCCGGAGCGTTGAGCTATGGACGAAACAATCTGATGCTGCAGCAGAATCCGAGTCAAACTACAAGTCCAAAGGTGTTACGTCACCTCCACTTGGCCCATTGGCCTTGTACGACCTAGGGTTAGTTTTAGGCTGCCTTGGGACGTCCTCCCACCTCCTTGGCCGCCACCCCTTGCTCCTATATAAGTAGATCCATCTAGTAGATTTTTCCTTGGGATTTGTTTAGTTAAAGTTAGCCATTGCAACTTCGTGTACTTCGTTTGTGTCCAACGACCAGACCAAGACCGCCACGGATCCCCACCATTATCAATACTTCATATATATTCGCAATATTCAGATTGCTTTATCATATTCTTGCTCGTTCTTCGATTGCTTGCAGGAATAGATCTTCGTGGTCAGGTTGATCGTGCTTCCGGCATCGTCAGTAACCTCAGGAGATTGGTTTAGCGATTGCTAAGGCGCAACGTCGTGCACGTTTGTAGTCGGATCTTCAAAGTCGACTCCACCAAATCGATAGTTATCATCTCATCGAAAGATCGGGGCCCTCGCCTCTATCAAGTGGTATCAGTTTTCAGGTTGCTCGGTGAGATTTTCCAGTTATCCCTAGATTCAATTTATTTTCTTACCTATTGTCCAAGAAAAGGCCACTAGAAAAGTTAGATCTATTCATCATTTGTCCTAGCCAGTCCAAGCCTTTGCAATTTTCTTTTCATTGTTTGCATTATTGAATTATCGGTTGCATCGTCGTGTCGAGTTGCTGGTCTTAGTGTCTAGTTCCTTTAGAGTTTCGAGTTCTGTTCACATTAGTCACGCCGCATTGCATCATTATCCCTTCCGCTGTCCACCATACCATCCATCAATTTCCACCACGTGCATACGCACTATTCATTGTCATAATCATAGTTGAGGTCATTCACATCTTCGCTTGATCCATGCATCTTATCTAGTTTGTTTTGGAAAAGAGAAAAAGAAAAAAAAGAGAGAAAAAAAGAAAAAAAAGTCAAAGAAAAAAAAGAGAGAAAGAAAAAGGAAAAGAAGTGTGAGAAAAAAAGAGAGAAAAAAAAACAAAGTTCGGATCTATCTAGACTCAATCTCGTAGCTGAATTCGGATTGGAATCTGTTTTGTATACTGCTCAAGAAACAGGCATAACTTCCTCATCTGAAGTCCGCTTTGGCTCATGAGTACTCAAATTAAAGCTAGAGACGAGCAAGATCTGAATAGTTGCAGAAGCTAGTTCAATATTTGGCACCTCAAAATCGGCTTCTAAATAGGTCTTTTGCCCTCCGAAGTTCGTGAACACAGCTTATTCCAGTTTTTCAAACCAGTTTTAGAATTTTTTGACTCCTCATATCAACTCGGAATTGAGTGATTCTTTTTGCATTGGAAAGCTTGAGTTAGTAGCATTCTTTGAAAAAATTTATCAGAAATTTGGCTCAAACTTTTCAAGAGGAAAATTGGAGAGAGAGAGTTCTTGGATATCCTGCTTGGCAGTTGTTTTTCATCACTATCTTTACTGCCGTTGTGATCTTCACTTATATCTTGCTGTCCAGAGTTACTTATTATCCTTCATTAATGCTAGTTGTGCTACGCCGTGACCTCATTAGTGTTCTAGGCTCGCGTCTCTAGTCCGGTGTAGCCTAGGACCCGGCCTGATCACCGTCGTTGAACGTTTATTCAACATTGCATCTTTGAATTGATTATTGCTATTTTTTGCTACCATATATAGCCAACCCAGCTCCACATATTTCTACACCGTATACGTACATTCCCTCGGCAATCGCTTTACACAATCTTTAGAGTTACTTGACACCGCTTGGTTGCTGTCACCACCGCCGCATGGTAAGAACTTGTAAGATATTGATATTTGCTTTATCGTGAGCACTTTACAACCACATCCTAGTAGTTCATAGGAACATTATTCTCGAATTTTGTTTCTTGTTTCTACTAATCATGACAGGTTCGGAGATAGAAGTTCTTGGACGACGGACACATCTTCACCATCACGAGAGTTGGGACAACACACACAAGCGTATGGTCAGGTTATGTCTTTACCATCATTTGAGGGTAGATTTAATCCTGCTATTTATCTAGCTTGGGAGCTTGAATTAGAAGAAGTTTTTAGTCACCATGATTATTATGAACTTGAGAGAGTACGAGCTACCACTAGAGCATTTACTGGTTTTGCTTCTGTTTGGTGGAGTGTACATTGTAAGAAAAACATTGATAACCAACCCACAACTTGGAAAGTTTTGAAAGCTGTAATGAGACAACAATTTTTTCCTCCTTACTATCGTCGTGAATTGCTTTGCAAATTGGAACAATTAAAACAAGGCAGTAACACTGTTCATGCTTACTACCAAGAGTTCAAATCTTATATTCATCATTGTGACATAGAAGAATCTGAGAATGATACAATGGATAGATTTTTTGGTGGTTTTAACCATGATATACATGCACGATTTAAGTATATTCCTCGTTGCATTCTTGGTATGTATGTTCGTGCTTGTACCTTTGAGAGACAGTTACAGGAGGATGCATTGGATGACTACAACACCTACTATTCTAGTTCATGCTCACCACCACCGCTTGGTTCCTCCACCGGTGCACCTACTAGAGCAGCCACACCTCAGATTATGAGCACGACATCATCTCAAGAGTATGATACATTGCCATCATCCTTACCTACATCAGCTACATCTTTGCAACAAGGTAATCAGAAGGTATTGATGATATAACTTCACATGAGAATGATGCATGCCTAGTTAACTTGAATACATCATGTGTTGAGTTACCTGTTGATTTGAGCGCATCACCTATTTTAGAGAATCATGTTACTCTCATGAATGCGTCATGTGATCAAACAACTGAAATACCAACAATTTTGAGTGCACCCAATGAATTAACTATTGATGCAAAAGAAGCAATGTTTAATCATTTTGATATGACCTCTAATCTTAGTGATGATTCTGTGTCAAATGACGTATTGCATGTTTGCTTATTTAAGCATGTTGTAGCATGTAAATTTGATGCAAGTAAGGTTTATTCACCAATGTTGGGATGGTTTAATGATGAACATTGTCAATCTTTTGAAATGAATAAGAGATTCACTTATATGTGCAAACTGAGTTGCAATATTTTCATGCCTTCTACTTCTTCCGATAATGTTTTGGCTTTAGATTTTATGAACTATGCAAGTTACTCATCTAATCATGTGTCATATGTGCAAAAAATCAAGGGAAGTAAAAATGGATGACATATACATATACAACATGTACACCTTGTCTCGCTTTGTTAGCCACATTTCAGATTAAGCAGCCGAGGACGGCTTTGTTTTCAAGAAGGGGAGGATGATGAGGACATGGCTACCTTCGATATGACCAAAAATATTGCATACTTGTATATTTGTGAGGTGATTTCTAACGCAAACTATGCAATAATTTATTTATATCATCCTGGGCAAAAATACTTCACAAACTTTTGTGCCATGTCTAGTTGCAGGTGTATGGGACATTTGTACAATCCACATATGAAGATAAGGGAGAAAGAGATGTTTACTTGCTATTCAAAAAGTTCTCTCACGTAACTTTTGGCCCAAGAGAAGATAGAGTCCAAGTCTCTCACGTTCTGGACTCAGATTCGGAATGCACAGACATACCTGACTCAAAACATCAACAACTTTTTCATCCGGACTCCAAATTGGGTGATTCTTTTTTTGTTGGAAAATAGATTTCGTGCACCTTCCAACCCAATTGGATTCACCTTCAAATTCGTCCGGAGCGTTGAGTTATGGACGAAACAATCTGATGCTGCAGCAGAATCCGAGTCAAACTACAAGTCCAAAGGTGTTACGTCACCTCCACTTGGCCCATTGGCCTTGTACGACCTAGGGTTAGTTTTAGGCTGCCTTGGGACGTCCTCCCACCTCCTTGGCCGCCACCCTTGCTCCTATATAAGTAGATCCATCTAGTAGATTTTTCCTTGGGATTTGTTTAGTTAAAAGTTAGCCATTGCAACTTCACATACTTCGTTTGTGTGCAACGACCAGACCAAGACCGCTTACGGATCCCCACCATTATCAATACTTCATATATATTCGCAATATTCAGATTGCTTTATCATATTCTTGCTCGTTCTTCGATTGCTTGCAGGAATAGATCTTCGTGGTCAGGTTGATCGTGCTTAGGCATCGTTAGTAACCTCGGGAGATTGGTTTAGCGATTGCTAAAGCGCAACGTCGTGCACGTTTGTAGTCGGATCTTCAAAGTCGACTCCACCAAATCGATAGTTATCATCTCATCGAAAGATCGGGACCCTCGCCTGTATCAGATGGTCAGCGACAAAATCACCTATGTTAGAGTATATTGACTTAGGAGTCAAGTGAGATCACTTGATCATAGGTCATACTCATCGTTTAAGCTCAAAATGGGGTTACCATTTTTCGTTTAAGCATCTTGATGTATTCACATCTTGTCGTGTTGCTTTAGCTCACGACTCGGAGTAAAGCTTCTCTAAGATGGAATAACATACCTTGGTTGGTGGTGTTGATCATGTAGTTGAACTTGTGTGGGTTGCTCAAGGTTGATGTAGCTCATCAAGAGTTGGGAGCACCACTTGGAATTTGAGTCCATCTACCTACATGGGTTAGTTCTTGCAAGGAGGAGCACTTGTGATGCAGAGCATCCCACATTCATCCCCATGTACACTCCGACTACTCTCCAAACCCCAAGAGGACATATGACGAGACCTCGAACATACGCCATTGGACACAAGGTGAACTCGTCCTCTCCGAATCGTCACTTTCCATATGGGAGACATGGCTACTACCTCAAACGTGTGTGCTATGCATGTCCAGGAACCAAGAGGAAGGCCATGGAACAGCTACGAGCATTGGACAAGACGGCGAGGACACCAAGCACGAGGAACAAGAGGAAGACCTGCTGGGAAGCTACATCGCTCGGACGTCCGACAGCCGCCGGACGACCGACGATCTTCGGACGTCTGATGCCTAGAGACTCCACTAGCCAGATGGAATGATGAGGACATGACTACCTTGGATAAGACCAAAAATATTGCATACATGCATATTTGTCAGGTGATTTCTAGTGCAAACTATGCAATAATTTATTTATGTCATCCAGGACAAAAATACTTCACAAACTTTTGTGCCATGTCTAATTGCAGGTGTATGGGACATTTGTACAATACACATATGAAGATAAGGGAGAAAGAGATGTTTACTTGCTGTTCAAAAAGTTCTCTCACGTCACTTTTGGCCCAAGAGAAGATAGAGTCCAAGTCTCTCACGTTCTGGATTCAGATTCGGACTGCACAGACATATTTGACTCAAAACGGCAACAACTTTTTCATACGGACTCCGAATTGGGTGATTCTTTTTTTGTTGGAAAGTAGATTTCATGTTTTTTCCAACCCAATTGGAATCACCTTAAATCCGTCTGGAGCGTTGAGTTATGGACGAAACAATCTGACGCTGCACCAGAATCCGAGTCAAACTACAAGTCCAAAGGTGTTACGTCACCTCCACTTGGGCCCATTGGCCTTGTACGACCTAGGGTTAGTTTTAGGCTGCCTTGGGACGTCCTCCCACCTCCTTGGCCGCCACCCCTTGCTCCTATATAAGTAGATCCATCTAGTAGGTTTTCCCTTGGGATTTGTTTAGTTAAAAGTTAGCCATTGCAACTTCGTGTACTTCGTTTGTGTCCAACGACTGGACCAAGACCGCTTAGGATCCCCACCTTTATCAATACTTCATATATATTTGCAATATTGAGATTGCTTTATCATATTCTTGCTTGTTCTTCGATTGCTTGTAGGAATAGACCTTCGTGGTTAGGTTGATCGTGCTCCGGCGTGGTCAATAACCTCTCGGAGTTGGTTTAGCGATTGCTAAGGCGCAACATCGTGCATGTTTGTAGTCGGATCGTCAAAGTCATCTCCACCAAATCGATAGTTATCAACTCATCGAAAGATCGGGACACCCCGCATCTATCAAGTGGTATCAGTTTTCAGGTTGCTCGGTGAGAATTTCCAATTATCCCTAGATTAGATTTATTTTCTTACCTATTGTCCAAGAAAAAGCCACAAAAGAAAAGTTAGATCTATTCATCCTTTGTCCAAGCCAGTCTGAGCCTTTGCAGTTTTCTTTTCATTATTTGCATTATTGAATTATCGGTTGCATCGTCGTGTCGAGTTGCTGGTCTTAGTGTCTAGTTCGTTTAGAGTTTCGAGTTCTGTTCACATTAGTCACGCCGCCGCTGCATCGTTATCCCTTCCATTGACCACCATCCATCCATCAATTTCCACCACGTGCTACCCACCGTTCATTGTCATAATCATAGTTGAGATCGTTCACATCTTCACTTGATCCAATCTGCATCTTATCTAGTTTGTTTGGAAAGAGGGAGAGAGAAAAAAAAGAGAGAAAAAAGTAAAAGAAAAAAGTCAGATAAAAAAAAGAGAAAGAAAATAAAAAAATAAGTGTGAGAAAAAAAAGAGAGAAGAAAAAAAACAAACTTCGGATCTATCTAGACTCAATCTCGTAGCTGAATTCGGATTGGAATCTGTTTTGTGCACTGTTTAGTAAAACATGCATAACTTCCTCATACGAAGTCCGTTTTGGCTATGCGAGTACTCAAATTAAAGCTAGAGACGAGCCGCATCTAAATAGTTGAAGAAGCAAGTTCAATATTTGGCACCTCAGAATCGGCTTCTAAATAGGTCTTTTTGCCCTCTGAAGTTCGTGAACACAGCTTATTCCAGTTTTTCAAACCAGTTGTAGAATTTTTTGACTCCTCATATCAACTCGGAATTTAGTGATTCTTTTTGCATTGGAAAGCTTGAGTTAGTAGCATTATTTCAAAAAAGTTATCAGAAAATTGGCTCAAACTTTTCAAGAGGAAAATTAGAGAGAGAGTTGTTGTATATCCTGCTTGGCAGTTGTTTTTCATCTTTATCTTTACTGCCGTTGTGATCTTTACTTATATCTTGGTGTCCAGAGCTACTTATTATCCTTCATTGATGCTAGTTGTGCTACGTCGTGACCTCATTAGTGTTCTAGGCTCGCGTCTCTAGTCCGGTCTAGCCTAGGACCAAAGACCTGATCGTCGTCGAGCGTTTATTCAACATTGCATCTATGAATTGATTATTGCTAAAAAAATTCCTACCATATATAGCCAACCCAGCTCCACATATTTCTACACCGTGTATACGTACGTTCCCCTGGCAATCGCTTTACACAATCTTCAGAGTTACTTGACACCGCTGGTTGCTGTCACCACCGCTGCATGGTAAGAACTTGTAAGATATTGATATTTGCTATACTGTGAGCATTTTACCACCACATCCTAGTAGTTCATAGGAACATTATTCTCGAATTTTGTTTCTTGTTTCTACTAATCATGACAGTTCAGGAGATAGAAGTTCTTGGATGACGGACACATCTCCACCATCACGAGAGTTGGGACAACACACACAAGCACATGGTCAGGTTATCTCTTTACCGTCATTTGAGGGTAGATTTAATCCTGCTATTTATCTTGCTTGGGAGCTTGAAGTTGAACAACTTTTTAGTCACCATGACTTTTCTGAACTTGAGAGAGTACAAGCTGCCACTAGAGCATTTACTGGTTTTGCTTACATTTGGTGGAGTGTGCATTGTAAGAAAAACAATGATAACCAACCCACAACTTGGAAAGATTTGAAAGATGTAATGAGACAACAATTTTTCCCTCCTTACTATCGTCGTGAATTGCTTCGCAAATTGGAACAATTAAAACAAGGCAGTAACACTGTTCATGCTTACTACCAAGAGTTCAAATCTTATATGCATCATTGTGACATACAAGAATCTGAGGATGATAAAATGTATAGATTTTTTGGTGGTTTGAACCATGATATCCGTGCAAGATTTCACTATATTCCTCGTTGCATTCTTGGTATGTATGTTCGCTTGTACCTTTGAGAGACAGATCTGAGGAGGATGCATTGGTTGACTACAACAACTACTATTCCAGTTCATGCTCACCACCGCCGGTTGCTTCCTCCACCGTTGCACCTACTAGAGCAGCCCCAGCTCAGATTGTGAGCGCGACATCATCTCAAGTGTATGGTGCATTGTCAACGCCCGTACCTACATCAGCTATGTCTTTGCGACAAGGTAACAGTAAAGGTATTAATGATATAACTTCACATGAGAATGATGCATCCCTAGTTAACTTGAGTGCATCATGTGTTGAGTTACACAGTGATTTGAGCACATCACCTATTTTAGAGAATCTTGATACTTGGCATGAATGAGTCATGTGATCAAACAACTGAAATACCAACAATTTTGAGTGCACCCATTGAATTAACTGTTGATGCAAAAGAATCAATGTTTAATCATTTTGATATGACCTCTAATCTTGGTGATGATTCTGTGTCGAATGACTTATTGCATGTTTGCTTACTTAAGTATGTTGTAGCATATAAATTTGATGCAAGTAAGGTTTATTCACCAATGTTGGGATGGTTTAATAATGAACATTGTCAATCTTTTGAAATGAATAAGAGCTTCACTTATATGTGCAAACTGAGTTGCAATATTTTCATGCCTTCTACTTCTTGTAATAATGTTTTGGCTTTAGATTTTATGAACTATGCAAGTTACTCATCTATTCATGTGTCATATGTGCAAAAAATCAAGGGAAGTAAAATGGATGACATATACATATACAAAATGAACACCTTGTCTCTTTTGTTAGCCACATTTCAGACTAAGCAACGCCGAGGACGGCTTTGTTTTCAAGAAGTGGAGGATGATGAGGACATGACTACCTTGGATAAGACCAAAAATATTGCATACATGCATATTTGTCAAGTGATTTCTAGTGCAAACTATGCAATAATTTATTTATGTCATCCAGGACAAAAAATACTTCACAAACTTTTGTGCCATGTCTAATTGCAGGTGTATGGGACATTTGTACAATACACATATGAAGATAAGGGAGAAAGAGATGTTTACTTGCTGTTCAAAAAGTTCTCTCACGTCACTTTTGGCCGAAGAAAAGATAGAGTCCCAGTCTCTCACGTTCTGGATTCAGATTCGGACTGCACAGACATATTTGACTCAAAACGGCAACAACTTTTTCATACGGACTCCGAATTGGGTGATTCTTTTTTTGTTGGAAAGTAGATTTCATGCTTTTTCCAACCCAATTGGAATCACCTTAAAATCAGTCCGGAGCGTTGAGTTATGGACGAAACAATCGGACGCTGCACCAGAATCCGAGTCAAACTACAAGTCCAAAGGTGTTACGTCACCTCCACTTGGGCCCATTGGCCTTGTACGACCTAGGGTTAGTTTTAGGCTGCCTTGGGACGTCCTCCCACCTCCTTGGCTGCCACCCCTTGCTCCTATATAAGTAGATCCATCTAGTAGGTTTTCCCTTGGGATTTGTTTAGATTAAAAGTTAGCCATTGCGACTTCGTGTACTTCGTTTGTGTCCAACGACCAGACCAAGACCGCTTAGGATCCCCACCTTTATCAATACTTCATATATATTTGCAATATTGAGATTGCTTTATCATATTCTTTCTTGTTCTTCGATTGCTTGTAGGAATAGACCTTCGTGGTCGAGGTTGATCGTGCTCGGCGTGGTCAATAACCTCTCGGAGTTGGTTTAGCGATTGCTAAGGCGCAACGTCGTGCATGTTTGTAGTCGGATCGTCAAAGTCATCTCCACCAAATCGATAGTTATCAACTCATCGAAAGATCGGGACACCCCGCATCTATCATGGAACAGCCGACAAAAGCTACAGCGGTCGGACGACCGATCAAGGTCGGACGTCCGACGACCATCAGCCACCGGACGACCGACAACGTCTGGAAATCCGACGAGGGCTATCCCGAGCCGAAACGCCGGACGTCCGACAAGTACCGCACGACCGGACCCTCGCGAGCCACCGGACGTCCGGTACCCGTCGAACGACCGACGCCTGTCTGTGCGCAGAGTTTCGGGCTGAGGCCCATGTACCCCTTCACTTCGCCCCCATTTGCACTAAGACTATAAATAGACCTCCTCCTCCTCCTCCTCCTCCTCCTAGTTAGGGTTAGCGTTCATTTAGCTCATTGTTAGATAGAGCTTCGCTCATCCATGTCGGATCTACTCCATGAGAGAGACCGCGGCCCCTCTTCGGAGAAGATCCACCTTGGATTCAAGACCTCCTTTGCGGAGAAGACCATCATCAAGACCTCCTCACGGAGAAGAACGGCTACCATTTGTATCGTCCTTTGTTGACTTTGGATCATGTATCTCTCTTTGTGTTCATCGATCTAGCGCATGTGTAATCGAATCTTGTTGGTTTGAGTGATTCTCTTGTGTTTTCCCCGTGATTTCCCGCGTGTTCTTCTGCTCGTTCTTCGTGTTCCTCGTAGGGATCCTCTCCAAACGTGAAACATCATCCACATAGGGTTCTTCCGCCCTGCATCATCTTGGTATCATGAGCCACGTTGATCACGTTTTTGGAGCCCCTACCCTTTGTTTTCTAGTTTGATTTTGTTGATTTCGTCCTAAATTTGAAAATTCCCCACCAAAAATAGCCCCAATTTTTTTTTGTGATTTGTTGGCGTGATGATGTTTTGTTGATTTTGATCCATGGATTTACTTGCTTTCGAGTGGATCTAGCATTTCCCCAAGTTTCCCCATCTTCTATCCACAAAATCTGTTCAATTTTGACCCCAAAATCTCCATTTTCCGCTCAAAATCGCGCCCCGGATCTCGGATCTCGCGTTGACCCCGACCCACCGGACGACCGATGCTTTACGGACATTCGGAGCCCAGGAACGACTGGACGTCCGACCTTTCCGGACGACCGGAACCCTAACCAGAGCTGAATTTATGGATTTCCGACTTTCCCGGACGTCCGATGCCCCGGACATCCGACCTTCCCGGACGTCCGTAACCTACGTTCCCACTTCGGCTGATTTTTGTTTTGTCCATAACTAATTCATCCGGACTCCGATTTTCGCGTTCTTTAGCTCATTTTGAAGCTCTTGACATCCCTCTTCCCACAAAATACCAACAAAACCATTTGACTCCATGAAATTTTGTGAATTTTGGCATCTTTGCCTAGGGCTTCCACCACATCATCCGCATAGCCACCACCGACTTCCGCAAAATAACACATCTTCATCCATATAGCATTAGTGGTTGCTTGCAAAGTGATTCGAGTATCCTAAGGTGTCTCGGCTACTTAGGGACGGTTGCTTCTTCATCAACCACCACCGCCACTTCCGCATAGGCTTGAACACCATACACTTCCATCCCAACTTAACCCAATTTTGTTTGTGTTGTGAGTTGTGTCTCCTATGGTGTTTCGCTACTTAGGGACCATGCTTCCAACTCCGACATCGTGTATAGTTCACCACCTTACCCTCCACTACCGCATTGCGTACTCCAAAACCACCATTGCATTTCCGCAATCACATTGAGCTTCCGCAACCACCACCGCATTCCCGCTACCACCATTTGACATTTGTCATTTGAGATTTTGAGTTTGTGGTTTTTCCGTTTCCTAAGGTGTTTTGGCTACTTAGGGACGAGTCTCCATCATCTTGGTATCTACATCAAGAACACCTCCACTCATCATCTCAAAGGACGGTAACCTCGACGACACCATTGTATATTCCCTTGCAATTGCATTGATAACCCCTAGTCCATTTTGCGTCACTTGCCTATCGAGACTAGCCATTTGAGTATTGCCGGCAACGTTACTTGTGCACATTAGTGATCATTGATCTACACCATCCGTCGCATACATACCATATCATATTGGTATCATATCATCCATTGTGTCACAATATCGTTCCCGCATATACACAATTGCTATCTTGGTTTGTGCATTGTGCAAAAGTGGCCATACAAAAACAAGCTTTTAAGCAAAAGAGAGAGCAAAGAAGCTTGTAAGCAAGTGCCATAGCATCATACCACATTGCATATAAGATTGTCATATCCGATCATGTTGGATCATCTTGAGAGAAACACCGGGAACCATACATACATAGCATACTTGGGATAGAAAGTTTATCCATTTTGCATCTTATAGGTTGTGCACAAGTGTCGTATCCGCCTATTGAGCAATCGTGCTAGCGTCTCTCTTGAGTTGTGCAACATGAGCGTTTTGGTGGATTCCACATTTTGAGCTCATTCCTTGGTTGCACGACCCCATTTATCTATCCGTGTAATGCGTTCCGTGTGCCATTCATTGCTATTGGTCTACTTGTTTCTCTTACGAATTTGTGAATCTCTTTCAACATTATTGACTCTTGCTAACATTTTGCATCAAATTTTTGTGCCACTATCCTCACCGAGCTCCACCATAAGCTTTACTTGTGTTGGTGTGAGAAACCGACAAGAATTGGTACCAATTGTGCTATTTCCTTGTTACACATTGAGTGATCTTTGATCCATTTTCAACATCGGTCAAGGTACATTTGGTATAAGTTCTTCTCTTCCTCCTACTCATATTTGCTCGAGTCTTGTGATGGATAGGCAAGGAATTTCATCTCCGGTCTTCGACAACAACGACGGCATGAACAACTACATCACCAAAGCGTCAATCTTCGATCTACAATGACAAACGCACGACGCACAATCAAGATTGCGAGAGCGCATCGAGAACCTCTCCATCGACATTCATCTCTCCGAAGCAAGGAAAAGGGACTACATCGACAAGAAGCTTTCCGCACATAAAGAGGACCAAGATGCAAGGATAGAGGAGATTAGAGCCTTGATCAAGTCTTCTTCCCCTTCGTCATTCTCAAGGTGGCGACATTCAAGACACAAGTCTTCGGAGCGCGGAAACGATGCAAGTGCAAATCGTCCTCGTCCACATCTGCCTGGCGAACACCATCACGTTTGTGATCCACATCGTCATGAAGGACAAGTCACCTCCAAGCATCATGTGCACGACGACGACGAACGACATCTACTACGAGCTCAAGCACGACAACGACATCATCATCATGAAGATGCTCCACAAGCGCAAATGCACAAGTCCCAACAAGCTCTACTGATGTAGGGTAGAACCCTAGGAGGGATCTTTTCACACTTGGAGGGGGAAAAGGAGAGAAACAACAAGAACACAACAAGAACACAAAGAGGAAATCACTCCAACAATTCCCGATTACACATCCACTAGAGTAACAACACAAGATCCACAAGTCACGAACACAATCAAAGGAAAGATACAATGGCAAAGTTCATCCCAAATCCAAAGGAGATGGGGTCTTTGGAGATAGTCTAGTCCTTGAGGAGGTCTTGAAATCCACAAGGATTCTTCCCTAGGGGGTCTTGATTCCACAAGGGAAGGTAGAAAGGAGCAAAGCTCACAAATATCTCATCTCATACTTTGCTAACCCTAAACATGGTCCTTGGTACGAATATATAGCCTAGGGGTTGAAGGAGACGAAGTGGAGCCGAAGATGCAATCTCAGCCGGCCATCCTGGGAGGCCCGTGCGCACGGGGTAAGTTGGGCTCGTGCGCACGGAGTGCTCCAGCGCCAACTCCCTGAGTAGCCCGTGGGCACGGGGTCTCGGGGGCCCGTGCGCACGGGGTCGCCTGGAGCTTCCTGTGCAGCTGTTGTAGCCCTTCTTCTTGGTTCGCGTGGCCTCGGGCTGGTCCTCCCTCTACTTGGTGATGCTCTGGAGCGTCTTGGTGATGTTCCTCTTCATACCTAAGGAGGCATAGCACATTTTGGTGAGGTAGTAAACATGTTCCATTCGTGTCCATATGCAAATCTAGTAGGAAGGAATTCACCTCGGTTTCCAAAGCACGTGCTCTAGCTCTTGTCATAGGTCCATGTGGGGCTTGATATGTCGGTGTAGAGTCCATGGGGATGATGGAAGGATGCTCCGCATCATCTCCCCTCCCTTGGGAGAGATCCGACCTCGGACCAAAAGCTTCATCTCCATGGTATGGCGTGAGGTCTTTGACGTTGAAGATGTCGCTCACATTATACTTGTCTCGTGGTAGGTCGATCTTGTAGGCGTTGTCGTTGTAGCGTGCTTAGCACCTTGAAAGGTCCATCGGCTCGGGGGAGAAGCTTGGACTTGCGTTCGTTGGGGAAGCGGTCCTTGCGAAGGTGTAGCCACACTAGATCACCAATGTTGAAGACCATGGATTGCTTGTCGACGTTGAGCTTGGTCGCTAGTCGTTGTACTTGGCGCTCGATGGTGTGCCTTGTATTCTCATGCATCTTCTTGATGTAGCTTACTCGTGCACTCGCATCCATGTTGGTGCGCTCTTGTAGACGAAGAGGTAGGATGTCCAATGGGGACAACGGGTTGAAGCCGTAGACGATCTCGAAGGGGGACTTGCCTGTAGTCAAATGTTTTGCACGGTTGTAGGCGTACTCGGCGATGGGTAGACACACCTCCCACTCCTTGATGTTCTTCTTGATCAATACGCGAAGTAGAGTGGAGAGTGTCCGGTTCTCACTTCCGTTTGGCCGTCGGTTTGAGGATGGTATGAGGATGAGAACAAGATCTTGATTCCGAGCTTGGCGCATAGGGTCTTCCAAAAGTAACTCAAGAACTTGATGTCACGATCGGAGACGATTGTCTTTGGTACTCCATGGAGTCGCAAGATTTCCCTACAAAAGAGATTTGCAACATGTGAAGCATCGTCTATCTTGTTGCAAGGAATGAAATGTGCCATCTTAGAAAATCTGTCCACAACAACAAACATGGAATCCTTTCCATTTTGAGTTCTAGGCAAACCAAGTACAATATCCATGCTAATGTGATGCGGAGCATCCCACGCTCATCCCCATGTACACTCCATCTACTCTCCAAGCCCCAAGGATACATAAGATGAGACCTCGACTATGCGCCATTGGACCTAAGGTGAACTCGCTCCTTTCCGAATCGTCCCTTTCCGCATGTAAGACATGGATGCTACTTCAAGCGCGGACATTGTGCATACTCAGGTACACCCGAGGAGATCATGGAGAGCCCAAGGACCAAAGCCAAGCGTGCCGCGGGAGCGAGGGAAGGAGAAGGAAGAAAGGGACCAGGACAGCCCGGACATCCGGCCCCTGGCCCGACATCCGCCCTTCCAAAGAAGCCCGGACATCCGCCCCAGCCGACATCCGGCCCCCATCATAGCGATCATAAGCTACAGGACCGGACATCGGCCCAGGCCCCGGACATCCGGCTCTTCCGGAAGCCGGATATCCGGCCCCCTCGCCCGGAAATCCGCCCCCATCACCGATTGCGTTTGGAAGACCCCGCCAGCCCGGACATCCGGCTCCTAGCCTGGACATCCGGCGTCTCGGGAAAGCCCGGACATCCAGCCCGACGCCCGGACATCCGGCCTCCCCTGCCTACGCGCAGTGCATCCGGGACTTGTCCCTTGTACCCCTTCGCCCCCAAGACTATATATACTTCATCCCCTTCCTCTTTTTAGGGTTAGCATTGGATTAGCTCATATTCTTGTGTGAGAGCCTTTGCTCATCCACTTGGCTACTTCTCCTCGTAGATCAGGACCTCTACGGAGAAGATCCCCCAAGCGGATTCAAGACCCCCTTCTAGGGTGGACCCCCTCAAGGCCTCCTCCCGGAGAAGAACGGCTACCGGTAGTATCGTCCTTTGTTGATCTTGAATCTTGTGCCACTCTATGTGATCGATGATCTAGCATTTGTGTGATTGATCCCTTGTCAGTTTAGTGATTTCTCCCTCGTTTCCTCCGTGTTTCCTTCTTGTTCTTCCGCGTGTTCTTCGTGATTCCCGTGAGATCCGCTCCAACGTGAAAGATCATCCACGAGGGTTCCGCCCTACATCATCTATGGATCGAGCTTAGGTTGATCACGTTTTTGGAGCCCCTACCCTCTTTTTCTAGCTTGATTTTGTTGATTTCGTCCTAAATCCAAAAATCCCCACCAAAAATAGCCCCAATTTTTTTGTGATTTGTTAGTTTTGATGATGTTTTGTTGATTTTGATCCGTGGATTTGCTTGGTTTCAAGTGGATCTAGCATCACCCAAGTTTCCCCATCTTTCCTCCACAAAATCCATCAAATTTTGCCCCCGAAATCATCAATTTCCGCCCCCAATTCGAAAATTTCCGCCCCAAACGAGATCTGGAATCGTCGGGCCGGACAACCCGGCCACAGGCCGGACAACCCGGCCCAGGAGCACCAAAACCGCACGGGTCTGGACAAACACCCCCCGAAATCCGGCCCGAACCCCCGATATCCGGCCCCGGAGATTTCTGTTTTTTCCGTTTCACAGTTTTGTCCATAACTAATTCATCCGGAGTCCGATTTTGACGTTCTTTAGCTCGTTTTGAAGCTATTGACATCCCCCTTCCCATAAAAATACTACCACCACCATTTGACTCCATCAAATTTTTGAAAATTTGGCAAGTTTGCCCAGGCCTTCCACCATATCATCCGCATAGCCACCACTGACTTCCGCAACCTAACCCATTTTGTTCCCCATAGCATTAGTGGTTGCTTGAGTAGTGATTCGAGTCTCCTAAGGTGTTTCGGATACTTAGGGATGATTGCTTCTTCATCAACCACCACCACCATAACTTCCGCATAGACGTGCCCACCATACACTTCCGCCACCCCCAACTTAACCCAATAGTTGTTTGAGCTTGTTTGAGTTGTGGCTTGTGTCTCATAAGGTGTTTCGGCTACTTAGGGACGGCAACTTCAACTCCGACACGTGTATAGCCCATCATTCCACTTCGCATTGCCAAGTGCAAACCACCACCGCTACCACCATTTTGACATTTGACGTTTGAGATTTTGAGTTCGCGGTTTTTCCGTTTCCTAAGGTGTTTCGGCTACTTAGGGACGAGTCTCCATCATCTTGGTATCTACATCAAGAACACCGCTACTCATCATCATCGCCGGACGGTAACCTCCATATCATCTTGGTATCGTGGTATCCCTCCATTGTATTTTCCCTTGCCATTGCATTGTTAACCCCTAGCCTTACATTTATGCTTACTTGCCTATCGAGACTAGCCATTTGAGTATTGCGTTAACGTTACTTGTGCATGAGTGATCATACCTTCCATTACATACCATACCATATCATATTGGTATCATATCATCCATTGTGTCTCAAGTTTGTTCCCGCATATACACAATTGCTATCTTGGTTTGTGCATTGTGCAAAGTGGCCATACAAAAAAAAAGAAATAAAGCTTTTAAGCAAAGAAAGAGAGCAAAGAAGCTTGTAAGCAAGTGCCATAGCATCATACCATATTGCATATAAGATTATCATACTTGATCATCTTGGATCATTGTGAGAGAAACACCGGGAACCATACATACATAGCATACTTGGGATAGAAGTTTATCCATTTTGCATCAAATAGGTTGTGCACAAGTGTCGTATCCGCCTATTGAGCAATCGTGCTAGCGTCTCTCTTGAGTTGTGCAACACGAGCGTTTTCCGTGGATTCCACATTTTGTGCTCATTCCTTGGTTGCACGACCCAATTTATCTATCCGCGTGTGTGTTTCCGTGTGCCATTCCTTGCTATTGGTCCATTTGTTTCGCTTGCGAATTTGTGAATCTCTTTCAACATTATTGACTCTTGCTAACATTTTGCATTAAATTTTTGTGCCACTATCCTCACCGAGCTCCTCCATAAGCTTTACTTGTGTAGGTGTGAGAACCGACAAGGATTGGTACCAATAGTGCTATTTCATTGTCCGCATTTGAGTGAACTTGATTCATTGTCAACATCGGTCAAGGTACATTGGTATAAGTTCTTCTCTTTCTCCCACTCATATTTGCTCGAGTCTTGTGATGGATAGGCAAGGCATTTCATCTCCGGTCCTCGACAACAACGACGGCGTGAACAACTACATCACCAAAGCGTCTATCTTCGATCTAAAACGACAAGTGCAAGGCGCACAATCAAGATTGCGAGAGCGCATCGAGAACATCTCCATCGACATTCATCACTCCGAAGCAAGGAGAAGGGACTACATCGACAAGAAGCTTGCCGCACATAAAGAGGAGCAAGATGCAAGGATGGAGGAGATTAGAGCCTTGATCAAGTCTACTTTCCCTTCGTCATCTTCAAGGCGTCGACATTCAAGCCACAAGTCTTCGGAGCGCGGAAACGACACAAGTGCAAATCGTCCTCGTCCACATCTACGTGGCGACCACCATCACGTTCGTGATCAACATCGTCATGAAGGGCAAGTCACCTCCAAGCATCATGTGCACGACGACGACGAACGCCAAGGAGCTCAAGCACGACAACGACATCATCATCATGAAGATGCTCCACAAGCGCAAATGCACAAGTCCCAACAAGCCCTACTTCACGCCAAGTCGAAGCTTCATAAGCACAAGAGAAGACCGCGAGGCGACCACCACCAAGACGGTGCTACGGCTACATCAACCACTTCTAAGATCTTCACCAAGTGTTCTCAAGGCATCTTCGCCTTTGGACGACGGCATCTTCGCCTACTTCCCACGTGCACGCCTACATCGACTTCATCAAGTCCAAGGCGACCACCTACAAGCGAGGGCGACACTTCCATCTTGAAGCCCTCAAGGAAGATGGCCGAGCACGGAAACTCCCTTCGGTCATGGAGACGAGCTATGAGGTGCCACATCATATGGGCCTCCAACACCAAGACGGTGACATGACGATCGAGCAAGGGCCATCCCGCCGACCACGGCGACGAGCGCGAACCTCTTCAACAACATGAAGACGACGCCCACTTTGGACTCATACTCCTAGTCAAGCTACGCGACCGCGCATGGAGACATTTGCACCTACATCTCTTCGACACCCATATATGTCGAGATGCCCCAATTGCCATGTGAGGAGAGCCACCACCCCATGAGTGACATGAGTGACTCCACCATACGTGACATTGAGAGCATTTCCAATGAGAGGATGAGTGTGACCACCACTAGCCCCACACATGAGAGCATGCCACACATCCTATGTGAGGTTGAGCGCCATTTGAGTGACTCCACCCACCATACGAGTGAGAGCATCCTTGAGGGAGTGAGTGAGCCACAACACTTAGTGAGTGAGGTAGTTGACACGGCACATGACGCCACTATGATTTCTAACGACTTAACCTCTACTCCTAGTGTGTTTTCTTCTTTGGTGCTAGGTCTCCTACATGACGACATGCCTATCCTCGACGAGTCCATCCCTACATTGGAGACGACGATGGCCATGGTGGACGATGATACACCCCCCACATGATTCCATCACGATGAAGACGACAACGAATGGATCATTGACACCTCACCTACAACACATGAGCGGTGCTCCAAAGGTAACATAGGTGATGGTGCTTCTCTTGTCCCACTAGTGGACTCTCTTACCATTGATTGCTCCCATGATGTTGACCCACCTATTCATATGCTTCATGCTAGTGAGACTTCTTCATGCCTAGACTTACCTATTTATGATGAATATGATGATGAGCATGTTGAGTTGCCTAGTTGTGTTGCTATGCTTCATAGGATATCATGTGAAAATTCTATTGGTCACATTATGTTTGACAATCCTTGAACTTGTCATATGCTATGAGTGAGATCTCCCATATTGCCTCATTTCGATCTCAACATAGTAACTATGCATGCCCCATTAAAATAAATCCCATTTGCACTTATGGCATAGATGACGAGATGATGGTCATTGGCTTTTGCTTCTCTTGTGATGATATTGCAATACTTCCTTTACATGATTTGCGCAATTCGTCTACTATTCCATGCCATGATCACATTGTTCCAAATATGCATTGTTTTGGATGTTGTCAATATTCTCCAAGTGATGTGTCCATTAATGCTCATGAGGAGACCCCCACAGTTTCCTCATACATATTAGGAGATCTTGATGCATTTCATACTTTGCATGATTCCCATAATTGCTTGAACCATATGCATTCCATGAATAACAATGCTCTAGATATTTCTCATGATGCATTGCACAATTTGAGTCTCCATTATGCCATACATAATAACAAACCTATCATGATGGATGCCATGTTTCTATATCACGCATCTCATTTATTTGAGCATTGGCTATTTTGTGCTCACCGACACATGCACGTATGCATCATGATGGATGATGCGCATCTACCACGCACACACAATTTTTCCTTTGTCTTTGTTTTGTGTAGGTACTCATGTATACTCGCCAACTTCTCAATCCCAAGAATTGATTTAAACGAGCTCTTGAGAGCAATGATGCTTTGGGATCCCGTGGACTATCCTTACCACTGTTCCTTGGCGCAAGGACTACGCCAGATCTCTTCTACTTGGCTCTCACACGGCTATGGGCTATTTACCACTTGTCACCTTATGCTCATTTTCCCGTGTTCACTTTGCATGTTATGCTTGCTCCTATGCCTTTGCCATGCAATTGTGACCCTTGCTTGCATATACCCATGATTCACCATTATGCTACTTCTATGTGTATTTGCATGCTTGGTGGAGATCCTTGTTGCTTTTTCCATGTTTATCATGTGCCCCATGCTATTGATGCTATTTTGCTCATATCTTGCCTTCATGCTTGTGACATGTCATGTGAAGTATTCATGCACACTATTTGCACCCATGACATGATTGCCTTGATCCCTTCTAGCACGTTGCATCTTCGCACTACTAGCTTGCTTCACTTGATTGATACGATTGCTTGCTATGTTGCATCACCCATGTTCCACTATTACTTGCTTTCTTGGGTTGATGACATATATGCTCATGCCTCTCACATGATATATCTTGATCATTGTCTCTTGTGTCCATTAGTTGCCTCTCTCATATCCACTTGTATTGAGTGCAACCATACTAGGCTTATTGATCTTGGAGACTTTGACACTTTACTTGTGATGCATGCTTGTTTGATTGAGCCTCTTGTATTGGGATGTTCTTACATCATATGCCTCCATACTTTGAAATGCTCCCTTGTACTTTCTTATGATGAGCATGATGCATACACTTGTTCGGTATCTTACCACACGAATGATAGGTTTTGCACTTGCGCTAACCTCATTTGTTTTTCCGAGTGTTTGTCATGTTCTTTCATTTTGAAGGATCCACAAGGCATTACCGTTAGGAGACATATTGGTTATGTGAAGGCATACATGATGTGCAACTCCAACATCTTCCGGAACATTCATAAGGTGAACTCCTTCCCTTTGAGCCATCCTCAAATACGCATATTGGATGGGTCACTCTTTCATTGTTGTTTCCTTCTTGTTGTCTACATGATACATCTCACGGACGGAGGAGCGACATTGGCGATTGGCTCTATGGACCTTTACATTGAGGAGCGCTTGGACTTATGGGATGCACCTTGAACCTCCACTCATGCCACGACATCGAGCATTGGTACATCAACACTCCTTTGACACATTGTACCCACACATCCATATTTGTTGCTTGTGCTCATACATGTCATGCTCGATGGACATATCATACTCACCACAATTTTGCACCCCATACATGGATTGACACACATTATGATTGCCTTGTTGCATCTTGTATTCCCATGTCATCCATGATATATGAGCTTGTGCATTTTCTTAGCAAATTTGTTGTGATCTTCCTTGATGGCATATTCATACATCATGATCATATTGCCAATCATCAATTGCATGATAACATACACATGTTGAGCATCCATTGCCATATTCATGCTATTGATAAACCGTCTCACTATGACATCATTTTGCACCGTGGTTGCATTCATCATATTCACAACACAATTGTGTGCACAATGATTGCATTTGTTCCCATGAATGCTTTACATCTCATTTCATATTATCTTGCTAAACTTCATGTGCTTTGTCATGAACAATCTTGCCTCACGGACTCATTCTTACATGATGGACACTTTGTGTGCGCTAACCATTGTATTTCCGAGTGTTGCTTGTGTTTGCTCTTTTGCATGTCTATCACTCGGCGACACCGTGGACTACTTGGATTGCACCATGTCTTCAACTTCGTCCAACTACAAGTCCGTCTCGACAACCGTTTCCATGGTGATGAGGATCACGATCCGAGGTCGGATCTTTCCCAAGGGAGGGGAGATGATGCGGAGCATCCCATGCTCATCCCCATGTACACTCCATCTACTCTCCAAGCCCCAAGGATACATAAGATGAGACCTCGACTATGCGCCATTGGACCTAAGGTGAACTCGCTCCTTTCCAAATCGTCCCTTTCCGCATGTAAGACATGGATGCTACTTCAGCGCGGACATTGTGCATACTCAGGTACACCCGAGGAGATCATGGAGAGCCCAAGGACCAAGGCCAAGCGTGCGCGGGAGCGAGGGAAGGAGAAGGAAGAAAGGGACCAGGACAGCCCGGACATCCGGCCCCTGGCCCGGACATCTGGCCCTTCCAGCAAGCCCGGACATCCGGCCCCCCATCACAGCAGCCGCAAAGCTACAGGACCCGGACATCCGGCCCCCCATCACAGCAGCCGCAAAGCTATAGGACCCGGACATCCGGCCCCAGGCCCCGGACATCCGGCTCTTCCGGAAGCCCCGGATATCCGGCCCCCTCGCCCGGAAATCCGGCCCCCCATCACCGATTGCGTTTGGAAGACCCCGGCAGCCCGGACATCCGGCCCCCTAGCCCAGACATCCGGCGTCTCGGGAAAGCCCGGACATCCGGCCCGACGCCCGGACATCCGGCCTCCCCCGCCACTGCGATGCATCCGGGACTTGTCCCTTGTACCCTTCGCCCCCAAGACTATATATACTTCATCCCTTCCTCTTTTTAGGGTTAGCATTGGATTAGCTCATATTCTTGTGTGAGAGCCTTTGCTCATCCACTTGGCTACTTCTCCTCGGAGATCGGGACCTCTACGGAGAGAAGATCCCCCAAGCGGATTCAAGACCCCCTTCTAGGGTGGACCCCCTCAAGGCCTCCTCACGGAGAAGAACTGCTACCGTTTGTATCGTCCTTTGTTGGTCTTGAATCTTGTGCCACTCTATGTGATCGATGATCTAGCATTTGTGTGATTGATCCCTTGTCGGTTTAGTGATTTCTCCCTCGTTTCCTCCGTGTTTCCTTCTTATTCTTCCGCGTGTTCTTCGTGATTCCCCGTAGGATCCGCTCCAACGTGAAAGATCATCCACGTAGGGTTCCGCCCTACATCATAATGTCTTCCCAAGGTTGATAGGGAATAGGAAGAGGCATGTAAAGACCATGAGATTGAGCTTTAGACTTAGCTTTGTGACATGTAGAGCATCGATTGGTGAAGCGTGAGACGTCTCGAAACATCTTGGGCCAAAAGTAGTTCTTGGAGAGTGTGGCGAATGTCTTGTCACGTCCAAAGTGTCCCATGAGTCCGCCTCCATGAGCCTCTTGCAAAAGGAGCAAACGAAGAGAAGACTCGGGAATGCATAGTTTGTTAGCTCTCATAAGATAATCATCCTTGATGTAATATTGTTCCCAAGAAGTGTCCGTCAAACACTTAGCATAAGGAATAGCAAAAGATGGATCATTAGCATACAATTCTTTGATGTGCTCAAAACCAATAACATTCAACTCAAGTTTAGTGACAAGCGTGCATATGCGTGAAAGTGCATCCGCA
Organism: Aegilops bicornis; assembly: GCA_021605145.1. NCBI lineage: Eukaryota > Viridiplantae > Streptophyta > Magnoliopsida > Poales > Poaceae > Aegilops > Aegilops bicornis. Next base: position 392,992,179 of record CM038670.1, on the reverse strand, counting down.
ACTACATTTTCCTTACCCTTAATGTACTTGATCACATATGGGAAAGATTCAATAAATTCACTCCATTTGGCATGACGCTTGTTCAACTTAGTTTGACCTTTTAAGTACTTAAGCGTTTCGTGGTCGGTATGTATGACAAACTCGTGAGGTCGAAGATAATGTTCCCAAACATGTAGCACACGCACTAAAGCATACAATTCTTTGTCATAGATGGGGTAGTTAAGTTGAGCACCGGAGAGTTTTTTGCTAAAATATGCAATGGTTCGTTTTTCTTGCATCAAAACTCCGCCAATTCCGGTTCCGCTTTGATGCGGAGCATCGTATGGACATCACCATGTCAAGAGTCCATTTGGCAAGTGACACGTGCCACATCTACTTCATGCATACAAAGGTGAATCATCTCCTTTACACGTGTTCACTTGCACCCTTCGAGGATGGTATACTACTTGACCCCTCTCTCGTGTGCATACTTAGGTGTGAGCGGAGCTACACATTCATCATGGAGGAGTCCAAGCGCAAGATAACAACTAAACCATCCAAGACGGAAGCCTGGAAGCGGAGAAGGAAGCACCAAGAAGAAGGCAGCGGCTCCCAGGCGACCTCGTGCGCACGGGCCCCTCCGACCCCGTGCCCACGGGCCTCCCAGGCTGGCGGTCCTGAAGACCCCGTGCCCACGGGCCTCACGCACCCCGTGCGCACGGGCTCATGCGCCAGATCTGTGGATACCCCGTGCGCACGGGCTCCACTTACCCCTGCGCGCACGGGCCCCACAATGATGCTGCGGGCTTTGCCCTTGTTTTACCATTTCGCCCCACTTATCCCCTCTTTGCCTAGGACTATATATACTCCTTCATCTCCTCCATTTAGACTTAGCTAAGGATAGATCTAAACACTAGAGCTTAGCTCATGTACCTCCCCTTGTGGGATTTCTCTTGAGAGAGAGACACTCCATTGGAGTTCAAGGCCTCCATTGGAGAAGATCCCTAGGGATTCAAGCCCCCTTTGTGGGAAGATCCTTCTAGGATCCAAGCCCTCATCTCCTTCATAGGATTTGGGATGAACTTTTGATGTAGGGCGGAACCCTATGGTGACGATCTTTCACGTTTTGAGTGGATCCTACGGGAAATCATGAAGAACACGCGGAAGCACAAAGGGGAACACGGAGGAAACGAGAGAGAAATCACTCCACCAACAAGGAATCAATCACACAAGTGCTAGATCACCGAACACAAAGAGATACATACGATCCACAATCAACAATGGTAAGGATACAAAGGTAACCGGTCTTCTCCGTGAGGAGGTCTTGATGGGGTCCACCCTAGAAGGGGGTCTTGAATCCGCTTGGGGGATCTTCTCCGTAGAGGTCCTGAGCTCCGAGGAGAAGTAACCAAGTGGATGAGCAAGGCTCTCACACAAACATGAGCTAAACCAATGCTAACCCTAACTGGGAGGAGGTGGAGGAGTATATATAGTCATGGGCCACGAAGGAGCAAGTGTGGGATACATGGACTTGGTCCAATACACTTTGTCTTGTGAGGCAGGCTTGACGTCCGGAGGGTTCCGGTCGTCCGGAGGCTTCGGAAAGGTCCGGACGTCCGGTGCTCTTCGGACTTCCGTGGGTCGGCTCAGTGCGCTTGGTCGGACGTCCGGAGGGGGGTCGTCTGGAGGCTCATGGGGTCCCCGACGTCCGGGTTCTTCGGATGTCCATGAGTTCGGTTCGATTAGTGGTCGCTTGCAGTCGTTCGGAGGGGGCCGGTCGTCCGAGCACAGGAGTCGTCGGACGTCCGATCCTGGTCGGACGTCCGCCGTAAGCTTCAGGCAGCTTCTTCTCTTGGTCCTTGTACTTGGTGTCCTCATTTGTCTTGTCCATGGTCTTCCTCCTTGTTCCTGGTCATACATAGCACATATATTTGAGGTAGTAACCATGTCTCACATGTGGGAAGTGAAGGTTCGGAGAGGAGCGAGTTCACCTTGTGTCCAATGGCGTTTGTTCGAGGTCTCGTCATATGTCCACTTGGGGTTTGGAGAGTAGTCGGAGTGTACATTGGGATGAACGTGGGATGCTCCGCATCATCTCCCCCCCCCCCCCTTGGGAAAGATCCGACCTCGGATCGTGATCCTCATCACCATGGAAACGGTTGTCGTAGACGGACTTGTAGTTGGATGAAGTTGAAGACATGGCGCAATCCGAGTAGTCCAAGTGATGCGGAGCATCCCTCGCTCATCCCCATGGACGCACCTACATCTTCCTCAACACCACGCGGACCCATGACTCGAGCCCGAACTAAGGCTATTGAAGATAAGGTGAACTCGCTCCTCTCCGAACTCCCTCCTCCTACTCAAGAGACATGGCTACTACCTCATTCGGAAACTCTATGCGTAATCAGGTACATGGAGATAACCCAAGGAACAACTACTTCCAAGAGCCAAGACGACGAGGACTCCAAGCATGTTGAAGAAGAAGAAGAAAGGCTACCAAAGCTACAGGCATCGGACGTCCGACCGAGTCCGGACGTCCGGCGACTCCCAGCCACAGACGGCCAAGCGCCCTCCGGACGTCCGGCAAACTCCCGAATGGAATCTCTGACAGACGTCAAAGACCTCCGGACGTCCAAGACGACACCTGGCGAATCTACGGACGTCTGAAATCCTCCGGACGACCGACCGATCAAGCCAGGCGAATCTCTGGACGTCCGAAGGCCTCCGGACGTCCGGACACTCTCGAGCCTCCGGACGACCGGTGACCTCCGGACGTCCAAGCGCTTTGGCGTTGACTTGATTGGGGCCGCAGCCCTTGTACCCTTCGCCCCCTAGACTATATATACTCTTTCTTCCCACCTTTCTAGGGTTAGCTTAGGTTTAGCTCATGTTTGTGTGAGAGCCTTGCTCATCCACTTGGTTACTTCTCCTGAGCTCAGGACCTCTACGGAGAAGATCCCCCAAGCGGATTCAAGACCCCCTTCTAGGGTGGACCCCATCAAGACCTCCTCTCGGAGAAGAACGGCTACTCGTGTATCCTTACCTTTGTTGATTGTGGATCATATGTACCTCTTTGTGTTCGATGATCTAGCGCTTGTGTGATGGATCTCTTGTCGGTTGAGTGAATTCTCTCTCGTTTTCCCCGTGTTTTCCCTCTTGTTCTTCCGCGTGTTCTTCGTGATTCACCGTAGGATCCGCTCCAACGTGAAAGATCGCCCACTGATGAGGACATCAATACCATTGTTACACCCACAACCCCTGCGGCTATACATACTGGACCAATTACTAGAGCTCGCGCACGCCAATTGAATTATCAGGTACTTTCGTTTCTTGGTAACGATTCCAATGTTCATGAGAATATGATGCTGCCTAAATTGGATACATTTGTTTTGCTTACAAATGAAGGGCCTACCATGGACAAGAAAGATGAACCTTGGAGCAAGTTCAAGCATGGAGATGTTGGCATGCGCAAGGAGAACAAGAACGGAGTTACAAGTGATGATTCCAGGACTTTGAAGCCACCCTAATGAGTGCATGAGGCCTTGGACGAAATATACAAGATGCCACGTCATAATATGCGTCCATAGGCTATTCTAGGTGCTGCGTCACCTTATTATTGGGCCAGCCCATGTAATTTCGAAATACTTAAGTATAGGCTGTTTTAGAGTCCGTATGTGTGGGAAACAAGAGTTAGGGTTGATTTCGGACCCTCCACCAAGGGCCACGAAATTCCCCCTCTTCCTCCATATATACAGCCCTTAGGGCACCGTTTAGACCTTGGGTTTTGTTTAGATTAAAAGTTCGCCATAGCTGCAACTTCACAGCATTTCGCTTTGTGTTCAACGACCGGACAAAAGGCGTCCACAGAACCCCACCTTGATCAATAAAGCTTTCATCTTATATTCGCAATATTCAGATTGCAATCTCGGTTTCTTGCTTGTTCTTCGTTTGCTCAGGAAACAGGCCCTCGTGGTCAGGTTGATCGTGCTCGGCGTGGTCAATAACCCTCGGAAGTTGGTTTAGCGATTGCTAAGGCGCGACGTCTCGCCGCGTTCGTAGTCGGATCGTCAAGGTCGACTCCCACAGAAACGATAGCCAACATCTCATCGAAACATCGGGACACCTTTGCCTCTATCAAGTGGTATCAGATTTTCAGGTTGCTCGGTGAGATTTTACAGTTTTTTTCGTAGTTTAGATCGAGTCTGTTCTTCATACCTATTGTCCACGAAAAAGCCACAAAAAAAATTAGGGTTAGTTCATCATATCCGAACCAATCTGAGCCTTTGCATAATCTTTTTAGGGTTTTGCTTTTGTTGAATTTATGGGTACATCGTCAGGTCGAGTTGCTGGTCTTAGAGTCTAGTCTTTTAGAGTTTCGAGTTCTGGTCATAAGTTGTCACGCCGCCGCCGCACCATCATCATCGCCTTGCCATCTTCCACCATTGCTTATCCGCCACCGCTCTGAATCCATATCCATATACCACCACCGCTAACATATACATCATCGCCCCTGCCACCTACCATCACCGCTCCGAATCCGTGTCCATATACCACCACCGCTGCCATATACCACCACCGCTGCCATATACCACCACCATATATCCACCACCAATCCGAGTTCTTCTCATATTAGGTTTGTTTTCGAGATCCATCTAGTTTCCGATTCATGTTTCCTTGCCGAGTAGGTTTGGGAAAAAAAAAATTCAAAACGCACTTGTCGAAAAAAATTTACGGCTATCCTGCTTTTTAAGTGTTTCTAAGCGTATTGAGACAATCGCCATTATAGAAAGTTTTTTGACCCGTTTCGATTTTTGGGTGGGACGATCGAAAAAAAATTTGGTCGAAAAATTTCGTGCCCATCCTGTCGATTTGACACAGGAAGAGTTTTGAGACACTTTCGCCATTATAGTGATTTTTCGCAAAAAAAAGCAGCGCAAAAAAAAGAGCGAATAAAAATTCCAGAGTGTGCTTTTCCGTTGTTTCAGTGCAGCGCCGTGATTTTGTTAGTGTTCTAGGCTCGCGTCTCTAGCACGGTCTAGCCTAGGACCAACAAGACTGCGTCGTTGAGCGTTTATTCAACTTTGCATCTCGACTTGATTATTCTTGACCCTTTTTGCTACCATATTATAAGCCTTCCCAGCTCCACATACATCTACATCGTATGCGTTTGACTCTCCCCGTAATCGCACTATCCAAGCTCTGAGAGTTACGACTACATCGGTTGCGATCATCACTTTCTTCTGGGTAAGAACTGGTAAGAATTTGAGATTTGCTCACGGATTTGTGATCGTCCACCACACCACCACCACCACTTCCTAGTAGTCTGTCGAATCATATCCTTGTGTGTTTCTATTGTCGCTAACCATGGCAGGATCACAAGCCGACGAGACCGGGAGAACATGACAAACAAAGCGCTACATGATAAGTTTCAACAAATGATGAGTGGGCAGGTGGAAGATGTTCTAAATAGATTTGAAGAGGCCATGGAGAAGATAGATGGCATTGAGAAGGCGTTCGAAACAAAGCTCGATAACAAGTTTAATGAATTGCTTGCGCGTCTACCACCACCACCACCGGCTGCACCTAATGCACCTCTACAACAACAACAACGACTACCTCCACATCGCGAAGCAGCCCTCCGCCGAGCGAGCCGTGTCCCTCTTCAGCCTGGCCAAGCTGCTGGTGCTTCTTGTTGATATACGTGGCTCCTGCTGGCGATGTGGGGAGGATGATTATGTGAGAGAGTACGAGGATGAGGTTGATCAACTTCAAAACTACGTGCAAGTGCAACCACCAGCACCACAACCACCCGGTCGTCCACATGCAAATAATGGCAATGTTAGGGCTCCCCTTCAGGTACGAGATCATGACCATCTCCCTAAACTGAAATTGAATATTCCACCATTTGAGGGTAGATATGTTCTGATATATATCTTACTTGGGAGTTAGAAACTGAACAACGATTTACATGTTTACAATATCACGAGGAGAGACGTGTTCCTGCTGCTGTTTGTGCTTTCACTAGCTTTGCATGTGTTTGGTGGTGCGAACATTGTAGATTATATCCTGTTCCAGCTACTTGGGCTGCTTTGAAAACTGCTCTGCGCACTCGTTGGGTTCCACCATATTATCAGCGTGAATTACTTCAAAAATTGCAGCGCTTAAGACAAGGAAAAATTCGGTAGAAGAATATTATCGGGAATTACAAACTGGCTTGATTAGATGTGGTATTGTTGAGGAGAATGAAGCTATGCTTGCACGTTTTACGGGTGGATTAAATAGAGAGATTCAGACCATTCTAGACTACAAGGATTATAATAATATCACTCGATTCTCCCAACTTGCTTGTAAAGCTGAACGTGAAGTGCAGGATCGACATGCGTTGGCGCGAACTAACTTTTCTGCAGGTCGACCTTCATCATGGACACCACGTGCATCATCTACTTCCACACGTTCTACTACACCGGCACCTCCGTCGGCTGCCACCTCCAACCGTGATACAAGAAAGCAGGCACAACCACCACTATCTCGCCAAGAGCACACCTGCTTTGGGCCTACAGAGCTCTTCTTCTTCCATGGCGTCAACAGGGCACACAAGTGATATTATTTGTCGTCGTTGTAAGGGAAGAGGACATTTTATGAGAGAATGCCAATCTCAGCGTGTGATGCTTGCTCCTGAGGATGGTGGGTATGAGTCCGATAGTGACTATGATTTAGAGACTTTGGCTATTATTACACATGAAGAACACGGTGGAGATGATTCTGATCATGACACGAAATACATGGCTGCTGAAGATCTTGGCGGTATGAATGTTTAGTTGCTCAACGTGTTTTGAGTGTGCAGGAGTTACATGGTGAGCAAAATCAGAGACATAACTTGTTCCATACAAAGGGAGTTGTGAAGGAACGTTCTATTCGCGTCATCATAGATGGAGGGAGCTGCAACAACTTGGCTAGCATGGATATGGTGGAGAAGCTTTCTCTCACCACAAGACCACATCCACATCCTTACTACATCCAATGGTTCAACAACAGCGGCAAGGTTAAGGTAACACGTCTGTTCGTGTGTATTTTAGTATCTCTACATATGCTGATTATGTTGATTGTGATGTGGTACCTATGCAAGCATGTTCCTTATTACTTGGTAGACCATGGCAATTTGATAAAATTACATACACCATGGTAGAAACAATCAGTATACTCTTGTTCACAAGGATAAAAATATTACTTTGCTTCCTATGACTCTGATTCCATTTTGAAAGATGATATTAATAGAGCTAATAAAGCAAAACAGGAGAAAAATAAGAGTGAAAATCAGATTGTGGCAAAACAATTTGAGCAACAAATGAAGCCTAATAATAAACCATCTAATGTTGCTTCGAAATTAAACTGAAAAGTGCATGTTTATTTGCCACCAAATCTGATATTGATGAGCTAGATTCTAGCAAATCTGTTTGCTATGCTTTTGTGTGCAAAGAGGCATTATTTTCATTCGAGGACGTGCCTTCCTCTTTGCCCCCTGCTGTCACTAACATTTTGCAGGAGTTCGCTGACGTCTTCCCACAAGACGTGCCACCGGGATTACCACCTATTCGAGGGATTGAGCATCAAATTGACTTAATGATGCGGAGCATCCTACGGTCATCACCATGTCAAGAGTCCGTTTGGCAAGTGACACGTGCAACCTCTACTTATCATACATAAAGCTGAATCTTCTCCTTTACACGTGTTCACTTGACCCCTTCGAGGATGGTATACTACTTGACACTTCTCCGTGTGCATGCATAAGTATTGTCGGAGCTTCACGGATGTCGAGGAGGAGTGCAAGCGCCAAGGAACGACTACACCGTCATGAGGGAAGCATGGAAGAGAAGGAGGAAGAGAACTGCCGCCTGTAATCGAGCGGTACTATCGCCCACTCCAAGCGGTACTACCGCTAAGGCCACCCAAGCGGTACTACCGCCTCCAAGCGGTACTACCGCTCAAGCGGTACTACCGGCCATGAGCAGTACTACCGCCCTGCTGTCTTGCACCCATGGACCTTGGCCTTGTATCCCTCTCCCACTTACCCCTTCGTGGCTTAGACTATAAATAGACCACCTCCACTTCCTTTCTAGGTTAGCAAATATGATAGCTCATTCTTAGGTGAGCTTTGCTCCTACCTCTTCCCTTGAGAGAGAGAGACTACCACTCCCATGGAGTTCAAGACCTCCATGTGAGAAGATCTGCGGATATCATCAAGACCCCCATCTTGGGCGGACCCCACCAAGACCTCCTCTCGGAGATGAACCTTACCTTGTATCTTTCCTTTTGTTGTTCATGTACCTTGTGGATCTTGTGTGTTTGATTGTCTAGTGGATGTGTGATTGGACTTGTTCTTGAGTGTTTCCCCTTGTGATTTCTCCCCGTTCTTCTCCGTGTTCATCGTGATTCCCGTAGGATCCGGCTCCAACGTGAAAGATCGCCCACGAGGGGTTCCGCCTACATCATCTATGGTATCATGAGCCACGTTGATCACGTTATTGGAGCCCCTACCCTCTTTTTCTAGCTTAATTTTGTTGATTTCGTCCTAAATCCGAAAATCCCCACCAAAAATAGCCCCAAATTTTTTGTGATTTGTTAGTTTTGATGATGTTTTGTTGATTTTGATCCTTGGATTTGCTTGGTTTCGAGTGGATCTAGCATCTCCCCAAGTTTCCCCACTTTCCATCCACGAAATCTCTCCAATTTTGATCCAGAAATCATCCATTTCCGCCCCAAAATCGCGCCCCTATCCGGATTTGCGGAAAATCCCGACACGAGCGGTATTATCATTTCTTCCAAGCGGTACTACCGCTTAGCACCTCCAAGCGGTACTACCGCCCTTCCAAGCGGCACTACCGCCCCTCCCAGAGCCAGATTTTGCGAAAAAACCCGACACGAGCGGTACTACCGCCCATTCCAAGCGGTACTACCGCCACCCCAGTTTCAGCGTTCCGAGTTTCACCATTTTCATCATAACTTTTCACTCCGAACTCCGATTTGAGTGTTCTTTGGCTCGTTTTGAAGCTATCGACGTGCCCGAGGTCCTCACCTTGGTTTCACCACCTTTTTACACCATCAAAATTTGTGAACTTTGGCATCTTTGCCTAGGGCTTCCGCCACATCCTCCGCATAACCACCACCGACTTCCGCAACCTAACCAATTTTGTTCCCCATAGCATTAGTGGTTGCTTGAGTAGTGATTCGAGTCTCCTAAGGTGTTTCTGCCACTTAGGGACGATTGCTTCTTCATCAACCACCACCACCACTTCCACATAACCTTGCCCACCAAACACTTCCGAGCAACCCAACTTAACCCAATTGTTGATTGAGCTTTTTGAGTTGTGGCTTGTGTCTCCTAAGGTGTTTCGCTACTTAGGGACGGCAACTTCAACTCCGACACGTGTATAGCCCATCATTCCACTTCCGCATTGCCAAGTGCAAACCACCACCGCATTCCCGCTACCACCATTTTGACATTTGACGTTTGAGATTTTGAGTTCGCGGTTTTCCGTTTCCTAAGGTGTTTCGCTACTTAGGGACGAGTCTCCATCATCTTGGTATCTACATCAAGAACACCGCTACTCATCATCGCCGGACGGTAACCTCCATATCATCTTGGTATCGTGGTATCCCTCCATTGTATATTCCCTTGCCATTGCATTGTTAACCCCTAGCCTTACTTTTGCGTTACTTTGCCTATCGAGACTAGCCATTTGAGTATTGCCGCAACGTTACTTGTGCACATTAGTGATCATACTTCCCATAGCATACATACCATATCATATTGGTATCATATCTTGTGCCACAAGTTTGCTCCATATATACACTATTGCTATCTTGGTTTGTGCATTGTGCAAAGTGGCCATAGAAAAAAAAGAAATAAAGCTTTTAAGCAAAAGAAAGAGAGCAAAGAAGCTTGTAAGCAAGTGCCATAGCATCATACCACATTGCATATAAGATTGTCATATCCGATCATCTTGGATCATCTTGAGAGAAACACCGGAACCATACATACATAGCATACTTGGGATAGAAGTTTATCCATTTTGCATCAAATAGGTTGTGCACAAGTGTCGTATCCGCCTATTGAGCAATCGTGCTAGCGTCTCTCTTGAGTTGTGCAACACGAGCGTTTTGGTGGATTCCACATTTTGAGCTCATTCCTTGGTTGCACGGCCCCATTTATCTATCCGTGTGTGTGTTTCCGTGCCACATATTGCTATTGGTCTACTTGTTTCGCTTGCGAATTTGTGAATCTCTTTCAACATTATTGACTCTTGCTAACATTTTGCATCAAATTTTTGTGCCACTATCCTCACCGAGCTCTACCATAAGCTTTATTTGATAGGTGTGAGTGAACAAGTCCGGTACCAATTCCACTATTCTTTCATCTCACATTGAGTGAAGCAGGATACATCCTCAACTTTGGGAAAAGGTAACTTGGTATTGTTTATCTCATTTCCTACTCACCTCTACTTGAGTCTTGTGATGGATAGGCAAGGCATTTCATCTTCGGTCTACTACAACAACGACGAGTTCGATGCCATGGAAAACAACTACTGACGCCAAGATGCAAGCTAAAATGGAGGAGATCAAATCCTCATCAAGTCCTACAAGCGATCTTCCTCATCTTCGAGAAGACGCTCAAGAGCACATGCTTCCGAGCTACCGTCTCGGCAAGATCACATCGGCATCGACACCATCATCAACAAGAACGTGAAGGTCAAGAGCTCAACATCAACAACCGCTCCACGACTTCACCATCTCCCTTGGCATCTTCGCCAAGCGACTTCAAGGCATCTTCGCCTTCGGATATTCGGCATCTTCGCCAACAAGCACCCCAAGACTACGCTCAAGAGAAGCTGCCCAAGCTCAAGTCCGCGACTTCCACGAGCTACTACGACCTCGACATCGACCACGAGATTCCTTTCTATGGGACTCAAGAACCCGAGGAGTACCTCGAGTGGGAGCGTTTGATGGACGACTACCTCAAGCTACATCAAGTTCCTCCGGAAGATCAAGTGAAGTGCGCCACAAGAAACTTCCACGACTACGCCTCGACATGGTGGCCTCACACACCTTCGGAGTGCTACGAGATGAGTTGGTCCAAGATGAAGAGAGCTTTGCGGCGAGAGTTCGTGCCTCCAACATACACGGAACAACTTCGACGCCAATTGGAGAACACCACCCAAGGATCCAAGTCCATCGACAAGTACTTCAAGGAGATGAAGATTGCCTTGCGACGAGCTGGCGTGGACGACCCCATGTCAATGAAGTTCCACTTCATGATGGGATTGCACAACGACATCTCCAAGACCATCTTCCTCGAGAACTACAAGTCCATCGACGACTACTACATCGGTGCTCTCAAGGCGGAACAAGAACTCATGAAGGCCAACGCTTCTCCACCCCAAGCAAACTTCGTGGAGACCAAGCTCTACGACAAGCATGAGGCTAGTACCACCATGATGTCCAAGCCCGACAAGCTCCAAGACGATGCTCCCAAGTGCGACTTCACCGCCATCCCTCTTTGTGGCATTGTTGATGCCGAGTCTACCTTGACTCTTTTTCAAGATGGTGCGGCGACAAGTACGACTACGGAGACCTTCAAGGACCAAGCTTTGGAGGCAAGCGACAAGGTGGCGAGCAAGGATGATGCTTCCATCTTAGGAGGCGAGAGTGATGTTGTGCCATCTTCGGCCTTCATCCACGGCGATTTAGAGTGATGTTGTGCCATCTTCGGCCTTCATCCACGACGAGAGCGATGATGTGCCATCTTCGGCCTTCATCCACGCAGCGACTACGAGACGGTTGAGCATGGGATTTTCCTTCGACCACAGCGACGTCCGATGACTTGAGTGACTTGAGCCACCATATTGAGAGTGAGAGTGACTTCACCGCTAGCCCCATATATGTGTTGCCCCAATTCCCATGTGAGGAGAGCCACAACCCCCACCACTTGAGTGAGATGAGTGACCCCACCATACGTGAGTTTGAGTGCACCTATTTTGAGGGAGTGAGTGAACCACCACATAGAGAGAGTGAGATAGTTGATAGGTCTAGTGAGGCCATTTGCATTTCTAACAACTTGACCTCTACCTCTATTGTGTCTTCTCATTTGGTGCTAGGTCCCATCTATGATGACGCCGATCCTCGATCTCGGCGACTCCGTCCTCCCTTTGGACAAGACGATGGCCATGGTGGAATATGATGCACCCCCCACATGGTTCCATCAAGATGAAGATGACCACCATTTGGTCTTTCCCACCTCACCTACACCACTTGAGTGGAATGACAAAGGTAACAAAGGTGACGGTGATGCTCTCGTCCCACTAGTGGACTATTTTGACATTGATTGCTTGCATGATGTTGATCACCCTATTGACATGCTTCATTCTAGTATGATTTCCTCATGTGATGATTTGCCCATTTATGATGAGTACGATGATTCTCATGTGGAGTTTATTAGTTGTGATGCCATGTTACATAGGATTTCTTGTGACAATTCTTTAGGTCACATCATGTTTGCTAATCCGCTTGACTTGTCATATGCTATGCATGAGATCAACCATATGTCTTATTTGCAATCTCTTCATAGTGACTATGCATATGCCATTAAAATAAACCCAATTTGCACATATGGCATACATGACAAGCCCATGGTTATTGGCATTTGTTTTTCTTGTGATGATATTGATATGCTTCCTTTGCATCATTTATCTCATATGCCATGCCATGACCACCTAGCTTCGGATATGCATTGTTTTGGATGTTGTCCATTTTCTCCATGTGATGTTTCCGATATTGCTCATGAGGAGACCCCATAGTTTCCTCATACATTTTAGGAGATTTTGATTCATCCTATCCATTGCATGATCCCAATACTTGTGTGCACCATATGCTCCCCATGAATAAACATGATATTGATGTGCCATATACTTGCATTCTCAATTTGTGTCCCCATCGTGTCATACATAATAACTATTCTTTCATGATGGATGACATGTTCTTATACCATGCATCAAATTTCTTTGAGCATTTCTTATCTTGTGCTAACTCACACGTGCACATACACATCGGATGGATGATGTGTACATTTACCACGCCGCACAATTTCTTTGGTTTGTGTCTCTTTTGTGTAGGTACCCATGAATACTTGTCAAACTCGCAATCCCACGAGTTGACAAAGCGAGCTCTAGAGAGCAACGATGATTTGGGATCCCATGGATTGCCTTTCCCACCGCTCTCTTGGCAAGAAAAGACTTCACGCATTTCTTCTACATGGTCCTCACTTGGCTATGGGTTGTTGTCCATTACATATTCTATGCCCATCTTGCCATGTTCACTTTGCATGATATGCTCATTACTATGCCTTTACAATGCAATTGTGACCCATGCTTTGCGTTACACATGATGATTGATTCTAGTACTTGTATGTGTATTTGCAAGCTTGGTGGAGATATCACTTGTTATTGCTATGTTCAATTCTGACTCATTCCTATGATGATACTTTCATCTTGCTTTGTGTCCGTGCTTGCGATATGTCATGTGCATTGTCTATGCCTAGTATTTGCTCACATGACATGATTGCCATGATTTACTCTAGTGTGTTGCATCTTCGCTCCACTAGTTTGCACGACTTGATCTCTATGCTTGCTCATGTTGCATCACCCATGATTCATACGTGCTCATCTCATGTGGTTGATGACAACCATCTATATGCTTTGCACATGATTGATATTGCTTCTTCTTATATATCTCCATGTGTTGCCTCTCCCATGCTAAATGACTTGATATGTATGGAGTGCAACAATGCCCTTAATCTTGCTCATGAGATTGCCCCCATAGAATTCTCGCATATATTTGGAGATTTTGACATAATTCTTGTGAAGCATGCTTGTCTTACTTCTTTGCACCATATACCTAGTGCCATGAATATCGCCATTGTTGCATCATATTATTCCTGCACTTGTGCTTCTAATGGTCAGTGCAAAAGATGAGAACCATCATGATGGATGATGTGTTTATCTACCATGTGCATACGTTCTTTGTTTTGTTGTGTGCATGTGTAGGATACTTGGACTTTGTGTCGACTTCCACTTCACGTGAGTTGACCATTCGAGCTCTTGAGAGCGAGCCTCATACATTCTACCACGACTCGCTTCTACACCGTATTTGCTTCCACTTCGGCATTGTGAAGAATGCACAAGGACACGCCTTCAAGGTGACATCCTTCTTGAGCTTGGATATTGTGGATCATACTTCATGTGTTGCTTTCACCATTTGCACGCATGTGCGAGATATTGCTTTCACCCATGATTGCCACATTTCCACGCTTCATGACATATATACCTTGTGTGTTGCATCCAATTCTTGGATTACTTTCTCCTATCACATGTTTGGTTGCAACAATGTCATTCCTTCCCATATGCCAAGTCACATTGATTGCTACATGCTTGACTTGATTGCCTCACACATGATGAACAATTGCTCTTTCTATTGTGTTGAGTGCCACAATATGTTCACTACACCCTATGCACACTATGCTTGGATTGTCTTGCACTTGACCCATGTGTTTAGACACTTCATTTTATTTGGTGTTGTGAATACTTCCTATGCCTACCATCGACCATTTGTCGGCGCTTTATACATGATTGCTATGATCTTGAGGTAAATGCTTATTCTCTTGTCACACATATTTGCATCACTACCTCACGTTTACATGTTTGTTTCCATGATGACCTTGATTTTGATCAATTCATATGCTTACATGCCATGTCACAATCCTTTGTCACACCCTATGATATGCTTGATGGCGACACTTGTTTGGTGAATCACCTCTTGAATGCTTGGTTTTGCACTAACGCTAACCACATTTGTTTTTCCAAGTGTTTGTTCCATTTGCTCCTTTTGAAGGAATCACAAGACGGTGTGACATTGGAGAGTGCCCATTTCGAGCTTCGAGATGACAAGTACTTGGTGATCGTCCACTTCAACACGGCGACGCTTATCTCTTTCCCATGGTGATTTGGTCTTGATCCGAGGTCGGATCTTTCCCAAGGGGAGGGATGATGCGGAGCATCCCACGGTCATCACCATGTCAAGAGTCCGTTTGGCAAGTGACACGTGCAACCTCTACTTATCATACATAAAGGTGAATCTTCTCCTTTACACGTGTTCACTTGACCCCTTCGAGGATGGTATACTACTTGACACTTCTCCGTGTGCATGCATAAGTATTGTCGGAGCTTCACGGATGTCGAGGAGGAGTGCAAGCGCCAAGGAACGACTACACCGTCATGAGGGAAGCATGGAAGAGAAGGAGGAAGAGAACACAGCGCTCGAGCAGCGGTACTACCACTCCAAGCGGTACTACCGCTAAGGCCACCCAAGCGGTACTACCGCCCTCCAAGCCATTACCTCATTGCGGTACTACCGGCCATGAGCAGTACTACCGCCTGCCTGTCTTGGCACGGGCCTTTGGCCTTGTAGCCCTCTCCCCCTTACCCCTTCGTGGCTTAGACTATAACTAGACCACCTCCCCTTCCTTTCTAGGTTAGCAACTATGAGAGCTCATTCTTAGGTGAGCTTTGCTCCTACCTCTTCCCTGGAGAGAGAGACTACCACTCCCATGGAGTTCAAGACCTCCATGTGAGAAGATCCTGCGGGATATCATCAAGACCCCCATCTTGGGCGGACCCCACCAAGACCTCCTCTCGGAGATGAACCTTACCTTGTATCTTTCCTTTTGTTGTTCATGTACCTTGTGGATCTTGTGTGTTTGATTGTCTAGTGGATGTGTGATTGGACTTGTTCTTGAGTGTTTCCCCTTGTGATTTCTCCCCGTTCTTCTCCGTGTTCATCGTGATTCCCCGTAGGATCCGCTCCAACGTGAAAGATCGCCCACGTAGGGTTCCGCCCTACATCACTTAATTCCCGGTGCATCGCTACCCAACCGCGCACCATACCGTACCAATCCAGAGGAGACGAAGGAGATTATGCGTCAAGTACAGGAGCTGCTCGACAAAGGTTATATACGCGAATCTCTTAGTCCTTGTTTTGTTCCTATTATACTAGTGCCTAAAAAGGATGGTACGTCGCGTATGTGTGTTGATTGTAGAGGCATTAATAATATTACTATTCGTTATCGTCATCCTATTCCTAGGCTAGATGATATGCTTGATGAATTGAGTGGCTCTACAATATTCTCCAAAGTTGATTTGCGTAGTGGATACCATCAAATTCGTATGAAATTGGGAGATGAATGGAAAACAGCATTTAAAACTAAGTTTGGATTATATGAGTGGTTAGTCATGCCTTTTGGGTTAACTAATGCACCTAGTACTTTCATGAGATTAATGAACGAAGTTTTACGTGCTTTCATTGGACGATTTGTGGTAGTTTACTTTGATGATATACTGATTTATAGCAAATCTTTGGAAGAACATTTGGAACATTTACGTGCTGTTTTCAATGCTCTACGTGATGCGCGTTTGTTTGGTAACCTTGGGAAGTGCACCTTTTGCACCGACCGAGTATCTTTTCTTGGCTATGTTGTTACTCCACAGGGAATTGAAGTTGATAAAGCCAAGATTGAAGCTACTGAGAGTTGGCCGCAGCCCAAAGCGGTCACACAAGTGAGGAGTTTTCTTGGACTCGCTGGTTTCTATAGGCGTTTTGTGAGAGACTTTAGCACCATTGCTGCACCTCTCAATGAGCTTACAAAGAAGGATGTGCCTTTTGTTTGGGGTACCGCATACAGGAAGAAGCCTTCACGGTATTGAAAGATAAGTTGACACATGCTCCTTTACTCCAACTTCACGACTTTAATAAGACTTTTGAGCTTGAATGTGATGCTAGTGGAATTGGATTAGGAGGTGTGTTATTACAAGATGGCAAACCTGTTGCATACTTTTACGAAAAATTGAGTGGGCCTAGTCTGAACTATTCTACTTATGACAAAGAATTATATGCTCTTGTTAGGACTTTAGAGACATGGCAACATTATTTATGGCCCAAAGAATTTGTTATACATTACGATCATGAATCTTTGAAACATATTAAAAGTCAAGCTAAACTGAATCGTAGACATGCTAAATGGGTTGAATTCATTGAGACTTTCCCTTATGTCATTAAACACAAGAAGGGTAAAGAAAATGTTATTCTTGATGCTTTGTCTCGTCGATATACTATGCTTTCACAACTTGACTTCAAAATATTTGGTTTGGAGACCATCAAAGATCAATATGTGCATGATGCTGATTTTAAAGATGTAATGCAAAATTGTAAAGAAGGAAGAACATGGAACAAGTTCGTTATTAATGATGGTTTTGTGTTAGTGCTAACAAGCTATGCATTCCTCGCTAGCTCTGTTCGTCTTTTGTTGTTGCAGGAGGCGCATGGAGGAGGCTTAATGGGACACTTTGGCGTCAAAAGGCGGAGGATATACTTGCTACACATTTCTTTTGGCCAAAGATGAGGCGGGATGTTGAGCGTTTTGTTGCTCATTGCACTACTGTCAAAAAGCTAAGTCACGACTCAATCCTCATGGTTTATATATGCCTTTGCTCGTGCCTAGTATTCCTTGGGAGGATATATCTATGGACTTTGTTTTAGGTTTACCTCGAACAAAGAAGGGAGGGATAGCATATTTGTTGTCGTGGATAGATTCTCGAAAATGGCACACTTTATACCATGTCATAAAAGCGATGATCTTTGTTAATGTTGCTGATTTGTTCTTTCGTGAAATTATTCGCTTGCATGGTGTGCCAAATACTATTGTTTCAGATCGTGATACTAAATTTCTTAGCCACTTTTGGAGATGTTTATGGGCTAAGTTGGGGACTAAACTGCTTTTTAGTACTACTTGTCACCCCCAAACCGATGGACAAACTGAAGTAGTCAATAGAACATTGTCTACTATGCTTAGGGCTGTTTTGAAGAATAATAAGAAAATGTGGGAAGAATGCTTGCCTCATATTGAATTTGCTTATAATCGTTCATTGCATTCTACTACTAAGATGTGTCCTTTTGAAATTGTGTATGGCTTCCTACCTCGTGCACCTATTGATTTGTTGCCTCTTCCATCTTCGGAGAAGGTTAATTTTGATGCTAAAGAACGTGCTGAATTGATTTAAAAATGCATGAGTTAACTAAGGAAAACATTGAGCGTATGAATGCTAAATATAAACTTCTTTGGAGATAAGGGTAGAAAACATGTTGTCTTTGCACTGGAGATCTTGTTTGGTTACATTTGCGTAAGGATAGGTTTCCTAAATTGCATAAATCAAAGCTAATGCCACGTCTTGATGGTCCATTTAAGGTGTTAGAGAAAATAAATGATAATGCATATAAACTTGAGCTGCCTGCAGATTTTGGGGTTAGTCCCACTTTTAACATTGCAGATTTGAAGCCTTATTTGGGTGAGGAAGATGAGCTTCCGTCGAGGGCGACTTCATTTCAAGAAGGGAGGATGATGAGGACATCAATACCATTGTTACACCCACAACCCCTGCGACTATACATACTTTGGACCAATTACTAGAGCTCGCAAGACGCCAATTGAATTATCGTGTACTTTCGTTTCTTGGTAACGATTCCAATGTTCATGAGAATATGATGCTGCCTAAATTGGATACATTTGTTTTGCTTACAAATGAAGGGCCTACCATGGACAAGAAAGATGAACCTTGGAGCAAGTTCAAGCATGGAGATGTTGGCATGCGCAAGGAGAACAAGAACGGAGTTACAAGTGATGATTCCAGGACTTTGAAGCCACCCTAATGAGTGCATGAGGCCTTGGACGAAATATACAAGATGCCACGTCATAATATGCGTCCATAGGCTATTCTAGGTGCTGCGTCACCTTATTATTGGGCCAGGCCCATGTAATTTCGAAATACTTAAGTATAGGCTGTTTTTAGAGTCCGTATGTGTGGGGAAACAAGAGTTAGGGTTGATTTCGGACCCCTCCACCAAGGGCCACGAAATTCCCCCTCTTCCTCCATATATACAGCCCTTAGGGCACCGTTTAGACCTTGGGTTTTGTTTAGATTAAAGTTCGCCATAGCTGCAACTTCGCATTTCGCTTTGTGTTCAACGACTGCACAAAGGCGCCACAGAACCCCACCTTGATCAATAAAGCTTTCATCTTATATTCACAATATTCAGATTGCAATCTCAGTTTCTTGCTTGTTCTTCGTTTGCTCGCAGGAAAGCAGGCCCTCGTGGTCGGAGTTGATCGTGCTCGGCGTGGTCAATAACCCTCGGAAGTTGGTTTAGCGATTGCTAAGGCGCGACGTCTCGCACGTTCGTAGTCGGATCGTCAAGGTCGACTCCCACAGAAACGATAGCCAACATCTCATCGAAACATCGGGACATCTTTGCCTCTATCACCCACGTAGGGTTCCGCCCTACATCATCTATGGTATCAGAGCCACGTTGATCACGTTTTTGGAGCCCCTACCCCTCTTTTTCTAGCTTGATTTTGTTGTTTTGTCCTAATTCCGAAAATTCACCACAAAAATAGCCCCAAATTTTTTTGTGATTTGTTCGGTGTGATGAAGTTTTGTTGGATTTGATCCATGGATTTGCTTGGTTTCGAGTGGATCTAGCATTTCCCCAAGTTTCTCCACTTTCCATCCACAAAATCCCTGAATTTTGACCCCAAAATCCTCAATTCCGCTCAAAATCGCGTCCGGGATCTCCATTTTCGCGTTGACCAATTCCACCGGACGATCGAGATTTACTTGACGTCCGGAGCCCCTGGAACAACCGGACGTCCGACCTTTCCCGGACGACCGGAACCCCTAATCGGAACTGAATTTACGGATTTCCGACATTTCCGGACGTCCGACGCCCCGGACATCCGACCTTTTCCGGACGTCCGTAACCTGTAGATTCCCACTTCGGCTGATTTTTGTTTTGTCCATAACTAATTCATCCGAACTCTGATTTTGACGTTCTTTAGCTAGTTTTGAAGCTATTGACATCCCCCTTCCAACAAAAATACCACCAACATCATTTGACTACATCAAATTTTGTGATCTTTGGCATCTTTGCCTAGGGCTTCCACCACATCCTCCGCTACTCCACCACCGACTTCTGAAGCCTAACTTTCGCCAAATTTTGTCACGTGCCCACATACACTCCCACTTACCTCCACCACTTCCGCATAACACCACCTTAGCCTTTCCCACTTCCAATTCCGACAACGTTGCCAAATTATGCCTTGAGAAATTGAGTTGGGGTTTTCGGTATCCTTTTGTGTTTCGGCTATCTAGGTACGGTTCAACATCAACATCACCACCGATCATCTTCGTCAAGGACGGTAACATCGTCGACACCTTTGACATTACTTGCAATTGCATTGATAACCATCATAGCCCATCTTCGCGTTGCTTACCCATCGAGACTAGACATTGAGTATTGCCGCAACGTGACTTGTGCACATTAGTGATCATACTCCATAGCATACATACCATACCAAAGTGGTGCATATCTTACCATCAACTTGTGTGTCACAAAGTTGTCATCGCATACACAATTGCTATCTTGGTTCGTGAAGTTTTGCATGAGAGAAGAGCTCAAAAGAGAAAGAGCCATTCAAGCTTTTAAGCAAAGAGAGAAAGATAAACAAAGAGCTTATGAGCAAGAACCATAGCATCATACAACATTAAGATTGTCATACTTTATCATCTTGGATCAACACATCGAAACACCATACATATAGCATACTTGGGTAGAAGTCGTTGCATTTTGCTTAGTAGGTTGTGCACAAGTTCAGATCCGCCTATTGTGCAATCGTGCTAGCGTCTCTCTAGTGTTGTGCAACAAGAGCATCTTGGTGAATTCCACATTTTGGCTCATCCTTGGTTGCATAACCCCATATTATCTTTTGCGTGTGTGTTTCCGTGTACCTTATCTTGCTATTGGTCTACTTGTTGCATTTGCAAATTTGTGAATCATTTCCAACTTTATTGAGTCTCACTTACAATTGCATCAAATTTTGTGCCACCATCCTAACCGAGCTCCACCATAAGCTTTTTACTTGTGTAGGTGTGAGAACCGACAAGAATCGGTACCAAGAGTGCTATTTCATTGTCCGCATTTGAGTGAACTTGATTCATCTTCAACATCGGTCAAAGGTACATTGGTATAAGTTCTTTTCCGTTCTACCACTCACATTTTGCTTGGAATGATGGATAGGCCAAGTTCTTCTACCAACCCACTCTTCAACGAGCAAGACGCATTTACATGTCTTCATATGTCACCAAGAACCACCTCTTTGGTGCACAATGAGCGTTGCACCAAGAACAACAAGCAATGAGCGACCGCATCGACAACCTTGCCACCGACTTGCGACTCTCCGAGCAACGTACAAGAGACTACTTCGACAACAAGTTCGAGGCTCACAAGCAAGAGAATGATGCAAGAATGGACGAGATCGGCGCGTTGATGAGAAACCGGCATCATTCAACTTCTTCATCATCAAGACGGAGCCGCTCGAGTCGACATTCCGACGACACCTTCTACGACTCAAGTACACCGTCATCGAACACTCTTCGACGAGCCGCGTGCCAAGACCGTCATGCATCTCGCAACCCGCTACATGTCAAGCATTCACAAGAGCAAGTTGATGATCAAGTTCCTCGTCCTCAATCTAATCAAGAGGCTTTTGCTGAAGCTCAAGAACGACAACGTCTTCATCGCCAACAAGAGGAGGAACGATCACGTCTTCACCAAGACGAACAAGACGCCAAGGCTCAACGTCTTCAACAACGACAACGTGAGGCGCAAGCTCTTGAGGCGCAACGTGCCCTTCAAGAATCAAGTAGAGCCTTCGCCAACCGCAATCGCGAACGGCGCCAATCAAGAGGGAGCCCTTCGAGAAGAAATCCAAGAGAGGAACTACCAACCTCATGCACAACGACAAGTTCCTCAAGCTCCTCCACAAGCTCACAAGCTCCACCTCAACCTCAAGTTCAACAAGGGCAAGTTGATCATGGTCTTCCTCCGCGCCAAGAGCAACATGAAGACGAATACAATCCACGCCAAGGACGTCATCATCAACACCGTCAACAACACAATGAAGAGCAACGCCACGGCAAGCTAAAATTCACCATGCCCAAGTTCAATGGAAGCAATGACCCGAAGACTACCTCTCATGGGCATTGAAGGTTGACAAAATCTTCCGCTTGCACAACTACGATGAAGCGAAGAAAATCGCTATGGCATCACTTGAGTTCCAAGACTATGTGCTCATATGGTGGGAACAAATCATTGAGCGACGACAAGCAAGAGGTGAACCTCCAATCACCACTTGGGCTCAAATGAAGGATGTCATGCGAGCACGCTTTTGTGCCAACCTACTACAACCGCGACCTCTTCAAGAAACTCCAACTACTCAAGCAAGGAACAAAGAGCGTTGAAGAATATTACAAGGAAATGGAGATAGCCATGATTCGAGCCAATGTCAAGGAAGATGATGAGCAAACTATGGCACGTTTCTTGAATGGACTCAATCATCCCATCAAGAAGATCGCCGACTTCCAACCATACTCATCCCTCATTGAGCTCGTGCATCAAGCTACAAAGGCGGAACGCCAAGTGCAAGATGACTTCAAGCACGCCAAGTACTCATCCAAGACCTACGGCTCCTCCAACAACCAAGCTTCAACGACTCCTTCATCATCTACATCAACCAAACTTTCTTCAAGAAACGACGACAAGTCAAGTTACAAGAAGACTTCGACAAGCTCAAGTCGTCCTCCTCCTACTACAAGCAACATCAAGCCGCGTGCTTCATCCTCTACTCCGACCGATGAGACCATCAAGACAAGCTCCTTCAAGTGTTTCACTTGCGGTGGCCGAGGCCACAAGTCATACGAATGCACCAACAAGCGCACCATGATCCTCAACGACGACGGCACATATGACTCCATGAGTGAAGAGGAGATGGAAGCTCTAGAGCAAGTGGCCATGCACCGCAAGTGAACGAAGAAGAAGATGATCAAGTCTTTTGTGATGAGGATTCGAGCCCCGCCTCGTTGTCTCCAAGGTCTTGACTCTTCAACATCAACAAGAAGAAGACCAACGATGCCACATCTTCCACACAAAAGCCGCATCAATGGACGGTCCATCAAGGTCATCATCGATGGAGGTAGTTGCCACAACTTGGCAAGTGAAGAACTATGCTCCAAGCTCCAATTGGCAAAAGGAAGCACCGCATCCTTACAAGGTGCAATGGCTAAGTGATTAGGCACTATCTGAGAGTTGAGCATACGGTCCTAGTCTCTTTCAAAATTGGTGCATACGAAGACACTTTGGAGTGTGATGTGGTCCCAATGACCGCTTGTCACCTACTTCTTGGTCGACCATGGCAATTCGACCGTGGTGTCATACACAATGGGCGTACCAATCACTATAGCTTCAAGATGAAAGGGAAAGAATATGTGCTACGACCTATGTCTCCTAGTCAAGTGATAGCCGACAAACAAGCCACTCCTCATAGAGACAAGAGTGAGAAAGTGATCCACCCAAAAGTGAGTGAGAGCCACAAGCCAAATTTGAGCGACCCTTAGCCTAGAGAGAAAACCTCATTCTATTTGCCACCAAAAGTGAGATGAGAGAAGTGTGTGAGAACCCATCGAGTGTGATGCACTTTGTCCTTGTGTGCAAGGATGGAGAACCAAAACTAACACCATTCACGAACTACCTTTGGTTTTTCAATCTCTTTTGCAGGAATTTCAAGATGTTTTTCCCGATGAGCTACCTCCGGGTCTACCTCCTCTTCGAGGAATTGAGCATCGAATTGACCTCATCCCCGGAGCACCTCTACCAAACAAAGCTCCATACCGAGTCAATCCTAAGAAACCAAGGAAATTCAGCAGCAAGTACAACAACTCATCGACAACGGTCATGTACGTGAAAGCTTAAGCCCTTGTGCCGTTCCCGTTATTCTTGTGCCTAAGCCCGATGGAAGTTTCCGCTTGTGTTCCGATTGTAGACCTATCAATGCTATCACCGTTCGATATCGGCATCCCATTCCTCGCTTAGATGATATGCTTGATGAACTTAGTGGAGCCAACTTTTCTCAAAAATTGATCTTAAAAGTGGCTATTATCAAATACGCATACAAGAGGGTGATGAATGGAAAACTGCTTTCAAAACCAAATTTGGATTATATGAATGGTTAGTGATGCCTATGGGTCTTTCGAAGCTCCGGTACTTTTGTGCGTCTTATGCATCATGTGCTTCGTCCTTATATTGGAGTCTTTGTTGTGGTTTACTTTGATGATATTCTTGTGTTTAGCAAAACCATGAAAGAGCACATCAATCATGTAAAATCTGTGTTGCAAACTCTTCGCAAGGAAAGCCTTTATGCAAACTTGAAAAAATGCACTTTTGGAGTTGACAAAGTGGTTTTCTTGGGTTTTGTAGTTTCCTCAAAGGGTGTCCATGTTGATGAATCTAAAATTGAAGCAATTAAAACTTGGCCCCAACCCACAAATTTGCAACAAGTGCGAAGTTTTCTTGGTCTTGCGGGTTTCTATCGCCGCTTTGTGAAAGATTTTAGCACAATTGCCGCTCCTTTGCATGCTTTGAGCAAGAAGAATACCCCTTTGTTTGGGGAACTTTGCAATCAACCGCTTTTGATGAGCTCAAGTCTTTACTTACTCATGCTCCGATTCTTGCTTTGCCCAACTTTGACAAAACTTTTGAGGTTCATTGTGATGCAAGTGGTACCGAATTGGCGGAGTTTTGATGCAAGAAAAACGAGCCATTGCTTATTTTAGTGAAAAACTCTCCGGTGCTCAACTTAATTATCCCATCTATGACAAAGAATTGTATGCTTTAGTGCATGTGCTACATGTTTGGGAACATTACCTTAGAGCTCATGAGTTTGTCATCCATACCGATCATGAAACGCTTAAGTACCTCAAAGGTCAAACTAAATTGAACAAGCGTCATGCCAAATGGAGTGAATTCATTGAATCTTTTCCTTATGTGATCAAGTACATTAAGGGTAAAGAAAATGTAGTTGCCGACGCGGCTTTCACGCATATGCATGCTTGTCACTCAGCTTGAGTTGAATGTTATTGGTTTTGAGCATATAAAAGACTTGTATGAGCATGATCCATCTTTTGCTTCTCCTTATGCTAAGTGTTTGACGACACGTCTTGGGAACAATATTACATCAAGGATGGGTATCTTATGAGAGCTAACAAACTTTGCATTCCCGAGTCTTCTCTTCGTTTGCTCCTTTTGCAAGAAGCTCATGGAGGCGGACTCATGGGACACTTTGGACGCGACAAGACATTCGCCACGCTCTCCAACAACTACTTTTGGCCCAAGATGTTCATGACGTCTCACGCTTCACCAACCGATGCTATACATGTCGCAAAGCTAAGTCTAAAGCTCAATCTCATGGTCTTTACATGCCCCTTCCAATTCCATATCAACCATGGGAAGACATTAGTATGGATTTTGTACTCGGTTTGCCTAGGACTCAAAATGGCAAGGATTCCGTCTTTGTTGTTGTGGATAGATTTTCTAAGATGGCACATTTCATACCTTGCAACAAGATAGACGATGCTTCACATGTTGCCAATCTCTTTTGTAGGGAAATTTTGCGACTCCATGGCGTACCAAAGACAATCGTCTCTGCGATCGTGACGTCAAGTTCTTGAGTTACTTTTGGAAGACCCTATGCGCCAAACTCGAATCAAGCTCTTGTTCTCCTCGGCATTCCATCCTCAAACCGATGGCCAAACGGAGGTGACGAACCGCACACTATCCACTCTACTTCGTGGTCTTGATAAAGAAGAACATCAAGGAGTTGGAAGCATGTCTACCCATCGCCGATTACGCCTACAATCGTGCAATACAATCAACTACCGTCAAGTACCCCTTCTAGGTCGTCTACCGTTTCAACCCCTTGTCCCCATTGGACATTCTACCTCTTCCTCTACAAGAGCGCACCAACATGGATGCGAGTGCACGGGCAAGCTACATCAAGAAGATGCATGATGATACAAGACAAACCATCGGCGCCAAGTACAACGACTAGCGCCCAAGCTCAACGTCAACAAGCAACCTGTGGTCTTCGACATTGGTGATCTAGTGTGGCTACACCTTCGCAAGGAACGCTTCCCCAAAGAACGCAAGTCCAAGCTTCTTCCTAGAGCCGATGGACCTTTCAAGGTGCTAGCACGCTACAACGACAACGCCTACAAGATTGACCTACCTCGAGACAAGTACAATGTGAGCGACATCTTCAACGTCAAGGACCTCGCACCTTACCATGGAGATGAACCTTTTGATCCGAGGTCGGATCTCTCCCAAGGGGGGGAAGATGATGCGGAGCATCCTCGCTCATCCCCATGGACGCACCTACATCTTCCTCAACACCACGCGGACCCATGACTCGAGCCCGAACTAAGGCTATTGAAGATAAGGTGAACTCGCTCCTCTCCGAGATCCCTCCTCCTACTCAAGAGACATGGCTACTACCTCATTCGGAAACTCTATGCGTAATCAGGTACATGGAGATAACCCAAGGAACAACTACTTCCAAGAGCCAAGACGACGAGGACTCCAAGCATGTTCAAGAAGAAGAAGAAAGGCTACCAAAGCTATAGGCATCGGACGTCCGGCCGAGTCCGGACGTCCGGCGACTCCCACAGCCACGCAGACGAGCAGCGCCCTCCGGACGTCCGGCACTGGCTCCGAATGGAATCTACAGACGTCTGACAGCCTCCGGACGTCCGACCGCCAGACACCCGAATCTCCGGACGTCCGAAATCCTCCGGGCGACCGACCGAGGGGCGCCCGTGGCGAATCTACGGACGTCCGAAGGCCTCCGGACGTCCGGACACTCTCGTGCCTCCGGACGACCGGTGACCCCCGGAGGTCCGACGCCAGGCGTTGACTTGATTGGGGCCGCAGCCCTTGTACCCCTTCGCCCCTAGACTATATATACTCTTTCTTCCCCACCTTTCTAGGGTTAGCTTAGGTTTAGCTCATGTTTGTGTGAGAGCCTTGCTCATCCACTTGGTTACTTCTCCTCGAGCTCGGGACCTCTACGGAGAAGATCCCCAAGCGGATTCAAGACCCCCTTCTAGGGTGGACCCCATCAAGACCTCCTCTCGGAGAAGAACGGCTACTCGTGTATCCTTACCTTTGTTGATTGTGGATCATATGTACCTCTTTGTGTTCGATGATCTAGCGCTTGTGTGATGGATCTCTTGTCGGTTGAGTGAATTCTCTCTCGTTTTCCCCGTGTTTTCCCTCTTGTTCTTCCGCGTGTTCTTCGTGATTCACCGTAGGATCCGCTCCAACATGAAAGATCGCCCACGTAGGGTTCCGCCCTACATCACCAAGGTGTCGCCGGAGTGATAAGACATGCAAAATGAGCAAACACAAGCAACACTCAGAAATACAATGGTTAGCACACACAAAGTGTCCATCATGTAAGAATGAGTCCGTGCGGCAAGATTGGTCGTGACAAAACGCCTGAAGCTTATCAAGATGATCTAGAATGAGATGCAAAGCATTCATGGGAGAAAATGCAATCATTTTGCACACAAATGTGTTGTAAATATGATCAATGCAACCACGGTGCAAAATGATGTCATAGTGAGACGGTTTATCAATAGCATGAATATGGCAATGGATGCTCAACATGATTATGTTATCATGCAATTGATGATAGGCAATGTGATCATTATGTATGAAGATGCCATCAAGAAAGATCACAACAAATTTGCTAAGAAAATGCACAAGTTCATATATCATGGATGACATGGAAATAGATGCAACAAGACAAGCATAATGTGAGTCAATCCATGCATGGGGTGCAAACTTGTGGTGAGTATGATATGTCCATCGAGCATGACATGTATGAGCACAATCAACAAATATGGAGGTGTTGGTGTACCAAAGCTCGATGTCGAGGCATGAGTGGAGTTCCGAAGGTGCTCCAAGAAGTGAGAGCGCTCCTCAATGTGAAGGTCCATAGAGCCAATCGCCAATGTCGCTCCTCCGTTCGCGAGATGTATCACGTAGACAACAAGAAGGAAACAACAATGAAAGAGTGACCTGTCCAATATGTGGAATTGAGGATGGCTCAAAGGGAGGAGGTCACCTTTAGGAGGTTCTCAAGGATGATGGAGTTGCGCATCTTGTATGCCTTCACATAACCAAGTTGTCTCGTGATGTTACCGCCTTGTGAATCCTTCAAAATGTAAGAACATGACAAACACTCGGAAAAACAAATGAGGTTAGTGCAAATGCAAGACCTATCATTCGAGGGGCGAGATACCCAACAAGTGTTTTCATCATTCTTGTCATAAGAAGGAACAAGGTGTGGTATGGTATGAAAGCAAATGATGCAACTACAACCAAAGACAATAGGCTCAAGTAAGCAAGCATGCATCACAAGTAATATGTCAAAGTCTCCACAATCAATAAGCATAGCAAGTTGGCACTCAACACAAGGTGATATGAGAGATGTAACTAATGGAGACAAGAGACAATGATCAAGACAAATCAAGTGAGAGGCATGAACATATATGCCATCAACCCAAGAAAGCAAGTGATAGTGGAACATGGGTGATGCAATATAGCAAGCAATCATAGCGATCAAGTCAAGCAAGCTAGTAGTGCGAAGATGCAAGGTACTAGAAGGAATCATGGCAAGTATGTCATGTGTGCAAATAGTGGGCATACAAATGCACATGACATTTCACAAGCATAAAGGCAAGATATGAGCAAAATAGCATCAATAGCATGGGGCACATGATAAACATGGCAATAGCAACAAGGATCTCCACCAAGCATGCAAATACACATAGGGTCAATCATGGGTAGATGCAAGAAAGGGTCACAATTGCATGGCAAAGGCATAGAAGCAAGTATAACATGCAAAGTGAACACGATAGAATGGGCATAATGTGACAAGTGGTAAATAGCCCATAGCCGTGTGAGAGACAAGTAAAAGAGATGCGCGTAGTCCTTGCGCAAAAGGAATGGTGGGAATGAAAGTCCACGGGATCCCAAGTCATCGTTGCTCTCAAGAGCTCATTCCATCAACTCATGGGATTGAGAAGTTGACGAGTGTATGTGGGTACCTACACAAAACAAAGACAAAGGGAAAGTTGTGTGTGCGTGGTAGATGTACACATCATCCATCATGATGTGCACGTGCATGTGTCGGTTAGCACAAAATATCCAATGCTCAAATAAATGAGATGCGTGATATAGAAATAGGTCATCCATCATGATAGGTTTGTTATTATGTATAGCATAATGGAGACTCAAATTATGTAATGCATCATGGCAAATATGTCGAGCATTGTTATTGATGGGAAGCATATGGTGCACGCAATTAATGGAATCATGCAAAGTATGGAATGTATCAAAATCTCCTAATATGTATGAGGAAACTATGGGGGTCTCCTCATGAGTATGAGTAGAACCATCACATGGAGAATATTGACAACATCCAAAACAATGCATATTCGGAACAATGTGATCATGGCATGGCATATTAGATGAATTGCGAAAATCATGTAAAGGAAGCATGGCAATATCATCACCTGAAAAACAAAAGCCAATGACCATCATCTTGTCATCTATGCCATAAGTGCAAATGGGATTTATTTTAATGGGGCATGCATAGTTACTATGTTGAGATTGAAATGATGCAATATGGGAGATCTCACTCATAGCATATGACAAGTTCAAAGGATTGTCAAACATGATGTGACCAAAAGAATTTTCACATGATATCCTATGGAGCATAGCATCACAACTAGGCAACTCAACATGCTCATCATCATATTCATCATAAATAGGTAAGTCAAGACATGAAGAAGTCGCACTAGCATGAAGCATGGGAATAGGAGGATCAACATCATGCAAGCAATCATTGTCAAGAGAGTCCACTAGTGGGAAAAGAGAAGTACCATCACCTATGTTACCATTGGAGCGTCGCTCATGTGTTGTAGGTGAGGTGTTGAAGATCGTCTTGTTGTCATCTTCATCTTGATGGAACCATGTGGGGGGTGCATCATCGTCCATCATGGCCATCGGTTTTCCCTTTGGAGGGATGGACTCGTCGAGGGTAGGCATGTCGTCATGTTGGAGACCTAGCACCAAAGAAGAAAACACACTAGGAGTAGAGGTTAAATAGTTAGAAATCGTAGTGGCCTCACATGCCGTGTCAACTACCTCACTCACTAAGTGTTGTGGCTCAC
The DNA here is from genome assembly GCA_021605145.1 of Aegilops bicornis. Taxonomy (NCBI): domain Eukaryota; kingdom Viridiplantae; phylum Streptophyta; class Magnoliopsida; order Poales; family Poaceae; genus Aegilops; species Aegilops bicornis. The sequence continues at coordinate 392,961,916 of CM038670.1, read as the reverse complement.
TCACTCCCTCTTGGACGCTCTCACTCATATGGTTGGTGGAGTCACTCAAATTGCGCTCAACCTCACATAGGATGTGTGGCATGCTCTGAAGTGTGGGACTAGTGGTGGTCACACTCATCCTCTCATAGGAAATGCACTTAATGTCATATAGGGTGGAGTCACTCATCTCACTCATGGGTTGGCGGCTCTCCTCCCATGTGATGCGGAGCATCCCACGTTCATCCCCATGTACACTCCCACTACTCTCCAAGCCCCAAGTGGACATATGACGAGACCTCGAACAAACGCCATTGGACACAAGGAACAAGGAGGAAGACCATGGACAAGACGGCGAGGACACCAAGTACACGGACCAAGAGAAGAAGCTGCCCGAAGCTACAGCGGCCGGACGTCCGACCAGGACCGGACGTCCGACCAGGACCGGACGTCCGACCAGGACCGGACGTCCGACCAGGACCGGACGTCCGACGACTCCCAGGCTCCGGACGACCGGGCCCCTCCGGACGACCGTGCCAGCGACCACCGAACTGAATCTGCGGACATCCGAAGAACTCCGGACGTCCGGGACCTCATGAGCCTCCGGACGACCGGCCCTCCGAACGTCCGATCAAGCGCACCTGAGCCAAATCTACGGATGTCAGAAGAGCTCGGACGTCCGGACCTTCCGAGCCTCCGGACGGCCGGAACCCTCCGGACGTCTGACGCCTATCTCACAAGACAGTGTATTGGACCGAGTCCAGGTATCCTCCACTTACCCCTTCGCGGCCCATGACTATATATACTCCTCCACCTCCTCCTAGTTAGGGTTAGCGTTGATTTAGCTTATAGATAGAGCTTCGCTCATCCATACCGGATCTACTCCACGAGAGAGACCGCGGCCCCTCTTCGGAGACGATCCACCTTGGATTCAAGACCTCCCTTTTGCAGAGAAGACCATCATCAAGACCTCCTCACGGAGAAGAACGGCTACCGTTTGTATCGTCCTTTGTTGACCTTGAATCATGTATCTCCCTTTGTGTTCTTTGATCTAGCATTTGTGTGACCGATTCCTTGTTGGTTGAGTGTTTTCCCTCGTTCCTCCCCGTGATTTCCTCGTGTTCTTCCGCTCGTTCTTCGTAATCCACCATAGGATCCGCTCCAACGTGAAAGATCGCCCACGTAGGGTTCCGCCCTACATCATCTATGGATCAGAGCTTAGGTTGATCACGTTTTTGGAGCCCCTACCCCGTGTTTTCTAGCTTGATTTTGTTGCGTTCTTCCCCAATTTCGAAAATCCCCACCAAAAATAGCCCCAATTTTTTTTTTGTGATTTGTTAGTGTGATGATGTTTTGTTGATTTTGATCCATGGATTTGCTTGATTTCAAGTGGATCTAGCATTTCCCCAATTTTCCCCGTCTTTCATCCACGAAATCCCGCTAATTTTGACCCCAAAATCCCAAAATTCCGCCCAAAATCGCGTCCCGAAACTCGCATCTCGCGTTGACCCCGACCCACCGGACGACCGACGTTTTTACGGACGTCCGGAGCCCCAGGAACGACCGGAAGTCCGACCTTTTCCGGACGACCGAACCCCTAACCCGCACCGAATTTACGGATTTCCGACCTTTCCGGACGTCCGACGCCCGGACATCCGACCTTTCCGGACGTCCGTAACGTAGTTTCAGACTTGGCTGATTTTTGTTTTGTCCATAACTAATTCATCCGAACTCCGATTTTGACGTTCTTTAGCTCGTTGAAAAGCTCTTGACATCCCCCTTCCAACAAAAATACCACCAAAATCATTTGACTCCATCAAAGTTTGTGAACTTTGGCACCTTTGCCTAGGGCTTCCGCCACATCCTCCGCATAACCACCACCGATTTCCGCAACCTAACCAATTTTGTTCCCCATAGCATTAGTGGTTGCTTGAGTAGTGATTCGAGTCTCCTAAGGTGTTTCGGCTACTTAGGGACGATTGCTTCTTCATCAACCACCACCACCACTTCCACATAACCTTGCCCACCATACACTTCAACCGCCCCCAACTTAACCCAATTGTTGATTGAGCTTTTTCGAGTTGTGGCTTGTGTCTCCTAAGGTGTTTCGGCTACTTAGGGACGGCAACTTCAACTCCGACACGTATAGCCCATCATTCCACTTCCGCATTGCCAAGTGCAAACCACCACCGCATTCCGCTACCACCATTTGACATTTGTCATTTGAGATTTTGAGCTCGCGGTTTTTCCATTTCCTAAGGTGTTTCAGCTACTTAGGGACAGGTCTCCATCATCTTGGTATCTACATCAAGAACACCGCCACTCATCATCGCAAAGGACGGTAACCTCGACGACACCATTGTATATTCCCCTAGCAAATTGCATTGATAACCCCTAGCCCATTTTGCGTTACTTGCCTATCGAGACTAGCCATTTGAGTATTGCCGCAACGTTACTTGTGCACATTAGTGATCTACACCATCCATTGCATACATACCATATCATTGTGGTGCATATATTGGTATCATATCTTGTGTCACAAGTTTGTTCCCGCATACACACAATTGCTGTCTTGGTTTGTGCATTGTGCAAAGTGGCCATAGAAAAAAAAAGAAATAAAGCTTTTAAGCAATAGAGAGAAAGAGCAAAGAAGCTTGTAAGCAAGTGCCATAGCATCATACCAATTGCATATAAGATTACCATATCCGATCATCTTGGATCATCTTGAGAGAAACACCGGGAACCATACATACATAGCATACTTGGGATAGAAGTTTATCCATTTTGCATCTTATAGGTTGTGCACAAGTGTCGTATCCGCCTATTGAGCAATCGTGCTAGCGTCTCTCTTGAGTTGTGCAACACGAGCATTTTCCATGGATTCCACATTTTGTGCTCATTCCTTGGTTGCACGACCCCATTTATCTATCCGTGTGTGTGTTTCCGTGTGCCATTCTTTGCTATTGGTCCATTTGTTTCGCTTGCAAATTTGTGAATCTCTTTCAACATTATTGACTCTTGCTAAAATTTTGCATTAAATTTTTGTGCCACTATCCTCACCGAGCTCCTCCATAAGCTTTACTTGTGTAGGTGTGAGAACCGACAAGGATTGGTACCAATAGTGCTATTTCATTGTCCGCATTTGAGTGAACATGATTCATTTTCAACATCGGTCAAGGTACATTGGTATAAGTTCTTCTCTTTCTCCCACTCATATTTGCTCGAGTCTTGTGATGGACAGGCAAGGCATTTCCGATCTTCGACAACAACGATGGCGTGAACAACTACATCACCAAAGCGTCTCTCTTTGATCTACAACGACAAGTGCAAGGCACACAATCAAGATTGCGAGAGCGCATCGAGAACATCTCCATCGACATTCATCACTCCGAAGCAAGGAGAAGGGACTACTTCGACAAGAAGCTTGCCGCACATAAAGAGGAGCAAGATGCAAGGATGGAGGAGATTCGGGCCTTGATCAAGTCTTCTTCCCCTTCGTCATCTTCAAGGCGGCGACATTCAATCCACAAGTCTTCGGAGTGCGCAAACGACGCAAGTGCACATCGTCCTCGTCCACATCTACATGGCGACCACCATCACGTTCGTGATCAACATCGTCATGAAGGGCAAGTCAACTCCAAGCATCATGTGCACGGCATTTACGATTTAACGCCAAGGAGCTCAAGCACGACAACGACATCATCATCATGAAAATGCTCCACAACCGCAAATGCACAAGTCCCAACACGCCAAGTCGAAGCTTCATAAGCACAAGAGAAGACCGCGAGACGACCACCACCAAGACGACGCTACGGCTACATCAACCACTTCGGCATCTTCGCCAAGTGTTCTCAAGGCATCTTCACCTTTGGACGTCACGGCATCTTCGCTTACTTCCCACGTGTACGCCTACATCGACTTCATCAAGTCCAAGGCGACCACCCACGGCGAGGGCGACACTTCCATCTTCTAAGCCCTCAAGGAAGATGGCCGAGCATGGGAAACTCCCTTTGGTCATGGAGACGAGCTATGAGGTGCCACATCATATGGGCCTCCAACACCAAGACGGTGACAAGACGGTCGAGCGAGGGCGATAGAGGCTAAGGTGTCCCGATGTTTCGATGAGATGGTGGCTATCGTTTTTGTGGGAGTCGACCTTGACGATCCGACTACGAACGTGCGAGACGTCGCGCCTTAGCAATCGCTAAACCAACTTCCGAGGGTTATTGACCACGCCGAGCACGATCAACTCGACCACGAGGGCCTGTTTCCTGCGAGCAAACGAAGAACAAGCAAGAAACTGAGATTGCAATCTGAATATTGCGAATATAAGATGAAAGCTTTATTGATCAAGGTGGGGTTCTGTGGCGCCTTTGTCCGGTCGTTGAACACAAACGGCACGCCAAGTTGCAGCTATGGAGAACTTTTAATCTAAACAAAACCCAAGGTCTAAACGGTGCCCTAAGGGCTGTATATATGGAGGAAGAGGGGGAATTTCCTGGCCCTTGGTGGAGGGGTCCAAATCAACCCTAACTCTTGTTTCCCCACACATACGGACTCTAAAAACAGCCTATACTTAAGTATTTCGAAATTACATGGGCCTGGCCCAATAATAAGGTGACGCAGCACCTAGAATAGCCTATGGACGCATATTATGAAGTGGCATCTTGTATATTTCGTCCAAGGCCTCATGCACTCATTAGGGTGGCTTCAAAGTCCTGGAATCATCACTTGTAACTTCGTTCTTGTTCTCCTTAGCATGCCAACATCTCCATGCTTGAACTTGCTCCAAGGTTCATCTTTCTTGTCCATGGTAGGCCCTTCATTTGTAAGCAAAACAAATGTATCCAATTTAGGCAGCATCATATTCTCATGAACATTGGAATCGTTACCAAGAAACGAAAGTACACGATAATTCAATTGGCATGCGCGAGCTCTAGTAATTGGTCCAAGATGTATAGCCACAGGGCTGTGGGTGTAACAATGGTATTGATGTCCTCATCATCCTCCCCTTCTTGAAATGAAGTCGTCCTCGACGGAAGCTCATCTTCCTCACCCAAATAAGGCTTCAAATCTGCAATGTTAAAAGTGGGACTAACCCCAAAATCTGCAGGCAGCTCAAGTTTATATGCATTATCATTTATTTTCTCTAACACCTTAAATGGACCATCAAGACGTGGCATTAGCTTTGATTTGCGCAATTTAGGAAACCTATCCTCACGCAAATGTAACCAAACAAGATCTCCAGTGCAAAGACAACATGTTTTCTACCCTTATCTCCAGCAAGTTTATATTTAGCATTCATACGCTCAATGTTTTCCTTAGTTAACTCATGCAATTTTAAAATCAATTCAGCACGTTCTTTAGCATCAAAATTAACCTTCTCCGAAGATGGAAGAGGCAACAAATCAATAGGTGCACGAGGTAGGAAGCCATACACAATTTCAAAAGGGCACATCTTAGTAGTAGAATGCAATGAACGATTATAAGCAAATTCAATATGAGGCAAGCATTCTTCCCACATTTTCTTATTATTCTTCAAAACAGCCCTAAGCATAGTAGACAATGTTCTATTGACTACTTCAGTTTGTCCATCGGTTTGGGGGTGACAAGTAGTACTAAAAGCAGTTTAGTCCCCAACTTAGCCCATAAACATCTCCAAAAGTGGCTAAGAAATTTAGTATCACGATCTGAAACAATAGTATTTGGCACACCATGCAAGCGAATAATTTCACGAAAGAACAAATCAACAACATTAACAAAGATCATCGCTTTTATGACATGGTATAAAGTGTGCCATTTTCGAGAATCTATCCACGACAACAAATATGCTATCCCTCCCTTCTTTGTTCGAGGTAAACCTAAAACAAAGTCCATAGATATATCCTCCCAAGGAATACTAGGCACGAGCAAAGGCATATATAAACCATGAGGATTGAGTCGTGACTTAGCTTTTTGACAGTAGTGCAATGAGCAACAAAACGCTCAACATCCCGTCTCATCTTTGGCCAAAAGAAATGTGTAGCAAGTATATCCTCCGTCTTTTTGACGCCAAAGTGTCCCATTAAGCCTCCTCCATGCGCCTCCTGCAACAACAAAAGAGCAACAGAGCTAGCGAGGAATGCATAGCTTGTTAGCACGGAACACAAAACCATCATTAATAACGAACTTGTTCCATGTTCTTCCTTCTTTACAATTCTGCATTACATCTTTAAAATCAGCATCATGCACATATTGATCTTTGATGGTCTCCAAACCAAATATTTTGAAGTCAAGTTGTGAAAGCATAGTATATCGACGAGACAAAGCATCAGCAATAACATTTTCTTTACCCTTCTTGTGTTTAATGACATAAGGGAAAGTCTCAATGAATTCAACCCATTTAGCATGTCTACGATTCAGTTTAGCTTGACTTTTAATATGTTTCAAAGATTCATGATCGTAATGTATAACAAATTCTTTGGGCCGTAAATAATGTTGCCATGTCTCTAAAGTCCTAACAAGAGCATATAATTCTTTGTCATAAGTAGAATAGTTCAGACTAGGCCCACTCAATTTTTCGTAAAAGTATGCAACAGGTTTGCCATCTTGTAATAACACACCTCCTAATCCAATTCCACTAGCATCACATTCAAGCTCAAAAGTCTTATTAAAGTCGGGAAGTTGGAGTAAAGGAGCATGTGTCAACTTATCTTTCAATACCGTGAAGGCTTCTTCACATGCGGTACCCCAAACAAAAGGCACATCCTTCTTCTTAAGCTCATTGAGAGGTGCAGCAATGGTGCTAAAGTCTATCACAAAACGCCTATAGAAACCAGCGAGTCCAAGAAAACTCCTCACTTGTGTGACAGTTTTGGGCTGCGGCCAACTCTCAATAGCTTCAATCTTGGCTTTATCAACTTCAATTCCTGTGGAGTAACAACATAGCCAAGAAAAGATACTGGTCGGTGCAAAAGGTGCACTTCCCAAGGTTACCAAACAAACGCGTGCATCACGTAGAGCATTAAAAACAGCACGTAAATGTTCCAAATGTTCTTCCAAAGATTTGCTATAAATCAGTATATCATCAAAGTAAACTACCACAAATCGTCCAATGAAAGCACGTAAAACTTCGTTCATTAATCTCATGAAAGTACTAGGTGCATTAGTTAACCCAAAAGGCATGACTAACCACTCATATAATCCAAACTTAGTTTTAAATGCTGTTTTCCATTCATCTCCCAATTTCATACGAATTTGATGGTATCCACTACGCAAATCAACTTTGGAGAATATTGTAGAGCCACTCAATTCATCAAGCATATCATCTAGCCTAGGAATAGGATGACGATAACGAATAGTAATATTATTAATGCCTCTACAATCAACACACATATGCGACGTACCATCCTTTTAGGCACAAGTATAATAGGAACAACACAAGGACTAAGAGATTCGCGTATATAACCTTTGTCGAGCAGCTCTGCCTTGACGCATAATCTCCTTCGTCTCCTCCGGATTGATGCGGTATGGTGCGGCGGTTGGGTAGCGATGCAGGGAATTAAGTCAATTTGATGCTCAATCCCTCGAATAGGTGGTAATCCGGTGGCACGTCTTGTGGGAAGGCGTCGTGAACTCTGCAAAATGTTAGTGACAAGAGAGGCAAAGAGGAAGGCACGCCCTCGAATGAAAATAATGCCTCTTTGCACACAAAAGCATAGCAAACAGATTTGCTAGAATCTAGCTCATCAATATCAGATTTGGTGGCAAATAAACATGCACTTTTCGCTTTAATTTCGAAGCAACATTAGATGGTTTATTATTAGGCTTCATTTGTTGCTCAAATTCTTTTGCCACAATCTGATTTTTACTCTTATTTTTCTCTGTTTTGCTTTATTAGCTCTATTAATATCATCTTTCAAAATGGAATCAGAGTCATAGGAAGCAAAGTAATATTTTTATCCTTGTGAACAAGAGTATCTTGATTGTTTCTACCATGGTGTATGCAAATTTTTATCAAATTGCCATGGTCTACCAAGTAATAAGGAACATGCTTGCATAGGTACCACATCACAATCAACATAATCAGCATATGTAGAGATACTAAAATACACACGAACAATACGTGTTACCTTAACCTTGCCGCTGTTGTTGAACCATTGGATGTAGTAAGGATGTGGATGTGGTCTTGTGGTGAGAGAAAGCTTCTCCACCATATCCATGCTAGCCAAGTTGTTGCAGCTCCCTCCATTTATGATGACGCTTGAATAGAACGTTCCTTCACAACTCCCTTTGTATGGAACAAGTTATGTCTCGATTTTGCTCAGCTTGTGTAACCTGCACACTCAAAACACGTTGAGCAACTAAACATTCATACCACAAGCATCTTCAAAGACCATGTATTGCGTGTCATGATCGTAATCATCTCCACCGTGTTCTTCATGTGTAATAAGAGCCAAAGTCTCTTCATCATAGTCACTAGCGGACTCATACCCACCATCCTCGGTAGCAATCATCACACGCTGAGATTGGCATTCTCTCATAAAATGTCCTCTTCCCTTACAACGACGACAAATAATATCACTTGTGTGCCCTGTTGACGCCATGGAAGAAGAAGAGCTCTGTGTAGGCCCAAAGGTGTGCTCTTGGCGGATAGTGGTGGTTGTGCTCGCTTTCTTGTATCACGGTTGGAGGTGGCGGGCGGAGGTGCCGGTGTAGTAGAACGTGTGGAAGTAGATGATGCACGTGGTGTCCATGATGAAGGTCGACCTACGAAAAGTTAGTTCGCACCAACGCCTGCCGATCACGCACTTCACGTTCAGCTTTACAAGCAAGATGGAATAATCGAGTGATATTATTATAATCCTTGTAGTCTAGAATGGTCTGAATCTCTCTATTTAATCCACCCGTAAAACGTGCAAGCATAGCTTCATTCTCCTCAACAATACCACATCTAATCAAGCCGCTTTGTAATTCACGATAATATTCTTCACCGAATTTTTCCTTGTCTTAAGCGCTGCAATTTTTGAAGTAATTCACGTTGATAATATGGTGGAACCCAGCAATCACGCATAGCAGTTTTCAAAGCAGCCCAAGTAGTGGAACAGGATATAATCTACAATGTTCGAGACCACCAAACACATGCAAAGCTAGTGAAAGCACAAACAATGGTTAGAACACGCCTCTCCTCAGGATATTGTAAACATGTAAATCGTTGTTCAGTTTCTAACTCCCAAGTAAGATATATATCAGGAACATATCTACCCTCAAATGGTGGAATATTCAATTTCAGTTTAGGGAGATGGTCATGATCTCGTTCCTGAAGGGGAGCCGAACATTGCCATTATTTGCATGTGGACGACACGGTGGTTGTGGTCTTTGGTGGTTGCACGTAGTTCGATGTTGATCAACCTCATCCTCGTAATCTCTCACATAATCATCCTCCCCACCGCAGGCGAGGAGCTGTATATCAATGAGCACCGGCAGCTTGGCGGTGAAGAGGGACACGGGAAGCTTCGGCGGAGGGCTGTTTAGCGATGTGGAGGTAGTCCTTGTTGTTGTAGTAGAGGTGCGTTAGGTGTCACGGTGGTGGTGGTGGTAGACGCGAGCAATTCATTAAACTTGTTATCGAGCTTTGTTTGAACGCCTTCTCAATGCCATCTATCTTCTCCATGGCCTCTTCAAATCTATTTAGCACATCGTCCACCTGCCCACTCATCATTTGTTGAAACTTATCATGTAGCGCTTTGTTTGTCATGTTATCCCGGGCCTTCGTCGGCTTGTGATCCTGCCATGGTTAGCGACAATAGAAACACACAAGAATATGATTGACAGACTACTAGGAAGTGGTGGTGGTTGTGTGGTGGACGATCACAAATCCGTCAAGCAAATCTCAAATTCTTACCAGCTTCTTACCCAAAGAAGAAAGCGGTGATCTAAGAACGATGTAGTCAAAACTCTCAAAGCTTGGATAGAGCGATTACCGGGGAGAGTCAAACGCACGATGTAGATGTATGTGGAGCTGGGAAGGCTTATAATATGGTAGCAAAAGGGTCAAGAATAATCAATTCGGAGATGCAAAGTTGAATAAACGCTCAACGACGTGATCTTGTCTTTGGTCCTAGGCTAGACCGTGCTAGAGACGCGAGCCTAGAACACTAACAAAATCACGGCTTGCACGGAAACAACGGAAAAGCACACTGGAATTTTTTTCGCTCTTTTTTTTTTGCGCTGCTTTTTTTTTGCTGCGCTTTTTTTTTTTTGAAAAATCACTATAATGGCGAGTGTCTCAAAACTCTTCCTGTGTCAAACCGACAGATGGGCACGAAATTTTTTCGACCAAAATTTTTTTTTTCGATTGCCGACCCAAAAGCTGAAACGGGTCAAAAAACTTTCTATAATGGCTTGTCTCAACACGCTTAGAAACACTTAAAAGCAGGATAGCTAGAAAATTTTTTCGACAAGTGCGTTTCGGAAAATTTTGGGCCTAAACGAGGGTGGTTTCAGACTCTTTTTTTTTTCAAACCTACTCGCAAGGAAACACGAATCGGAAACTAGATGGATCTCGAAAACAAACCTAATATGAGAAGAACTTCGGATTGGTGGTGGATATATGGTGGTGGTATATGGCAGCGGTGGTGGTAGCGGTGGTAGTATATGGATATGGATCGGTGGTGGTATATGGACACGGATTGGTGGTGGTATATGGATACGGATTCGAGCGGTGATGGTAGGTGGCGAGGCGATGATGATGGTGCGGTGGCGGCGTGACAACTTATGACCATAACTCGAAACTCTAAAAGACTAGACGCTAAGACCAGCAACTAGACACGACGATGCAACCGCAAATTCAACAAAGCAAAACCCTAAAAAGATTATGCAAAGGCTCAGATTGGTTCGGATATGATGAACTAACCCTAATTTTTTTGTGGCTTTTTCGTGGACTATAGGTATGAAGAATAGACTCGATCTAAACGACGGAAAACTGTAAAATCTCACCGAGCAACCCGAAAATCTGATACCACTTGATAGAGGCTAAGGTGTCCCGATGTTTCGATGAGATGGTGGCTATCGTTTACGTGGAGTCGACCTTGACGATCCGACTACTGACGGCGAGGCGTCGCGCCTTAGCAATCGCTAAACCAACTTCCGAGGGTTATTGACCACGCCGAGCACGATCAACGACCACGAGGGCTGTTTCCTGCGAGCAAGCGAAGAACAAGCAAGAAACCGAGATTGCAATCTGAATTTTGCGAATTTTAGATGAAAGCTTTATTGATCAAGGTGGTGTTCTGTGGACGCTTTGTTGCGGTCGTTGAACACAAGCGAAATCTGTGAAGTTGCAGCTATGGCGAACTTTTAATCTAAACAAAACCCAAGGTCTAAGCGGTGCCCTAAGGGCTGTATATATATGGAGGAAGAGAATTTCGTGGCCCTTGGTGGAGGGTCAAAATCAACCCTAACTCTTGTTTCCCACACATCTGGACTCTAAAAACAGCCTATACTTAAGTATTTCGAAATTACATGGGCCTGGCCCAATAATAAGGTGACGACACCTAGAATAGCCTATGGACGCATATTATGAAGTGGCATCTTGTATATTTCGTCCAAGGCCTCATGCACTCATTAGGGTGGCTTCAAAGTCCTGGAATCATCACTTGTAACTCCGTTCTTGTTCTCCTTGCGCATGCCAACATCTCCATGCTTGAACTTGCTCCAAGGTTCATCTTTCTTGTCCATGGTATGATGAGGACATCAATACCATTGTTACACCCACAGCCCCTACTGCTACATATACTGGACCAATTACTAGAGCTCGCGCACGCCAATTAAATTATCAGGTACTTTCGTTTCTTGGTAATGATTCTAATGTTCATGAGAATATGATGCTGCCTAAATTGGATACATTTGTTTTGCTTACAAATGAAGGCCCTAGCTTGGAGAAGGATGGACATTGGAGCAAGAACAAGCATGGAGATAATGCCATGCTAAGGGGAACAAGAACGGAGTTACAAGTGATGATTTCAGGACTTTGAAGCCACCATAATGGTGCATGAAGCCTTGGACGAAATATACAAGATGCCACTTCATAATATTCGTCCATAGGCTATTCTAGGTGTCATGTCACCTTATTATTGGGCCAGGCCCATGTAATTTCGAAATACTTAAGTATAGGCTGTTTTTAGAGTCCAGATGTGTGGGGAAACAAGAGTTAGGGATGGTTTCGGACCCTCCCTCAAGGGCCACGAAATTCCTCCTCTTCCTCCATATATACAGCCCTTAGGGCTGCTTAGACTTTGGATTTTGTTTAGATTAAAAGTTCGCCATAGCTGCAACTTCTGCATTTCGCTTGTGTTCAACGACTGCATAAAGGCGCCACGTAACCCCACCTTGATCAATAAAGCTTTCATCTTATATTCGCAATATCCAGATTGCAATCTCAGTTTCTTGCTTGTTCTTCGCTTGCTCGCAGGAAAATGCACTCGTGGTCGTTGATCGTGTTCGCTGCGGGTCAATAACCTCTCGGAGTTGGTTTAGCGATATAAGGCGCCGACGCCCTCAAGACGCTCAGAGTCGGATCGCCAAAGTCGACTTCCTCCAAAGCTTAAAACCAACATCTCATCGAAGACGGGACACCTTTGCCTCTATCAAGTGGTATCAGATTTTCAGTTGCTCGGTGAGATTTTACAGTTTTCCGTAGTTTAGATCGAGTCCGTTTCTTCATACCTATAGTCCACTTAAAAAGCCACAAAAAATTAGGGTTAGTTCATCATATCCGAACCAATCTCGAGCCTTTGCATAATCTTTTTAGGGTTTTGCTTTGTTGAATTTGGCGTTGCATCGCCGTGTCTAGTTGCCGGTCTTAGCGCCTAGTCTTTTAGAGTTTCGAGTTCTGGTCATAAGTTGTCACGCCGCCACCGCACCATCATCATCGCCTCGCCACCTACCATCACCGCCTCCGAATCCATATCCATATACCACCACCAATCCGTGTCCATATACCACCACCGATCCATATCCATATACTACCACCGCTACCACCACCGCTGCCATATACCACCACCATATATCCACCACCAATCCGAGTTCTTCTCATATTAGGTTTGTTTTTCGAGATCCATCTAGTTTCCGATTCGTGTTTCCTTGCCGGAGTAGGTTTCGGAAAAAAAAAAAAGAGCGAAATTTTTTTCCGAAAACGCACTTGTCGAAAAATTTTCTGGCTATCCTGTTTTTAAGTGTTTCTAAGCGTATTGAGACAGTCGCCATTATAGAAAGTTTTTTGACCTGCTTCAGCTTTTTGGGTCCCGGCAAATAAAAAAAAAAATTTTAGTCGAAAAATTTCGTGCCCATCCTTGCAGTTTTACCTGGGAAGATTTTTGAGACACTCGCCATTATAGTGATTTTTCGAAAAAAAAAAAAAAGAGCAGCGCAAAAAAAAAGGAGCGCAAAAAAAAAAAAGAGCGAAAAAAAAAATTCCAGAGTGTGCTTTTCCGTTGTTTCCGCGGCAGCCGTGATTTTGTTAGTGTTCTAGGCTCGCCTCTAGCACGGTCTAGCCTAGGACCAAAGACAAGACTGTTGCTGAGCGCTTATTCAACTTTGCATCTTTGAATTGATTATTATTGACCCTTTTGCTACCATATTATAAGCCTTCCCAGCTCCACATACATCTACATCATGCGCTTGACTCTCCCCGTAATCGCCTATCCAAGCTTTGAGAGTTTTGACTACATCGGTTGCCGTCACCGTCACCGGGTAAGAACCGTAAGAATTTGAGATTTGCTTGACGGATTTAGGATCGCCCACCACACAACCACCACCACTTCCTAGTAGTCCGTCAATCATATTCTTGTGTGTTTCTATTGTCGCTAACCATGGCAGGATCACAAGTCGACGAGACCGACCGGGAGAACATGACAAACAAAGCGCTACATGATAAGTTTCAACAAATGATGAGTGGGCAGGTGGACGATGTGCTAAATAGATTTGAAGAGGCCATGGAGAAGATAGATGGCATTGAGAAGGCGCTCAAACAAAGCTCGATACCAAGTTTAATGAATTGCTCAAGGCTGCCTACCACCACCACCACCGCGGCACCTAACGCACCTCTACTACAACAACAAGGACTACCTCCACATCGCTAAACAGCCCTCCGCCGAAGCTTCCCGTGTCCCTCTTCACCGCCAAGCTGCCGGTGTCATTGTTGATACTTCGTGGCTCCTCGCCGCGGTGGGGAGGATGATTATGTGAGAGATTACGAGGATGAGGTTGATCAACATCAAGATTACGCGGCAACCACCAAAGACCACAACCACCGTGTCGCCCACATGCAAATAATGGCAATGTTCGGGCTCCCCTTCAGTACGAGATCATGACCATCTCCCTAAACTGAAATTGAATATTCCACCATTTGAGGGTAGATATGTTCCTGATATATATCTTACTTGGGAGTTAGAAATCGAACAACGATTTACATGTTTACAATATCCCGAGGAGAGACGTGTTCCCGTCATTGCTTTGTGCTTTCACTAGCTTTGCATGTGTTTGGTGGTCTGAACATTGTAGATTATATCCTGTTCCAGCCTACTTGGGCTGCTTTGAAAACTGCTATATGCATCTGGGTTCCACCATATTATCAACGTGAATTACTTCAAAATTGCAGCGCTTAAGACAAGGAAAAAATTCGTAGAAGAATATTATCGTGGAATTACAAACCGCTTGATTAGATGTGGTATTGTTGAGGAGAATGAAGCTATGCTTGCACGCTTTTCCGGGTGGATTAAATAGAGAGATTCAGACCATTCTAGACTACAAGGATTATAATAATATCACTCGATTATTCCATCTTGCTTGTAAAGATGAACGTGAAGTGCAGGATCGATGTGCTGGCGCGAACTAACTTTTCTCGCAGTGTCGACCTTCATCATGGACACCACGTGCATCATCTACTTCCACACGCTCTACTACACCGGCACCTCCGCCGGCCGCCACCTCCAACCGTGATACAAGAAAGGTGCACAACCACCACTATCTCGCCAAGAGCACACCGGCTGGGCCTTCACATGCAGCTCTTCTTCTTCTTCCATGGCGCCAACAGGGGCACACAAGTGATATTATTTGTCGTCGTTGTAAGGGAAGAGGACATTTTACAGAGAATGCCAATCTCAGCGTGTGATGATTGCTACCGAGGATGGTGGGTATGAGTCCGCTTAGTGACTATGATGAAGAGACTTTGGCTCTTATTACACATGAAGAACACGGTGGAGATGATTCTGATCATGACACGCAATACATGGCTGTCAAGATGCCGACAGTATGAATGTTTAGTTGCTCAACGTGTTTTGAGTGTGCAGGTTACACAAGTCGAGCAAAATCAGAGACATAACTTGTTCCATACAAAGGGAGTTGTGAAGGAACGTTCTATTCGGCCATCATAGATGGAGGGAGCTGCAACAACTTGGCTAGCATGGATATGGTGGAGAAGCTTTCTCTCACCACAAGACCACATCCACATCCTTACTACATCCAATGGTTCAACAACAAATGCAAGGTTAAGGTAACACGCATCGCTCGTGTGTATTTTAGTATCTCTACATATGCCGATTATGTTGATTGTGATGTGGTACCTATGCAAGCATGTTCCTTATTACTTGGTAGACCATGGCAATTTGATAAAAATTCTGTACACCATGGTAGAAACAATCAAGATACTCTTGTTCACAAGGATAAAAATATTACTTTGCTTCCTATGACTCTCGATTCCATTTTGAAAGATGATATTAATAGAGCTAATAAAGCAAAACAGGAGAAAAATAAGAGTGAAAATCAGATTGTGGCAAAAGAATTTGAGCAACAAATGAAGCCTAATAATAAACCATCTAATGTTGCTTCTGAAATTAAACCGAAAAGTGCATGTTTATTTGCCACCAAATCTGATATTGATGAGCTAGATTCTAGCAAATCTGTTTGCTATGATTTTGTGTGCAAAGAGGCATTATTTTCATTCGAGGACGTGTTTTCCTTCTTTGCCCCTCGTCATTACTAACATTTTGCAGTGAGTTCGCCGACGCCTTCCCACAAGACGTGCCACCGGGATTACCACCTATTCGAGGGATTGAGCATCAAATTGACTTAATTCCCGGTGCATCGCTACCCAACCGCGCACCATACCGGACCAATCCAGAGGAGACGAAGGAGATTATGCGTCAAGTACAGGAGCTGCTCGACAACGGTTATATACGAATCTCTTAGTCCTTGTGCTGTTCCTATTATACTAGTGCCTAAAAAGGATGGTACGTCATGTATGTGTGTTGATTGTAGAGGCATTAATAATATTACTATTCGTTATCGCCATCCTATTCCTAGGCTAGATGATATGCTTGATGAATTGAGTGGCTCTACAATATTCTCCAAAGTTGATTTATGAGTGGATACCATCAAATTCGTATGAAATTGGGAGATGAATGGAAAACAGCATTTAAAACTAAGTTTGGATTATATGAGTGGTTAGTCATGCCTTTTGGGTTAACTAATGCACCTAGTACTTTCATGAGATTAATGAACGAAGTTTTACGTGCTTTCATTGGACGATTTGTGGTAGTTTACTTTGATGATATACTGATTTATAGCAAATCTTTGGAAGAACATTTGGAACATTTACGTGTTGTTTTTAATGCTCTACGTGATGCACGCTTGTTTGGTAACCTTGGGAAGTGCACCTTTTGCACCGAATTTAGTATCTTTTCTTGGCTATGTTGTTACTCCACAGGAATTGAAGTTGATAAAGCCAAGATTGAAGCTATTGAGAGTTGGCCGCAGCCCAAACGGTCACACAAGTGAGGAGTTTTCTTGGACTCGCTGGTTTCTATAGGCGTTTTGTGAGAGACTTTAGCACCATTGCTGCACCTCTCAATGAGCTTACAAAGAAGGATGTGCCTTTTGTTTGGGGTACCGCATGTGAAGAAGCCTTCACGGTATTGAAAGATAAGTTGACACATGCTCCTTTACTCCAACTTCCCGACTTTAATAAGACTTTTGAGCTTGAATGTGATGCTAGTGGAATTGGATTAGGAGGTGTGTTATTACAAGATGGCAAACCTGTTGCATACTTTTACGAAAAATTGAGTGGGCCTAGTCTGAACTATTCTACTTATGACAAAGAATTATATGCTCTTGTTCGGACTTTAGAGACATGGCAACATTATTATGGCCCAAAGAATTTGTTATACATTCTGATCATGAATCTTTGAAACATATTAAAAGTCAAGCTAAACTGAATCGTAGACATGCTAAATGGGTTGAATTCATTGAGACTTTCCCTTATGTCATTAAACACAAGAAGGGTAAAGAAAATGTTATTGCTGATGCTTTGTCTCGTCGATATACTATGCTTTCACAACTTGACTTCAAAATATTTGGTTTGGAGACCATCAAAGATCAATATGTGCATGATGCTGATTTTAAAGATGTAATGCAGAATTGTAAAGAAGGAAGAACATGGAACAAGTTCGTTATTAATGATGGTTTTGTGTTCCGTGCTAACAAGCTATGCATTCCTGCTAGCTCTGCTCGCCTTTTGTTGTTGCAGAGGCGCATGGAGGAGGATTAATGGGACACTTTGGCGTGAAGAAGACGGAGGATATACTTGCTACACATTTCTTTTGGCCAAAGATGAGACGGATGTTGAGCGTTTTGTTGCTCGCTGCACTACATGTCAAAAGCTAAGTCACGACTCAATCCTCATGGTTTATATATGCCTTTGCGTGCCTAGTGTTCCTTGGGAGGATATATCTATGGACTTTGTTTTAGGTTTACCTCGAACAAAGAAGGGGAGGATAGCATATTTGTTGTCGTGGATAGATTCTCGAAAATGGCACACTTTATACCATGTCATAAAAGCGATGATCTTGTTAATGTTGCTGATTTGTTCTTTCGTGAAATTATTCGCTTGCATGGTGTGCCAAATACTATTGTTTCAGATCGTGATACTAAATTTCTTAGCCACTTTTGGAGATGTTTATGGGCTAAGTTGGGGACTAAACTGCTTTTTAGTACTACTTGTCACCCCCAAACCGATGGACAAACTGAAGTAGTCAATAGAACATTGTCTACTATGCTTAGGGCTGTTTTGAAGAATAATAAGAAAATGTGGGAAGAATGCTTGCCTCATATTGAATTTGCTTATAATCGCTCATTGCATTCTACTACTAAGATGTGCCCTTTTGAAATTGTGTATGGCTTCCTACCTCGTGCACCTATTGATTTGTTGCCTCTTCCATCTTCTGGAGAAGGTTAATTTTGATGCTAAAGAACGTGCTGAATTGATTTTAAAAATGCATGAGATAACTAAGGAAAACATTGAGCGTATGAATGCTAAATATAAACTTGCCGGAGATAAGGGTAGAAAACATGTTGTCTTTGCACCTGGAGATCTTGTTTGGTTACATTTGCGTAAGGATAGGTTTCCTAATTTGCGCAAATCAAAGCTAATGCCACGTGCTGATGGTCCATTTAAGGTGTTAGAGAAAATAAATGATAATGCATATAAACTTGAGCTGCCCGCAGATTTTGGGGTTAGTCCCACTTTTAACATTGCAGATTTGAAGCCTTATTTGGGTGAGGAATATGAGCTTCCGTCGAGGACGACTTCATTTCAAGAAGGGGAGGATGATGAGGACATCAATACCATTGTTACACCCACAACCCTCTTTGCTACATATATCGGACCAATTACTAGAGCTCATACGCCAATTAAATTATCGTACTTCCGCTTTCTTGGTAATGATTCTAATGTTCATGAGAATATGATGCTGCCTAAATTGGATACATTTGTTTTGCTTACAAATGAAGGCCCTAGCTTGGAGAAGGATGGACATTGGAGCAAGAACAAGCATGGAGATAATGCCATGCTAAGGGGAACAAGAACGGAGTTACAAGTGATGATTTCAGGACTTTGAAGCCACCATAATGGGTGCATGAAGCCTTGGACGAAATATACAAGATGCCACTTCATAATATTCGTCCATAGGCTATTCTAGGTGCTGCGTCACCTTATTATTGGGCCAGCCCATGTAATTTCGAAATACTTAAGTATAGGCTGTTTTAGAGTCCGTATGTGGGGGAAACAAGAGTTAGGGATGGTTTCGGACCCCTCCCTCAAGGGCCACGAAATTCCTCCTCTTCCTCCATATATACAGCCCTTAGGGCGCTGCTTAGACTTTGGGTTTTGTTTAGATTAAAAGTTCGCCATAGCTGCAACTTCGCATTTCGCTTGTGTTCAACGACTGCACAAAGGCGCCATGTAACCCCACCTTGATCAATAAAGCTTTCATCTTATATTCGCAATATCCAGATTGCAATCTCAGCTTTCTTGCTTGTTCTTCGTTTGCGCGCAGGAAACAGACCATCGTGGTCAGGTTGATCGTGCTTCGGTGTGGTCAATAACCTCTCGGAGTTGGTTTAGCGATTGCTAAGGCGCGACGTCCTCGCACGTTCGTAGTCGGATCGTCAAAGTCGACTTCCTCCAAAGCAAAAACCAACATCTCATCGAAAGACGGGACACCTTTGCCTCTATCATGGTAGGCCCTTCATTTGTAAGCAAAACAAATGTATCCAATTTAGGCAGCATCATATTCTCATGAACATTGGAATCGTTACCAAGAAACGAAAGTACCTGATAATTCAATTGGCATGCGCGAGCTCTAGTAATTGGTCCAGTATGTATAGCCGCAGGGGCTGTGGGTGTAACAATGGTATTGATGTCCTCATCAGAGGCCATCCCCTTCGACCACGGCGACGAGAGCGAACCTCTTCAACAACATGAAGACGGCGCCAACATTGGACTCCTCCTCCGAGTCAAGCTACGCGATCACAAGATGGAGACATTTGCACCTACATCTCTCCGGCACCCACATATGTCGAGATGCCCCAATTGCCATGCGAGGAGAGCCACCACCACATGAGTGACATGAGTGACTACACCATACGTGACATTGAGAGCATTTCCTATGAGAGGATGAGTGTGACCACCACTAGCCCCACACATGAGAGCATGCCACACATCCTATGTGAGGTTGAGCGCCATTTGAGTGACTCCACCCACCATACGAGTGAGAGCATCCTTGAGGGAGTGAGTGAGCCACAACACTTAGTGAGTGAGGTAGTTGACACGGCACATGAGGCCACTATGATTCCTAACGAATTAACCTCTACTCCTAGTGTGATTTCTTCTTTGGTGCTAGGTCTCCTACATGACGACATGCCTATCCTTGATGAGTCTATTCCTCCATTGGAGACGACGATGGCCATGGTGGACAATGTTGCACCCCACATGGTTCCATCAAGATGAAGATGACAACGAATGGATCGTTGACACCTCACCTACAACACATGAGCGACCTTCCAAAGGTAACATAGGTGATGGTGCTTCTCTTGTCCCACTAGTGGACTCTCTTGCCATCGATTGCTCCCATGATGTTGACCCACCTATTACCATGCTTCATGCTAGTAAAACTTCTTCATGCCTTGACTTACCTATTTATGATGAATATGATGATGAGCATGTTGAGTTGCCTAGTTGTGATGCTATGCTTCATAGGATATCATGTGACAATTCTATTGGTCACATTATGTTTGACAATCCATTGAACTTGTCATATGCTATGAGTGAGATCTCCCATATTGCCTCATTTCAATCTCAACATAGTAACTATGCATGCCCCATTAAAATAAATCCCATTTGCACTTATGGCATAGATGACGAGATGATGGTCATTGGCTTTTGCTTCTCTTGTGATGATATTGCACTACTTCCTTTGCGCAATTCGACTACTATTCCATGCCATGATCACATTGTTCCAAATATGCATTGTTTTGGAGGTTGTCAATATTCTCCATGTGATGTTTCCATTAATGCTCAAGAGGAGAACCCCATAGTTTCCTCATACATATTAGGAGATCTTGATGCATTTCATACTTTGCATGATTCCCATAATTGCTTGAACCATATGCATTCCATGAATAACAATGCTCTAGATATTTCTCATGATGCATTGCACAATTTGAGTCTCCATTATGCCATACATAATAACAAACCTATCATGATGGATGACATGTTTCTATATCACGCATCTCATTTATTTGAGCATTGGCTATTTTGTGCTAACCGACACATGCACGTATGCATCATGATGGATGATGTGTACATCTACCACGCACACACAATTTTCTCTTTGTCTTTGTTTTGTGTAGGTACCCACATACACTCGTCAACATCTCAATCCCATGAGTTGATGAAACGAGCTCTTGAGAGCAATGATGCTTTGGGTTCCCGTGGACTATCCTTACCACCGTTCCCTTCGCGCAAGGACTACCCGCATCTCTTCTACTTGGCTCTCACACGGCTATGGGCTATTTACCACTTGTCACCTTATGCTCATTTTCCCGTGTTCACTTTGCATGTTATGCTTGCTCCTATGCCTTTGCCATGCAATTGTGACCCTTGCTTGCATATACCCATGATTAACCATTATGCTACTTCTATGTGTATTTGCATGCTTGGTGGAGATCCTTGTTGCTTTTGCCATGATTATCATGTGCCCCATGCTATTGTTGATTGTTGTGTTGGGAGTCATGATGTCCCATTGCTATTTACATACGGCCTCTCGCCAATACATTGATGATAATTTTCTCATATCTTGCTTTCATGCTTGTGCTATGCCATGTGAATTATTCATGCCCACTATTTGCACATATGACATGCTTGCCATGATTCCTTCTAGTACGTTGCACCTTCTCACTACTAGCTTGCTTGACTTGATCGCTATGATTGCTTGCTATGTTGCATCACCCATGTTCCACTATTACTCGCTTTCTTGGGTTGATGACATATATATTCATGCCTCTCACATGATATATCTTGTTCATTGTCGATTGCCTCCAATTGTTGCATCTATGCTTATTGATCTTGGAGACTTTGACACTTTACTTGTGATGCATGCTTGTTTGATTGAGCCTATTGTATTTGGTTGTTCTCGCATCATATGCCTCCATACTATGAAATGCTCCCTTGTTCTTTCTTATGAAGAGAAAGATGAATACACTTCTTGGGTATCTTACAACACTAATGTAAGGTTATGAACATAAGCTAACCTCATTTGTTATTCCGAGTGTTTGTCATGTTCTTTCATTTTGAAGGATTCACAAGGCGGTAACATCACGAGACAACTTGCTTATGTGAAGGCATACAAGATGCACAACTCCATCATCCTTGAGAACCTCCTAAAGGTGATTTCCTTCCCTTTGAGCCATCCTCAAATACACATATTGGATGGGTCATTCTTTCATTGTTGTTTCCTTCTTCTTTTCTACATGATACATATATTGGATGGAGGACCGACATTGGAGATGGACCCTATGGACCTTCAAGTTGAGGAGTGCCACGACATCGAGCTATGGTACAACACCACCCATGACAAATTTGCACCCCATGCATGGATTGACTCACATTATGATGAGGACATCAATACCATTGTTACACCCACAGCCCCTGCGGCTATACATACTGGACCAATTACTAGAGCTCGCGCACGCCAATTGAATTATCAGGTACTTTCGTTTCTTGGTAACGATTCCAATGTTCATGAGAATATGATGCTGCCTAAATTGGATACATTTGTTTTGCTTACAAATGAAGGGCCTACCATGGACAAGAAAGATGAACCGTGGAGCAAGTTCAAGCATGGAGATGTTGGCATGCGCAAGGAGAACAAGAACGGAGTTACAAGTGATGATTCCGGACTTTGAAGCCACCCTAATGAGTGCATGAGGCCTTGGACGAAATATACAAGATGCCACTTCATAATATGCGTCCATAGGCTATTCTAGGTGCTGCGTCACCTTATTATTGGGCCAGGCCCATGCAATTTCGAAATACTTAAGTGTAGGCTGTTTTTAGAGTCCGTATGTGTGGGGAAACAAGAGTTAGGGTTGATTTCGGACCCCTCCACCAAGGGCCACGAAATTCCCCCCTCTTCCTCCATATATACAGCCCTTAGGGCACCGTTTAGACCTTGGGTTTTGTTTAGATTAAAAGTTCGCCATAGCTGCAACTTCGTGCATTTCGCTTGTGTTCAACGACTGCACAAAGGCGCCACGTAACCCCACCTTGATCAATAAAGCTTTCATCTTATATTCGCAATATTCAGATTGCAATCTCAGTTTCTTGCTTGTTCTTCGCTTTGCTCGCAGGAAACAGGCCCTCGTGGTCGAGTTGATCGTGCTCGGCGTGGTCAATAACCCTCGGAAGTTGGTTTAGCGATTGCTAAGGCGCTGACGTCCTCAAGACGTTCGTAGTCGGATCGTCAAGGTCGACTCCCACAGAAACGATAGCCACCATCTCATCGAAACATCGGGACACCTTTGCCTCTATCACATTATGCTTGTCTTGTTGCACCTATTCCCATGTCATCCATGATATATGAGCATGTGCATTTTCTTAGCAAATTTGTTGTGATCTTTCTTGATGGCATATTCATACATCATGATCATATTGCCTACCATCAATTGCATGATAACATAATCATATTGAGCATCCATTGCCATATTCATGCTATTGATAAACCGTCTCACTATGACATTATTTTGCACCGTGGTTGCATTGATCACATTCACGACACCTTTGTTGTCCCAATGCATGAATTTTCTCTCATGAATGCTTTACATGTCATTTTACATCATTTGGATAAGCATTTCATGCCTTGTCATCAACAATTCCTTTGGACGGACTCATTCTTACATGATGGACACTTTGTGTGTGTTAACCATTGTATTTTCGAGTGTTGCTTGTGTTTGCTCTTTTTGCATGTCTATCACTCCGACGACACCTTGGACTACTTGGATTGCTCCATGTCTTCAACTTCGTCCAACTACAAGTCCGTCTACGACAACCGTTTCCATGGTGATGAGGATCACGATCCGAGGTCGGATCTTTCCCAAGGGGGGGGGGGAGATGATGCGGAGCATCCCACGTTCATCCCCATGTACACTCCCACTACTCTCCAAGCCCCAAGTGGACATATGACGAGACCTCGAACAAACGCCATTGGACACAAGGAACAAGGAGGAAGACCATGGACAAGATGGCGAGGACACCAAGTACACGGACCAAGAGAAGAAGCTGCCCGAAGCTTCTGCCGGACGTCCGACCAGACCGGACGTCCGACGACTCGAACTCCGGACGACCGGGCCCCTCCGGACGACCGTGGCAGCGACCACCGAACGAATCATGCGGACATCCGAAGAACTCGACGTCCGGGACCCATGAGCCTCCGGACGACCGGCCCCCCTCCGGACGTCCAAGCGCACCGAGGCGAATCTACGGATGTCAGAAGAGCTCCGACGTCCGGACCTTCGAAACCTCGGACGGCCGGAACCCTCCGGACGTCCGACGCCTTCACAAGACAAAGTGTATTGGACCGAGTCCATGTATCCTCCACTTACCCCTTCGCGCCCATGACTATATATACTCCTCCACCTCCTCCTAGTTAGGGTTAGCGTTGATTTAGCTTATAGATAGAGCTTCGCTCATCCATACCGGATCTACTCCACGAGAGAGACCGCGGCCCCACTTCGGAGACGATCCACCTTGGATTCAAGACCTCCCTTTGCGGAGAAGACCATCATCAAGACCTCCTCACGGAGAAGAACGGCTACCGTTTGTATCGTCCTTTGTTGACCTTGAATCATGTATCTCCCTTTGTGTTCTTTGATCTAGCATTTGTGTGACCGATTCCTTGTTGGTTGAGTGTTTTCCCTCGTTCCTCCCCGTGATTTCCTCGTGTTCTTCCGCTCGTTCTTCGTAATCCACCATAGGATCCGCTCCAACGTGAAAGATCGCCCACGTAGGGTTCCGCCCTACATCAACATGGCAATTGGGTCATCTCATGATATGTGGGTGTCGGAGAGATGTTGGTGCAAATGTCTCCATGCTCAACTCCGATCGTCGTGGTCGAAGGGGATGGCCCTTGCTCGGCCTTCTTGTCACCGTCTTGGTGTGGGAGGCCCATATTATGTGGCACCTCATAGATCGTCTCCATGATCGAAGGGAATTTCCCATGCTCGGCCATCTTCCTTGAGGGGCTTCCGAAGATGGAAGTTGATGCGGAGCATCCAACGATCTTCCCCATGTTCACTCGAGCCTACGCCATTGGACCTAAGGTGAACTCGCTCCTTTCCGAATCTTCCCTTTCCGCATGTGAGACATGGCTACTACCTGAGTCCGATATGATATGCATCATTAGGTGTCAAGAGGAGCCTTAGAAGATACACGTGAAGACGGACGAGCCGCCAAGTCCACGGATGAAGAGGACCACGAGGCGAACAAGGTCACCCAGGCCGGACATCCGGCCTCCATGCAGGACATCCGCCCCAGCCCGGATATCCGGCACTGCCCAGAATCAGCGCCCGACCCGAATCGGGCAGATGTGGCCGCACCAGCCGGACATCCGGCCGGATAGCCCGGACATCCGGCGCCTCGCGGCCGGACATCCGGCCCGACGCCCGGACGTCCGGCCTCCCCTGCCCGCGTGTAGTGTATCCGGGACGTGTCCCATGTACCCCTTCGCCCCCGAGACTATATATACTCCTCCACCTCCTCCTAGTTAAGGTTAGCGTTGATTTAGCTCATTAGATAGAGCTTCGCTCATCCATACCGGATCTACTCCACGAGAGAGACCGCGACCCCTCTTCGGAGAAGATCCACCTTGGATTCAAGACCTCCCTTTGCGGAGAAGACCATCATCAAGACCTCCTCACGGAGAAGAACGGCTACCGCTTTGTATCGTCCCTTTGTTGACCTTGGATCTCGTGGTATCTCTTTGTGTTCTTTGATCTAGCACTTGTGTGATTGATCTCTTGTCGGTTGAGTGAATTCTCTCGCTTTCCCCGTGTTCCCTCTTGTTCTTCCGCGTGTTCTTCGTGATTCACCGAGGATCCGCTCCAACGTGAAAGATCATCCACGTAGGGTTCCGCCCTACATCATCTTGGTATCATGAGCCACGTTGATCACGTTTTTGGAGCCCCTACCCCGTGATTTCTAGCTTGATTTTGTTGATTTCGTCCTAAATCCGAAAAATCCCTACCAAAAATAGCGCCAATTTTTTTTTTGCGATTTGTTAGTTTTGATGATGTTTTGTTGATTTTGATCCGTGGATTTGCTTGGTTTCAAGTGGATCTAGCTTTCCCCCAAGTTTCCCCACCTTCCATCCATGAAATCCATCAAATTTTGCCCCCGAAATCATCAATTTTCGCCCCCAAGTCGAAAATTTCCGCCCCAAACGAGATCTAGAATCGTCGGGCCGGACATCCGACCTCGGTAGGACATCCAGACCTCAGTCGGACATCAAGACCTCAGCCGGACATCCGGGCCATCCGGCCGGACATCCGGGCCCCAAGCTGGACATCCAGGCCCTGGAGCACCAAATCCGCTCGGTTCTGGACATACACCCCCGGAAATCCGGCCCTAACCCCGGATATCCGGCCGGACAAGTTCAATGGATTGTCAAACATAATGTGACCAATAGAATTTTCACATGATATCCTATGAAGCATAGCAACACAACTAGGCAACTCAACATGCTCATCATCATATTCATCATAAATAGGTAAGTCAAGGCATGAAGAAGTTTCACTAGCATGAAGCATGGTAATAGGTGGGTCAACATCATGGGAGCAATCGATGTCAAGAGAGTCCACTAGTGGGACAAGAGAAGCACCATCACCTATGTTACCTTTGGAAGGTCGCTCATGTGTTGTAGGTGAGGTGTTGAAGATCGTCTCGTTGTCATCTTCATCTTGATGGAACCATGTGGGGGGCGCATCATCATCCACCATGGCCATCGTCGTCTCCAATGTAGGGATGTACTCATCGAGGATAGGCATGTCGTCATGTAGGAGACCTAGCACCAAAGAAGAAAACAAACTAGGAGTAGAGGTTAAGTCGTTAGAAATCATAGTGGCCTCATGTGCCGTGTCAACTACCTCACTCACTAAGTGTTGTGGCTCACTCACTCCCTCAAGGATGCTCTCACTTTCATGTATGGTGGGTGGAGTCACTCAAATGGCGCTCAACCTCACATAGGATGTGTGGCATGCTCTCATGTGTGGGGCTAGTGGTGGTCACACTCATCCTCTCATAGGAAATGCTCTCAATGTCACGTATGGTGGAGTCACTCATGTCACTCATGGGGTGGTGGCTCTCCTCACATGGCAATTGGGGCATCTCGACATATATGGGTGTCGGAGAGATGTAGGTGCAAATGTCTCCATGCGCGTCCGCGTAGCTTGACTCGGAGTATGAGTCCAATGTGGGCGTCGTCTTCATGTTGTTGAAGAGGTTCGCGCTCGTCGCCATGGTCGATGGGGATGGCCCTTGCTCGACCGTCTTGTCACCGTCTTGGTGTTGGAGGCCCATATGATGTGGCACCTCATAGCTCGTCTCCATGACGAAGGGAGTTTCCCATGCTCGGCCATCTTCCTTGAGGGCTTAGAAGATGGAAGTGTCGCCTCGCTTCGTGGGTGGTCGCCTTGGACTTGATGAAGTCGATGTAGGCGTACCTGCGTGGGAAGTAGGCGAAGATGCCAGACGTCCAAAGGCGAAGATGCCTTGAGAACACTTGGCGAAGATGTCAAGTGGTTGATGTAGCCGAAGCGCCGTCTTGGTGGTGCTTTCGTCTCGCGGTCTTCTCTTGTGCTTATGAAGCTTCGACTTGGCGTGAAGTAGGGCTTCTTGGGACTTGTGCATTTGCGCTTGTGGAGCATCTTCATGATGATGATGTCGTTGTCGTGCTTGAGCTCCTTGGCGCTCGTCATTGCCGTCGTGCACATGATGCCCGGAGGTGACTTTCCCTTCATGACGATGTTGATCACGAACGTGATGGTGGTCGCCATGTAGATGTGGACGAGGACGATTTGCACTTGCGCTGCTTCCGGCGCTCAAGACTTGTGGCTTGAATGTCGCCGCCTTGAAGATGACGAAGGGAAGTAGACTTGATCAAGGCTCTAATCTCCTCCATCCTTGCATGTTGCTCCTCTTTATGTGCGGCAAGCTTCTTGTCGATGTAGTCCCTTCTCCTTGCTTCGTAGTGATGAATGTCGATGGAGATGTTCTCGATGCGCCCTCGCAATCTTGATTGTGTGCCTTGCACTTGTCGTTGTAGATCGAAGATAGACGCTTTGGTGATGTAGTTGTTCACGCCGTCGTTGTTGTCGAAGACCGGAGATGAAATGCCTTGCCTATCCATCACAAGACTCGAGCAAATATGAGTGGGAGAAAGAGAAGAACTTATACCAATGTACCTTGACCGATGTTGACAATGAATCAAGTTCACTCAAATACGGACAATGAAATAGCACTATTGGTACCAATCCTTGTCGGTTCTCACACCTACACAAGTAAAGCTTATGGAGGAGCTCGGTGATGCGGAGCATCCTACGGTCATCACCATGTCAAGAGTCCGTTTGGCAAGTGACACGTGCGACCTCTTCTTCACATACACAAAGGTGAATCTTCTCCTTTACACGTGCTCACTTGACCCCTTCGAGGATGGTATACTACTTGAAACTTCCCGTATGCATGCATAGGTATTGCCGGAGCTTCTCGGATGTCAAGGAGGAGTGCAAGCGCCAAGGAACGACTACACCATCCACGAGGGAAGCCCGAAGCGACGGAAGAAGAGCTACTACAGGCCCCGGACATCCGGCCACAGCCCGGACATCCGGCCCTGCCCGGACATCCGGCCACAGCCCGGACATCCGGCGCCCATCAGCAGCCGCAGCCCTGCCAGGAAGACTACAGGGCCCGGACATCCGGCCCCCAGGCCCCGGACATCCGGCCTCCCACGAAGCCCCGGATATCCGGCCACTCGCCCGGAAATCCGGCGCCCCGCACCCGAATCGGCAGATCCAGCCGCGCCAGCCCGGACATCCGGCCGGCTAGCCCGGACATCCGGCGTCTCAGGAAAGCCTTGACATCCGGCCCGACGCCTGACGTCCGGCCTCCCTACTGTCAGGCGATGCCTCCGGGACTTGTCCCTTGTACCCCTTCGCCCGACACTATATATACTTGATCCCTTTCCTCTTTCTAGGGTTAGCAAATATGATAGCTCATTCTTAGGTGAGCTTTGCTCCTACCTCTTCTCTTGAGAGAGAGACTACCACTCCCATGGAGTTCAAGACCTCCATGTGAGAAGATCCTGCGGGATATCATCAAGACCCCCATCTTGGGCGGACCCCATCAAGACCTCCTCTCGGAGATGAACCTTACCTTGTATCTTTCCTTTTGTTGTTCATGTACCTTGTGGATCTTGTGTGTTTGATTGTCTAGTGGATGTGTGATTGGACTTGTTCTTGAGTGTTTCCCCTTGTGATTTCTCTCCGTTCTTCCCTGTGTTCATCGTGATTCCCCATAGGATCCGCTCCAACGTGAAAGATCGTCCACGTAGGGTTCCGCCCTACATCATCTATGGATCAGAGCTTAGGTTGATCACGTTTTTGGAGCCCCTACCCCTCTTTTTCTAGCTTGATTTTGTTGATTTCGTCCTAAATCCGAAAATCCCCACCAAAAATAGCCCCAATTGTTTTTGTGATTTGTTAGTTCTGATGATGTTTTGTTGATTTTGATCCATGGATTTGCTTGGTTTCGAGTGGATCTAGCATTTCCCCATCTTTCCTCCACAAAATCCATCAAATTTTGCCCCCGAAATTATCAATTTCCGCCCCCAATTCGAAAATTTCCGCCCCAAACGAGATCTGGAATCGTCGGGTCGGACATCCGGGCCTCAGGCCGGACATCCGGGCCATCCGGCCGGACATCCGGGCCCCAAGCCGGACATGCGGGCCCTGGAACACAAAATTCGCACGGTTCTGGACATACACCCCCGGAAATCCGGCCCCGACCCCCGGATATCCGGCCCCTGAGATTTCTGTTTTTTCCATTTCACCGTTTTGTGCATAACTAATTCATCCGGAGTCCGATTTTGACGTTCTTTAGCTCGTTTTGAAGCTATTGACATCCCCCTTCCCATAAAAATACTACCACCACCATTTGACTCCATCAAATGTTTGAAAATTTGGCAATTTTGCCTAGGCCTTCCACCATATCATCCGCATAGCCACCACCGACTTCCGCAACCTAACCAATTTTGTTCCCCATAGCATTAGTGGTTGCTTGAGTAGTGATTCGAGTCTCCTAAGGTGTTTCGGCTACTTAGGGACGATTGCTTCTTCATCAACCACCACCACCACTTCCACATAATGATGAGGACATGACTACCTTGGATGAGACCAAAAATATTGCATACATGCATATTTCTCAGGTGATTTCTAGTGCAAACTATTCAATAATATATTTATGTTATCCAGGACAAAAATACTTCACAAACTTTTGTGCCATGTCTAATTGCAGGTGTATGGGACATTTGTACAATCCACATATGAAGATAAGGGAGAAAGAGATGTTTACCTGCTGTTCAAAAAAGTTCTCTCACGTCACTTTTGGCCCAAGAGAAGATAGAGTCCAAGTCTCTCACGTTACGGACTCAGATTCGGACTGCAGAGACATACGACTCAAAACGTCTATAACTTTTCATACGGACTCCAAATTGGTTGATTTTTTTGTTGGAAAATAGATTTCGTGCATTTTCCAACCCAATTGGAATCACCTTAAAATCCGTCCGAGCGTTGAGTTATAGACGAAACAACTGATGCTTTGCAGAATCCGAGTCAAACTACAAGTCCAAAGGTGTTACGTCACCTCCGCTTGGGCCCATTGGCCTTGTACGACCTAGGGTTAGTTTTAGGCTGCCTTGGGACGTCCTCCCACCTCCTTGGCCGCCACCCCTAGCTCCTATATAAGTAGATCCATCTAGTAGCTTTTTTCCTTGGGTTTTGTTTAGATTAAAAGTTCGCCATAGCTGCAACTTCGCGTACTTCGTTTGTGTTCAACGACTGCACAAAGGCGTCCACGTAACCCCACCTTGATCAATAAAGCTTTCATCTTATATTCGCAATATCCAGATTGCAATCTCAGTTTCTTGCTTGTTCTTCGTTTGCTCGCAGGAAATGCAGACCCTCGTGGTCGAGTTGATCGTGCTCTGGCGTGGTCAATAACCTCTCGGAGTTGGTTTAGCGATTGCTAAGGCGCGACGTCCTCGTACGTTCGTAGTCGGATCGTCAAAGTCGACTTCCTCCAAAGCGAAAACCAACATCTCATCGAAAGACGGGACACCTTTGCCTCTATCAAGTGGTATCAGTTTTCAGGTTGTTCGGTGAGAATTTCCAATTATCCTAGATTAGATTTATTTTCTTACCTATTGTCCAAGAAAAAGCCACAAAAAAGTTAGATCTATTCATCCTTTGTCCAAGCCGACCGAGCCTTTGCAGTTTTCTTTTCATTGTTTGCATTATTGAATTATCGGTTTGCATCGTCGTGTCGAGTTGCTGGTCTTAGTGTCTAGTTCGTTTAGAGTTTCGAGTTCTGTTCACATTAGTCACGCCGCCGCTGCATTGTTATCCCTTCCGTTGATCACCATCCATCCATCAATTTCCACCACGTGCTACCCACCGTTCATTGTCATAACCATAGTTGAGATCGTTCACATCTTCGCCTGATCCAATCTGCATCTTATCCAGTTTGTCTTGGAAAGAGGGAGAAAAAAAAGATAGAGAAAAAAAAGAGAGAAAAAAGGAAAAAAAAAGAAAAAGAGAGAGAAGAAAAAGAAAAAAAAAGCGTGAGAAAAAAAAAAGGAAAAAAACCGGATCTATCTAGAATCAATCTCGTACCTGAATCCGGATTGGAATCTGTTTTGCGCACTGTTCCGTAAAACAGGTGTATCTTCCTCATACGAAGTCCGTTTTGACTCCGTGAGTACTCAAATTAAAGCTAGGGACGAGGCGCATCTAAATAGTTGCAGAAGCTAGTTCAATATTTGACACCTCAAAATCGGCTTCTAAATAGGTGTTTTGCCCTCTGAAGTTCGTGAACACAGCTTGTTCCAATTTTTCAGGCCAGTTTAGAATTCTTTGACTCCTCATATCAACTCGAATTGAGTGATTCTTTTTGCATTGGAAAGCTTGAGTTAGTAGCATTCTTTGAAAGAATTTATCAGAAAATTGGCTCAAACTTTTCAAGAGGAAAGTTGGAGAGAGAGTTGTTGTATGTCCTGCTTGGCGCTTGTTTTTCATCATTATCTTCACTGCCGTTGTGATCTTCACTTATATCTTGCTGTCAAGAGCTACTTAGTATCCTTCATTGATGCTAGTTGTGCTATGCCATGACCTCATTAGTGTTCTAGGCTCGCGTCTCTAGTCCGGTCTAGCCTAGGACCAAAGACCTGATACCGTCGTTGAGCGTTTATTCAACATTGCATCTTTGAATTGATTCTTGCTAATCTTTTGCTACCATATATAGCCAACCCAGCTCCACATATTTCTACACCGTGTATACGTACGCTCCCCTGGCAATCGCTTTACTCAATATTCGGAGTTACTTGACACCGCCGTTGCCGATCACCGCTTTCTTGCATGGTAAGAACTTGTAAGACATTGATATTTGCTTTCTTGTGAGCGTTTTACCACCACATCCTAGTAGTTATAGGAACATTATTTTTGGATTTTGTTTCTTGTTCTACTAATCATGACAGGATCCAGAGTCAATTCATGGGCTTTGTCGATCGCGGAGACATGCCACCACCTATGCAAATACCACAACCGTCACGAGAGGTGCACAAACATCCAAATGCACATGATCAGGTTCATGTTTCTATACCACCATTTAATGGCCGTTTTAGACCTCCTTTATATATTGAATGGGAGTTAGACATAAATAATATATTTGCTTCCCATAATTTTGATGAACGTAAAAAGTTATGGTTGCGGTTGGTTCTTTCACTGGTTATGCTCTAGTTTGGTGGAGTGAATATTGTCGGTTACACCCTGATTATGTACCTAATACTTGGGATGATTTAAAACATGTCATGAGAGATAGATTCGTCGATGTTTATTATACTCGTGGCATGATTAAAAAACTGGAACATTTAAAACAAGGTAGTGACACCGTAACAAAATATTATGATGATTTACAAACTACCTTGTTGCACTCATTTTAGAAGAAAGTGAAGAAGATTTTATGGATAGATTTTGGGAGGATTAAACCATAATATTCAGGAGATACTAATTCATGAAGAGTGTTATCCTATGGACCATTTGTTTCGTCTTGCTTGCAAAGCTGAACAGGAAATAAAACGACGTGTTGCCCACAAGGAGAACAAGCGACGGTGCACATTCCAACTGTTGATACAGATGTTTATTCAACTACTAGGCGTACTATGACAACCACATCCGTTGTTGCGAGGACTACATCATCTCCACCATGTGACACATCACCATCGAGAGTGCTGCATCATCCGAGTTGACTATAAGAGGTAATGACAAAGGTACAGATTTTCCACTTTTACATGAGAATGATGCATGCCTAGTTAACTTGAATACATCACGTGTTGAGCTACCCACTACTTTGATCACACCACCTATTTTAGAGGATTATATTGATAATTTGACTTTGCCATGTGATCAAACAACTGAAATACCAACAATTTTGAGAGCACCCATTGAATTAACTATTGATGCAAAAGAATCAATGTTTAATCATTTTGATACGACCTCTAATCTTGGTGATGATTCTGTGTCGAATGACTCATTGCATGTTTGCTTATCTAAGCATGTTGTAGCATGTAAATTTGATTCAAATAAGGTTTATTCACCAATGTTGGGATGGTTTAATGATGAACATTGTCAATCTCTTGGAATAAATAAGAACTTCACTTATATGTGCAAACTGAGTTGCAGTATTTTCAAGCCTTCTAGTTCTTGTGCTAATTTGTTGGCTTTAGATTTTATGAACTATGCAAGTTACTCATCTATTCATGTGTCATATATGCAAAAATCAAGGGAAGTAAAAATGGATGACGTATACATATACAACATGTACACCTCGTCTCTTTTGTTAGCCACATTTCAGATTAAGCAACGCCGAGGACGGCTTTGTTTTCAAAAAGGGGAGGATGATGAGGACATGACTACCTTGGATGAGACCAAAAATATTGCATACATGCATATTTCTCAGGTGATTTCTAGTGCAAACTATTCAATAATATATTTATGTTATCCAGGACAAAAATACTTCACAAACTTTTGTGCCATGTCTAATTGCAGGTGTATGGGACATTTGTACAATCCACATATGAAGATAAGGGAGAAAGAGATGTTTACCTGCTGTTCAAAAGTTCTCTCACGTCACTTTTGGCCCAAGAGAAGATAGAGTCCAAGTCTCTCACGTTCTGGACTCAGATTCGGACTGCACAGACATACCTGACTCAAAATGTCAATAACTTTTTCATACGGACTCCAAATTGGTTGATTTTTTTTGTTGGAAAATAGATTTCGTGCATTTTCCAACCCAATTGGAATCACCTTAAAATCCGTCCGGAGCGTTGAGTTATAGACGAAACAATCTGATGCTGCAGCAGAATCCGAGTCAAACTACAAGTCCAAAGGTGTTACGTCACCTCCGCTTGGGCCCATTGGCCTTGTACGACCTAGGGTTAGTTTTAGGCTGCCTTGGGACGTCCTCCCACCTCCTTGGCCGCCACCCTTGCTCCTATATAAGTAGATCCATCTAGTAGCTTTTTCCTTGGGTTTTGTTTAGATTAAAAAGTTCGCCATAGCTGCAACTTGCGTGCATTTCGTTTGTGTTCAACGACCGGACAAAGGCGTCCACAGAACCCCACCTTGATCAATAAAGCTTACATCTTATATTCGCAATATCCAGATTGCAATCTCAGTTTCTTGCTTGTTCTTCGCTTTGCTCGCAGGAAATGCAGACCCTCGTGGTCGGAGTTGATCGTGCTCCGGCGTGGTCAATAACCTCTCGGAGTTGGTTTAGCGATTGCTAAGGCGCGACGTCCTCGCACGTTCGTAGTCGGATCGTCAAAGTCGACTTCCTCCAAAGCGAAAACCAACATCTCATCGAAAGACGGGACACCGTTGCCTCTATCACATAACCTTGCCCACCATACACTTCCACCAACCCAACTTAACCCAATTGTTGATTGAGCTTTTTCGAGTTGTGGCTTGTGTCTCCTAAGATGTTTCGGCTACTTAGGGACGGCAACTTCAACTCCGACACGTGTATAGCCCATCATTCCACTTCCGCATTGCCAAGTGCAAACCACCACCGCATTCCCGCTACCACCATTTGACATTTGTCATTTGAGATTTTGAGTTCGCGGTTTTTGCGTTTCCTAAGGTGTTTCGGCTACTTAGGGACGAGTTCCATCATCTTGGTATCTACATCAAGAACACCGCGAATCATCATCGCAAAGGACGGTAACCTCGACGACACCATTGTATATTCCCTTGCAATTGCATTGTTAACCCCTAGCCCATTTTGCGTTACTTGCCTATCGAGACTAGCCATTTGAGTATTGCCGGCAACGTTACTTGTGCACATTAGTGATCTACACCATCCATTGCATACATACCATATCATCTTGGTATCATCATATCATCCATTGTGTCATAATATCGTTCCCGCATATACACAATAGCTATCTTGGTTTGGGCATTGCGCAAAGTGGACATACAAAAAAAAGAATAAGCTTTTAAGCAAAAGAGAAAGAGCAAAGAGCTTGTAAGCAATAGCCATAGCATCAAATATATCATATGATATCATACTTGATCATCTTGGATCATTGTGAGAGAAACACCGGGAACCATACATACATAGCATACTTGGGATAGAAAGTTCATCCATTTTGCATCTTATAGGTAGTG
Organism: Aegilops bicornis; assembly: GCA_021605145.1. Classification (NCBI taxonomy): domain Eukaryota; kingdom Viridiplantae; phylum Streptophyta; class Magnoliopsida; order Poales; family Poaceae; genus Aegilops; species Aegilops bicornis. The sequence continues at coordinate 392,926,078 of CM038670.1, read as the reverse complement.
CACAAGTGTCGTATCCGCCTATTGAGCAATCGTGCTAGCGTCTCTCTTGAGTTGTGCAACACGAAGCGTTTTGGTGGATTCAAATTTTGAGCTCATTCTTTGGTTGCACGGCCCCATTTATCTATCCGTGTGTGTGTTTCCGTGTGCCACATATTGCTATTGGTCTACTTGTTTCGCTTATGAATTTGTGAATCTCTTTCAACATTATTGACTCTTGCTAACATTTTGCATCAAATTTTTGTGCCACTATCCTCACCGAGCTCTACCATAAGCTTTATTTGATAGGTGTGAGTGAACAAGTCCGGTACCAATTCCACTATTCTTTCATCTCACATTGAGTGAAGCAGGATACATCCTCAACTTTGGGAAAAGGTAACTTGGTATTGTTTATCTCATTTCCTACTCACCTCTACTCGAGTCTTGTGATGGATAGGCAAGGCATTTCATCTTCGGTCTACTACAACAACGACGAGTTCGATGCCATGGAAAACAACTACGACGCCAAGATGCAAGCTAAAATGGAGGAGATCAAAGCCCTCATCAAGGCCTACAAGCGATCTTCCTCATCTTCGAGAAGACGATCAAGAGCACATGCTTCCGAGCTACCGTCTCCGGCAAGATCACATCGGCATCGACACCATCACCAACAAGAACGTGAAGGTCAAGAGCTCTACATCAACAACCGCTCAATGACTTCACCATCTCCCTTGGCATCTTCGCCAAGCGACTTCAAGGCATCTTCGCCTACGGACATACGGCATCTTTGCCAACAAGAACCTCAAGGCTACGCTCAAGAGAAGCTCCCCAAGCTCAAGTCATTGCGACTTCACCGAGCTACTACGACCTCGACATCGACCATGCGATTCCTTTCTATGGGACTCAAGAACCCGAGGAGTACCTCGAGTGGGAGCGTTTGATGGACGACTACCTCAAGCTACATCAAGTTCCTCCCGAAGATCAAGTGAAGTGCGCCACAAGAAACTTCCACGACTACGCCTCGACATGGTGGCTTCACACACCTTCGGAGTGCTACGAGATGAGTTGGTCCAAGATGAAGAGAGCTTTGCGGCGAGAGTTCGTGCCTCCAACATACGGAACAACTTCGACGCCAATTGGAGAACACCACCCAAGGATCCAAGTCCATCGACAAGTACTTCAAGGAGATGAAGATTGCCTTCTGACGAGCCGTGGGCGACCCCATGTTAATGAAGTTCCACTTCATGATGGGATTGCACAACGACATCTCCAAGACCATCTTCCTCGAGAACTACAAGTCCATCGACGACTACTACATTGGTGCTCTCAAGGCGGAACAAGAACTCATGAAGGCCAACGCTTCTCCAACCCAAGCAAACTTCATGGAGACCAAGCTCTACGACAAGCATGAGGCTAGTACCACCATGATGTCCAAGCCCGACAAGCTCCAAGACGATGCTCCCAAGTGCGACTTCACCGCCATCCCTCTTTGTGGCATTGTTGATGCCGAGTCTACCTTGACTCTTTTTCAAGATGGTGCGGCGACAAGCACGACTACGGAGACCTTCAAGGACCAAGCTTTGGAGGCAAGCGACAAGGTGGCGAGCAAGGATGATGCTTCCATCTTAGGAGGCGAGAGTGATGTTGTGCCATCTTCGGCCTTCATCCACGACGAGAGTGATGTTGAGCCATCTTCGGCCTTCATCCACGACGAGAGCGATGATGTGCCATCTCGGCCTTCATCCACGGCAGCGACTACGAGACGGTTGAGCATGGGATTTTCCCTTCGACCACGGGCGACGTCCGATGACTTGAGTGACTTTTGCCACCATATTGAGAGTGAGAGTGACTTCACCACTAGCCACATACATGATGAGTTGCCCATATTCTCATGTGAGGAGAGCCACAACCACCACCCGAGTGAGATGGTGACTCCACCATACGTGAGTTTGAGTGCACCTATTTTGAGGGAGTGAGTGAACCACCACATCGAGAGAGTGAGATAGTTGATAGGTCATGTGAGGCCACTTTCAACACTAACGACTTGACCTCTACCTCTATTGTGTCTTCTCATTTGGTGCTAGGTCCCATATATGATGATGGCCGAGATCCTCGACGACTTCGTCCTCCCTTTGGACAAGACGATGGCCATGGTGGACTATGATGCACCCCCCACATGGTTCCATCAAGATGAAGATGACCACCATTTGGTCTTTCCCACCTCACCTACACCACTTCAGTGGAATGACAAAGGTAACATAGCTGACGGTGATGCTCTAGTCCCACTAGTGGACATTCTTGAGATTGATTGCTTGCATGATGTTGATCCACCTAGTACCATGCTTCATGTTAGTATGATTTCCCCATGTGATGATTTGCCCATTTATGATGAATATGATGATTCTCATGTGGAGTCTATTAGTTGTGATGCCATGTTACATAGGATTTCTTGTGACAATTCTTTAGGTCACATCATGTTTGCTAATCCGCTTGACTTGTCATATGCTATGCATGAGATCAACCATATGTCTTATTTGCAATCTCTCCGTAGTGACTATGCATATGCCATTAAAATAAACCCAATTTGCACATATGGCATAGATGACAAGCCCATGGTTATTGGCATTTGTTTTTCTTGTGATGATATTCATATGCTCCCTTTGCATCATTTATCTCATATGCCATGCCATGCCCACCTAGCTTCGGATATGCATTGTTTTGGATGTTGTCCATTTTCTCCAAATGATGTTTCCAATATTGCTAATGAGGAGACCCCATAGTTCCCTCACACATGTTAGGAGAATTTGATCCATCCTATTCATTGCATGATTCCCATACTTGTGTGCACCATATGCTCCCCATGAAGAAACATGCTTTTGATGTGCCATATACTTGCATTCTCAATTTGTGTCCCCATCGTGTCATATATAATAACTATTCTTTCATGATGGATGACATGTTCTTATACCATGCATCAAATTTCTTTGAGCGATGCTTATCTTGTGCTAACACTCACTTGCACATACACATCATAATGGATGATGTGTACATTTACCACACACACAATTTCTTTCGTTTGTGTCTCTTTTGTGTAGGTACCCATGAATACTTGTCAACTTCGCAACCCCACGAGTTGACAAAACGAGCTCTAGAGAGCAATGATGACTTGAGATCCCATCTCACTTCGCGCAAACACTTCGCGCATCTCTTTTACATGGCCCTCACATGGTTATGGGTTGTTGTTCATTACATATCATATGCCCAACTTGCCATGTTCACTTTGCATGATATGCTCATTCCTATACCTTTGACATGCATTTGTGACCCATGCTTTGCATTACACATGATGATTGATTCTCGTACTCGTATGTGTATTTGCAAGCTTGGTGGAGATATTGCTTGTTATTGCCATGTTTCTTTTGTGCACCATTCCTATGATGATACTTTCATCTTGCTTTGTGTTCGTGCTTGCGATATGTCATGTGCATTCCCTATGCCTATTATTTGCTCACATGACATGATTGCCATGCTTTACTCTAGTGTGTTGCATCTTCGGCTCCACTAGTTTGCACGACTTGATTACTATGCTCGCTTATGTTGCATCACCAATGATTCATACTTGCTCATTTCATGCGGTTGATGACAACCATCTAAATGCTTTGCACATGATTGTTATTGCTTCTTGTCACATATCTCCATATGTTGCCTCTCTCATGCTAGATCATTTTCCATGTATTGAGTGCAACCATGATTGTCATCTTGCTCATGAGATTGCCCCCATAGCATTCTCACACTTGTTTGGAGATTTTAACATATCCCTTGTGCAGCATGCTTGCTTTACTTCTTTGCACCATATACCTAGTGCCATGAATATTGCCATTGTTGCATCATATTATTCATGCACTTGTCCTTCTAATGGTTTTGTGCAAAAGATGAGAACCATCATGATGGATGATGTGTTTATCTACCATGTGTATACGTTCTTTGTTTTGTTTTGTGCATGTGTAGGATACTTGGACTTTGTGTCGACTTCCACTTCACGTGAGTTGACCATTCGAGCTCTTGAGAGCGAGCCTCAAACATTCTACCACGACTCGCTTCTACACCGCGTTTGCTTGCGTTTCGGCATTGTGAAGAATGCACAAGGACACACTTTCAAGGTGACATCCTTCTTGAGCTTGGATATTGTGGATCATACTTCATGTGTTGCTTGCACCATTTACCCGCATGTTCGAGATATTGCTTTCACCAATGATTGCCACATTTCCATGCTTCATGATATATATACCTTGTGTGTTGCATCCAATTTTTGGACTACTTGCTCCTCTCATATGTTTGGTTGCAACAATGTCATTACTTCACATATGCCATGTCCCATTAATTGCTACATTCTTGACTTGATTGTCTCACACATGATGAACAATTGCTCTTTCTATTGTGTTGAGTGCCATACTATCTTCACCACACCCTATGCACATTATGCTTGGATTGTCTTGCACTTGACCCATGTGTTTAGACACTTCATTTTATTTGGTGTTGTGAATACTTCCTATGCCTACCATCGACCATTTGTCGAGCGCTTTATGCATGCTTGCTATGACCTTGAGGTGGATGCTTATGCTCTTGTCACACATATTTGCATCTCTACCTCACATTTACATTCTTGTTCCCATGATATTTTTGCTTGTGCTCCATTGATATGCTTACATGCCATGTCACAATCCTTTGTCACACCCTATGCTATGCTTGATGACAACACTTGTTTGGTGAATCACCTCTTGAATGCTTGGTTTTGCACTAACGCTAACCACATTTGTTTTTCCAAGTGTTTGTTCTATTTACTCCTTTTGAAGGAATCACAAGATGGTGCGACATTGGAGAGTGCCCATTTCGAGCTTCAAGATGACGAGAGCTTGGTGATCGACCACTTTGACACGGCACCGCCATCTCTTTCCCATGGTGATTTGGTTTTTGATCCGAGGTTGGATCCTTTCCAAGGGGGAGGGGATGATGCGGAGCATCCTACGGTCATCACCATGTCAAGAGTCTGTTTGGCAAGTGACACGTGCGACCTCTTCTTCACATACACAAAGGTGAATCTTCTCCTTTACACGTGCTCACTTGACCCCTTCGAGGATGGTATACTACTTGACACTTCCCGTATGCATGCATAGGTATTGTCGGAGCTTCTCGGATGTCAAGGAGGAGTGCAAGCGCCAAGGAACGACTACACCATCCGCGAGGGAAGCCCGAAGCGATAGCGGAAGAAGAGCCGGTACTACAGGGCCGGACATCCGGCCACGGCCGGACATCCGGCCCTGCCGGACATCCGGCCACAGCCCGGACATCCGGCGCCCATCGGCAGCCGCAGCCTGCCAGAAGACTACAGCCCGGACATCCGGCCGCCAGCCCCGGACATCCGGCCTCCCACGAAGCCGGATATCCGGCCACTCGCCGGAAATCCGGCGCCCTACCGAATCGGCAGATCGGCCGCGCCAGCCGGACATCCGGTCGGCTAGCCCGGACATCCGGCGTCTCGGGAAAGCCCGGACATCCGGCCCGACGCCCGGACGTCCGGCCTCCCCTGCCTGTGCGCAGTGCCTCCGGGACTTGTCCCTTGTACCCCTTCGCCCCGACACTATATATACTTGATCCCTTTCCTCTTTCTAGGGTTAGCAAATATGATAGCTCATTCTTAGGTGAGCTTTGCTCCTACCTCTTCTCTTGAGAGAGAGACTACCACTCCCATGGAGTTCAAGACCTCCATGTGAGAAGATCCTGCGGGATATCATCAAGACCCCCATCTTGGGCGGACCCCATCAAGACCTCCTCTCGGAGATGAACCTTACCTTGTATCTTTCCTTTTGTTGTTCATGTACCTTGTGGATCTTGTGTGTTTGATTGTCTAGTGGATGTGTGATTGGACTTGTTCTTGAGTGTTTCCCCTTGTGATTTCTCTCCGTTCTTCCCCGTGTTCATCGTGATTCCCCGTAGGATCCGCTCCAACGTGAAAGATCGTCCACGTAGGGTTCCGCCCTACATCACTCGGTGAGGATAGTGGCACAAAAATTTAATGCAAAATGTTAGCAAGAGTCAATAATGTTGAAAGAGATTCACAAATTCGCAAGCGAAACAAATGGACCAATAGCAAAGAATGGCACATGGAAACACACACACGGATAGATAAATGGGGTCGTGCAACCAAGGAATGAGCACAAAATGTGGAATCCACGGAAAACGCTCGTGTTGCACAACTCAAGAGAGACGCTAGCACGATTGCTCAATAGGCGGATACGACACTTGTGCACAACCTATTTGATGCAAAATGGATAAACTTCTATCCCAAGTATGCTATGTATGTATAGTTCCCGGTGTTTCTCTCAAGATGATCCAAGATGATCGGATATGACAATCTTATGTCAATGTGGTATGATGCTATGGCACTTGCTTACAAGCTCTTTGCTCTCTTTCTTTTGCTTAAAAGCTTTATTTCTTCCTTTTTTTTGTATGGCCACTTTGCACAATGCACAAACCAAGATACCAATTGTGTATATGCGGGAACAAACTTGTGACACAAGATATGATACCAATATATGCACCACAATGATATGGTATATATGCTATGGGAAGTATGATCACTAATGTGCACAAGTAACGTTGCCGGCAATACTCAAATGGCTAGTCTTGATAGGCAAGTAACGCAAAAGTAAGGCTAGGGGTTAACAATGCAATGGCAAGGGGAATATACAATGGAGGGATACCACGATATCAAGATGATATGGAGGTTACCGTCCAGCGATGATGAGTAGTGGTGTTCTTGATGTAGATACCAAGATGATGGAGACTCGTCCCTAAGTAGCCGAAACACCTTAGGAAACGGAAAAACCGCGAACTCAAAATCTCAAACGTCAAATGTCAAAATGGTGGTAGCGGGAATGCGGTGGTGGTTTGCACTTGGCAATGCGGAAGTGGAATGATGGGCTATACACGTGTCGGAGTTGAAGTTGCCGTCCCTAAGTAGCCAAACACCTTAGGAGACACAAGCCACAACTCAAACAAGCTCAAACAACTATTGGGTTAAGTTGAGGTGGTTGAAGTGTATGGTGGGCAAGCCTATCACGGAAGTTATGGTGGTGGTGGTGGTTGATGAAGATGCAACCGTCCCTAAGTAGCCTAAACACCTTAGGAGACTCGAATCACAACTCAAACAACCTCAAATGCAAAGGGGGACAAAATTGGTTAGGTTGCGGAAGTCGGTGGTGGTAATGCGGATGATATTGTGGAAGGCCAAGGCAAACTTGCCAAATTTTGGAAAATTTGATGGAGTCAAATGATTTTGGTGGTATTTTTGTTGGAAGGGGGATGTCAATAGCTTCAAAACGAGCTAAAGAACGTCAAAATCGGAGTTCGGATGAATTAGTTATGGCCGAAACGGTAAAACGGAAAAAACTGAAATCCCAGGGGCCGGATGTCCGGGGTGGAGCCCAGATTTCCGGGGGTGTCTGTCCAGAATCGAGCAGATTTGGTGCTCCAGGGCCCGGATGTCCGGCTTGGGGCCCGGATGTCCGGCCAGATGGCCCGGATGTCCGGCCAGATGGCCCAGATGTCCGGCCAGATGGTCGGATATCCGCCGAGGTCTTGATGTCCTACCGATTTAATCCCGATCTCATTTGGGCGGAAATTTTCGAATTGGGGCGGAAATTGATGATTTCAAGGTCAAAATTGGAGAGATTTCGTGGATGGAAAGTGGGGAAACTTGGGGAAATGCTAGATCCACTCGAAACCAAGCAAATCCATGGATCAAAATCAACAAAACATCATCAAAACTAACAAATCACAAAAAATTTTGGGGCTATTTTTGGTGGGGATTTTCGGATTTAGGATGAAATCAACAAAATCAAGCTATAAAACACGGGGTAGGGGCTCCAAAAACGTGATCAACGTGGCTCTGATACCATAGATGATGTAGGGCGGAACCCTACGTGGATGATCTTTCACGTTGGAGCGGATCCTACGGGGAATCACGAAGAACACGCGGAAGAACAAGAGGGAAACACGGAGGAAACGAGAGAGAGATCGCTCAACCAACAAGGAATCAATCACACAAGTGCTAGATCATCGAACACAAAGAGGTACATATGATCCACAATCAACAAAGGTAAGGATACACGAGTAGTCGTTCTTCTCCGAGAGGAGGTCTTGATGGGGTCCACCCTAGAAGGGGTCTTGAATCCGCTTGGGGGATCTTCTCCAGAGAGGTCCTGAGCTCCGAGGAGAAGTAACCAAGTGGATGAGCAAGGCTCTCACACAAACATGAGCTAAACCTAAGCTAACCCTAGAAAGAGGAAGGGGATGGAGTATATATAGTCTAGGGGCGAAGGGGTACAAGGGCCTCGGCAGGATGCATCAGACGCAGTGGTGGGAGGCCGGATGTCCCAAGGCGTCGGGCCGGATGTCCGGGCTTTCGAGACGCCGGATGTCCGGGCTAGGGGCGGATGTCCGGGCTGGCGGGGTAGAATTGTCGATTCTGGTAGGGCCGGATTTCCGGGTGAGGGGCCGGATATCCGGGGCTTCGGGGGAGGCCGGATGTCCGGGGCCTGGGGGCCGGATGTCCGGGGCTTGGGGGCTGGATGTCCGGGCCCTGTAGCTTTGCGGCTGCTGTGATGGGCGCCGGATGTCCGGGCTTGCGGGAAGGGCCGGATGTCCGGGCTGGGGCTGGATGTCCGGGGCCTGTAGCAGATGGCTCTTCTTCCTTCTCCTCTTCCATGCTTGGCCTTTGTCCTTTGATTCTCCATGGTCATCTCGGTTGTACCTGAGTATAGGCAAGGTCCATGCATGAGGTAGTAACCATGTCTCACATGTGGAAAGTGAAGGTTCGGAGAGGAGCGAGTTCACCTTGTGTCCAATGGCGAATAGTCGAGGTCTCATCTTATCTGTCCTTGGGGCTTGGAGAGTAGTTGGAGTGTACATGGGGATGAACGTGGTATGCTCCGCATCATATTGCCCATCATCAATTGCATGATAACATACACATGTTGAGCATCCATTGCCATATTCATGCTATTGATAAACCGTCTCACTATGACATCATTTTGCACCGTGGTTGCATTAATCACATTCACCTTACATTTGTGTGCACAATGACTGCTTTACATGTCATTTTACATCATTTGGATAAGCATCTCATGCTTTGTCATGAACAATCTTGCCTCACGGACTCATTCTTACATGATGGACACTTTGTGTGCCCTAACCATTGTATTTCCGAGTGTCGTTTGTGTTTGCTCTCTTTGCATGTCTACCATCCCGACGACACCTTGGAGTACTTGGATTGCGCAATGTCTTCCACTTCGTCCTACTACAAGTCCATCCACGACAACCGTTTCCATGGCGATGAGGATTTCGATCCGAGGTCGGATCTTTCCCAAGGGAGGGGAGATGATGCGGAGCATCCAACGATCTTCCCCATGTTCACTCGAGCCTACGCCATTGGACCTAAGGTGAACTCGCTCCTTTCCGAATCTTCCCTTTCCGCATGTGAGACATGGCTACTACGAGTCCGATATGATATGCATCATTAGGTGTCAAGAGGAGCCTTCCAAGATACACGTGAAGACGGACGAGCCGCCAAATCCACGGATGAAGAGGACCACAGAAGCGAACAAGGTCACCCCAGGCCCAGGACATCCAGCCTCCATGCCCCGGACATCCGGCCCCCCCCCAGCCCGGATATCCGGCACCTGGCCCGGAAATCCGGCGCCCAGCACCTGAATCGACAGATGTGGCGCACCAGCCGACATCCGCCGGATAGCCCGGACATCCGGCGCCTCGCGAAGGCCGGACATCCGGCCCGGCCTTTCGGACGTCCGGCCTCTCACTGCGTCGATGTGTATCCGGGACGTGTCCCATGTACCCCTTCGCCCCCGAGACTATATATACTCCTCCACCTCCTCCTAGTTAGGGTTAGCGTTGATTTAGCTCATTAGATAGAGCTTTGCTCATCCATACCGGATCTACTCCACGAGAGAGACCGCGACCCCTCTTCGGAGAAGATCCACCTTGGATTCAAGACCTCCCTTTGCGGAGAAGACCATCATCAAGACCTCCTCACGGAGAAGAACGGCTACCGTTTGTATCGTCCTTTGTTGACCTTGGATCTCGTGGATCTCTGTGTGATATTTGATCTAGCACTTGTGTGATTGATCTCTTGTCTGCTGAGTGAATTCTATCTCGTTTCCCCCGTGTTTCCCTCTTGTTCTTCCGCGTGTTCTTCGTGATTCACCGTAGGATCCGCTCCAACGTGAAAGATCATCCACGTAGGGTTCCGCCCTACATCAGAAGTGTCGCCCTCGCTTGTAGGTAGTCGCCTTGGACTTGATGAAGTCGATGTAGGCGTACACGTGGGAAGTAGGTGAAGATGTCGTACGTCCAAAGGCGAAGATGCCTTGAGAACACTTGGCGAAGATGCCGAAGTGGTTGATGTAGCCGTAGCACCGTCTTTGTGGTGGTCGTCTCGCGGTCTTCTTTTGTGCTCATGAAGCGTCGACTTGGCGTGAAGTAGGGCTTGTTGGGACTTTTGCACTTGCGCTTGTGGAGCATCTTCATGATGATGGTGTCGTTGTCGTGCTTGAGCTCGTAGTAGATGTCGTTCGTCGTCGTCGTGCACATGTTGCTTGGAGGTCACTTGCCCTTCATGACGATGTTGATCACGAACGTGATGGTGGTCGCCATGTAGATGTGGACGAGGACGATTTGCGCTTGCATCGCTTGGGTGCTCCGAAGACTTGTGGCTTGAACGTCGCCGCCTTGAAGATGACGAAGGGGAAGAAGACTTGATCAAGGCTCTAATCTCCTCCATCCTTGCATCTTGCTCCTCTTTATGTGCGGAAAGCTTCTTGTCGATGTAGTCCCTTTTCCTTGCTTCGAAGAGATGAATGTCGATGGAGAGGTTCTCCATGCGCTCTTGCAATCTTGATTGTGCGCCTTGCATTTGTTGTTGTAGATCAAGATTGACGCTTTGGTGATGTAGTTGTTCACGCCTGGCCGTCGTAGTCGAAGACCGGAGATGAAATGCCTTGCCTATCCATCACAAGACTCGAGCAAATATGAGTGGGAGAAAGAGAAGAACTTATACCAAATGTACCTTTACCGATGTTGAAAATGGATCAATGATCACTCAATGTGTAACAAGGAAATAGCACAATTGGTACCAATTCTTGTCGGTTTCTCACACCTACACAAATAAGGCTTATGGTGGAGCTCGGTGAGGATAGTGGCACAAAAATTTGATGTAAAATGTTAGCAAGAGTCAATAATGTTGAAAGAGATTCACAAATTCGCAAGAGAAACAAGTAGACCAATAGCAAAGAATGGCACACGGAAACGCACACGCGGATAGATAAATGGGGCCGTGCAACCAAGGAATGAGCTCAAAATGTGGAATCCACCAAAACGCTCGTGTTGCACAACTCAAGAGAGACGCTAGCACGATTGCTCAATAGGCGGATACGACACTTGTGCACAACCTATAAGATGCAAAATGGATAAACTTTGTATCCCAAGTATGTTATGTATGTATGGTTCCCGGTGTTTCTCAAGATGATCCAAGATGATCGGATATGACAATCTTATATGCAATGTGGTTATGATGCTATGGCACTTGCTTACAAGCTTCTTTGCTTTTTCTCTTTTGCTTAAAAGCTTTATTTCTTTTTTTGTATGTGTATGGCCAATTTTGCACAATGCACAAACCAAGATAGCAATTGTGTATATGCGGGAACGATATTGTGACACAATGGATGATATGATACCAATATGATATGTATGTATGCAATGGATGGTGTAGATCACTAATGTGCACAAGTAACGTTGCCGGCAATACTCCAATGGCTAGTCTCGATAGGCAAGTGACGCAAAATGGGCTAGGGGTTAACAATGCAATTGCAAGGGGAATGTACAATGGTGTCGTCGAGGTTACAGTCCTTTGAGATGATGAGTGGAGGTGTTCTTGATATAGATACCAAGATGATGGAGACTCGTCCCTAAGTAGCCGAAACACCTTAGGAAACGGAAAAACCGCGAACTCAAAATCTCAAATGACAAATGTCAAATGGTGGTAGCGGAAAGCGGTGGTGGTTGCGGAAGCTCAATGGGATTGCGGAAATGCAATTATGGGTTATGGTCTACGCAATGCGGAAGTGGAGGGTATGATGGAGGACTATACACGGTGTCGGAGTTGGAAGCACGGTCCCTAAGTAGCCGAAACACCTTAGGAGACACAACTCGCAACCCAAACAAAATTGGGTTAAGTTGAGGTGGAAATGTATGTTGGTCAAGCCTATGCGGTAGTGGCGGTGGTGGTTGATGAAGAAGCAACCGTCCCTAAGTAGCCGAAACACCTTAGGAGACTCGAATCACAACTCAAACAACCATGAGGAACAAAATTGGTTAGGTTGCGGAAGTCGGTGGTGGAGTAGCGGAGGATGTGGTGGAAGCCCTAGGCAAAGGTGCCAAAAATCACAAAATTTGATGGAGTCAAATGATGTTGGTGGTATTTTTGTGGGATAGGGGATGCCAATAGCTTTAAAACGAGCTAAAGAACGTCAAAATCGGAGTTCGGATGAATTAGTTATGGACAAAACAAAAATCAGCCGAAGTCTGAAACTACAGGTTACGGACGTCCGGAAAAGGTCGGATGTCCGGGGCGTCGGACGTCCAGAAAAGTCGGAAATCCGTAAATTCGGTTCGGATTAGGGGTTCCGGTCGTCCGGAAAAGGTCGGACGTCCGGTCGTTTCGGGCTCGGACGTCCAGAAAAGCTTGGTCCGTCCGGTGGGTCGGGGTCAACGCGAGATGCGAGTTTCGGGACGCGATTTTGGGCGAAATTTGGGGATTTTGGGGTCAAAATTGAGGAGATTTTGTGGATGGAAAGTGGAGAAACTTGGGGAAATGCTAGATCCACTCGAAACCAAGCAAATCCATGGATCAAAATTAACAAAACATCATCACACTAACAAATCACAAAAAAAATTGGGGCTTGAGGGAGTTCCGGACTAGGAGGTGTCCGGATAGCCGAACTATCATCATCGGCCTGACTCCAAGACTATGAAGATACAAGATTGAAGACTTCGTCCCGTGTCCGGATGAGACTTTCCTTGGCGTGGAAGGCAAGCTTGGCGATACGGATATGTAGATCTCCTACCTTTGTAACCGACTTTGTGTAACCCTAGCCTTCTCCGGTGTCTATATAAACCGGACGGCTGTAGTCCATAGGACGAACAGCAATCATACCATAGGCTAGCTTCTAGGGTTTAGCCTCTTTGATCTCGTGGTAGATCTACTCTTGTAACACACATATCCAATATTAATCAAGCAGGACGTAGGGTTTTACCTCCATCAAGAGGGCCCGAACCTGGGTAAAACATCGTGTCCCTTGTCTCCTATTACCATCCGCCTAGACGCATAGTTCGGGAGCCCCTACCCGAGATCCGCCGGTTTTGACACTGACATTGGTGCTTTCATTGAGAGTTCCTCTGTGTCGTCACTGATGAGGACATCAATACCATTGTTACACCCACAGCCCCTACTGCTACATATACTGGACCAATTACTAGAGCTCGCGCACGCCAATTAAATTATCAGGTACTTTCGTTTCTTGGTAATGATTCTAATGTTCATGAGAATATGATGCTGCCTAAATTGGATACATTTGTTTTGCTTACAAATGAAGGCCCTAGCTTGGAGAAGGATGGACATTTCGAGACTACTTAGCACCGACTGGTATTAGGAGGAGAAAAGAGAAGTGCTGGGACAAGTATCTGAGTAAGGAGAAGTACATGAAGGTAATTACCTATTCTTAAGGCCTTGTACTTAGTTTCCTTGATTTGATTCGTAAGCGTAGCGCTCAAATTTCTCTTGCTTAACTTAGGTGCCTCCGAGATGGTGTGCAGACAAGATGGACTGCTGGGAGGTGTTGGTGGATGAGTGGTGCTCTCCCCAATGGCGCGTCGCCCACAACATAGCAAAGGAGAAGCGTTTCAAAATGAAAGGTGTGCCACACCATCTAGGCAGCGTCGACCTACATGGGTACGGGAAAAACTGGGTATGTGTGGTTTGCTTCATGATTCATGCAAATTCATTCTTTGTGCTAGCTTGAGTCCTTAACTAATACTCTGTTCCTCTCTTTTAGTCAAAACACAACAAGGCTCCAATGCCAGAGCTGTTCGACCTCTATGGCATGTCCAATATTGCACCCTACAAGAAGGCCAAGGCATTCTCTCGAGTCGACCTCGAAAATGCAAAGAACTTCAAAGAACGAGGCCTCCCACCACAAGATGGTGCAAGACGTTAAGGTGGGAAGGCGAGGAAAGGGCCGGACTTTAACCCGAGCCGCCTCTTGATCCAGAAATGGTGATGATATCTGGTGGCGGGAGGTCCCATGGCTCGTTAGCCATTGGTAATGGATCGATACGTTGTAGTAGCACTCTCCGCAGATCAAGAAGCGCGGCACCAGCTCGATCACGAGATACCGCCTTGCTTACTCAAAGTGGAAATCGAATTCCGTGTTTGTTAATTATACGGACCCAAAGAGCCTTTCCTCCATTACATTGTGTTTGCGGCCGTCGATGATTACAATGCTAACGAGTGGTGTTGCAGGCTGCTATTGAGGCAGAGAGTGAAGACCTGTGCTGCTTTTGAGGAGAGGGATCGACAGTTGGAGAGGGACCGGCAAAGGCGGGAGGGACAGGGAGAATGAGGAGAGGACGGCTAGGCTGTTGGAGGAGGAGAGGAACCGAACGACTTGGCTAACCGGCCATGTACGAGCTCTTCGTGGTAAGTTTCTTCTGCATATTAGCTAAATCATGCACGCAATGTTCCTTTCATTAGTAACTAATATGACTGACTCGTCAAAACCAAATGTGCAGTTCATGTGCAAGAAGAACGGCCAGACCCCTCCGCCGATGCCAGTCATTGCTCCGGCGGGCACGGTGAGTTTCATTTGAACGGTCATTAGTTGATGAGGACATCAATACCATTGTTACACCCACAGCCCCTGCTGCTATACATACTGGACCAATTACTAGAGCTCGCGCACGCCAATTGAATTATCAGGTACTTTCGTTTCTTGGTAACGATTCCAATGTTCATGAGAATATGATGTCGCCTAAATTGGATACATTTGTTTTGCTTACAAATGAAGGGCCTACCATGGACAAGAAAGATGAACCTTGGAGCAAGTTCAAGCATGGAGATGTTGGCATGCGCAAGGGGAACAAGAACGGAGTTACAAGTGATGATTCCAGGACTTTGAAGCCACCCTAATGAGAGCATGAGGCCTTGGACGAAATATACAAGATGCCACTTCATAATATTCGTCCATAGGCTATTCTAGGTGCTGCGTCACCTTAATATTGGGCCAGGCCCATGTAATTTCGAAATACTTAAGTGTAGGCTGTTTTTAGAGTCCGTATGTGTGGGGAAACAAGAGTTAGGTGTAACGCCCCCGATGCGGCTATATCTCCCACGTGTCGAGGCACGACTTAGAGGCATAACCGCATTGAAAGCAATGTCGCAAGTGAGGTAATCTTCACACAACCCATGTAATAATAAGGGAAAGAGATACATAGTTGGCTTACAATCGCCACTTCACACAGTACATAATAAACATCCATCATTCAGAGTACACTCAAGGTCCGACTACGGAACCAAAATAAAGAAGATACCCCAAATGCTAACACAGATCCCCGATCGTCCCAATCGGGCACCACTACCGATCATCGGGAAAAGACACATAGCAACGACCACGTTCCTCGTCGAACTCCCACTTGAGCTCGGTGGAATCACCAGACCTGGAATCGCGGCAAGACCGCAACTGTTTGGAAGTATCCGTGAGTCACGGGGACTCAGCAATCTCACACCCGCGAGATCAAGACTATTTAAGCTTATAGGAAGGACAGGTAGTATAGTGGAGCTGCAGCAAGCGACTAGCATATATGGTGGCTACTTCGCAAAAGAGAGCGAGAAGAGGAGCAAAGCACGGACGTGAAGCTAGTAGCGATCAAGAAGTGATCTGGACTACTTACGTCGGACATAACTCCAACACCGTGTTCACTTCCGGACTCCGAGAAGAGACCATCACGGTAACACACGCGGTTGATGTGTATTTTATTTGAGGTCAACTTCGGGTTTTCTACAACCGGACATTAACAAATTCCCATCTGCCTCATAACCGCGGGCATGGCTTTCGAAAGATATTACCCTGCAGGGGTGTCCCAACTTAGCCCATTATCAGCTCTCACGGTCAACGAAGGATTATTCCTTCTACCGGGAAGACCCGATCAATCTCGAATCCCGGACTACAAGACATTTCGACAAAGAATAAAACAAGACCAGCAAAGCCACCCGGTTGTGCCGACAAATCCCGATAGGAGCTGCACATATCTCGTTCTCGTGGCACATCCAGATGAGATAAAGCTACGAGTAAAACCAAGCCTCGAAGTTTCCCGTGGTGGCCCAAGAAGCGGTTTCGGTTCGGGCCAGCACTCGAAGGAGCACTTGGTCCGGGGGGGTTAAAATAAAGATGACCCTCGGCTCGCGAAACCCGGGGAAAAAGGCTTAGGTGGCAAATAGTAAAACCAATGTTGGGCCTTCTTTGGAGGAGTCTTATTCAAAGCGAATCGTCAAGGGGGT
The DNA here is from genome assembly GCA_021605145.1 of Aegilops bicornis. Lineage (NCBI taxonomy): Eukaryota > Viridiplantae > Streptophyta > Magnoliopsida > Poales > Poaceae > Aegilops > Aegilops bicornis. The sequence continues at coordinate 392,909,415 of CM038670.1, read as the reverse complement.
CCCATAAATCACCCAACCGTGTAAGGAACGCGAAATCAAGGAACATAACACCAAAGATGACGGAAACTAGGGTGGCAAGAGTGGAACAAAACACCGGGCATAAGGCCGAGCCTTCCACCCTTTACCAAGTATATAGATGTATTAATTATAGCAGATATATATATTGTGATATCCCCAACAAGTAAACATGTTCCGTTTAGGAACAACATCTCCATGTTCCAACAAGGAGCAAACTTCAACTTCACCGCAACTAGCAACGCTTATAAGAGGGCTGAGAAAAGCGTTAACATAGCCAATCAACGGTTTGCTAGGAAAAGGATGGTTAGGGGCTGACATGGCAATATGGGTGGCATGATATAGCAAGTGGTAGGCATGGCAGCATAGGCATAGCAAAGAGCGAGCATCTAGCATAGCAAAGATAGAAGTGATTTCGAGGGTATGATCATCTTGTCGCAATGTTCTCGAGTTGTCGAAAGCCCGATCCTCGAAAACGTTCTCAACAGGATCCTCGTTCACGTACTCATCTCCGGCTCTACCCAAAGCAACAACACAAACAAAGGAACCACAATAAATCACGGTGCGATGCACAATCAACATGATGCAACAATCATGACATGATATGTGGGAAGTGATATGCAATGCGTAAAGCGCCCGAAGGTAAATGAGAAACTAGGCATCAGCTTGGCAAACCAAGCATGCCAACGGAAAGACGAGATGATTTCGGTAGAAATCGATATAGAGATCACCGGAAACGGATGCACGGGTTGGATATGGCGAGCAAAAACAAGAATGGTGAGAAACCTATAATAACAGCATGAGGAACAAAGCCATGCACGTAGCAAACTACCTCATAGCATAAATCAAATAAATATGCCCATGAAAGACAACACATACACATGATGCAAAAAGACATGATCACAAACTTGCTCAAATGCAGAAACTAATGCCACCACTGAGTTGGTGGGATTTTTCTACCCCAAAACATATATAATATGTTAGGGTTGCAGCATAGAAATCATCACAAATGCACTAAGTCATAACCTGCCTAATAGGGAAGTTAACAGAAATGGCAAATTCCAGATTTGGAAATGTCCAGAAATGGACTTGCCTAAAAACAGAAAAGGAAACAATGCTGGAAATGGAAACGTGGGGTAAGGAAAAAAAAATATGCATATGGAGGAGGGCGCTGAGAGGTCGACTGGTGGGACCCTCTTGTCATAGAGTCGTGGTATAGCAGGTTTAAAAATGGGAAGAAAACCAGCCTCGGGTGGAATCGAACCCGGGTCTCCTCGGTGGAATCCTCCCCTGCTACCACTGGGCTGGTGCGCACTCTTGCCAGAGGAAGGGCCTCGGGGCTTATCTCATCGATCTTTGCTTGAAGAGACGAATCAAGAATGTAAAGAAAACAGAATTAAAAGGGGCGCTGGGATTCGAACCAGTGTCGCCATGGTGAGAGAGCGGGGGTCAACCAGCTCGGCTAGGCTAGGAGTCGGTAGGATCCGGACGCCGCTTACTTGACCAAAACTGCCAGGCCCTACTCGAGGCGAGAGACAACGAGCAGCACGACGCGAGGCAGCGGACTCTGGGGGCTCTGCGCCTCATAAACTGGTACGCACGAGAGGGCACCACAGGGAGCAAGAAGGGACAAACCCGGCGGGGATAGCGGCATACACGCCGCTGGCCAAAACAACTCTGAACCTAAACTACTACGAGCACGCCGAGCACGCCGGCACGACACGAACATGGATCGGACCCTACTCTCACGGGGATCTAACGACGGCAAGAAGGAGCAGGGAGGAAGGGGTTATACCTCCTTACCCTAGGACACGGAATCGGGCGACGGAGATGGGCTGACGTGGCGACGAGGTCGAGCTCAAGATTCGCCGAACCTGACCGAGAAGAAGATCGGGCAGGGCGCCGACGAACTTGGCGATCCGGGCCCTCAGAGTCGACGTCGTGGACGAAGACGACGACGAGGAAGAAGATGGACAGGGTACGGATGGTTGGGGTGGCCGGAAAGCACGCCGGCGACGAGACGCGCTCTCAGATGCGCTCGGGACGGAGCGGGGGCGGCGAATCTGGTGGTTCCCTTACCTGGCGGCGGCGGCGAGAGGGAGAGGGAAACCCTAGGGTTCGGCTTGACGCGGAGAGGGGATAAGTAGAGGGCTAGGTGGCGAGGACGAGCTCGTGCTCTCCGTGCTCGGGGTCCCCATGGCGATGGCGAGAGGAAGAGGGAAAGGTGGGTGAGAAGCACGGTCGGTCCACCGCCAAAGGGGCCGACGCTGCCACGTGACGGGGCTAGAGGGGTAAGAGCGGCGATGGGTGCGCCAAGGCGTGGAGAGGAAAGCGTGCGGGCTGGCGCACTGCTCCTGGGCTGCGGGCTGCGTGAAGCTGGGCGTGAGTGGCCGAGGGCCCAGGTGGGGAGGAGTGGCTGGGCTGCCATCGCTGCCGACTTCTTTCTTCTCCTTTTAAAATCAAAAGGAAAAGAAAAGAAAGTACAGAAATGATTGAAAAGAGTTTGAGTGAAAGGAAAATATCCCCAAACTCCTGGAATTCTCCACTATTTAAATAAATTGTAATGGACATTTTAAAGGTAGAAAATAATGCAAGTTTGGAAATATTTCAAACTTGTGCCATTTTTGAACGACCATAACAACTTCAAATGAGGAGATATTTGGCGAGAGTCTTTAGTGCAAAGAGCAAAATTTGCAGGGAGAAGATGAACATTAAATGAGAAAGGAAATTATAGCCCTTGAAAATGAAAGAAGTAGAGGGAAAGAGGAGATGGTAATGCAAAAGAGAATGGCACATGCCACAACACAACAGGTGAGAGATCACCACCAACACATGATAAGAAGGAAATGCAAGATGACAAGAGGCACAAATGCAATATGGTAAGAGAGCAAAACAAAGAAAAGAGAAAAACCCACATAATCAAACAAAAGAGGCCAAGCATGACAAGAACCCACAAGAATTGGATGAGGTCAAGTTGATATATTGCCCAAAAGGGAAGTTTACATCCGTGGTGTTACAACACTCCACCACTACAAGAGGATCTCGTCCCCGAGATCTAGGACTGAAAGAACTCGGATATTCGAACGGAGGTGATCCTCGCGCCCCGTGTAGCTTCTCGGTCGGAATGGTGTGACCACTTCACTTTCGTGAATTTGATTGACTTGTTGCGAGTCTTGCGCTCGGTTTCTTCAAGAATAGCAACGGGTGCTCATGATAAGAGAGATCTTCTTGAAGGTCAATCTCTTCGAAGTTGATAGTGCGTTCAGGAGTCTTGAAGCACTTGCGAAGTTGTGACACGTGAAACACATCGTGCACGTTTGCAAAGTTGGATGGAAGCTCAAGTTGATAGGCGAGATCGCCTCTTTTCCCAATGATCTTGAAAGGACCCACGTATCTAGGGGCAAGCTTCCTTTGATACCGGGCGACGAGTGCCTTTCATTGGAGAGACGCGAGGTAGACATGGTCTCCAATTTCAAAAGTCACATCACGGTGCTTATCATCATAATAGCTCTTCCGCGCGATTGCGGCGGCTTTGAGATTCTCACGAATGACCTTGCACATTTCTTCCGCTTACGTGATCAAGTCATTGCCAAGAAGTTGGCGTTCACTGTCTCTGCACCAATTGAGAGGAGTACGGCACTTTCTCGCCATAGAGAATTTCGAATGGGGCCTTGCCCGAACTCGCTTGGAAGCTGTTGTTGTAGGAGAACTCGGCATATGGAAGACAATCTTCCCACTTCATACCGAAAGAAATGACACAAGCCCCGAGCATATCTTCAAGGATTTGATTAACTCGCTCGACTTGGCCACTTGTTTGAGGATGGAAGGTCAGTCTTTGAAACGAATGTTGGTGCCCATGGCCTTCTGAAAAGAATCCCAAAACTTGGAGGTAAAGATGCTGCCACGATGCGAAGAGATCAATTGTGGAATGCCGTGCAAGGAGACAATCCTAGAGGTGTATAGCTCGCTTAACCGAGCTTTGTGATGGATTCTTTGATAAGAAGAAAATGAGCCACTTTAGTCGACTTGTCAATGACAACGAAGATAGCATCATTTCCACGCTTGGACTTTGGAAAGCCAGGTGTGAAGTCCATTTCAATATGATCAAACTTCCATTCAGGAATAGCAAGAGGTTGAAGGAGACCAGCTGGTCTTTGGTGTTACTCGCTTTCACTCTTCCGCAGACATCACACTCATTCACGAATTGAGCAATTTCTCGCTTCATTCGAGTCCACCAATATGACTGCTTGAGATCATGGTACATCTTCGTACTTCCAGGATGAATGGATAGAAGCGAATTGTGAGCCTCGTTCATAATGACTTTTCGCAGATCACCCTTAGGAACCACAATCCGGTCCTCAAAGAACAGAGTGTCTCTGTCATCAACGTGGAAGCACTTGTACTTGGAAATGCCCTTGTCGATACCACGTTTCACTTTCTTCACCATGGTATCGGAAGTTGAGCCTCACGAATCTGATCTTCCAAAGTAGGAGAGACTATGAGGTTGGCAAGAAAGCCTTGAGGAACAACTTGAAGATTCAGCTTATGGAACGCTTCACAAAGATCCGCTGAAAGGGCTTGAGGATTAGACTGTTGCGATAAGCCTTCCTGCTCAAAGCATCTGCAATGACATTGGCCTTGCGGGAGTATATTCAATACTTGGGTTGTACTCTTGAATCATTTCGACCCATCGAAGTCTGCTCGAGGTTGAGGTTGGGTTGAGTAAAGATGTACTTGAGACTCTTGTGATCGGTGAAAATGTCCACTTTCCTTCCCAACAAGAGATGTCTCCATGTAATCAATGCATGGACAATCGCCGCCAACTCAAGATCGTGAGTGGGGTAGTTCTTTTCGTTGGGCTTCAAGCTGACGAGAGGTATAAGCCACAACTCTCTTCTCTTGCATTAACACAGCACCGAGACCTTGAAGAGAAGCATCACATAAAACTTCAAATGGCTTGGATTCATCAGGAGGAGTCAAGACAGGAGCTGTGACGAGTTTCTCTTTGAGGGTATTGAAAGCAACGTCACACTCGGGAGACCAGACATACTTCACATGCTTCTGGAGGAGGTTGGAAAGAGGCTTTGCAATCTTGGAGAAGTTCTCAACGAATCTTCGGCAATAGCTTGCAAGACCAAGAAAGCTGCGGAGCTGCTTGACATTCTGAGGAGGTTCCCAATTCACAATTGCGGACACCTTCTCGGGATTAACAGCGATGCCCTTGGCGGAGATGATATGACCAAGATAAAGCACTTCATCAAGCCAAAATTCACATTTGGAGAACTTAGCATAGAATTGATACTCTCTGAGCTTGTCTAGCACCAATCGCAAATGTTTGGCATGATCCTTCTTATTCTTGGAGAAGACCAAAATATCATCAAGATAGACCAAGACGAATTCATTGGTGTAGGGATTGAAGATGAAATTCATCATCCGAGAGAATGTTGGAGGAGCATTGACGAGGCCGAAAGACATGACGGTATATTCATAAGAACCAAAGCTTGTTCGAATGCTTTGTCTTGGGAATATCTTGTTCACGAATGCGAATCTGATGATAACCCATACGAAGGTCAAGCTTGGAGAACACCGTAGCACCTTTGAGTTGCTCGAAAAGCTCATTGATGTTGGGAAGTGGATACTTGTTCTTGATTGTCTTCTTATTCAATGGACGGTAATCGACGCAAAGTCGGTCCGTACCATCCTTCTTCTCCGGACAAAAAGAACACCACAACCCCAAGGAGATGAACTCGGTCCGATCAAACCCAGACGCTCTTGTTCATCGAAGCTGCTTCTTCAATTCCTTCAGCTCATCAGGTCCAAGCTTGTATGGACGCTTGCAACGGGTTCATGCTGTGCTCAAGATCGATAACGAACTCAACTGGCCGATGAGGAGGCATACCGGAAGCTCTTCCGGAAAGACATCTTGGTACTCACAAACGATCGAATCTGAGAGATGGCATTCAGTTCGCCCTTCTCATTGAGAGAAAACAACCGAATGGTTTCATCACGAGCGGCATAGATGATCACATCATTAGAAGAGTGAGACAATTGAATTTCCCTGGCAGCACAATCAAGCTGAGCTTTGTGCTGAGAAAGCCAGTCCATTCCGAGAATAAGATCAATATCCGAGTCACCAAGAACAATTGGTTTAGCAATCTATAATCGCCCATCTTGATACCGACATTTGGAACCAACATGGTAGATCTCAAACGCTTGGCCGGAGAAATAACTTGCATAGCTTTAGGTAATGCCTCTGTCTCAAAATTGTGCTTCGATGCAAAAGGATATGACATGAAAGAATGCGATGCACCAGTATCAAATAAGACTTTTGCAGGAATATCATTAACTGGAAGATTACCCATTATCACATCAAGATTCTCCGCTTGAGCTGCATTCATCATGTTCACCTTTGCAGATTTGGGATTATGCTTGACCACCGCATTGCCGGAAGATTTCACAGGAGGAGGAGGCGGAAGGCGCCTCTGGTTGAAGCATTTGTTCGCATAGTGACCTTTTCGCCGACATTTGTTGCAAGTCACCTCATAATGGACGGTGGTAAGGAGCACTTGACCTTGGAGCTTGAGAATTAGACTTGTTACGATAGCTTGGGTTGGGTGGGTGGGAAGATCCACGGCCACCTGAGTTCTTCTGGCGATAAGGCCGACGGAACGGAGGAGGAGGAAGGTAAAACTTCTGCCGCTTAGCTGCCACTTGAGAGGAAGAAGAAGACCGAATCGCATCCCCGATTCTCTTCTTAGAAGCCTCACATTTGAGCTGGGCAGCTTCTTGCTTCAGTGCCATGTTGTAGAAATCATCATACTTAATCGGCTCAAAAAGCACAAGAGCTAATTGCAGATCTTCTCTCGCACCACCTCTGAATTGATAGATCATACTCCTTTCATCGTGCACGCCTCTTGCTTAGCAAAACGAGCAAGCTTCGAACTGGATATTGTATTGATAGATGACATGGTGCCTTGCTTGAGATTGCGGAACTCCTCACGCTTGCTCTCAACAACACTTTTCGAATGTGATGAGCTCTGAAATCACGGCGGAACTCATCCTGTAATGACACGACCTCCTCTCGAATCTTTGTATTGTCGAACCACTCAAAGCAGCTTGATCCTTGAGTTGAAACGATGCAAACTTGACAAAGTCCTCAGGTCTGACATTGCTACAGTCAAAGTGCTTGCAGATATCCACTAACCAATCGTCAGCGTCTGTGGCCTCGACACAGAAACTGAAAGACTTCGGCTGATTAGCGAGGAACTGACTGAGAGTAGCAAAGTGTGGCTGATGGTTGCCTTGAACTTGATTGCCTTGATTGCCTTGCCCCTGAGTACGCTTCTTGCAAGAGCTGCAAAATCATCTCGAGCATTGGCATTGGTGGCTGCCATGATAGCTTGCCGTGCCTCCGAAGGCGGAGGTGGAGGTGGAGGTGGAGGGTCTGGATCGATCCCCATCATTGCGATCCGGATTCAGACGTCATGGAGCCATCCTGAAGAGGGTGACATCCGTTAGTCCTTTGATAGACAAATTGATAAGTAGAATCAACGGATAGAAATTGCAACATATAGTCTTCACAATAAACATTCGAACAAGAATGAACGAATGAATTCCCAAGATAATCATCACACGTCCATTAAGGTGAGAAGCCACTTAGATAAAGGATATGGAAACAACATCTGCCTTAGAAACAAATCGAGTATCGTAATCGAAACAAAAGGTTGGCTTCTAGAATGAGCGGAACAAACACATGATAGAGATTTACGCCCAAAGTGTTCGTGGTGGGGCCCACACGGCACGACGATAGCGGCCGTCACGAATGACTAACAAGACGCCCCGAATCAGCATAGCCAAGGATTCTTTAAGACGCCTCGCGACCACGTGAATCGACCGTGAATGGGCGGACCACTAGACGTTGGACCCCAATCTCAAATCATACATCCGCCGGAAAGAATATCCCGTAAGCTACTAGAATTCCCACCTATAAACTCCAAAACTTTCTCGGTTATGCAATCTGGTGTTGGGGATACAGGACACAAAATATATCACCCAAACTAACAATACCTAGATCCAAATTGTATCCATCCGTCAACACATAACCAAGAAATCCTCGGAAATCGTGGTACCTCGACCTTGAAAAACATCCGTTATGCAAGTCATGGCAATACTCCACTTTTCGCCACAGATCGGGCTATCGTGGTTATCTCACCAACAATCGCACAAAAGAGATTTCGATGTCGGCAAAACTCGTATTCCGTAATCGCAACGATAAAATTGTGACGACAACACCTCGGAGCTCAACTCCCGGACACCGCCACAACCCCTAAATGTCGAGGCACCAAGAACAATGTTCTCGTCACAAAACCATCGAACGATTCCAAGATACCCACGTGATCCTAAAAAATTTTTTAGTGAAATTTGAGGAGAGAAGAGTCAAAACACTACGTCGGGATACCTCACAGAGCTTACGAAGGGACTGGGAGTAAAAAGAATCCTACTCCGATATATATAATCCTAAGACTCAAAACATTTTTCCATTCTAGACTCAACAACGCCAAAGAAACAATCAAGTAGGGGGCTCCTAAGTCGGGAAGGCTCGATTACCAACTTGTAACGCTCGATGCGGCTATATCTCCCACGTGTCGAGGCACGACTTAGAGGCATAACCGCATTGAAAGCAATGTCGCAAGTGAGGTAATCTTCACACAACCCATGTAATAATAAGGGAAAGAGATACATAGTTGGCTTACAATCGCCACTTCACACAGTACATAATAAACATCCATCATTCAGAGTACACTCAAGGTCCGACTACGGAACCAAAATAAAGAAGATACCCCAAATGCTAACACAGATCCCCGATCGTCCCAACTGGGCACCACCATCGATCATCGAGGAAAAGACACATAGCAACGACCACGTTCCTCGTCGAACTCCCACTTGAGCTCGGTGGAATCACGACCGGAATCGTCGGCACTGCAACTGTTTGGAAGTATCTGAGTCACGGGACTCGGCAATCTCACACCCGCGAGATCAAGACTATTTAAGCTTATAGGAAGGACAGGGTAGTATAGTGGAGCTGCAGCAGTTTACTAGCATATATGGTGGCTACTTACGCAAAAGAGAGCGAGAAGAGGAGCAAAGCACGGACGTGAAGCTAGTAGCGATCAAGAAGTGATCTGGACTACTTACGCCGAGACATAACTCCAACACCGTGTTCACTTCCCGGACTCCGCCGAGAAGAGACCATCACGGTAACACACGCGTTGATGTGTATTTTATTTGAGGTCAACTTGGGTTTTCTACAACCGGACATTAACAAATTCCCATCTGCCTCATAACCCGGCACGGCTTTGAAAGATATTACCTCAGGGTGTCCCAACTTAGCCCATTATAAGCTCTCACGGTCAACGAAGGATTATTCCTTCTACCGGAAGACCCGATCAATCTCGGAATCCCGGACTGCAAGACATTTCGACAAAGAATAAAACAAGACCAGCAAAGCCACCCGGTTGTGCCGACAAATCCCGATAGGAGCTGCACATATCTCGTTCTCGTGGCACATCCAGATGAGACAAAGGCTACGAGTAAAACCAAGCCTCGAAGTTTCCCGTGGTGGCCCGCAGGGCGGCTCGGTTCGGCCAAGACTCGAAGGAGCACTGGTCCGGGGGTTAAAATAAAGATGACCCTCGGGCTCGCGAAAACCCGGGGAAAAAGGCTTAGGTGGCAAATAGTAAAACCAATGTTGGGCCTTCTTTGGAGGAGTCTTATTCAAAGCGAACTGTCAAGGGGGTCCCATAAATCACCCAACCGTGTAAGGAACGCGAAATCAAGGAACATAACACCAAAGATGACGGAAACTAGGGTGGCAAGAGTGGAACAAAACACTGTGCATAAGGCCGAGCCTTCCACCCTTTACCAAGTATATAGATGTATTAATTATAGCATATATATATATTGTGATATCCCCAACAAGTAAACATGTTCCGTTTAGGAACAACATCTCCATGTTCCAACAAGGAGCAAACTTCAACTTCACCTGCAACTAGCAACGCTATAAGAGGGGCTGAGCAAAGCGGTAACATAGCCAATCAACGGTTTGCTAGGAAAAGGATGGTTAGGGGCTGACATGGCAATATGGGTGGCATGATATAGCAAGTGGTAGGCATGGCAGCATAGGCATAGCAAAGAGCGAGCATCTAGCATAGCAAAGATAGAAGTGATTTCGAGGGTATGATCATCTTGCTCGCAATGTTCTCGAGTTGTCGAAAGCGATCCTCGAAAACGTTCTCAACAGGATCCTCGTTCACGTACTCATCTCCCGGCTCTACCCAAAGCAACAACACAAACAAAGGAACCACAATAAATCACGGTGCGATGCACAATCAACATGATGCAACAATCATGACATGATATGTGGGAAGTGATATGCAATGCGTATGTGCGCTCCGGAAGGTAAATGAGAAACTAGGCATCAGCTTGGCAAACCAAGCATGCCAACGGAAAGACGAGATGATTTCGGTAGAAATCGATATAGAGATCACCGGAAACGGATGCACGGGTTGGATATGGCGAGCAAAAACAAGAATGGTGAGAAACCTATAATAACAGCATGAGGAACAAAGCCATGCACGTGTGCAAACTACCTCATAGCATAAATCAAATAAATATGCCCATGAAAGACAACACATACACATGATGCAAAAAGACATGATCACAAACTTGCTCAAATGCAGAAACTAATGCCACCACTGAGTTGGTGGGATTTTTCTACCCCAAAAACATATATAATATGTTAGGGTTGCAGCATAGAAATCATCACAAATGCACTAAGTCATAACCTGCCTAATAGGGAAGTTAACAGAAATGGCAAATTCAGATTTGGAAATGTCCGAAATGGACTTGCCTAAAACAGAAAAGGAAACAATGCTGGAAATGGAAACGTGGGGTAAGGAAAAAATATATGCATATGGAGGAGGGCGCCGAGAGGTCGATGGTGGGACCCTCTTGTCATAGAGTCGATGGTATAGCAGGTTTAAAAATGGGAAGAAAACCAGCCTCGGGTGGAATCGAACCCGGGTCTCCTCGGTGGAATCCCTCCCTGCTACCACCTTTGGGCTGGTGCGGCTCTTGCCAGAGGAAGGGCCTCGGGGCTTATCTTCGATGTCTTGAAGAGACGAACCAAGAATGTAAAGAAAACAGAATTAAAAAGGGGGCGCGCTGGGATTCGAACCTGTGTCGCCATGGTGAGAGAGCGGGGTCAACCAGCTCGGCTAGGCTAGAAGTCGGTAGGATCCGGACGCTGCCTACTTGACCAAAACTGCCAGGCCCTACTCGAGGCAGAGACAACGAACGCATTTACGCCGGCGAGGCAACGGCGGCTAGGGGGCTCTGCCGCATAAACTGGTACGCACGAGAGGGCACCACAGGAGCAAGAAGGGACAAACCCGGCGGGGATAGCGGCATACACGCCCGGCCAAAACAACTCTGAACCTAAACTACTACGAGCACGCCGAGCACGCCGGCACGACACGAACATGGATCGGACCCTACTCTACGGGGATCTAACGACGGCAAGAAGGAGGCGGGGAGGAAGGGGTTATACCTCCTTACCCTAGGACACGGAATCGGGCGACGGAGACGGGCCGACGGCGACGAGGTCGAGCTCTGAAGATTCGCCGGGAACCTGACCGAGAAGAAGATCGAAGCAGGGCGTCGACGAACTTGGCGATCCGGGCCCCCGTAGTCGACGTCGTGGACGAAGACGACGACGAGGAAGAAGATGGACAGGGTACGGATGGTTGGGGTGGCCGGAAAGCACGCCGGCGACGAGACGCGCTCTCAGATGCGCTCGGGACGGAGCGGGGGCGGCGAATCTGGTGGTTCCCTTACCTGGCGGCGGCGAGAGGGAGAGGGAAACCCTAGGGTTCGCTTGACGCGGAGAGGGGATAAGTAGAGGGCTAGGTGGCGCAGGACGAGCTCGTGCTCTCCGTGCTCGGGGTCCCCATGGCGCTGCGAGAGGAGAGGGAAAGGTGGGTGAGAAGCACGGGTCGGTCACCGCCAGGGGGCCGACGCTGCCACGTGGACGGGGCTAGAGGGGTAAGCGGCGATGGGTGCTTGAAGGCAGGAGAGGAAAGCGTGGGCTGGCGCGCCTGCCTCGGCTGCTGGGCTGCGTGAAGCCGGGTCACGGAGTGGCCGAGGCCCAGTGGGGAGGAGTGGCTGGGCTGCCACTGCTGCTGCCGACTTCTTTCTTCTCCTTTTAAAAATCAAAAGGAAAAGAAAAGAAAGTACAGAAATGATTGAAAAGAGTTTGAGTGAAAGGAAAATATCCCCAAACTCCCGGAATTCTCCACTATTTAAATAAATTGTAATGGACATTTTTAAAGGTAGAAAAATAATGCAAGTTTGGAAATATTTCAAACTTGTGCCATTTTTGAACGACCATAACAACTTCAAATGAGGAGATATTTGGCAGAGAGTCTTTAGTGCAAAGAGCAAAATTTGCAGGGAGAAGATGAACATTAAATGAGAAAGGAAATTATAGCCCTTGAAAATGAAAGAAGTAGAGGGAAAGAGGAGATGGTAATGCAAAAGAGAATGGCACATGCCACAACACAACAGGTGAGAGATCACCACCAACACATGATAAGAAGGAAATGCAAGATGACAAGAGGCACAAATGCAATATGGTAAGAGAGCAAAACAAAGAAAAGAGAAAAACCCACATAATCAAACAAAAGAGGCCAAGCATGACAAGAACCCACAAGAATTGGATGAGGTCAAGTTGATATATTGCCCAAAAAGGGGAAGTTTACATCCAGGGTGTTACATTAGGGTTGGTTTCGGACCCCTCCCTCAAGGGCCACGAAATTCCCTCCTCTTTCTCCATATATACAGCCCTTAGGGCATCGTTTAGACTTTGGGTTTTGTTTAGATTAAAAGTTCGCCATAGCTGCAACTTCGCGTGCCGTTTGTGTTCAACGACTGCATAAAGGCGCCACAGAACCCCACCTTGATCAATAAAGCTTTCATCTTATATTCGCAATATCCAGATTGCAATCTCAGTTTCTTGCTTGTTCTTCGCTTGCTCGCAGGAATGCAGACCCTCGTGGTCGAGTTGATCGATGCTCGCGTGGTCAATAACCTCTCGGAGTTGGTTTAGCGATTGCTAAAGGCGCCGACGTCGTCATACGCTCGTAGTCGGATCGTCAAAGTCGACTTCCTCCAAAGCGAAAACCAACATCTCATCGAAAGACGGACACCTTTGCCTCTATCAAGTGGTATCAGATTTTCAGGTTGCTCGGTGAGATTTTACAGTTTTTAAATAAATTAGATCGAGTCTGTTCTTCATACCTAAAGTCCACGAAAAAGCCACAAAAAAAATTAGGGTTAGTTCATCATATCCGAACCAATCTGAGCCTTCGCATAATCTTTTTAGGGTTTTTGCTTTGTTGAATTTGCGGTTGCATCGTCGTGTCAAGTTGCTGGTCTTAGAGTCTAGTCTTTTAGAGTTTCGAAGTTACGGTCATAAGTTGTCACGCCGCCGCACCATCATCATCGCCTTGCCATCTACCACCCTTCTTATCCGCCACCGCTCTGAATCCGTATCCATATACCACCACCAATCCGTATCCATATACCACCACCAATCCGTATCCATATACCACCACCGCTACCATATACCACCACCGCTGCCATATACCACCACCATATATCCACCACCAATCCGAGTTCTTCTCATATTAGGTTTGTTTTCGAGATCCATCTAGTTTCCGATTCGTGTTTCCTAGCCGGAGTAGGTTTCGAAAAAAAAAAGAGTCCGGAAACCACCCTCCGTTTAGGCCCAAAATTTTCCGAAAACGCACTTGTCGAAAAATTTTCTGGCTATCCTATTTTTAGGTGTTTCTAAGCGTATTGAGACAGTCGCCATTATAGAAAGTTTTTTGACCCGTTTCAGTTTTTGGGTCCGGCAATCGAAAAAAATTTGGTCGAAAAAATTTCGTGCCCATCCTGTCAGTTTGACCTGGGAAGAGTTTTGAGACACTCGCCATTATAGTGATTTTTCGCAAAAAAAAAAGAGCAGCGCAAAAAAAAAAGAGCGAAAAATAAAAATTTCCAGAGTGTGCTTTTCCGTTGTTTCCGTGCAGCGCCGTGATTTTGTTAGTGTTCTAGGCTCGCGTCTCTAGCATCGGTTCAGCCTAGGACCAAAGACAAGATCTGTCGTTGAGCGTTTATTCAACTTTGCATCTCGACTTGATTATTCTTGACCCTTTTGCTACCATATTATAAGCCTTCCCAGCTCCACATACATCTACATCGTATGCGTTTGACTCTCCCAGTAATCGCTCTATCCAAGCTTTGAGAGTTTTGACTACATCGGTTGCCGATCACCGCTTTCTTCTTTGGGTAAGAACTGGTAAGAATTTGAGCTTTGCTTGACGGATTTGTGACCGCCCACCACACCACCACCACCACTTCCTAGTAGTCCGTCGAATCATATTCTTGTGTGTTTCTATTGCTGCTAACCATGGCAGGATCACAAGCCGCATTTAGACCGACCGGGAGAACATGACAAACAAAGCGCTACATGATAAGTTTCAACAAATGATGAGTGGGCAGGTGGAAGATGTTCTAAATAGATTTGAAGAGGCCATGGAGAAGATAGATGGCATTGAGAAGGCGTTCAAACAAAGCTCGATAACAAGTTCAATGAATTGCTCAAGGCGTCTACCACCACCACCACCGCTGCACCTAATGCACCTCTACAACAACAACAACGACTACCTCCACATCGCTGAAGCAGCCCTCCGCCGAAGCGAGCCGTGTCCCTCTTCACTGGCCAAGCTGCTTTGGTCTTCTTGTTGATACTTCGTGGCTCCTGCTGGCGATGTGGGGAGGATGATTATGTGAGAGAGTACGAGGATGAGGTTGATCAACTTCGAACTACATGCAACCACCAGCACCACAACCACCAAATGCCACAACCACCCCGGTCGTCCACATGCAAATAATGGCAATGTTAGGGCTCCTCAGGTCTGAGATCATGACCATCTCCCTAAATTGAAGTTGAATATTCCACCATTTGAGGGTAGATATGTTCCTGATATATATCTTACTTGGGAGTTAGAAACTGAACAACGATTTACATGTTTACAATATCCTCGAGGAGAGACGTGTTCTCATTGCTGTTTGTGCTTTCACTAGCTTTGCATGTGTTTGGTGGTCTGAACATTGTAGATTATATCCTGTTCCACTACTTGGGCTTCTTTGAAAACTGCTATGCGTATCGTTGGGTTCCACCATATTATCAACGTGAATTACTTCAAAAATTGCAACGTTTAAGACAAGGAAAAAATTCGGTAGAAGAATATTATCGTGAATTACAAACCGGCTTGATTAGATGTGGTATTGTTGAGGAGAATGAAGCTATGCTTGCACGCTTTTCCGGGTGGATTAAATAGAGATATTCAGACCATTCTAGACTACAAGGATTATAATAATATCACTCGATTATTCCATCTTGCTTGTAAAGCTGAACGTGAAGTGCAGGATCGATGTGCCTTGGCGCGGACTAACTTTTCTCGCAGGTCGACCTTCATCATGGACACCACGTGCATCATCTACTTCCACACGTTCTACTACACCGCACCTCCGCCGGCTGCTACCTCCAACCGTGATACAAGAAAGGTGCACAACCACCACTATCCGCCAAGAGTACACCGCTGGGCCTACACAGAGCTCTTCTTCTTCCATGGCGTCAACAGGGGCACACAAGTGATATTATTTGTCGTCGTTGTAAGGGAAGAGGACATTTTATGAGAGAATGCCAATCTCAGCGCAGGTGATGATTGCTACCGAGGATGGTGGGTATGAGTCCGCTAGTGACTATGATGAAGAGACTTTGGCTCTTATTACACATGAAGAACACGGTGGAGATGATTCTGATCTTGAGACGCAATACATGGTCACCAAGATGCCGACAGTATGAATGTTTAGTTGCTCAACGTGTTTTGAGTGTGCAGGTTACACAAGCTGAGCAAAATCAGAGGCATAACTTGTTCCATACAAAGGGAGTTGTGAAGGAACGCTCTATTCAAGGCCATCATAGATGGAGGGAGCTGCAACAACTTGGCTAGCATGGATATGGTGGAGAAGCTTTCTCTCACCACAAGACCACATCCACATCCTTACTACATCCAATGGTTCAACAACAGCGGCAAGGTTAAGGTAACACGCACTGTTCGTGTGCATTTTAGTATCTCTACATATGCTGATTATGTTGATTGTGATGTGGTACCTATGCAAGCATGTTCCTTATTACTTGGTAGACCATGGCAATTTGATAAAAATTCTGTACACCATGGTAGAAACAATCAAGATACTCTTGTTCACAAGGATAAAAATATTACTTTGCTTCCTATGACTCGATTCCATTTTGAAAGATGATATTAATAGAGCTAATAAAGCAAAACAGGAGAAAAATAAGAGTGAAAATCAGATTGTGGCAAAAGAATTTGAGCAACAAATGAAGCCTAATAATAAACCATCTAATGTTGCTTCTGAAATTAAACTGAAAAGTGCATGTTTATTTGCCACCAAATCTGATATTGATGAGCTAGATTCTAGCAAATCTGTTTGCTATGGTTTTGTGTGCAAAGAGGCATTATTTTCATTCGAGGACGTGCCTTCCTCTTTGCCCCCTGCTGTCACTAACATTTTGCAGGAGTTCGCTGACGTCTTCCCACAAGACGTGCCACCGGGATTACAACCTATCCGAGGGATTGAGCATCAAATTGATTTAATTCCCGGTGCATCGCTACCCAACCGTGCACCATACCGTACCAATCCAGAGGAGACGAAGGAGATTATGCGTCAAGTACAGGAGCTGCTCGACAAAGGTTATATACGCGAATCTCTTAGTCCTTGTGATGTTCCTATTATACTAGTGCCTAAAAAGGATGGTACGTCGCGTATGTGTGTTGATTGTAGAGGCATTAATAATATTACTATTCGTTATCGTCATCCTATTCCTAGGCTAGATGATATGCTTGATGAATTGAGTGGCTCTACAATATTCTCCAAAGTTGATTTGCGTAGTGGATACCATCAAATTCGTATGAAATTGGGAGATGAATGGAAAACAGCATTTAAAACTAAGTTTGGATTATATGAGTGGTTAGTCATGCCTTTTGGGTTAACTAATGCACCTAGTACTTTCATGAGATTAATGAACGAAGTTTTACGTGCTTTCATTGGACGATTTGTGGTAGTTTACTTTGATGATATACTGATTTATAGCAAATCTTTGGAAGAACATTTGGAACATTTACGTGTTGTTTTTAATGCTCTACGTGATGCACGTTTGTTTGGTAACCTTGGGAAGTGCACCTTTTGCACCGACCGAGTATCTTTTCTTGGCTATGTTGTTACTCCACAGGGAATTGAAGTTGATACGGCCAAGATTGAAGCTATTAAGAGTTGGCCGCAGCCCAAAACGGTCACACAAGTGAGGAGTTTTCTTGGACTCGCTGGTTTCTATAGGCGTTTTGTGAGAGACTTTAGCACCATTGCTGCACCTCTCAATGAGCTTACAAAGAAGGATGTGCCTTTTGTTTGGGGTACCGCATGTGAAGAAGCCTTCACGGTATTGAAAGATAAGTTGACACATGCTCCTTTACTCCAACTTCCTGACTTTAATAAGACTTTTGAGCTTGAATGTGATGCTAGTGGAATTGGATTAGGTGTGTTATTACAAGATGGCAAACCTGTTGCATACTTTTCTGAAAAATTGAGTGGGCCTAGTCTGAACTATTCTACTTATGACAAAGAATTATGTGCTCTTGTTCGGACTTTAGAGACATGGCAACATTATTTATGGCCCAAAGAATTTGTTATACATTCTGATCATGAATCTTTGAAACATATTAAAAGTCAAGCTAAACTGAATCGTAGACATGCTAAATGGGTTGAATTCATTGAGACTTTCCCTTATGTCATTAAACACAAGAAGGGTAAAGAAAATGTTATTGCTGATGCTTTGTCTCGCCGATATACTATGCTTTCACAACTTGACTTCAAAATATTTGGTTTGGAGACCATCAAAGATCAATATGTGCATGATGCTGATTTTAAAGATGTAATGCAGAATTGTAAAGAAGGAAGAACATGGAACAAGTTCGTTATTAATGATGGTTTTGTGTTCCGTGCTAACAAGCTATGCATTCCTCGCTAGCTCTGTTCGCCTTTTGTTGTTGCAAGAGGCGATGGAGGAGGATTAATGGGACACTTTGGCGTGAAGAAGACGGAGGATATACTTGCTACACATTTCTTTTGGCCAAAGATGAGACGGGATGTTGAGCGTTTTGTTGCTCGCTGCACTACATGTCAAAAAGCTAAGTCACGACTCAATCCTCATGGTTTATATATGCCTTTGCGATTGCCTAGTGTTCCTTGGGAGGATATATCTATGGACTTTGTTTTAGGTTTACCTCGAACAAAGAAGGGAGGGATAGCATATTTGTTGTCGTGGATAGATTCTCAAAATGGCACACTTTATACCATGTCATAAAAGCGATGATCTCGTTAATGTTGCTGATTTGTTCTTTCGTGAAATTTTTCGCTTGCATGGTGTGCCAAATACTATTGTTTCAGATCGTGATACTAAATTTCTTAGCCACTTTTGGAGATGTTTATGGGCTAAGTTGGGGACTAAACTGCTTTTTAGTACTACTTGTCACCCCCAAACTGATGGACAAACTGAAGTAGTCAATAGAACATTGTCTACTATGCTTAGGGCTGTTTTGAAGAATAATAAGAAAATGTGGGAAGAATGCTTGCCTCATATTGAATTTGCTTATAATCGCTCATTGCATTCTACTACTAAGATGTGCCCTTTTGAAATTGTGTATGGCTTCCTACCTCGTGCACCTATTGATTTGTTGCCTCTTCCATCTTCGGAGAAGGTTAATTTTGATGCTAAAGAACGTGCTGAATTGATTTTAAAAATGCATGAGATAACTAAGGAAAACATTGAGCGTATGAATGCTAAATATAAACGTCTTGGAGATAAGGGTAGAAAACATGTTGTCTTTGCACCGGAGATCTTGTTTGGTTACATTTATGTAAGGATAGGTTTCCTAGTTTGCAAATCAAAGCTAATGCCACGTGCTGATGGTCCATTTAAGGTGTTAGAGAAAATAAATGATAATGCATATAAACTTGAGCTACCCGCAGATTTTGGGGTTAGTCCCACTTTTAACATTGCAGATTTGAAGCCTTATTTGGGTGAGGAATATGAGCTTCCGTCGAGGACGACTTCATTTCAAGAAGGGGAGGATGATGAGGACATCAATACCATTGTTACACCCACAGCCCCTACTGCTACATATACGTGGACCAATTACTAGAGCTCACAAGACGCCAATTAAATTATCGTGTACTTTCGTTTCTTGGTAATGATTCTAATGTTCATGAGAATATGATGCTGCCTAAATTGGATACATTTGTTTTGCTTACAAATGAAGGCCCTAGCTTGGAGAAGGATGGACATTGGAGCAAGAACAAGCATGCAGATAATGCCATGCTAAGGGGAACAAGAACGGAGTTACAAGTGATGATTTCAGGACTTTGAAGCCACCATAATGGGTGCATGAAGCCTTGGACGAAATATACAAGATGCCACTTCATAATATTCTTCCATAGGCTATTCTAGGTGCTGCGTCACCTTATTATTGGGCCAGGCCCATGTAATTTCGAAATACTTAAGTATAGGCTGTTTTTAGAGTCAGTATGTGTGGGGAAACAAGAGTTAGTGATGGTTTCGGACCCCTCCCTCAAGGGCAACGAAATTCCCTCCTCTTCCTACATATATACAGACCTTATTGAGTCTTTTAGACTTTGGGTTTTGTTTAGATTAAAAGTTCGCCATAGCTGCAACTTCACAGATTTCGTATGTGTTCAACGACTGCACAAAGGCGCCACGTAACCCCACCTTGATCAATAAAGCTTTCATCTTATATTCGCAATATCCAGATTGCAATCTCAGTTTCTTGCTTGTTCTTCGTTTGCTCGCAGGAAATGCAGACCCTCGTGGTCAGGTTGATCGTGCTCCGGCGTGGTCAATAACCTCTCGGAGTTGGTTTAGCGATTGCTAAGGCGCGACGTCCTCGCACGTTCGTAGTCGGATCGTCAAAGTCGACTTCCTCCAAAGCGAAAACCAACATCTCATCGAAAGATGGGACACCCCCGCCTCTATCAGTCACCGATAGGCTCGATGGCTTCTTTGACCATCATCAACGACGCAGTCCAGGGTGAGACCTTTCTCCCCGGAAAGATCTTCGTATTCGGCGGCTTCGCACTGCGGGCTGATTCGATTGGCCATCTGGAGCAGATCGAAAGCTATGCCCCTGGCCATCAGGTCAGATTTGGAAGTTTGAATTATACGGCCGATATCCGCGGAGACTTGATCTTCGACAGATTCGAGCCGCAGCCTAAGCGTGCGACCTTGTCTCGATGGGCATGATCTAACTCTGCAATTAACAAAGGCCCTGGAGGCCGCACCAAGATCCGCTCCGACCCCTAATCCGGAGCCGGATTCCCGATCGAGGACGAGTGGTTGGACACCGCCGGGGCTACAATCTCTACGGCGATCGAGCGAACTCCATCCCTGTCCCTTTGCGAAAACCTCGACTCGTGGTGCCGGACTCCTCTCCGGGACTAACCCTCCGCGCCCGCCAATCGGATCCGATTGGGCGTCGGTCATGGAGTTCACGACGCGGACATCTTTTCAAAGACTCGCCCTTTGGCGACATCCTGAATTCACTAAAGTCTCTCTCTTTATCCGGAGAGCCCTGGCCGGACTACGATCAGGAAGGTTGGGATATGGACGATGAAGAAATTCAATGCCCACCCACCACCCACTTCATAGCAACTGTCGAAAGCTTACACGACGTGCTCGATTTCGACTCTGAAGACATCGACGGTATGGACGACGATGTAGGAGACAACAATGAACCAAAGCACCTATAGGATGTCGGACAACCTCATCCCATGATGTATACATGGTGGATACACCTAAAGGAAATGAAGACGAGGAACAACGGACGCCACGAAGGATAAATCCTCGAAAAGCAAATAAAACGGCAACGTAAACGCCGAACAAAGTCCCGCCTCAACAAAGACCCAGCCATAGAGCAGGCGAACCGGTGGACAACGAACAAGCTATCGAAAGCAATCGTCTCAACAAGACAACTTGGATAAACAAGCTGTCCCCGGCGAAGACAACAGTCCGGACGACCTCACGCCGGACAAACCATTGGAGCAAAATGACCTCGAGAAAGGCTTGCCGCCATCGCTGTAGCCTAAAAAAGCGAAGCGGAAGCTCAAAACAGCGGAAGATGCACTCAGGATTAGATGGAGCAAAGTATTCAGATCATAGAGATAAGTACGGGCGACAGTCGCCGAACAAAGAGCTACCCGAAAAGAAAGCTACGCCCGAATTCGACGAGAGTCTTCATGCATCAGCCGAAAGCTCTTGGGCTTCATCGTATCCGTAGAGGAATTGAAGCAAACCCGCCAAAATCCGAAGCTCACACAATTGGATATTCCAAAAGACCTCAAGCAGATACAAAAACTAACCGGATGCGTAGCGGCCTTAAGTCGCTTCATCTCCTGCTTGGGAGAAAAGGCTCGCCTCTACCGCCTCCTCCGGTGCACCGAACATTTCGAATGGACGGATGCTGCCACAACCGGACTCGAAGAAATAAAGGCCATACTGGCAACAAGTCCGGTTCTGGCCGCGCCCAACCTGGGCGAACCTATGTTATTATATATCGCAGCAACACATCAAGTTGTCAGCGCGGTACTCGTCGTTGAATGAGAAGCGAGAAGGGCACAGATTCCCTCTTCAAAAACCAGTGTACTACGTATCCACTGTTCTAACTCCATGCAAATCCGGTACCCACATTATCAAAAAATAGCGTATAAGTGTGTTCATGGCATCCGGAAGCTGCGACACTACTTTCAAGAGTGTTCAATAACGGTGGCCTCGAAGTACCTCTCAACGATATTATAAACAATCGCGACGAACGGGCAGGATTGCAAAATGGGCTATCGAGCTCTTACCATTTGACATAACCTACAAACCACGCATTTAGCTATAAAGTCGCAGGTTCGGCTGACTTCGTCGCCAGATGGACCAAGCCGAACTCCCTAAAGAGTACGCGCGTACACTTCAACCGGATCATGCATTTCGACGGATCCAAAATGTTGGCTGGCTTGGGGTCAAGGCGTCGTCCCGACGCCCCCAATCGGAGACACAATCCAATACGTACTTCAAATAATGTACATGGACTCCAACAACGAAATTAACACGAGGCCCTTCTACATGGCCTCCGGATGGCAATCTTCATGGGCATTCAACGCCTAGAGGTGCGCGATTCAAACCTCGCAATATCCCAAGTAAATGGAGACTTTGACGCTAAAGATCCAAAATGGCAGCTTACCGCAACGCCGCCCTAAAAATGTCACTTCGGTTCAAGGACTCGAATTCCACCATGTAGCCCGGATGATAACCAGCAGCAGACGTGTTAGCACGCATCGGGCGCTAAACGAGACGCCATTCCCTCCAAACATCTTTCCCGAACGGCTCTTTAAGCCATCCGTATTATGGGAAGAGGAGTCCGAAATAACAATCCGGAGCCACCTGCATCACCTAACTCGCACCATTACGACACAATCGGCGACTCACCCAATGAAATAACACCTTGATTCACGCCATAATGGCGTAATTGCCCCATGGATGTAACCATTCCTAGCCTACTTAATGCGGCAGAACTTCCGAAGACCAAAATGAGGCCCGCTGCATAGTTCGGGTGATCTAAAGCCTACAAGGTCCATGAGGGAGAACTTTATAAAAAAGCACAACCGGAGTCCTTCAAAGGTGTATCTCCGAAGAGGAAGGGCGAAATCTCTGGCAGAAATTCACGCCGACTCGGCGGGCACCACGCCGCAGCCCGGCCCTTGTAGGCAAGGCCTTCCGTACATGATTTTATTGGGCGACAGCCGGCAGATGCTCAGGACTTAGTCCAACGATGCGTCGGTTGCCGCCTCTTTGCTAATCGAGCCACATGCCACCCACCGCCTCAAAACTATACCCATCACCGGCCGTCATGGTCCGGGGCTTGACATGGTTGGACCCCTTAAAGGGGGAACCCACAAGCACAAATACTTATTGGTCATGGTGGACACATTCACCAAATGGATTGAGGCTAAGCCGGTTAAAACGGCAGAATCCGGACCGGTGATAGACTTCATATCCGGGGTAGTACATCGTTTCGGCGTCCCCCACAACATCATCACCGATAACGGCACGAACTTCACGGCCGACGAGGTTAAACTCTGGTGCAAAAACATGGGCATCAAGCTCGATTACGCTTCAGTCTATCACCCCCAAACTAACGGTCAAGTCGAGCGAGCAAATGGTCTAATCATGAGCGGCATCAAACCTGCACTAGTGCGGTCCCTCAAGGAATCTAACACGCATGGGTAGAGGAGCTCGACTCCGTACTCTGGGGGCTGTGGACCACGCCAAACCGAACTACCGGATTCACATCATTTGTCATGGTATACGGCGCAGAGGCAGTTCGCCTGCGATATAATTCATGACTCACCTCGTGTAAAGCGCATGTATGAAAAAGAGAAGCCGAGTTGGATCGGCAGGACAGTTTGACGCCTTAGAGGAGGAGCGGACGTGGCAAAGGCTCGTTCCGCATTTTATCGCCAGCAGGCTCGAAGATATCAAAGTAGAGAAGCACGGGCCAAAACTTACAATGTTGGCGAACTTGTTCTACGCCTCACGGACAAGAAAAAGGACAAACTTAAGCCCAAGTGGGAAGGTCCCTTCATCATCGACCAAGTCCCGACCGGGCGGAGCATACCGCTCACGTAACGATCATCGACAACCGACTCGAGCCGAACCCATGGAACGCAGCCCGCCTCCCAAGATTCTACGCTTAACGCCGGACTCCAAGTTCGTCTCACTCCCCGCCCACCTTTTTATATTTTTTACCGCCTCTTATCCCCTCCTTCTTCGCACTTTTTTTCAATACCTTTTATAGGCTGATTTGTGCTTTGTTCAAGACACACTTGATGTGCTCGGCACTCATTATACAGGGGCTTCTTTAATGAAGCTTATTCATACGGGCTTCATGCCCAATACATGTGTCATACTTCCGCATGTACCTTTTATTCACCATTGTATGCATCGATATGACTTAAGTTTTGGCCAAGCTGGGTTGTTCGGCTCGTGGCTTACCCCTACGTTCCCGATTGTTCGGCTAGGAGGTAAAGGGAGCACCTCTGAGATTGCTACTGCCGGGTCAGCCGGATGTGTACCTTAGACTGGGTGAAGCCAAAAGCTAGCGTTCTTAAGAGAATATTCGGTCGGTGACTTGAAAGATGATTTATTACTTACTTATTTATCTGCCCCCAGATGCTTTTTCTGCTATTTTCGCAGTCCGGCATTGCACTTTAGGGCATGCCTCCTGTGAAAGGAACCCTTAACGGAACTATTCTCCCTAGAAGATGTTTCTTACTAACCATGTAATATAACATAACTAGTTGGGCACTTGTCTGATAAAGCAATTATGACCCCGACGCCTTGTCTCCATGCATGCCCCGGTTCTTTTATAACCGTAAGGGTATTCGGACACACTCCGGACTGTTGGGTCCCGAGGTTGAAGCAAAACGGTCCGCAAAGACAAACGATCTACAATCCGGCTAGAAGGCATTTTACATGTCATTTCAAATTACATCATCAAACCGACTGATTGTACTCCTCCTCAATCCCATCTAACAAGCTGTCTAATTTACTGATCCTGTTGGGAATATTTCGCGGCCAGTTCTACTTGGCCGTACATCAAGCTCACAGGATCTCCTTCCCATCAGCCCCGCAGGTCCGACCTCGGCCATGTGGTTTGGGTCACCTTCGGGTAACGATGTCTTCACCATGGCCCAGCCTCCCTGGCGCTCGACGGCAGCCGATATCTTCCATAAACGGAGGCGTCGCCGTGCTCCTGAAGCTTCTCAAAGAAGCTCACCAAGGCCCTCGGGTAGGGAGACGAATGGCCACAAAGCATGAACGATGCCACTCATCGCTTTGCCGAACACGTTCGAGCAATTGCACTACCGGGAAGTTGGTCACCCGTTGACCTGTGCATTTCCTCCATGAGGCGACTGTGAGCACACCTAAAGACATATTTACGTCAATCGACTTCCTCGCCAATTCTTCTTTTCAAAGGAATTTGTTCAAGCACTTACTATAAATGCCGCGACGGTTACCGATTCTCCTTCACTGAGCTGCATTGGGCCCGAACACCTTTCAGCTCTTCTCCTCGTTGGGTGTGGGCATCTTGGAGCTTGTTTCTCTCCGCTGCACCTTCATAAGCACCCTCTCGGCCTTTAGTCGACGCAGTAGCTGTTGCTTGTCCGGATCTAGTCCGGCGCTCTGCAATATTATTGTCGATTCACGCCGCACTTTGTTAAATAATTATCTTTTCAAAGTACGTCTTACCGGTGGGGGTCTCTGTGGCTCCCCTGTGGCGGCGATCTTGACCTCAAGTTGGGCCTTGCACTCTTGGAGCTCCGGGACAGATGGGTATTCTTCTCCGTAAGATCCTCAAGATAATAATTGATCCTTAAATCAGTTATTTCAACTATTTTAAGTCTCGGGGCTCTTGGCATATATAACTATTAAAATTACTTACCCGTGATATCTTTCACATACCGCCCGCGTGGCTCTGGTTAACCCATCTTGAGCGGCACGGAGGTGCGCTGCTTCGCATCAAAGGCATTTAACGCCCGGGAGAAACACGCGTCACGAAGAACTGTCCGGCGACGCCTGTGATTCATGGCGCTCTCCACCTCGGGCCGGTGGCGGACAGCTGTCGGCATCCTCCGTCGGAGGAGCGTCCGGCTGATGCCTTGTATTCGCCTCCTCCCGGACCATGCGTTGGAGCATGGTGGCGGAGGCTTGATTGGCAACCTCTCCGGACACCGTCCGGCGGCGCTCTTCTGGAAAAGTTATGAGCATTAATATACCTCCCGGGATCCTTCCCTTAAAAATAGCGGTGCTCGCACTGCTGGCGGGCGACGCTTCGTTCGCGTCGCACTCCTCTTCCGCTTCTTTGGGCCGGATCGACCTTTGTTGGTCGGCCGCTGGTTCGCTTCCCGCCTTTAAAGGCACCTCTGCGATGCACCATCAAGATGGGATGGACAGAATTGAGCGCTGGATCAAATGATGGTGTCAAGACCTCGATCATAGTCACCGGGAGGCCGAAACAAACCGGGTAGTCACCGTAATGGCGACTAGGGCATTGTCTATGCTACGTTGGTGGAACACCCCGTCAATCAGCTCCACCTTTATGTCCGGATCCTCTTCGGAGGTCGGATCAAGGGATCGTTCCGGATCCTCGGGCTGTGGAGTTAGGCTTCGTATGCCCTCCACGTCCCAGCGCAGCTCCTGTGTCGAAATCACAGAGTAAGATACTTGCCTTTAAAAGTATGGATCGGGTAGATGAACATCTGCTTACCCAGCTTCGAGGGTTATTCATAGAAAATCCACTCAACGGATTCGTGCGGAGGAAGTCCTCCTCCTCTCCCTTGTACAAGCCGGACAAGATCTTTGCCAGATCGGCTGCCGAGCCTGGCCCTTTGCGGCCATGACGGGTGGCGTCATCTTCCCCGTTGAAATCCCACATAGGGTGGCCCCTATATTGGAGTGGCTACACCCCTCGCATAATGCACAAAGCCATGACTCCAATCATGGTCAATCTGGAGTGGGCCAGTAACCTAATCCGGCCCATCAGATAATGGACGCTCCTATCATGATAGAGGCAAAGGTGTCCCGTCTTTCGATGAGATGTTGGTTTTCGCTTTGGAGGAAGTCGACTTTGACGATCCGACTACGAACGTGCGAGGACGTCGCGCCTTAGCAATCGCTAAACCAACTCCGAGAGGTTATTGACCACGCCGAGCACGATCAACGACCACGAGGGTCTGCATTTCCTGCGAGCAAACGAAGAACAAGCAAGAAACTGAGATTGCAATCTGGATATTGCGAATATAAGATGAAAGCTTTATTGATCAAGGTGGGGTTCTGTGGACGCCTTTGTGCGGTCGTTGAACACAAACGGCACGCGAAGTTGCAGCTATGGCGAACTTTTAATCTAAACAAAACCCAAAGTCTAAACGACGCCCTAAGGGCTGTATATATGGAGGAAGAGGAGGAATTTCGTGGCCCTTGAGGGAGGGGTCCAAAACCATCCCTAACTCTTGTTTCCCCACATACGGACTCTAAAAACAGCCTATACTTAAGTATTTCGAAATTACATGGGCCTGGCCCAATAATAAGGTGACGCAGCACCTAGAATAGCCTATGGACGAATATTATGAAGTGGCATCTTGTATATTTCGTCCAAGGCTTCATGCACCTATTATGGTGGCTTCAAAGTCCTGAAATCATCACTTGTAACTCCGTTCTTGTTCCCCTTGCGCATGGCATTATCTCCATGCTTGTTCTTGCTCCAATGTCCATCCTTCTCCAAGCTAGGGCCTTCATTTGTAAGCAAAACAAATGTATCCAATTTAGGCAGCATCATATTCTCATGAACATTAGAATCATTACCAAGAAACGAAAGTACACGATAATTTAATTGGCGTCATATGAGCTCTAGTAATTGGTCCAAAGATATGTAGCGATGAGGGGCTGTGGGTGTAACAATGGTATTGATGTCCTCATCATCCTCCCCTTCTTGAAATGAAGTCGCCCTCGACGGAAGCTCATATTCCTCACCCAAATAAGGCTTCAAATCTGCAATGTTAAAAGTGGGACTAACCCCAAAATCTGCAGGTAGCTCAAGTTTATATGCATTATCATTTATTTTCTCTAACACCTTAAATGGACCATCAGACGTGGCATTAGCTTTGATTTATGCAAACTAGGAAACCTATCCTTACGCAAATGTAACCAAACAAGATCTCCAGGTGCAAAGACAACATGTTTTCTACCCTTATCTCCAAAGACGTTTATATTTAGCATTCATACGCTCAATGTTTTCCTTAGTTATCTCATGCATTTTTAAAATCAATTCAGCACATTCTTTAGCATCAAAATTAACCTTCTCCGAAGATGGAAGAGGCAACAAATCAATAGGTGCACGAGGTAGGAAGCCATACACAATTTCAAAAGGGCACATCTTAGTAGTAGAATGCAATGAACGATTATAAGCAAATTCGATATGAGGCAAGCATTCTTCCCACATTTTCTTATTATTCTTCAAAACAGCCCTAAGCATAGTAGACAATGTTCTATTGACTACTTCAGTTTGTCCATCAGTTTGGGGGTGACAAGTAGTACTAAAAGCAGTTTAGTCCCCAACTTAGCCCATAAACATCTCCAAAAGTGGCTAAGAAATTTAGTATCACGATCTGAAACAATAGTATTCGCACACCATGCAAGCGAATAATTTCACGAAAGAACAAATCAGCAACATTAACAAAGATCATCGCTTTTATGACATGGTATAAAGTGTGCCATTTTCGAGAATCTATCCACGACAACAAATATGCTATCCCTCCCTTCTTTGTTCGAGGTAAACCTAAAACAAAGTCCATAGATATATCCTCCCAAGGAACACTAGGCAATCGCAAAGGCATATATAAACCATGAGGATTGAGTCGTGACTTAGCTTTTTGACATGTAGTGCAGCGACAGCAACAAAACGCTCAACATCCCGCCTCATCTTTGGCCAAAAGAAATGTGTAGCAAGTATATCCTCCGTCTTCTTCACGCCAAAGTGTCCCATTAATCCTCCTCCATGCGCCTCCTGCAACAACAAAAGACGAACAGAGCTAGCAGGAATGCATAGCTTGTTAGCACGGAACACAAAACCATCATTAATAACGAACTTGTTCCATGTTCTTCCTTCTTTACAATTCTGCATTACATCTTTAAAATCAGCATCATGCACATATTGATCTTTGATGGTCTCCAAACCAAATATTTTGAAGTCAAGTTGTGAAAGCATAGTATATCGACGAGACAAAGCATCAGCAATAACATTTTCTTTACCCTTCTTGTGTTTAATGACATAAGGGAAAGTCTCAATGAATTCAACCCATTTAGCATGTCTACGATTCAGTTTAGCTTGACTTTTAATATGTTTCAAAGATTCATGATCAGAATGTATAACAAATTCTTTGGGCCATAAATAATGTTGCCATGTCTCTAAAGTCCTAACAAGAGCATATAATTCTTTGTCATAAGTAGAATAGTTCAGACTAGGCCCACTCAATTTTTCGTAAAAGTATGCAACAGGTTTGCCATCTTGTAATAACACACCTCCTAATCCAATTCCACTAGCATCACATTCAAGCTCAAAAGTCTTATTAAAGTCAGGAAGTTGGAGTAAAGGAGCATGTGTCAACTTATCTTTCAATACCGTGGAAGGCTTCTTCACATGCGGTACCCCAAACAAAAGGCACATCCTTCTTTGTAAGCTCATTGAGAGGTGCAGCAATGGTGCTAAAGTCTCTCACAAAACGCCTATAGAAACCAGCGAGTCCAAGAAAACTCCTCACTTGTGTGACCGCTTTGGGCTGCGGCCAACTCTCAATAGCTTCAATCTTGGCTTTATCAACTTCAATTCCTCGTGGTGTAACAACATAGCCAAGAAAAGATACTCGGTCGGTGCAAAAGGTGCACTTCCCAAGGTTACCAAACAAACGCGTGCATCACGTAGAGCATTAAAAACAGCACGTAAATGTTCCAAATGTTCTTCCAAAGATTTGCTATAAATCAGTATATCATCAAAATAGACTACCACAAATCGTCCAATGAAAGCACGTAAAACTTTGTTCATTAGTCTCATGAAAGTACTAGGTGCATTAGTTAACCCAAAAGGCATGACTAACCACTCATATAAACCAAACTTAGTTTTAAATGTTGTTTTCCATTCATCTCCCAATTTCATACGAATTTGATGGTATCCACTACGCAAATCAACTTTGGAGAATATTGTAGAGCCACTCAATTCATCAAGCATATCATCTAGCCTAGGAATAGGATGACGATAACGAATAGTAATATTATTAATGCCTCTACAATCAACACACATACGCCGACGTACCATCCTTTTTAGGCACTAGTATAATAGGAACAACACAAGGACTAAGAGATTCGCAGATATAACCTTTGTCGAGCAGCTCCTGTACTTGACGCATAATCTCCTTCGTCTCCTCCGGATTGGTACGGTATGGTCCACGGTTGAGTAGCGATGCACCGGGAATTAAGTCAATTTGATGCTCAATCCCTCGAATAGGTGGTAATCCGGTGGCACGCCTTGTGGGAAGACGCCAACGAACTCTGCAAAATGTTAGTGACAGCAGGGGCAAAGAGGAAGGCACGCCCTCGAATGAAAATAATGCCTCTTTGCACACAAAAGCATAGCAAACAGATTTGCTAGAATCTAGCTCATCAATATCAGATTTGGTGGCAAATAAACATGCACTTTTCAGTTTAATTTGAAGCAACATTAGATGGTTTATTATTAGGCTTCATTTGTTGCTCAAATTCTTTTGCCACAATCTGATTTTCACTCTTATTTTTCTCCTGTTTTGCTTTATTAGCTCTATTAATATCATCTTTCAAAATGGAATCAGGAGTCATAGGAAGCAAAGTAATATTTTATCCTTGTGAACAAGAGTATACTGATTGTTTCTACCATGGTGTACAGAATTTTTATCAAATTGCCATGGTCTACCAAGTAATAAGGAACATGCTTGCATAGGTACCACATCACAATCAACATAATCAGCATATGTAGAGATACTAAAATACACACCTAACAAAGACGTGTTACCTTAACCTTGCCGCTGTTGTTGAACCATTGGATGTAGTAAGGATGGGGATGTGGTCTTGTGGTGAGAGACAGCTTCTCCACCATATCCATGCTAGCCAAGTTGTTGCAGCTCCCTCCATCTATGATGACGCGAATAGAACGTTCCTTCACAACTCCCTTTGTATGGAACAAGTTATGTCTCTGATTTTGCTCAGCTTGTGTAACCTGCACACTCAAAACACGTTGAGCAACTAAACATTCATACCGCCAAAGATCTTCAAAGCCATGTATTGCGTGTCATGATCGTAATCATCTCCACCGTGTTCTTCATGTGTAATAAGAGCCAAAGTCTCTTCATCATAGTCACTAGCGGACTCATACCCACCATCCTCGTGAGCAATCATCACACGCCGAGATTGGCATTCTTCGCAAGAAATGTCCTCTTCCCTTACAACGACGACAAATAATATCACTTGTGTGCCCTGTTGACGCCTACGGAAGAAGAAGAGCTCTGTAGGCCCAAAGCAGTGTGCTCTTGGCAGATAGTGGTGGTTGTGCTCGCTTTCTTGTATCACGGTTGGAGGTGGCAGCCGACGGAGGTGCCGTGTAGTAGAACGTGGAAGTAGATGATGCACGTGGTGTCCATGATGAAGGTCGACCTGCAGAAAAGTTAGTTCGCGCCAACGCTCGCCGATCCTGACTTCACGCTCAGCTTTACAAGCAAGATGGAATAATCGAAAGTGATATTATTATAATCCTTGTAGTCTAGAATGGTCTGAATCTCTCTATTTAATCCACCCGTAAAACGTGCAAGCATAGCTTCATTCTCCTCAACAATACCACATCTAATCAAGCCAGTTTGTAATTCCCGATAATATTCTTCACCGAATTTTTTCCTTGTCTTAAGCGCTGCAATTTTTGAAGTAATTCACGTTGATAATATGGTGGAACCCAACGAGTACGCATAGCAGTTTTCAAAGCAGCCCAATTAGCTGGAACAGGATATAATCTACAATGTTCAGACCACCAAACACATGCAAAGCTAGTGAAAGCACAAACAGCAGCAGGAACACGTCTCTCCACAGGATATTGTAAACATGTAAATCGTTGTTCAGTTTCTAACTCCCAAGTAAGATATATATAAGGAACATATCTACCCTCAAATGGTGGAATATTCAATTTCAGTTTAGGGAGATGGTCATGATCTCGCACTGAAGGGGAGCCCAACATTGCCATTATTTGCATGTGGACGACCTGGTGGTTGTGGTCCGGTGGTGGCACGTAGTAATCGATGTTGATCAACCTCATCCTCGTAATCTCTCACATAATCATCCTCCCCACCGCAGCAGCAGGAGCCACGTAGTATCAACAAAGAGCACCAAAGCAGCTTGGCCAGTCAAGAGGGACACGGAAGCTTCGGCGGAGGGCTGTTTCATGATGTGGAGGTAGTCCTTGTTGTTGTAGTAGAGGTGCGTTAGGTGCCGCCGGTGGTGGTGGTGGTGGTAGACGCGAGCAATTCATTAAACTTGGTATCGAGCTTTGTTTCAACGCCTTCTCAATGCCATCTATCTTCTCCATGGCCTCTTCAAATCTATTTAGCACATCGTCCACCGCCCACTCATCATTTGTTGAAACTTATCATGTAGCGCTTTGTTTGTCATGTTCTCCCGGTCGGTCCTCGTCGGCTTGTGATCCTGCCATGGTTAGCAAAGAATAGAAACACACAAGAATATGATTCGACAGACTACTAGGAAGTGGTGGTGGTTGTGTGGTGGACAATCACAAATCCGTCAAGCAAATCTCAAATTCTTACCAGTTCTTACCCAAAGAAGCGGTGACCGCAACCGATGTAGTCAAAACTCTCAAAGCTTGGATAGAGCGATTACTGTGGAGAGTCAAACGACGATGTAGATGTATGTGGAGCTGGAAGGCTTATAATATGGTAGCAAAAGGGTCAAGAATAATCAATTCAGAGATGCAAAGTTGAATAAACGCTCAACGACGGCAGATCGTCTGGTCCTAGGCTAGACCGTGCTAGAGACGCGAGCCTAGAACACTAACAAAATCACGGCGCTGCACGTAAACAAGGGAAAAGCACACTCTGGATTTTTTTTTCGCTCTTTTTTTTTTTTGCGCTGCTCTTTTTTTTTTTTTTTTTTTGCGAAATATCACTATAATGGCGAGTGTCTCAAAACTCTTCCGAGGTCAAACTGACAAGATGGGCACGAAAAAAAATTTTCGACCAATTTTTTTTTTCGACTGCCCGGACCCAAAAACTGGAAACGGGTCAAAAAAAACTTTCTATAACGGCGACTGTCTCAATACACTTAGAAACACTTAAAAACAGGATAGCCAGAAAATTTTTTGACAAGTGCGTTTTCGGAAAATTTTGGGCCTAAACGGAGGGTGGTGGATATATGGTGGTGATATATGGCAGCGGTGGTGGTAGCGGTGGTAGTATATGGATATGGATCGGTGGTGGTATATGGACACGGATTGGTGGTGGTATATGGATATGGATTCGGAGCGGTGATGGTAGGTGGCAGGCGATGATGATGGTGCGGTGGCGGCGTGACAACTTATGACCGTAACTCGAAACTCTAAAAGACTAGACGCTAAGACCAGCAACTAGACACGATTTATGCAAATCAAGAAATTCAACAAAGCAAAACCCTAAAAAGATTATGCAAAGGCTCGATTGGTTCGGATATGATGAACTAACCCTAATTTTTTTGTGGCTTTTTCGTGGACTATAGGTATGAAGAATGACTCGATCTAAACTACGGAAAACTGTAAAATCTCACCGAGCAACCTGAAAATCTGATACCACTTGATAGAGGCAAAGGTGTCCCGTCTTTCGATGAGATGTTGGTTTTCGCTTTGGAGGAAGTCGACTTTGACGATCCGACTACGAACGCGCGAGGACGTCGCGCCTTAGCAATCGCTAAACCAACTCCGAGAGGTTATTGACCACGCCGAGCACGATCAACCTGACCACGAGGGTCTGCATTTCCTGCGAGCAAACGAAGAACAAGCAAGAAACTGAGATTGCAATCTGGATATTGCGAATATAAGATGAAAGCTTTATTGATCAAGGTGGGGTTCTGTGACGCCTTTGTCCGGTCGTTGAACACAAACGAAATGCACGCGAAGTTGCAGCTATGGCGAACTTTTAATCTAAACAAAACCCAAAGTCTAAACGACGCCTCTAAGGGCTGTATATATGGAGGAAGAGGAGGGAATTTCGTGGCCCTTGAGGGAGGGGTCCAAACCATCCCTAACTCTTGTTTCCCCACACATACGGACTCTAAAAACAGCCTATACTTAAGTATTTCGAAATTACATGGGCCTGGCCCAATAATAAGGTGACGAAGCACCTAGAATAGCCTATGGACGAATATTATGAAGTGGCATCTTGTATATTTCGTCCAAGGCTTCATGCACCTATTATGGTGGCTTCAAAGTCCTGAAATCATCACTTGTAACTCCGTTCTTGTTTCCCTTGCGCATGGCATTATCTCCATGCTTGTTCTTGCTCCAATGTCCATCCTTCTCCAAGCTAGGGCCTTCATTTGTAAGCAAAACAAATGTATCCAATTTAGGCAGCATCATATTCTCATGAACATTAGAATCATTACCAAGAAACGAAAGTACGATAATTTAATTGGCGTCGCGAGCTCTAGTAATTGGTCCAAAGATATGTAGCAAAGAGGGGCTGTGGGTGTAACAATGGTATTGATGTCCTCATCATATCATCTTCCTGCTGAGGGCTCAAGGGCGCCAACTCAGCGCTTTCTTCAAGGGAGCATTGCTAAACTCCGGAGGCCGATCCGAATCGGATCCGCAGAGGGCGTCCTCCATGTAGAACCATTGAAGGCCAGTGTTCGGACGTCTTCTTCGGGGTGCCGGATAGATATCCGGTCCCGGCGATGCGCCATATTTCGGCTCCGCCCACTTGATATATCGACCCCTCATGAGAACGGGGTACGAGACAAAACAATCTCTTCCACAACAAAATGGGGCTCGATGCCCAAGAACAGCTCAAGAAGAGCTACGAAGCCCGCGATGTGCAAAATGGAGGCGCGTAAGGTGGTGAAGCTGGAGTCCGTAGAACTCTAGGAGCCCCGGAGAACGGATGTATGGGAAACCGAGTCCCCTTATTAGATAGGGGACAAAGCATACCCGCTCCCCTTTGGAAGGGTTGGGACGCTCTCCGCTTGCTTTCCACCCTTGTAGGTGGCTAGTCCGGCTCAAACCGGAACCATGAAAGCCGGGGAAGATATCCTCGGTTTGGAGTGCCACTAGCTCATTGTGGAACTGAGCATCTCCACCAATCTCCTGGCTTAGGGCTGGGAGCGCGAGAGGAGGAGCCGCGTCGGCTATCCATGATGGAATGGATTTTTGTCGGAGGCGCTTCGATGAGAACTTGCGGATGGAGGATAGTGTGAGCTGGATCTAGATCCTCGCCTCTCTTATAGGCGGCTCGTTCGCACGGCTAGGGGGTAAAATGTAAAAATACCCCAGCCTTTCGCATTCGTACGACACGTGGGAGAAGGCCATTATTGGGCGTAGAAGCCAAGGAGCGCAACATTTATAAGGAAGTCGGACACTATTCGACGGGAACATGAAGTTTGAAGGAGAACCCGGCTTGCAACGCCGAAGACAATATACGCGCCGGACTCGTCGCTGAAGCCCGGTTCGGGGGCTACTGAGGGAGTTCCGGACTAGGGGGTGTCCGGATAGCCGAACTATCATCATCGGCCGGACTCCAAGACTATGAAGATACAAGATTGAAGACTTCGTCCCGTGTC
Source organism: Aegilops bicornis (assembly GCA_021605145.1). NCBI lineage: Eukaryota > Viridiplantae > Streptophyta > Magnoliopsida > Poales > Poaceae > Aegilops > Aegilops bicornis. The sequence continues at coordinate 392,873,690 of CM038670.1, read as the reverse complement.
CGGATGGGACTTTCCTTGGCGTGGAAGGCAAGCTTGGCGATACAGATATGTAGATCTCCTACCTTTGTAACCGACTTTGTGTAACCCTGGCCCTCTCCGTGTCTATATAAACCGGACGGTCAGTAGTCCATAGGACGAACAACAATCATACCATAGGCTAGCTTTTAGGGTTTAGCCTCTTTGATCTCGTGGTAGATCTACTCTTGTAACACACATCATCAATATTAATCAAGCAGGACGTAGGGTTTTACCTCCATCAAGAGGGCCCGAACCTGGGTAAAACATCGTGTCCCTTGTCTCCTGTTACCATCCGCCTAGACGCACAGTTCGGGACCCCCTACCCGAGATCCGCCGGTTTTGACACCGACAGGGCTATTTTTGGTGGGGATTTTCGAAATTAGGACGAAATCAAGCAAAAGAAAGCTAGAAAAAGAGGGGTAGGGGCTCCAAAAACGTGATCAACCTTGCTCTGATCCAAGATGATGTAGGGCGGAACCCTATGGTGACGATCTTTCACGTTTGGAGTGGATCCTACGGGGAATCACGAAGAACACGCGAAAGCACAAAGGGGAACACGGAGGAAACGAGAGAGAAATCACTCAACCAACAAGGAATCAATCACACAAGTGCTAGATCACCGAACACAAAGAGATACATACGATCCACAATCAACAACGGTAAGGATACAAAGGTAACCGATCTTCTCCGTGAGGAGGTCTTGATGGGGTCCACCCTAGAAGGGGGTCTTAAATCCGTTTGGGGGATCTTCTCCGTAGAGGTCCTGAGCTCCGAGGAGAGGTAACCAAGTGGATGAGCAAGGCTCTCACACAAACATGAGCTAAACCAATGCTAACCCTAACTAGTAGGAGGTGGAGGAGTATATATAGTCATGGGCCATGAAGGGGTAAGTGGGGGATATATGGACTTGGTCCAATACACTCTGCGCAGACAAGCGTTGGACGTCCGGAGGGTTCCGGTCGTCCGGAGGCTCGGGAAGGTCCGGACGTCCGGTGTTCTTCGGACATCCGTAGATTCGGCTCGGGTGCGCTTCGGTCGGACGTCCGGAGGGGGCCGGTCGTCTGGAGGCTCGCGGGGTCCCGGACGTCCGGAGTTCTTCGGATGTCCGCAGGTTCGGTTCGGTGGTCGCTGGCACGGTCGTCCGGAGGGGGCCGGTCGTCCGAGCCAGGAGTCGCCGGACGTCCGGGTCTGGTTTGGACGTCCGGCAGCCAGACTTCGGGCAGCTTCTTCTCTTGGTCCTTGTACTTGGTGTCCTCGCCGTCTTGTCCATGGTCTTCCTCCTTGTTCCTGGTCATACATAGCACATATATTTGAGGTAGTAACCATGTCTCACATGTGGGAAGTGAAGGTTCGGAGAGGAGCGAGTTCACCTTGTGTCCAATGGCGTTTGTTCGAGGTCTCGTCATATGTCCACTTGGGGTTTGGAGAGTAGTCGGAGTGTACATGGGGATGAACGTGGGATGCTCCGCATCAACTTTACCATGTATCTTATTTCCCTTTGTTGTTCATGTACCTTTTGGATCTTGTGTGTTTGCTTGTCTAGTGGATGTGTGATTGGACTTGTTCTTGAGTGTTCCTCTTGTTTTCCCTCTTGTGTTCATCTTGTTCTCGGGGATTCCCCCTCCATTTCGTGAAAGATCTCCCCATAGGGTTCCACCCTACATCATCTAGGTATCATGAGCCATGGTTGATCACGAAATTGGAGCCCCCCTCTTTGTTTTCTAGCCTTGTTTTGTGTGATTTCGTCCTAAATTCGAAAATCCCCCACCAAAAATAGGCCCAAATTTTTTTGTGATTTGTTAGTTTGGTGATGTTTTATTGGATTTGATCCATGGATTTGCTTGGTTTCAAGTGGGTCTAGCATTCCTCCATGTTTTCCCCACCTTCCATCCCTTAAATCTCCCCAATTTTGCCCAAGAAATCTTCAATTTCCGCCCCAAAATGGCGAAATTTACGCCCACCCCGTGCCCACGGACCCTGCATCTGCAAGACGGGCCCAAAAAGTCTCTGGACACCCGTGCCCACGGGCTTGTACTGCAAGACGGGACCCGTGCCCACGGGCTCCTATCCCCTGCGGCGCACGCCCCCTGTGTCACCGGCCAAAGACTTCACCGTTTCGGCCATATCTTCCACATCTGGAGTCTGATTTTCGCGTTCTTTAGCTCGTTGTGTAGCTATTGACATCCCCCATCCACCTAGATAGGTTCCATCACCATTTGACTCCATCAAAATTTTGACATTTTGGCATCTTTGCCTAGGCCTTCCACCATATCATCCGCAAAACCACCATAGCCTTCCGCAACCTAACCCATTTTGCTCCATTTGGCACTTGAGATTGTTTGAATGGTGACTTGAGTCTCCTAAGGTGTTTAGGCTACTTAGGGACGAATGCTTCTTCATCAACCACCACCACCATTTCCACATAGGCTTACCCACCATACACTTCCACTATCCCAACTTAACCCAATTTTGTTTGAGTTGTGAGTTGTGTCTCCTAAGGTGTTTCGGCTACTTAGGGATGGTGACCTCCAACTCCGACACCGTGTATAGTCCTCCACCATAACCTCCACTTCCGCCTTGCGTAGTGCAACACCACCGCTTTCCGCTACCACCATTTGACATTTGTCATTTGAGATTTTGAGTTCGCGGTTTTTCCGTTTCCTAAGGTGTTTCGGCTACTTAGGGACGAGTCTCCATCATCTTGGTATCTACATCAAGAACACAACCACTCATCATCGCAAAGGACGGTAACCTCGACGACACCATTGTATATTCCCTTTGCAAATTGCATTGATTACCCCTAGCCCATTTTTCGTTACTTGCCTATCGAGACTAGCCATTTGAGTATTGCTGGCCACGTTACTTGTGCACATTAGTGATCTACACCATCCATTGCATACATACCATATCATATTGGTATCATATCATCCATTGTGTCCAAATATCGTTCCCGCATATACACAACAGCTATCTTGGTTTGTGCATTGTGCAAAAGTGGCCATAGAGAAAAAAAAGAATAAGCTTTTAAGCAAAAGAAAAGAGAGCAAAGAGCTTGTAAGCAAGTGCCATAGCATCATACCCCATTGCACATAAGATTGTCATATCCGATCATCTTGGATCATCTTGAGAGAACACCGGGAACTATACATATATAGCATGCTTGGGATAGAAAGTTTATCCATTTTGCATCTTATAGGTTGTGCACAAGTGTTGTATCCGCCTATTGAGCAATCGTGCTAGCGTCTCTCTTGAGTTATGCAACACGAGAGTTTTGGTGGATTCCACATTTTGAGCTCACTCGTTAGTTGCACGACCCCATTCATCTATCCGTGTGTGTGTGTTTCTGTGTACCACATTTGCTATTGGTCTACTTGTTTCATTTGCGAATTTGTGAATCTTTTCCAACATTATTGACTCTTGCTAACATTTTGCATCAATTTTTTGTGCCACTATCCTCACCAAGCTCCACCATAAGCTTTACTTGATAGGTGTGAGTGAACAAGTCTGGTACCAATTCCACTATTCTTTCATCTCACATTGAGTGAAACGAGATACATCCTCAACTTTGGGAAAAGGTAACTTGGCATTGTTTATCTCATTTCCTACTCACCTCTACTCGAGTCTTGTGATGGATAGGCAAGGCATTTCACCTTTGGTCCACAACAACAACAACGAGTTCGATGCCACGACCAAAAACTCCGACGCCAAGATGCAAGCTCAAATGGAGGACATCAAAGCCCTCATCAAGTCCTACAAGAGATCTTCCTCATCTTCGAGAAGACGCTCAAGTGCAAAGACTCCCGAGCTACCATCTCCGGCAAGTACACACAAGAATCGACATCGACAAGACCATGAAGAGCACACTTCTGGACGAGAGTTGGCTTCTCTGCCACCCCGTGCCACACGGGCCTTCGACCCGTGCACACGGGACCCCTGCACACGGCCTCCAAAGACCAGTGCGCCACGGGCTATCTGAGCAGGCGACATCAACCCCAAGACTATGGCTTCTTCAACACCTGTGGCATCTTCGCCAAGTGACTTCAAGGCATCTTCGCCTACGGACAAATGGCATCTTCGCCAACAAGCACCCAAAGACTACGCTCAAGAGAAGCTCCCCAAGATCAAGTCCGCGACTTCCACGAGCTACTACGACCTCGACACCGACCACAAGATTCCTTTCTATGGGACTCAAGAACCCGAGGAGTACCTCGAGTGGGAGTGTTTGATGGACGACTACCTCAAGCTACATCAAGTTCGTCCCGAAGATCAAGTGAAGTGCGCCACAAGAAACTTCCACGACTACGCCTCGACATTGTGGCTTCACACACCTTCGGAGATCTACGAGATGGGTTGGCCCAAGATGAAGAGAGCTTTGCGGCGAGAGTTCGTGCCTCCAACCTACACGGAACAACTTCGATGCCAATTGGAGAACACCATCCAAGGATCCAAGTCCATCGACGCGTACTTCAAGGAGATGAAGATTGCCTTGCGACGAGCCGGCGTGGACGACCCCATTTCGATGAAGTTCCACTTCATGATGGTATTGAACAATGACATCTCCAAGACTATCTTCCTCGAGAACTACAAGTCCATCGACGACTACTACATTGGTGCTCTCAAGGCATGAACAAGAACTCATGAAGGCCAAGGCTCCTCCACCCCAAGCAAACTTCGCGGCGACCAAGCTCTACGACAAGCATGAGGCTAGTACCACCACGATGTCCAAGCCCGACAAGCTCCAAGACGATGCTCCCAAGTGCGACTTCACCGCCATCCCTCTTTGTGGCATTGATGATGCCGAGTCTACCTTGACTCTTTTTCAAGATGGTGCGGCGACAAGTATGACTACGGAGACCTTCAAGGATCAAGCTTTGGAGGCAAGCGACAAGGTGGCGAGCAAGGATGATGCTTCCATCTTAGGAGGCGAGAGTGATGTTGTGCCATCTTCGGCCTTCATCCAGGACGAGAGTGATGTTGTTCCATCTTCGGCCTTCATCCACGACGAGAGTGATGTTGTGCCATCTTCGGCCTTCATCCACGACGAGAGTGATGATGTGCCATCTTTGGCCTTCATCCCCGGCGACGACTATGAGACGGTTGAGCATGGGATTTTCCCTTCGACCACGGTGACGTATGATGACTTGAGTGACTTTAGCCACCATATTGAGATTGAGAGTGACTTCACTACTAGCCCCATATCTCATGAGTTGCCCCAATTTACATGTGAGGAGAGCCACCGCCACCACCACTTGAGTGATTTGAGTGACTCCACCATATGCGACATTGAGAGCACCTACCTTGAGGGAGTGAGTGAGCCACCACCACATAGAGAGAGTGAGGTAGTTGATGAGGCATATGCGGCCACTTCGATTTCTAACGACTTAACCTCTACCTCTATTGTGTCTTCTCGTTTGGTGCTAGGTCCCATTTATGATGACGCGCCGATTCGCGACGACTACGTCCTCCCTTTGGACAAGACGATGGCCATAGTGGAATATGATGCACCCCCCACATGGTTCCATCAAGATGAAGACGACCACCACTTGGTCTTTCCCACCTCACCTACACCACTTGAGTGGAATGACAAAAGTAACAAAGGTGACGGTGATGCTCTTGTCCCACTAGTGGACATTCTTGACATTGGTTGCTTGCATGACGTTGATCCACCTAGTACCATGATTCATGCTAGTATGATTTCCCCATGTGATGATTTGCCCATTTATGATGAATATGATGATTCTCATGTGGAGTCTATTAGTTGTGATGCCATGTTACATAGTATTTCTTGTGACAATTCTTTAGGTCACATCATGTTTGCTAATCCGCTTGACTTGTCATATGCTATGCATGAGATCAACCATATGTCTTATTTGCAATCTCTTCATAGTGACTATGCATATGCCATTAAAATAAACCCAATTTGCACATATGGCATAGATGACAAGCCCATGGTTATTGGCATTTGTTTCTCTTGTGATGATATTGATATGCTCCCTTTGCATCATTTATCTCATATGCCATGCCATGACCACCTAGCTTCTGATATGCATTGTTTTGGATGTTGTTCATATTCTCCATATGATGTTTCCACTATTGCTCATGAGGAGACCCCCATAGTTTCCTCATACATTTTCGGAGATTTTGATTCATCCTATCCATTGCATGATCCCACTACTTGTGTGCACCATATGCTCCCCATGAATAAACATGCTATTGATGTGCCATATACTTGCATTCTCAATTTGTGTCCCCATCGTGTCATACATAATAACTATTCTTTCATGATGGATGACATGTTCTTATACCATGCATCAAATTTCTTTGAGCGATGCTTATCTTGTGCTAACTCACACGTGCACATACACATCATGATGGATGATTTGTACATTTACCACGCGCACAATTTCTTTGGATTGTGTCTCTTTTGTGTAGGTACCCATGAATACTTGTCAACATCGCAATACCACGAGTTGACAAAACGAGCTCTAGAGAGCGATGATGATTTGGGATCCCATGGATTGCCTTTCCCACCGCTCTCTTCATGCGAAGTCTTCGTGCATTTCTTCTACATGGCTCTCACATGGTTATGGGTTATTGTCCATTACATATTATATGCCCATCTTGCCATGTTCACTTTGCATGATATTATCATTCCTATGCCTTTGCCATGCATTTGTGACCCATGCTTTGCATTACACATGATGATTGTTTCTACTACTTATATGTGTATTTGCAAGCTTGGTGGAGACATTGCCTGTTATTGCCATGTTCCATTTGTGACCCATACCTATGATGATACTATGATCTTGCTATGTGTTCGTGCTTGCGACATGTCATATGCATTGTCTATGCCTCTTATTTGCTCACATGACATGATTGCCATGATTTCCTCTAGTATGTTGCATCTTAGCACTACTAGCTTGCAGGACTTGATTCCTATGATTGCTTGGTTTGTTGCATTATCAATGATTCACACTTGCTTATTTCATGCGGTTGATGACAACCATCTACATGTTTGTCACATGATTGACTTGATTGCCTCACACATGTTGAACAATTGCTCTTTACTTTGTGTTGAGTGCCACACTATATTCACTACACCCTATGCACATTATGCTTGGATTGTCTTGCACTTGACCCATGTGTTTAGACATCTCATCTTATTTGGTGTTGTGAATGATTCCTATGCCTACCATCGACCATTTGTCGAGCGCTTTATGCATGCTTGCTATGACCTCGAGGTAGATGCTTATGCTCTTGCCACACATATTTGCATCTCTACCTCACATTTACATGCTTGTTCCCATGATATTTTTGCTTATGCTCGATTGATATGCTTACATGCCATGTCACAATCCTTTGTCACACCCTATGCTATGCTTGATGACAACACTTGTTTGGTGTATCACCTCTTGAATGCTTGGTTTTGCACTAACACTAACCACATTTGTTTTTCCAAGTGTTTGTTCTATTTACTCCTTTTGAAGGAATCACTAGATGGTGCGACATTGGAGAGTGCCCATTTCGAGCCTCAAGATGACGAGAACTTGGTGATTGATCACTCCTACACGGCGACGCCATCTCTTTCCCATGGTGATTTGGTTTTCGATCCGAGGTCGGATCTTTTCCAAGGGGGAGGGGATGATGCGGAGCATCCTATGGACATCACCATGTCAAGAGTCCATTTGGCAAGTGACACGTGCCACATCTACTTCATACATACAAAGGTGAATCATCTCCTTTACACGTGTTCACTTGCACCCTTCGAGGATGGTATACCACTTGACCCCTCTCTCGTGTGCATACTTAGGTGTGAGCGGAGCTACACATTCATCATGGAGGAGTCCAAGTGATAGAGGCAAAGGTGTCCCGTCTTTCGATGAGATGTTGGTTTTCGCTTTGGAGGAAGTCGACTTTGACGATCCGACTACGAACGTGCGAGGACGTCGCGCCTTAGCAATCGCTAAACCAACTCCGAGAGGTTATTGACCACGCCGAGCACGATCAACGACCACGAGGGTCTGCATTTCCTGCGAGCAAACGAAGAACAAGCAAGAAACTGAGATTGCAATCTGGATATTGCGAATATAAGATGAAAGCTTTATTGATCAAGGTGGGGTTCTGTGACGCCTTTGTCTGGTCGTTGAACACAAACGAAGTACACAAAGTTGCAGCTATGGCGAACTTTTAATCTAAAGAAAACTCAAAGTCTAAACGACGCCCTAAGGGCTGTATATATGGAGGAAGAGGAGGGAATTTCGTGGCCCTTGAGGGAGGGGTCCGAAACCAACCCTAACTCTTGTTTCCCCACACATACGGACTCTAAAAACAGCATATACTTAAGTATTTCGAAATTACATGGGCCTGGCCCAATAATAAGGTGACGCAGCACCTAGAATAGCCTATGGACGAATATTATGAAGTGGCATCTTGTATATTTCGTCCAAGGCCTCATGAACTCATTAGGGTGGCTTCAAAGTCCTGAAATCATCACTTGTAACTCCGTTCTTGTTCCCCTTGCGCATGCCAACATCTCCATGCTTGAACTTGCTCCAAGGTTCATCTTTCTTGTCCATGGTAGGCCCTTCATTTGTAAGCAAAACAAATGTATCCAATTTAGGCAGCATCATATTCTCATGAACATTGGAATCGTTAACAAGAAACGAAAGTACCTGATAATTCAATTGGCATGCACGAGCTCTAGTAATTGGTCCAGTATGTATAGCAGCAGGGGTTGTGGGTGTAACAATGGTATTGATATCCTCATCATCCTCCCCTTCTTGAAATGAAGTCGTCCTCGACGGAAGCTCATTTTCCTCACCCAAATAAGGCTTCAAATCTGCAATGTTAAAAGTGGGACTAACCCCAAAATCTGCAGGCAACTCAAGTTTATATGCATTATCATTTATTTTCTCTAACACCTTAAATGGACCATCAGCACGTGGCATTAGCTTTGATTTGCGCAAATTAGGAAACCTATCCTTACGCAAATGTAACCAAACAAGATCTCCAGGTGCAAAGACAACATGTTTTCTACCCTTATCTCCAAAGAAGTTTATATTTAGCATTCATACGCTCAATGTTTTCCTTAGTTATCTCATGCATTTTTAAAATCAATTCAGCACGTTCTTTAGCATCAAAATTAACCTTCTCCGAAGATGGAAGAGGCAACAAATTAATAGGTGCACAAGGTAGGAAGCCATACACAATTTCAAAAGGGCACATCTTAGTAGTAGAATGCAATGAACGATTATAAGCAAATTCAATATTAGGCAAGCATTCTTCCCACATTTTCTTATTATTCTTCAAAACAGCCCTAAGCATAGTAGACAATGTTCTATTGACTACTTCAGTTTGTCCATCAGTTTGGGGGTGACAAGTAGTACTAAAAATCAGTTTAGTCCCCAACTTAGCCCATAAACATCTTCAAAAGTGGCTAAGAAATTTAGTATCACGATCTGAAACAATAGTATTTGGCACACCATGCAAGCGAATAATTTCACGAAAGAACAAATCAGCAACATTAACAAAGATCATCGCTTTTATGACATGGTATAAAGTGTGCCATTTTCGAGAATCTATCCACGACAACAAATATGCTATCCCTCCCCTTCTTTGTTCGAGGTAAACATAAAACAAAGTCCATAGATATATCCTCCCAAGGAACACTAGGCAATCGGCAAAGGCATATATAAACCATGAGGATTGAGTCGTGACTTAGCTTTTGACATGTAGTGCAAATGAGCAACAAAACGCTCAACATCCCGTCTCATCTTTGGCCAAAAGAAATGTGTAGCAAGTATATCCTCCGTCTTCTTGACGCCAAAGTGTCCCATTAATCCTCCTCCATGCGCCTCCTGCAACAACAAAAGATGAACAGAGCTAGCAGGAATGCATAGCTTGTTAGCACGGAACACAAAACCATCATTAATAACGAACTTGTTCCATGTTCTTCCTTCTTTACAATTCTGCATTACATCTTTAAATCAGCATCATGCACATATTGATCTTTGATGGTCTCCAAACCAAATATTTTGAAGTCAAGTTGTGAAAGCATAGTATAGCGACGAGACAAAGCATCAAGAATAACATTTTCTTTACCCTTCTTGTGTTTAATGACATAAGGGAAAGTCTCAATGAATTCAACCCATTTAGCATGTCTACGATTCAGTTTAGCTTGACTTTTAATATGTTTCAAAGATTCATGATCAGAATGTATAACAAATTCTTTGGGCCATAAATAATGTTGCCATGTCTCTAAAGTCCTAACAAGAGCATATAATTCTTTTGTCATAAGTAGAATAGTTCAGACTAGGCCCACTCAATTTTTCGTAAAAGTATGCAACAGGTTTGCCATCTTGTAATAACACACCTCCTAATCCAATTCCACTAGCATCACATTCAAGCTCAAAAGTCTTATTAAAGTCAGGAAGTTGGAGTAAAGGAGCATGTGTCAACTTATCTTTCAATACCGTGAAGGCTTCTTCCCGTATGCGGTACCCCAAACAAAAGGCACATCCTTCTTTGTAAGCTCATTGAGAGGTGCAGCAATGGTGCTAAAGTCTCTCACAAAACGCCTATAGAAACCAGCGAGTCCAAGAAAACTCCTCACTTGTGTGACCGTTTTGGGCTGCGGCCAACTCTCAATAGCTTCAATCTTGGCTTTATCAACTTCAATTCCTGTGGTGTAACAACATAGCCAAGAAAAGATACTCGGTCGGTGCAAAAGGTGCACTTCCCAAGGTTACCAAACAAACGTGCATCACGTAGAGCATTAAAAACAGCACGTAAATGTTCCAAATGTTCTTCCAAAGATTTGCTATAAATCAGTATATCATCAAAATAGACTACCACAAATCGTCCAATGAAAGCACGTAAAACTTTGTTCATTAGTCTCATGAAAGTACTAGGTGCATTAGTTAACCCAAAAGGCATGACTAACCACTCATATAAACCAAACTTAGTTTTAAATGTTGTTTTCCATTCATCTCCCAATTTCATACGAATTTGATGGTATCCACTACGCAAATCAACTTTGGAGAATATTGTAGAGCCACTCAATTCATCAAGCATATCATCTAGCCTAGGAATAGGATGACGATAACGAATAGTAATATTATTAATGCCTCTACAATCAACACACATACGCCGACGTACCATCCTTTTTAGGCACTAGTATAATAGGAACAACACAAGGACTAAGAGATTCGCAGATATAACCTTTGTCGAGCAGCTCCTGTACTTGACGCATAATCTCCTTCGCCTCCTCCGGATTGGTACGGTATGGTCCACGGTTGGTAGCGATGCACCGAATTAAGTCAATTTGATGCTCAATCCCTCGAATAGGTGGTAATCCCGTGGCACGCCTTGTGGGAAGACGTCAGCGAACTCCTGCAAAATGTTAGTGACAGCAGGGGCAAAGAGGAAGGCACGTCCTCGAATGAAAATAATGCCTCTTTGCACACAAAAGCATAGCAAACAGATTTGCTAGAATCTAGCTCATCAATATCAGATTTGGTGGTAAGTAAACATGCACTTCTCAGTTTAATTTCAGAAGCAACATTAGATGGTTTATTATTAGGCTTCATTTGTTGCTCAAATTCTTTTGCCACAATCTGATTTTCACTCTTATTTTTCTCCTGTTTTGCTTTATTAGCTCTATTAATATCATCTTTCAAAATGGAATCAGGAGTCATAGGAAGCAAAGTAATATTTTTATCCTTGTGAACAAGAGTATACTGATTGTTTCTACCATGGTGTACAGAATTTTTGTCAAATTGCCATGGTCTACCAAGTAATAAGGAACATGCTTGCATAGGTACCACATCACAATCAACATAATCAGCATATGTAGAGATACTAAAATACACACTAACAAAGACGTGTTACCTTAACCTTGCCGCTGTTGTTGAACCATTGGATGTAGTAAGGATGTGGATGTGGTCTTGTGGTGAGAGAAAGCTTCTCCACCATATCCATGCTAGCCAAGTTGTTGCAGCTCCCTCCATCTATGATGACGCGAATAGAACGTTCCTTCACAACTCCCTTTGTATGGAACAAGTTATAACTCTGATTTTGCTCAGCTTGTGTAACCTGCACACTCAAAACACGTTGAGCAACTAAACATTCATACCTGTCAGCATCTTCAGCAGCCATGTATTGTGTCTCATGATCAGAATCATCTCCACCGTGTTCTTCATGTGTAATAAGAGCCAAAGTCTTTCATCATAGTCACTAGCGGACTCATACCCACCATCCTCAGTAGCAATCATCACACGCTGAGATTGGCATTCTCTCACAACATGTCCTCTTCCCTTACAACGACGACAAATAATATCACTTGTGTGCCCTGTTGACGCCATGGAAGAAGAAGAGCTACTGTAGGCCCAAAGCAGGTGTGCTCTTGGCGAGATAGTGGTGGTTGTGCTCGCTTTCTTGTATCACGGTTGGAGGTGGCAGACGGAGGTGCCGTGTAGTAGAACGTGTGGAAGTAGATGATGCACGTGGTGTCCATGATGAAGGTCGACCTGCGTAAAAGTTAGTCCGCGCCAACGCCTGCCGATCCTGCACTTCACGTTCAGCTTTACAAGCAAGATGGAATAATCGAGTGATATTAGTATAATCCTTGTAGTCTAGAATGGTCTGAATCTCTCTATTTAATCCACCGGAAAATGTGCAAGCATAGCTTCATTCTCCTCAACAATACCACATCTAATCAAGCCAGTTTGTAATTCACGATAATATTCTTCTACCGAATTTTTCCTTGTCTTAAGCGCTGCAATTTTTGAAGTAATTCACGTTGATAATATGGTGGAACCCAACGAGTACGCATAGCAGTTTTCAAAGCAGCCCAAGTAGCTGGAACAGGATATAATCTACAATGTTCAGACCACCAAACACATGCAAAGCTAGTGAAAGCACAAGCAGCAGCAGGAACACGTCTCTCCTCAGGATATTGTAAACATGTAAATCGTTGTTCAGCTTTCTAACTCCCAAGTAAGATATATATCAGAACATATCTACCCTCAAATGGTGGAATATTCAATTTCAGTTTAGGGAGATGGTCATGATCTCGCACTGAGGGGGAGCCCTAACATTGCCATTATTTGCATGTGGACGACCTGGTGGTTGTGGTGCCGGTGGTTGCACGTAGTTCGATGTTGATCAACCTCATCCTCGTAATCTCCCACATAATCATCCTCCCCACATCGCCAGCAGGAGCCACGTAGTATCAACAGCAGCACCAGCAGCTTGGCCAGGCTGAAGAGGGACACGGGAAGCTCGGCGGAGGGCTGTTTCGCGATGTGGAGGTAGTCGTTGTTGTTGTTGTAGAGGTGCATTAGGTGCAGCCGGTAGTGGTGGTGGTGGTAGACGCGCGAGCAATTCATTAAACTTGTTATCGAGCTTTGTTTCGAACGCCTTCTCAATGCCATCTATCTTCTCCATGGCCTCTTCAAATCTATTTAGCACATCTTCCACCTGCCCACTCATCATTTGTTGAAACTTATCATGTAGCGCTTTGTTTGTCATGTTCTCCCAGTCAGTCTCGTTGGCTTGTGATCCTGCCATGGTTAGCAGCAATAGAAACACACAAGAATATGATTCGACAGACTACTAGGAAGTGGTGGTGGTGGTGTGGTGGACAGTCACAAATCCGTCAAGCAAATCTCAAATTCTTACCAGTTCTTACCCAAAGAAGAAAGCGGTGATCGGCAACCGATGTAGTCAAAACTCTCAAAGCTTGGATAGAGGGATTACCAGGAGAGTCAAACGCATACGATGTAGATGTATGTGGAGCTGGGAAGGCTTATAATATGGTAGCAAAAGGGTCAGCAATAATCAATTCAGAGATGCAAGGTTGAATAAACGCTCAACGACGGTGATCAGGTCTTTGTTCCTAGGCTAGACCGTGCTAGAGACGCGAGCCTAGAACACTAACAAAATCACGGCGCTGCACGGAAACAAAGGAAAAGCACACTCTGGAAAAAAAAAATTTCGCTCTTTTTTTTTTGCGCTGCTCTTTTTTTTTGCGAAAAATCACTATAATGGCGAGTGTCTCAAAACTCTTCCCAAGTCAAACTGACAGGATGGGCACGAAATTTTTTCGACCAAAAATTTTCTTTTTATTTGCGGGACCCAAAAAGCTGAAACGGGTCAAAAAACTTTCTATAAACTCTTGTCTCAATACGCTTAGAAACACCTAAAATAGGATAGCGGAAAATTTTTTCGACAAGTGCGTTTCCGGAAAATTTTGGGCCTAAACGGAGGGTGGTTTCCGGACTCTTTTTTTTCGAAACCTACTCCGGCAAGGAAACACGAATCGGAAACTAGATGGATCGCGAAAACAAACCTAATATGCAAGGAACTCGGATTGGTGGTGGATATATGGTGGTGGTATATGGCAGCGGTGGTGGTAGCGGTGGTAGTATATGGATATGGATCGGTGGTGGTATATGGACACGGATTGGTGGTGGTATATGGATACGGATTCGGAGCGGTGATGGTAGGTGGCGGGGGCGATGAGGAGGGTGCGGTGGCGGCGTGACAACTGATGACCGTAACTTCGAAACTCTAAAAGACTAGACGCTAAGACCAAAGCAACTAGACACGACGATGCACCCGCAAATTCAACAAAGCAAAACCCTAAAAAGATTATGCAAAGGCTCGATTGGTTCGGATATGATGAACTACCCCTAATTTTTGTGTGGCTTTTTCGTGGACTATAGGTATGAAGAAGCAGACTCGATCTAAACTACGGAAAACTGTAAAATCTCACCGAGCAACCCGGAAATCTGATACCACTTGATAGAGGCAAAGGTGTCCCGTCTTCGATGAGATGTTGGTTTCGCTTTGGAGGAAGTCGACTTTGACGATCCGACTACTTAACGTCTTGAGGACGTCGGCGCCTTAACAATCGCTAAACCAACTCCGAGAGGTTATTGACCACGCCGAGCACGATCAACTCCGACCACGAGGGTCTGCTTCTCGCGAGCAAACGAAGAACAAGCAAGAAACTGAGATTGCAATCTGGATATTGCGAATATAAGATGAAAGCTTTATTGATCAAGGTGGGGTTCTGTGACGCCTTTGTCTAGTCGTTGAACACAAACGAAGTACACGAAGTTGCAGCTAGGGCGAACTTTTAATCTAAACAAAACCCAAAGTCTAAGCGACGCCCTAAGGGCTGTATATATGGAGGAAGAGGAGGAATTTCGTGGCCCTTGAGGGAGGGGTCGAAACCAACCCTAACTCTTGTTTCCCCACACATACGGACTCTAAAAACAGCCTATACTTAAGTATTTCGAAATTACATGGGCCTGGCCCAATAATAAGGTGACGCAGCACCTAGAATAGCCTATGGACGAATATTATGAAGTGGCATCTTGTATATTTCGTCCAAGGCCTCATGAACTCATTAGGGTGGCTTCAAAGTCCTGGAATCATCACTTGTAACTCTGTTCTTGTTCCCCTTGCATGCCAACATCTCCATGCCTGAACTTGCTCCAAGGTTCATCTTTCTTGTCCATGGTAGGCCCTTCATTTGTAAGCAAAACAAATGTATCCAATTTAGGCAGCATCATATTCTCATGAACATTGGAATCGTTACCAAGAAACGACAGTACCTGATAATTCAATTGGCGTGAGCGAGCTCTAGTAATTGGTCCAGTATGTATAGCAGCAGGGGCTGTGGGTGTAACAATGGTATTGATGTCCTCATCACCAAGCGCAAGAGAACAACTACACCATCCAAGACGGAAGCCTGGAAGCGGAGAAGGAAGCGCCAAGAAGTAGGCAGCGGCTCCAGGCGACCCCGTGTGCACGGGCCCCTCCGACCCCGTGCCCACGGGCCTCCCAGGCTGGCGGTCCTGAAGATCCCGTGCGCACGGGCGTGTACCGTGCCCACGGGCCTCACGGACCACGTGCGCACGGGCTCATGCGCCAGGTCTCTGGATACCCCGTGCGCACGGGGCCCCCCTGTGTGATGCTGCGGGCTTTGCCCTTGTTTTACCATTTCGCCCCACTTATCCCCCTCTTTGCATAGGACTATATATACTCCTTCATCTCCTCCATTTAGACTTAGCTAAGGATAGATCTAAACACTAGAGCTTAGCTCATGTACCTCCCCTTGTGGGATTCCTCTTGAGAGAGAGACACTCCATTGGAGTTCAAGGCCTCCATTGGAGAAGATCCCTAGGGATTCAAGCCCCCCTTTGTGGGAAGATCCTTCTAGGATCCAAGCCCTCATCTCCTTCATAGGATTTGGGATGAACTTTACCATGTATCTTATTTCCCTTTGTTGTTCATGTACCTTGTGGATCTTGTGTGTTTGATTGTCTAGTGGATGTGTGATTGGACTTGTTCTTGAGTGTTCCTCTTGTTTTCCCTCTTGTTTTCATCTTGTTCTCGGGGATCCCCCCTCCAATTCGTGAAAGATCTCCCCATAGGGTTCCACCCTACATCACGCTTGCATCACAATGAACCTCAAAAGTTTTGTCAAAATTGGGCAAAGCAAGAATCAGAGCATGAGTAAGCAAAGACTTGAGCTCATCAAAAGCGGTGGATTGTAAAGATCCCCAAACAAAGGGACTATTCTTCTTACTTAAAGCATGCAAAGGAGCGGCAATAGTGCTAAAATAGTTCACAAAGCGACGATAAAAACCCGCAAGACCAAGAAAGCTACGCACTTGTTGCAAATTGCTGGGTTGGGGCCAAGTTTTAATTGCTTCAATTCATCAACATGGACACCCTTGGAAGAGACAACAAAACCCGAGAAAACCACTTTGTCAACACCAAACGTGCATTTTTTCAAGTTTGCATAAAGACGATCCTTGCGAAGGGTTTGCAAAACAGCCCTAACATGATCAAGATGCTCTTTCATGGTTTTGCTAAACACAAGAATATCGTCGAAGTAGACCACAACAAAGACTCCAATATAAGGGCGAAGCACATGATGCATAAGGCGCACAAAAGTACCGGGAGCCTCCGATAAACCCATAGGCATCACTAACCACTCATAGAAGCCAAATTTGGTTTTGAAAGCGGTTTTCCATTCATCATCCTCTTGAATGCAGATTTGATAATAGCCACTTTTAAGATCAATTTTTGAGAAAAAGTTGGCTCCACTAAGTTCATCAAGCATATCATCTAAGCGAGGAATGGGATGCCTATAGCGAACGGTGATAGCATTTATAGGTCTCCACTCGGAACACAAGCGTACACTTCCTTCGGGATTAGGCACAAGAATAACCGAACGGCACAAGGGCTTAAGCTTTCACGTACATAACCGTTGTCGATGAGTCGTTGTACTTGCCGTTGAATCTCCTTAGTTTCTTCGGGGGTTGACACGGTATGGAGCTTTGTTTGGAAGTGGCGCCCGGGATGAGGTCGATTCGATGCTCGATGCCTCGTAGAGGAGGTAGACCGGAGGTAGCTCTTCGGGAAAACATCTTGGAATTCCTGCAAAAGAGATTGAAACACTAAAGGTAGCTCGTGAGAGGTGTTAGTTTTTGGTTCTCCATCCTTGCACACAAGGAAAAAGTGCATCACACTTGATGGGTTCTCACACACTTCTCTCATCTCACTTTTTGTGGCAAATAGGATGAGGTTTTTCTCTCTAGGCGAAGAGGCGCTCAAGTTTGGCTTGTGGCTCTCACTCACTTTTTGGTGGATCACTTTCTCACTCTTCTCTCTATGATGGGTGGCTTGCTTGTCGGCTATCACTTGACTAGGAGACATAGGTCGTAGCACATACTCCTTCCTTTTCATCTTAAAGCTATAGTGATTGGTACGCCCATTGTGGATGACACCACGGTCGAATTGTCAAGGTCGACCAAGAAGGAGGTGGCAGACGGTCTTTGGGACCACATCACACTCCAAAGTGACCTCATATGCACCAATTTTGAAGGAGACTTGGACCATATGCTCGATTCGTATAGTGCCGGAGTCGCTTAGCCATTGAACCTTGTAGGGGTGCGGGTGCTTCCTCTTGACCAATTGAAGCTTGGAGCAAAGTTCTTCACTTGCCAAGTTGTGGCAACTACCTCCATCGATGATGACCTTGACGGACCTTCCATTGATGCCGGCCTTTGTATGGAAGATGTGGCATCGTTGGTCTTCTTCTTGTTGATGTTGAAGAGTCAAGACCTTGGAGGCAACAAGAGCGGGGCTTGAATCTTCGTCACAAAAGACTTGATCATCTTCGCCTTCGTCGTTCACTTGTCGGTGCATGGCCACTTGCTCAAGGGCTTCCATTTCTCCTTCACTCATGGAGTCATAGGTGCCGTCGTCGTTGAAGATCATGGTGCTCTTGTTTGTGCACTCAAAGGACTTGTGGCCTCGGCCGCCGCAAGTGAAACACTTGAAGGAGCTTGTCTTGACGGTCTCATCGGTCGGAGTAGATGATGAAGCACGCGGCTTGAAGTTACTTGTAGTAGGAGGAGGACAACTTGAACTTGTCGAAGTTTTCTTGTAGCTTGACTTGTCGCCGGTACTTGATGAGGCTCGAGTTGATGTAGGAGGTGCCGGAGTCGCGGTAGCTTGATAAGAGGAGCCGTAGGTCTTGGACGAGTACTTGGCGTATTTGAAGTCATCTTGGACTTGTCGCTCGGCCTTGGTCGCTTGATGAACTAGCTCGAGGAGGTTTGAGTATGGTTGGAAGTCGGCAATCCGCTTGATTGGATGGTTGAGGCCGTTCAAGAAGCGTGCCATTATTTGCTCGTCGTCTTCCTTGACATTGGCTCGTATCATGGCAATCTCCATTTCTTGGTAGTATTCTTCCACCGTCTTCGTGCCTTGTTTGAGAAGTTGCAACTTCTTGAAGAGATCACGATTGTAGTGAGTAGGCACGAAACGAGCTCTCATGACATCCTTCATAGCCGTCCAAGTTGTGATTCGTGGCTCGCCTCTTGTACGTCGTCGCTCAATCACTTGTTCCCACCAAATGAGAACGTAGTCTTGGAACTCGAGTGATGCCGTAGCGATCTTCTTCTCTTCATCGTAGTTGTGCAACAGGAAGATTTTGTCGACCTTCAATGCCCATGAGAGGTACTCTTTGGGGTCATTGCTTCCGTTGAACTTGGGCATGGTTGACTTTAGCTTGCCGTAGCGGAGTTCTTCGTCGAAGTAGCGGTTTTGATGTCGCTCTTGTCGTGGAGGAGGATCCTCAAATGCTCGTTCCTCGAGATGTCGCTCTTGGCGTGGAGGAAGTCCATGATCCACTTGCTCTTGTTGAACTTGAGGTTGAGGAGGAGCTTGACGAGCTTGTGGAGTAGCTTGTGGAACTGGATGTTGCACGCGTGGTTGGTAGTTCCTCTCGTGGATTTCTTCTCGAAGGGCTTCCTCTTGATTGCGCCGTTCGCGATTGCGGTTGGCGATGGCTCGACTTGATTCTTGAAGGGCACGTTGCGCCTCAAGAGCTTGCGCTTCGCGTTGTTGTTGTTGAAGACGTTGCACCTCGGCGTCTTCTTCTACTAGGTTTAGTCGCGCTCGTTCTTCCTCTTGGCGTCGTAGTCGTTGTCGTTCTTGAGCTTGAGCAAAAGCGTCCTGGCTTGAACGCGGACGGGGAACTTGCTCATCGACTTGCTCGTGTGAATGCTTGGCGTGAAGTGGATTTCGGGATGCATGACGGTCTTGTCGCGCGGCTCGTCGAAGAGTGTTCGATGACGGTGTACTTGTGCCGGAGAAGGTGTCGTCAGAGTGCCGACTTGAGTGGCTCCGTCTTGAGTAGGAAGAAGTCGAAGGAGGCCGGTTGACCAACAAAGCACGGATCTCGTCCATTCTGGCATCGTTCTCTTGCTTGTGCACGTCGAGCTTGTTGTCGAAGTAGTCTCTTGTACGTTGCTCAGAGAGTCGCAGGTCGGTGGTGAGGTTGTCGATGCGGTCGTTCATTGCTTGTTGCTCTTGATGTAGCGCCCGTTGTGCACCAAAGAGGTGGCTCTTTGTGACGAATGATGACATGTCGTCGTCTTGCTCGATGAAGAGTGGGTTGGTAGAGGTACTTGGCCTATCCATCATATGAAAGTGGTGGTGAGTAGGAAAATGAGAGAACAAAACCAAAGTTACCTTTTCCGAAGATTGTGGATGCAACAAGTACGATCCAACGTGATGTTACAATAGGGAATTGGTGGGAAATGTTTCTCACACCTACAAGTAAATGGTCTATGGAGGAGCTCGGTTAGGATGGTGGCAAAATTTTCAAGCAAATGTTAGTCAAGATATCGATAAAGTTGAGAAGATTCACAAATGGCAAGTAAGACAAATAGATCAAACCCAATGATATCACTAGGAACACACACACGGAAGATAAATGGGATCCGCACAACCAAGGGGTGAGCTCAAATGTGCAACCACGGAAAATGCTCTTGTTGTGTGAATACTAGAGTGACGCTAGCTCGATTGCACTAATGGGCTAGATACGCTAGTGCACCAACCTAATAGAGAAACCGGTCGTCTCACAATCCCAAGTATGCTTATGTATGTAATGACCAAGATGATGCACGTATGCTAAGAGGCTCGATGCTATTGCTTATAAGCTCTTTGCTTCTCTTCTCGTTTGCTTAAAAGTTTTTTTTGACTATGTCACGAAGCTTGATGTACGAGCCACACAACGAGGTAACAAGTATCAAATGCACGGGATGGATGGAACACTAAATGGTGCACTAAGGCGTGGCCCGGCAATACTCAACAAGCTAGTCTCGATGGGTAATCTACGCAAAAGGGCTTGAAGCTATCAAGTTAATGGCAAGGGGGGTACAAAGCGTCGTCGAGGTTACCGTCCTTGCTTACGGTAGTGATGGAGATGATCTTGTCGAAACCGATGTGTTGTCCGAGTCGATGATTGCTTGGCGGTGATGAATACCTTATGATGTAGGGCGGAACCCTACGTGGACGATCTTTCACGTTGGAGCGGATCCTACGGGGAATCACGATGAACACGGGGAAGAACGGGGAGCAATCACAAGGGGAAACACTCAAGAACAAGTCCAATCACACATCCACTAGACAATCAAACACACAAGATCCACAAGGTACATGAACAACAAAAGGAAAGATACAAGGTAAGGTCCATCTCCGAGAGGAGGTCTTGATGGGGTCCACCCTAGAAGGGGTCTTGAATCCGCTTGGGGATCTTCTCCGAAGAGGTCACAGGCTCGAGGAGAAGTAACCAAGTGGATGAGCAAGGCTCTCACACAAACATGAGCTAAACCTAAGCTACCCTAGAAAGAGGAAAGGGATCAAGTATATATAGTCTCGGGCGAGAAGGGTACAAGGGACAAGTCCGGAAGCCTTGCTGCGTGACGCAGGGGGAGGCCGGACGTCCGGGCGTCGGGCGGATGTCCGGCCTGAGGCGCCGGATGTCCGGGCTCTCGGCCGGATGTCCGGCTGAGCGACCGTTCTGTCGAATCGGGAGAGGCGCCGGATGTCCGGGCGGTTGGCGGATGTCAGGCTTTGGTGAGGCGCCGGATGTCCGGCGGCGATCTTGCAGCCGTCTGCTGGTGCAGCTCCTTGGCGGTTACCTGGCGCGGATGTCCGCCTTTGGCGGATGTCCGGCAGCTTTAACCAACAACTCCGTCTTCTTTCTTCGTCGCTTCGTGCTTCCCTCGCGGATGGTGTAGTCGTTCTTTGGCGCTTGCACTCCTCCTTGACATCCGAGAAGCTCCGACAATACCTATGCATGCATACGGGGGAAGTGTCAAGTAGTATACCATCCTCGAAGGGGTCAAGTGAGCACGTGTAAGGAGAAGATTCACCTTTGTGTATGTGAAGAAGAGGTCGACGTGTCACTTGCCAAGCAGACTCTTGACATGGTGATGACCGTAGGATGCTCGCATCATCCCCCCCCCTTGGAAAGGATCCGACCTCGGATCGAAAACCAAATCACCATGGGAAAGAGATGGCGGTGCCGTGTCAAAGTGGTCGATCACCAAGCTCTCGTCATCTTGAAGCTCGAAATGGGCACTCTCCAATGTCGCACCATCTTGTGATTCCTTCAAAAGGAGTACATAGAACAAACACTTGGAAAAACAAATGTGGTTAGCGTTAGTGCAAAACCAAGCATTCAAGAGGTGATTCACCAAACAAGTGTTGTCATCAAGCATAGCATTTGGTGTGACAAAGGATTGTGACATGGCATGTAAGCATATGATTTGAGCAAAATCAAGGTCATCATGGAAACACGCATGTATAGCGTGAGGTAGTGATGCAAATATGCGTGACAAGAGCATAAGCATCCACCTCAAGGTCATAGCAAGCATGCATAAAGCGCTCGACAAATGGTCGATGGTAGGCATAGGAAGTATTCACCACACCAAATAAAATGAAGTGTCTACACACATGGTTCAAGTGCAAGACAATCCAAGCATAATGTGCATAGGGTGTAGTGAATATAGTGTGGCGCTCAACGCAATAGAAAGAGCAATTATTCATCATGTGTGAGGCCATCAAGTCAAGCATGTAGCAATCAATGGGATATGGCATATGTGAAGTAATGACATTGTTGCAACCAAACATATGAGAGGAGCAAGTAATCCAAGAATTGGATGCAACACACAAGGCATATATATCATGATGCATGGAGCGGTGGAAATGACAAGTTGAAGCAAAATCTCTAACAAGTGTGCAATCAAGTGATCCAAGATGAACAATAAGTCTCATCGTGCAAGCAACACAAGTAGTATGATCCATAATATCCATGCTCAAGAAAGATGTCACCTTGAAGGCGTGTCCTTGTCGTCCTTCACAATGCCGAGGCACAAACAAGTGCGATGTAGAAT
The DNA here is from genome assembly GCA_021605145.1 of Aegilops bicornis. Classification (NCBI taxonomy): domain Eukaryota; kingdom Viridiplantae; phylum Streptophyta; class Magnoliopsida; order Poales; family Poaceae; genus Aegilops; species Aegilops bicornis. The sequence goes on along the minus strand of CM038670.1, from coordinate 392,850,900 downwards.
AAATGCGTGGTAGAAGGTGGTTCGCTCTCAAGAGCTCGAATGGTCAACTCACTTGACGTGGAAGTCGACACAAAGTCCAAGTATCCTACACATGCACAAAACAAAACAAAGAACGTGTCGCATGGTAGATAAACACATCATCCATCATGATGGTTCTCTTCTTTTGCACAAAACCATTAGTAACAAAAGTGCATGAATAATATGATGCAACAATGGCGATATTCATGGCACTAGGTATATGGTGCAAAGAAGTAAGGCAAGCATGCTGCACAAGGGATATGTCAAAATCTCCAAACAAGTGTGAGAATGCTATGGGGGCAATCCCATGAGCAAGATGACAATCATGGTTGCACTCAATACATGGAAAATGATCTAGCATGAGAGAGGCAACATATGGAGATATGTGACAAGAAGCAATAACAATCATGTGCAAAGCATTTAGATGGTTGTCATCAACCGCATGAAATGAGCAAGTATGAATCATTGGTGATGCAACATAAGCAAGCATTGTAATCAAGTCGTGCAAACTAGTGGAGCGAAGATGCAACACACTAGAGTAAATCATGGCAATCATGTCATGTGAGCAAATAATAGGCATAGGGAATGCACATGACATATCGCAAGCACGAACACAAAGCAAGATGAAAGTATCATCATAGGAATGGTGCATAAAAGAAACATGGCAATAACAAGTAATATCTCCACCAAGCTTGCAAATACACATACAAGTACGAGAATCAATCATTATGTGTAATGCAAAGCATGGGTCACAAATGCATGTCAAAGGTATAGGAATGAGCATATCATGCAAAGTGAACATGGCAAGATGGGCATATGATATGTAATGAACAACAACCCATAACCATGTGAGGGCCATGTAAAAGAGATGCTTGAAGTGTTTGTGAAGTGAGCGGTGGGAAAGGCAATCCATGGGATCCCAAGTCATCATTGCTCTCTAGAGCTCGTTTTGTCAACTCGTGGGATCATGCGAAGTTGACAAGTATTCATGGGTACCTACACAAAAGAGACACAAACGAAAGAAATTGTGTGTGTGGTAAATGTACACATCATCCATCATGATGTGTATGTGCACGTGTGAGTTAGCACAAGATAAGAAATGCTCAAAGAAATTTGATGCATGGTATAAGAACATGTCATCCATCATGAAATAATAGTTATTATGTATGACACGATGGGGACACAAATTGAGAATGCAAGTATATGGCGCATCGATAGCATGTTTCTTTATGGGGAGCATATGGTGCACACAAGTATGGGAATCATGTAATGAATAGGATGGATCAAATTCTCCTAACATGTATGGGGAAACTATGGGTGTCTCATCATGAGCAATATTGGAAACATCATTTGGAGAAAATGGACAACATCCAAAACAATGCATATCCGAAGCTAGGAGGGCATGGCATGGCATATGAGATAAAGGATGCAAAGGGAGCATATCAATATCATCACAAGAAAAACAAATGCCAATAACCATGGGTTTGTCATCTATGCCATATGTGCAAATTGGGTTTATTTTAATGGCATATGCATAGTCACTATGAAGAGATTGCAAATAAGACATATGATGGATCTCATGCATAGCATATGACAAGTCAAGCGGATTAGCAAACATGATGTGACCTAGAGAATTGTCACAAGAAATCCTATGTAACATGGCGTCACAACTAATAGACTCCACATGAGAATCATCATATTCATCATAAATGGGCAAATCATCACATGGGAAAATCATACTAGAATAAAGCATGTCAATAGGGTGATCAACATCCTGCCAGCAATCAATGTCAAGAATGTCCACTAGTGGGACTAGAGCATCACCGTAACCTATGTTACCTTTGTCATTCCACTCAAGTGGTGTAGGTGAGGTGGGAAAGACCAAATGGTGGTCATCTTCATCTTGATGGAACCATGTGGGGGTGAATCATACTCCACCATGGCCATCGACTTGTCCAAAGGGAGGACGGAGTCGCCGAGGATCGTGGCGTCATCATAAATGGGACCTAGCACCAAATGAGAAGACGCAATAGAGGTAGAGGTCAAGTTGTTAGAAATGCAAATGGCCTCACTAGACCTATCAACTATCTCACTCTCTCTATGTGGTGGTTCACTCACTCCCTCAAAATAGGTGCACTCAAACTCACGTATGGTGGAGTCACTCATCTCACTCAAGTGGTGGGGGTTGTGGCTCTCCTCACATGGGAATTTGGGCAACACATATATAGTGCTAGTGGTGAAGTCACTCTCACTCTCAATATGGTGGCTCAAGTCACTCAAGTCATCGGATGTCGCCGTGGTCGAAGGGAAAATCCCATGCTCAACCGTCTCGTAGTAGGTAAATGCGTGGATGAAGGCCGAAGATGGCACATCATCGCTCTTGTCGTGGATGAAGGCCGAAGATGGCTCAACATCACTCTCGTCGTGGATGAAGGCCGAAGATGGCACAACATCACTCTCGCCTCCTAAGATGGAAGCATCATCCTTGCTCGCCACCTTGTCGCTTGCCTCCAAAGCTTGGTCCTTGAAGGTCTCCGTAGTCGCATTACTTGTCGCCGCACCATCTTGAAAAAGAGTCAAGGTAGACTCGGCATCATCAATGCCACAAAGAGGGATGGCGGTGAAGTCGCACTTGGGAGCATCGTTTTGGAGCTTGTCGGGCTTGGATATCATGGTGGTACTAGCCTCATGCTTGTCGTAGAGCTTGGTCTCCATGAAGTTTGCTTGGGGTGGAGAAGCGTTGGCCTTCGTGAGTTCTTGTTCCGCCTTGAGAGCACCAATGTAGTAGTCGTCGATGGACTCGTAGTTCTCGAGGAAGATAGTCTTGGAGATGTCGTTGTTCAATCCCATCATGAAGTGGAACTTCATCGAAATGGGGTCGTCCACGCCGGCTCGTCGCAAGGCAATCTTCATCTCCTTGAAGTACTTGTCAATGGACTTGGATCCTTGGATGGTGTTCTCCAATTGGCGTTGAAGTTGTTCCGTGTAGGTTGGAGGCACGAACTCTCGCCGCAAAGCTCTCTTCATCTTGGGCCAACTCATCTCGTAGCACTCCGAAGGTGTGTGAAGCCACCATGTCGAGGCGTAGTCGTGGAAGTTTCTTGTGGCGCACTTCACTTGATCTTCAGGAGGAACTTGATGTAGCTTGAGGTAGTCGTCCATCAAACGCTCCCACTCGAGGTACTCCTCGGGTTCTTGAGTCCCATAGAAAGGAATCTCGTGGTCGATGTCGAGGTCGTAGTAGCTCGTGGAAGTCGCGGACTTGAGCTTGGGGAGCTTCTCTTGAGCGTAGTCTTGGGGTGCTTGTTGGCGAAGATGCCGTATGTCCGTGGCGAAGATGCCTTGAAGTCGCTTGGCGAAGATGCCAAGGGAGATGGTGAAGTCATTGAGCGGTTGTTGATGTTGAGCTCTTGACCTTCACGTTCTTGTTGATGATGGTGTCGATGCCGATGTGATCTTGCCGGAGATGGTAGCACGGAAGCATGTGCTCTTGAGCGTCTTCTCGAAGATGAGGAAGATCGCTTGTAGGACTTGATGAGGGCTTTGATCTCCTCCATTTTAGCTTGCATCTTGGCGTCGTAGTTGTTTTCCATGGCATCGAACTCGTCGTTGTTGTTGTAGACCGAAGATGAAATGCCTTGCCTATCCATCACAAGACTCGAGTAGAGGTGAGTAGGAAATGAGATAAACAATACCAAGTTACCTTTTCCTAAAGTTGAGGATGTATCCACGTTTCACTCAATGTGAGATGAATGAATAGTGGAATTGGTACGGACTTGTTCACTCACACCTATCAAGTAAAGCTTATGGTAGAGCTCGGTGAGGATAGTGGCACAAAAATTTGATGCAAAATGTTAGCAAGAGTCAATAATGTTGAAAGAGATTCACAAATTCGCATAAGTGAAACAAGTAGACCAATAGCAATATGTGGCACACGGAAACACACACACGGATAGATAAATGGGGCCGTGCAACCAAGGAATGAGCTCAAAATGTGGAATCCACCAAAACGCTCGTGTTGCACAACTCAAGAGAGACGCTAGCACGATTGCTCAATAGGCGGATACGACACTTGTGCACAACCTATAAGATGCAAAATGGATAAACTTTCTATCCCAAGTATGCTATGTATGTATGGTTCCCGGTGTTTCTCTCACAATGATCCAAGATGATCAAGTATGATACCATATGATATATTTGGATGCTATGGCTATTGCTTACAAGCTCTTTGCTATTTCTCTTTTGCTTAAAAGCTTATTTCTTCTTCTTTTTTTTTGTATGGCCACTTTGCACAATGCACAAACCAAGATAGCAATTGTGTATATGCGGGAACAAACTTGAGACACAATGGATGATATGATACCAATATGATATGGTATGGTATGTAATGGAAGGTATGATCACTAATGTGCACAAGTAACGTTGCAGGCAATACTCAAATGGCTAGTCTCGATAGGCAAATAGCATAAAAAGTAAGGCTAGGGGTTAACAATGCAATAGCAAGGGAATATACAATGGACGGATACCACGATACCAAGATGATATGGAGGTTCTTGTCCGGCGATGATGAGTAGCGGTGTTCTTGATGTAGATACCAAGATGATGGAGACTCGTCCCTAAGTAGCGAAACACCTTAGGAAGCGGAAAAACCGCGAACTCAAAATCTCAAGCGTCAAATGTCAAAATGGTGGTAGCGGGAATGCGGTGGTGGTTTGCACTTGGCAATGCGGAAGTGGAATGATGGGCTATACACGTGTCGGAGTTGAAGTTGCCATCCCTAAGTAGCCGAAACACCTTAGGAGACACAAGTCACAACTCGAAAAAGCTCAATCAACTATTGGGTTAAGTTGAGGTGGTCGGAAGTGTATGGTGGGCAAGGTTATGTGGAAGTGGTGGTGGTGGTTGATGAAGAAGCAATCGTCCCTAAGTATCCGAAACACCTTAGGAGACTCGAATCACTACTCAAGCAACCACTAATGCTATGGGGAACAAAATTGGTTAGGTTGCGGAAGTCGGTGGTGGTTATGCGGAGGATGTGGCGGAAGCCCTAGGCAAAGATGCCAAAGTTCACAAAATTTGATGGAGTCAAATGGTGATGGTAGTATTTTTATGAGAAGGGGGATGTCAATAGCTTCGAAACGAGCTAAAGAACGTCAAAATCGGACTCCGGATGAATTAGTTATGGACAAAACGGTGAAATGGGAAAGCTGAAATGTACAGAAGCCGGATATCCGGGGCTCGGGGCCGGATTTCTGGGGGTGAATGTCCAGAACCGAGCGATTTCGGTGCTCCAGGGCCCGGATGTCCGGCTTGGGGCCCGGATGTCCGGCCGGATGGCCCGGATGTCCGGCCCGACGATTCCAGATCTCGTTTGGGGCGGAAATTTTCGAATTGGGGGCGGAAATTGATGATTTCGGGGGCAAAATTTGATGGATTTCGTGGATGGGAAGTGGGGAAACTTGGGGAAATGCTAGATCCACTCGAAACCAAGCAAATCCATGGATCAAAATCAACAAAACATCATCAAAACTAACAAATCACAAAAAAAAATTGGGGCTATTTTTGTGGGGAATTTTCGGAATTAGGACAAAAACAACAAAATCAAGCTAGAAAAAGAGGGGTAGGGGCTCTAATAACGTGATCAACGTGGCTCATGATACCATAGATGATGTAGGGCGGAACCCTACGTGGATGATCTTTCACGTTAGAGCGGATCCTACGGGGAATCACGATGAACACGGGGAAGAACGGGGAGCAATCACAAGGGGAACACTCAAGAACAAGTCCAATCACACATCCACTAGACAATCAAACACACAAGATCCACAAGGTACATGAACAACAAAAGGAAAGATACAAGGTAAGGTCCATCTCCGAGAGGAGGTCTTGATGGGGTCCACCCTAGAAGGGGGTCTTGAATCCGCTTGGGGGATCTTCTCCGAAGAGGTCCTGGGCTCCGAGGAGAACTAACCAAGTGGATGAGCAAGACTCTCACACAAACATGAGCTAAACCTAAGCTACCCTAGAAAGAGGAAAGGGATCAAGTATATATAGTCTCGGGGCGAACGGGTACAAGGGACAAGTCCGGAAGCCTTTACTGCCTGACGAGGGGAGGCAGACGTCCGGCGTCGGGCGGATGTCAAGACCTTCGCAGCGCCGGATGTCCGGGCTCTCGGCCATTTGTCGGGCTGAGGCGACCGTTCTGTCGAATCGGGAGAGGCGCGGATTTCAGACTTCGGGCGGATATCCGGATCTCGTGGGACGCCGGATGTCCGGGCTTTGGTGAGGCGCCGGATGTCCGGGGTTGGCGCCGGATGTCCGGGGTTGGCGCCGGATGTCCGGCCGCTGATGCTGCAGGCCGTCTGCTGGTGCAGCTCCTTGGCGGTTGCACAGGCGCCGGATGTCCGGCCTCTGGCCCGGATGTCCGGCTTTCCAGCAACTCCGTCTTCTTCGTCGTCGCTTCGAGGCTTCCCTCGCGGATGGTGTAGTCGTTCCTTGGCGCTTGCACTCCTCCTTGACATCCGAGAAGCTCCGACAATACCTATGCATGCATACGGGAAGTGTCAAGTAGTATACCATCCTCGAAGGGGTCAAGTGAGCACGTGTAAAGGAGAAGATTCACCTTTGTGTATGTGAAGAAGAGGTCGCACGTGTCACTTGCCAAACGGACTCTTGACATGGTGATGACCGTAGGATGCACCGCATCACCTTAGGACACAAGAGAAACCGTGGTCCGAATCTCAAACAAACATGTGGAATGGTGCGGAAGAACACAAGAGGTGGTGGGGAACCGAAATGATGAAAAACAGAAACTGGCCGAACCTCCCTGGATAGCCCGTGCGCACGGGGTAAGTGAGACCCGTGTGCACGGGGTCCCGTGTGCACGGGGTCTCGAGGGCCCGTGTGCACGGGGTGTTCTGGGAGCGCAAGAACAGCTCAGGATCCGAGGGGATTTTCAAAGTTGAGGTCGAAATCGAGGATTTGGGGGGGGGGGGAGATGGTGGGGGGGTAGATCCACTTGCCAAACACCAAATTCGTGGATCAAAACAACCAAATCTCACAAGATCAAACAAATTGCAAGAAAAAATTTGGGGCTATTTTTGGTGGGGATTTTCGGATTAGGACGAAAAACAACGAAATCAAGCTAGAAAGTGGAAGGTAGGGACTCCAAGATGTGAATCAACGTGGCTCATGATACCAAGATGATGTAGGGTAGAACCCTAGGAGGATCTTTTCACACTTGGAGGGAAAAGGAGAGAAACAACAAGAACACAAAGAGGAAATCACTCCAACAATTCCCGATTACACATCCACTAGAGTAACAACACAAGATCCACAAGTCACAAACACAATCAAAGGAAAGATACAATGTCAAAGTTCATCCCAAATCCAAAGGAGATGGGGTCTTGGAGAAAGTCTACTCCTTGAGGAGGTCTTGAAATCCACAAGGATTCTTCCCTAGGGGGTCTTGATTCCACAAGGGAAGGTAGAAAGGAGCAAAGCTCACAAATATCTCATCTCATACTTTGCTAACCCTAAACATGGTCCTTGGTACGAATATATAGCCTAGGGGTTGAAGGAGACGAAGTGGAGCCGAAGATGCAATCTCAGCCGGCCATCCTGGGAGGCCCGTGCGCCTGAGGGGCCCCGTGCGCCTGCAGTCTGTTTCCCGTCTTGCCGCAGGGTGCTCCAGTGCCAACTCCCTGATGATAGAGGCCAAGGTGTCCCGATGTTTCGATGAGATGGTGGCTATCGTTTCTGTGGGAGTCGACCTTGACAATCCGACTACGTACGTGCGAGACGTCGCGCCTTAGCAATCGCTAAACCAACTTCCGAGGGTTATTGACCACGCCGAGCACGATCAACGACCACGAGGGTCTGCATTTCCTGCGAGCAAACGAAGAACAAGCAAGAAACTAAGACTGCAATCTGGATATTGCGAATATAAGAGGAAAGCTTTATTAATGAAGGTGGGGTTCTCGGCGCCTTGGTGCAGTCGTTGAACACAAGCGAAATGCAGCGAAGTTGCAGCTATGGCGAACTTTTGATCTAAACAAAACCCAAAGTCTAAACGACACCCTAAGGGCTGTATATATGGAGGAAGAGGAGGGAATTTCGTGGCCCTTGAGGGAGGGTCGAAACCAACCATAACTCTTGTTTCCCCACACATACGGACTCAAAAAACAGCCTATACTTAAGTATTTCGAAATTACATGGGCCTGGCCCAATAATAAGGTGACGCAGCACCTAGAATAGCCTATGGACGAATATTACGAAGTGGCATCTTGTATATTTCGTCCAAGGCCTCATGCTCTCATTAGGGTGGCTTCAAAGTCCTGGAATCATCACTTATAACTCCGTTCTTGTTCCCCTTGCATGCCAACATCTCCATGCTTGAACTTGCTCCAAGGTTCATCTTTCTTGTCCATGGTAGGCCCTTCATTTGTAAGCAAAACAAATGTATCCAATTTGGCAGCATCATATTCTCATGAACATTGGAATCGTTACCAAGAAACGAAAGTACCTGATAATTCAATTGGCGTGCGCGAGCTCTAGTAATTGGTCCAGTATGTATAGCAGCAGGGGCTGTGGGTGTAACAATGGTATTGTTGTCCTCATCATCCTTCCCTTCTTGAAATGAAGTCGTCCTCGACGGAAGCTCATCTTCCTCACCCAAATAAGGCTTCAAATCTGCAATGTTAAAAGTGGGACTAACCCCAAAATCTGCAGGCAGCTCAAGTTTATATGCATTATCATTTATTTTCTCTAACACCTTAAATGGACCATCAAGACGTGGCATTAGCTTTGATTTGCAAATTAGGAAACCTATCCTTACGCATAAATGTAACCAAACAAGATCTCCGGTGCAAAGACAACATGTTTTCTACCCTTATCTCCAACAAGTTTATATTTAGCATTCATACGCTCAATGTTTTCCTTAGTTAACTCATGCATTTTTTAAATCAATTCAGCACGTTCTTTAGCATCAAAATTAACCTTCTCCGAAGATGGAAGAGGCAACAAATCAATAGGTGCACGAGGTAGGAAGCCATACACAATTTCAAAAGGGCACATCTTAGTAGTAGAATGCAATGAACGATTATAAGCAAATTCAATATAAGGCAAGCATTCTTCCCACATTTTCTTATTATTCTTCAAAACAGCCCTAAGCATAGTAGACAATGTTCTATTGACTACTTCAGTTTGTCCATCAGTTTGGGGGTGACAAGTAGTACTAAAAAGCAATTTAGTCCCCAACTTAGCCCATAAACATCTCCAAAAGTGGCTAAGAAATTTAGTATCACGATCTGAAACAATAGTATTTGGCACACCATGCAAGCGAATAATTTCACGAAAGAACAAATCAGCAACATTAACAGCATCATCGCTTTTATGACATGGTATAAAGTGTGCCATTTTCGAGAATCTATCCACGACAACAAATATGCTATCCCTTGATAGAGGCGAGGGTCCCAATCTTTCGATGAGATGATAACTATCGATTTGGTGGAGTATACTTTGACGATCCGACTACAAACATGCACGACGTTGCGCCTTAGCAATCGCTAAAACCAATCTCCTTAGGTTCTTGGCGATCTGGGAAGCACGATCAGCGACCACGAAGGTCTATTCCTGCAAGCAATCGAAGAACGAGCAAGAATATGATAAAGCAATCTGAATATTGCGAATATATATGATGTATTGATAATGGTGGGGATCCGTAAGCGGTCTTGGTGCAGTCGTTGGACACAAACGAAGTACGAAGTTGCAATGGCTAACTTTTAACTAAACAAATCCCAAGGAAAAAGCTACTAGATGGATCTATTTATATAGGAGCAAGGGTGGTGGCCAAGGAGGTGGTAGGACGTCCCAAGTCAGCCTAAAACAAACCCTAGGTCGTACAATGCCAATGGGCCCAAGCGGAGGTGACGTAACAACTTTGGACTTGTAGTTTGACTCGGATTCTGGTGCGTCATCAGATTGTTTCGTCCATAACTCAACGCTCCGGACGAATTTGAAGGTGAATCAATTGGGTTGGAAGGTGCACGAAATCTATTTTCCAACAAAAAAGAATCACCCAATTTGGAGTCCGGATGAAAAAGTTATTGACGTTTTGAGTCAGGTATGTACATGCAGTCCGAATCTGATTCCGAACGTGAGAGACTTGGACTCTATCTTCTCTTGGGCCAAAAGTGACGTGAGAGAACTTTTTGAATAGCAAGTAAACATCTCTTTCTCCCTTATCTTCATATGTGGATTGTACAAATGTCCCATACACCTGCAACTAGACATGACACAAAAGTTTGTGAAATTTTTTTGTCCTGGATGATATAAATAAATTATTGCATAGTTTGCATTAGAAATCACCTCACAAATATACATGTATGCAATATTTTGGTCGTATCGAAGGTAGCCATGTCCTCATCATCCTCCCCTCCTTGAAAACAAAGCCGTCCTCGGTGTTGCTTAATCTGAAATGTGGCTAACAAACGAGACAAGGTGTACATGTTGTATATGTATATGTCATCCATTTTTACTTCCCTTGATTTTTGCACATATGACACATGAATAGATGAGTAACTTGCATAGTTCATAAAATCTAAAGCCAAAACATTATCACAAGAAGTAGAAGGCATGAAAATATTGCAACTCAGTTTGCACATATAAGTGAATCTCTTATTCATTTCAAAAGATTGACAATGTTCATCATTAAACCATCCCAACATTGGTGAATAAACCTTACTTGCATCAAATTTACATGCTACAACATGCTTAAATAAGCAAACATGCAATACGTCATTTGACACAGAAACATCACTAAGATTAGAGGTCATATCAAAATGATTAAACATTGGTTCTTTTGCATCAATAGTTAATTCATTGGGTGCACTCAAAATTGTTGGTATTTCAGTTGTTTGATCACATGACGCATTCATGAGAGTAACATGATTATCTAAAATAGGTGATGCGCTCAAATCAACAGGTAACTCAACACATGATGGATTCAAGTTAACTAGGCATGCATCATTCTCATGTGAAGTTATATCATCAATACCTTCTGATTACCTTGTTGCAAAGATGTAGCTGATGTAGGTACGGATGATGGCAATGTACCATACTCTTGAGATGATGTCGTGCTCACAATCTGAGGTGTGGCTGCTCTAGTAGGTGCACGGTGGAGGAACCAAGCGGTGGTGGTGAGCATGGACTAGAATAGTAGGTGTTGTAGTCATCCAATGCATCCTCCTGTAACTGTCTCTCAAAGGTACAAGCACGAACATACATACCAGTAATGCAACGAGGAATATACTGAAATCGTGCCTGAATATCATGGTTCAAACCACCAAAAAAATCTATTCATTGTATCATTCTCAGATTCTTCTATGTCACAATGATGCATATAAGATTTGAACTCTTGGTAGTAAGCATGAACAGTGTTACTGCCTTGTTTTAATTGTTCCAATTTGCGAAGCAATTCACGACGATAGTAGGGAGGAAAAAAATGTTGTCTCATTACAGCTTTCAAAACTTTCCAAGTTATGGGTTGGTTATCAATGTTTTTCTTACAATGTACACTCCACCAAACGAAGCAAAACCAGTAAATGCTCTAGTGGTAGCTTGTACTCTCTCAAGTTCAGAAAAATCATGGTGACTAAAAACTTCTTCTAATTCAAGCTCCCAAGCTAGATAAATAGCAGGATTAAATCTACCCTCAAATGATGGTAAAGACATAACCTGACCATATGCTTGTGTGTGTTGTCCCAACTCTCGTGATGGTGGAGATGTGTCCGTCATCCAAGAACTTCTATCTCCGGAACCTGTCATGATTAGTAGAAACAAGAAACAAAATTCGAGAATAATGTTCCTATGAACTACGAGGATGTGGTGGTAAAACGCTCACAGTATAGCAAATATCAACATCTTACAAGTTCTTACCATGCAGCAGGTGGTGACAGGCAACCAGCAATGTCAAATAACTACGAAGATTGTGTAAAGCGATCGCCAGGGGAACGTACGTATACACGGTGTAGAAATATGTGGAGCTGGGTTGGTTATATATGGTAGCAAAAGATTATCAATAATCAATTCAGAGATGCAATGTTGAATAAACGCTCAACGACGGTACTGTGCTGGTCCTAGGCTAGACCGGACTAGAGACGCGAGCCTAGAACACTAATGAGGTCACGGCGTAGCACAACTAGCATCAATGAAGGATAATAAGTAGCTCTGGACAGCAAGATATAAGTGAAGATCACAACGGCAATAAAGATAATGATGAAAAACAACTGCCAAGCAGGATATACAACAACTCTCTCTCCAATTTTCCTCTTGAAAAGTTTGAGCCAATTTTCTGATAAATTTTTTCAACGAATGCTACTAACTCAAGCTTTCCAATGCAAAAAGAATCACTCAATTCCGAGTTGATATGAGGAGTCAAAAAATTCTAAAACTGGTTTGAAAAACTGGAATAAGCTGTGTTCACGAACTTGGAGGGCAAAAGACCTATTTAGAAGCCGATTTTGAGGTGCCAAATATTGAACTAGCTTCTGCAACTATTTAGATGCGGCTCGTCTCTAGCTTTAATTTGAGTACTCATGAGCCAAAACGGACTTCGTATGAGGAAGTTATGCCTGTTTTACTGAACAGTACACAAAACAGATTCCAATCCGAATTCAGCTACGAGATTGAGTCTAGATAGATCCGAACTTTGTTTTTTTTCTTCTCTTTTTTTTCTCACACTTTTTTTTCCTTTTTCTTTCTTTATTTTTTTCTCTGACTCTTTTTTTTTTACTTTTTTTCTCTCTTTTTTTCTCTCTCCCTCTTTCCAGACAAACTAGATAAGATGCAGATTGGATCAAGTGAAGATGTGAACGATCTCAACTATGATTATGACAATGAACGGTGGTTAGCACATGGTGGAAATTGATGGATGGATGGTGGTCAACGGAAAGGATAACGATGCAGCGGCGGCGTGACTAATGTGAACAGAACTCGAAACTCTAAACGAACTAACTAAGACCAGCAACTCGACACGACGATGCAACCGATAATTCAATAATGCAAACAATGAAAAGAAAACTGCAAAGGCTCAGACTAGCTTGGACAAAGGATGGATAGATCTAACTTTTTTTTGTGGCTTTTTCTTGGACAATAGGTAAGAAAATAAATCTAATCTAGGGACAATTGGAAATTCTCACCGAGCAACCTGAAAACTGATACCACTTGATAGAGGCGAGGGTCCCAATCTTTCGATGAGATGATAACTATCGATTTGGTGGAGTATACTTTGACGATCCGACTACAAACATGCACGACGTTGCGCCTTAGCAATCGCTAAACCAATCTCCTGAGGTTACTGACGATGCCGGAAGCACGATCAGCCTGACCACGAAGGTCTATTCCTGCAAGCAATCGAAGAACGAGCAAGAATATGATAAAGCAATCTGAATATTGCGAATATATATGATGTATTGATAATGGTGGGGATCCGTAAGCGGTCTTGGTCTGGTCGTTGGACACAAACGAAGTACACGGTTGCAATGGCTAACTTTAACTAAACAAATCCCAAGGAAAAAGCTACTAGATGGATCTACTTATATAGGAGCAAGGGGTGGCGGCCAAGGAGGTGGTAGGACGTCCAAAGGCAGCCTAAAACTAACCCTAGGTCGTACAAGGCCAATGGGCCCAAGCGGAGGTGACGTAACACCTTTGGACTTGTAGTTTGACTCGGATTCTGCTGGAGCATCAGATTGTTTCGTCCATAACTCAACGCTCCGGACGAATTTGAAGGTGAATCCAATTGGGTTGGAAGGTGCACGAAATCTATTTTCCAACAAAAAAAGAATCACCCAATTTGGAGTCCGGATGAAAGTTATTGACGTTTTGAGTCAGGTATGTCTGTGCAGTCCGAATCTGAGTCCAGAACGTGAGAGACTTGGACTCTATCTTCTCTTGGGCCAAAAGTGACGTGAGAGAACTTTTTGAATAGCAAGTAAACATCTCTTTCTCCCTTATCTTCATATGTGGATTGTACAAATGTCCCATACACCTGCAACTAGACATGACACAAAAGTTTGTGAAGTATTTTTGTCCTGGATGATATAAATAAATTATTGCATAGTTTGCATTAGAAATCACCTCACAAATATACATGTATGCAATATTTTTTGGTCGTATCAAAGGTAGCCATGTCCTCATCACTCCCCTTCTTTGTTCGAGGTAAACGTAAAACAAAGTCCATAGATATATCCTCCCAAGGAACACTAGGTACAGGCAAAGGCATATATAAACCATGAGGATTGAGTCGTGACTTAGCTTTTTGACATGTAGTGCAGCGAGCAACAAAACGCTCAACATCCCGTCTCATCTTTAGCCAAAAGAAATGTGTAGCAAGTATATCCTCCGTCTTCTTCACATAATCATCCTCCTCCACATCAGCAGCAGGAGCCATAGAAGTATCAACAGCAGCACCAGCAGCTTGGCCAGGCTGAAGAGGGACACGGCTCGCTCGGCAAAGGGCTGCTTCGCGACGTGGAGGTAGTCGTTGTTGTTGTTGTAGAAGTGCGTCAGGTGCAGCCGGTGGTGGTGGTGGTAGACGCGCGAGCAATTCATTAAACCTGTTATCGAGCTTTGTTTCGAACGCCTTCTCAATGCCATCTACCACCCTTCTTATCCGCCACCGCTCTGAATCCGTATCCATATACCACCACCAATCCGTATCCATATACCACCACCAATCCGTATCCATATACCACCACCGCTACCATATACCACCACCGCTGCCATATACCACCACCATATATCCACCACCAATCCGAGTTCTTCTCATATTAGGTTTGTTTTCGAGATCCATCTAAATTCCGATTCATGTTTCCTTGCCTGCGCAGGTTTCGGAAAAAAAGAGTCTGGAAACCACCCTCCGTTTAGGCCCAAAATTTTCCGAAAACGCACTTGTCGAAAATTTTTCTGGCCATCCTATTTTTAGGTGTTTCTAAGCGTATTGAGACAGTCGCCATTATAGAAAGTTTTTTGACCCGTTTCCAGTTTTTGGGTCCGGGCAGTCGAAAAAAAAAATTTGGTCGAAAAAATTTCGTGCCCATCCTGTCAGTTTGACCTGGGAAGAGTTTTGAGACACTCGCCATTATAGTGATTTTTCGATACCACTTGATAGAGGCCAAGGTGTCCCGATGTTTCGATGAGATGGTAAGGCGATGATGATGGTGCGGCGGCGGCGTGACAACTTATGACCAGAACTCGAAACTCTAAAAGACTAGACTCTAAGACCAACAACTTGACACGACGATGCAACCGCAAATTCAACAAAGCAAAAACCCTAAAAAGATTATGCGAAGGCTCAGTTGGTTCAGATATGATGAACTAACCCTAATTTTTTGTGGCTTTTTCGTGGACTTTAAGTATGAAGAACAGACTCGATCTAATCTCTGAAAACTGTAAAATCTCACCGAGCAACCTGAAACTCGATACCACTTGATAGAGGCCAAGGTGTCAGATGTTTTGATGAGATGGTGGCTATCGTTTACGTGGAGTCGACCTTGACGATCCGACTACGTGACGCGTAGACGTCGCGCCTTAGCAATCGCTAAACCAACTTCCGAGGGTTATTGACCACGCCGGAAAGCACGCATCAACCCGACCACGAGGGTCTGCATTTCCTGCGAGCAAACGAAGAACAAGCAAGAAACTAAAATTGCAATCTGGATATTGCGAATATAAGAGGAAAGCTTTATTAATGAAGGTGGGGTTACGTGGACGCCTTGGTGCAGTCGTTGAACACAAGCGAAATCTGAGAAGTTGCAGCTATGGCGAACTTTTGAGCTAAACAAAACCCAAAGTCTAAACGACGCCCTAAGGGCTGTATATATGGAGGAAGAGGAGGAATTTCGTGGCCCTTGAGGGAGGGGTCGAAACCAACCCTAACTCTTGTTTCCCCACACATACGGACTCTAAAAACAGCCTATACTTAAGTATTTCGAAATTACATGGGCCTGGCCCAATAATAAGGTGACGCAAAGACCTAGAATAGCCTATGGACGAATATTATGAAGTGGCATCTTGTATATTTGGTCCAAGGCCTCATGCTCTCATTAGGGTGGCTTCAAAGTCCTGGAATCATCACTTATAACTCCGTTCTTGTTCCCCTTGCGCATGCCAACATCTCCATGCTTGAACTTGCTCCAAGGTTCATCTTTCTTGTCCATGGTAGGCCCTTCATTTGTAAGCAAAACAAATGTGATGCGGAGCATCCCACGATCATCCCCATGGACATACAACCGTCTCATCAAGAGCCAAGAGGACCCATGACACGAGCTAGAGCTAGAGCTCTCGAGAACGAGGTGACCTCTTTCCTTCTTGATATCACATATGATCCACTCGAGACATGGCTACTACCTAAGTCCGATATGCTATGCATGATTAGGTGTCAAGGGGAACCTCCCGAGGATGCACGTGAAGACGGACAAGCCGCCAAGTCCATGGACGAAGAGAACCAACGGAAACGAGAAAAATCCCCTTCCAGACCCCGGACATCCGGCCCTGACCCCGGACATCCGGCCCTGACCCCGGACATCCGGCCCTTGGAGCTTCTACCTCAACATGCATCAAAATGCCCAAGTCTCCAGGGCCCGGACATCCGGCGTCCAAACCCGGACATCCGGCCACCAGCCCGGAAATCCGGCGCCTTTCCGATTCTTGAACGGTCGCCCCAGCCCGGACATCCGGGCTGAGAGCCCGGACATCCGGCGCCTCATGAAGGCCCGGACATCCGGCCCGACGCCCGGACGTCCGACCCCCCCTGCCTGCGCGCAGTGCCTCAGGGCCTTGTCCCTTGTACCCCTTCGCCCCGAGACTATATGTACTTGTTCCCTTTCCTCTTTCTAGGTTAGCATTGGATTAGCTCATATTCTTGTGTGAGAGCCTTTGCTCATCCACTTGGCTACTTCTCCTCGGAGATCAGGACCTCTACGGAGAAGATCCCCAAGCGGATTCAAGACCCCCTTCTAGGGTGGACCCCCTCAAGGCCTCCTCACGGAGAAGAACGGCTACCGTTTGTATCGTCCTTTGTTGATCTTGAATCTTGTGCCACTCTATGTGATCGGTGATCTAGCATTTGTGTGATTGATCCCTTGTCGGTTTAGTGATTTCTCTCTCGTTTCCTCCGTGTTTCCCTCTTGTTCTTCCGCGTGTTCTTTGTGATTCCCCGTAGGATCCGCTCCAACGTGAAAGATCATACACGTAGGGTTCCGCCCTACATCATCTATGGTATCATGAGCCACGTTGATCACGATATTGGAGCCCCTACCCCTCTTTTCTAGCTTGATTTTGTTGTTTTTGTCCTAATTCCGAAAATTCCCCACAAAAATAGCCTCAAATTTTTTTTTTGTGATTTGTTCGTGTGATGAAGTTTTGTTGGATTTGATCCGTGGATTTCGCGTGTTGCAGGTAGATCTAGCATTCCCCCATCTTTTCCATAATTTCCATCCACAAAATCGCCCAAATTTTGACCGGATTTGACCTTTTCCCCGCGGTGTTCATCGAGCCCGGACATCCGGCCCGAGCAGCCCGGACATCCGGCATCCCGGACATCCGGCCCGAGCAGCCCGGACATCCGGCGCCCCGGACATCCGGCTTCCAGCCCGGATTTCCGGCCTAGTAGCAACAATCCCTTCCACCATCCCGATCACCGCCTAACTTTCGCCAAATTTTGTCCCGTGCCCACATACACTTCCATTTACCTCCACCACTTCCGCATAACACCACCATAGCCTCTCCCACTTCCAATTCCGATAATGTTGCCAACTTTTCCCTTGAGATTTTGAGTTGTGGTTTTCCGTATCCTTTTGTGTTTCGGCTATCTAGGTACGGTTCAACATCAAGATCACCACCGCTCATCTTTGTCAAGGACGGTAACATCGTCGACACCTTTGTCATTACTTGCAATTGCATTGATAACCATCATAACCCATCTTTTGCGTTGCTTACCCATCGAGACTAGCCATTGAGTATTGCCGGCAACGTGACTTGTGCACATTAGTGATCATACTCCATAGCATACATACCATACCAAAGTGGTGCATATCTTACCATCAACTTGTGTGTCACAAAGTTGTCATCGCATACACAATTGCTATCTTGGTTCGTGAAGTTTTGCATGAGAAAAGAGCTCAAAAGAGAAAGAGACAATCAAGCTTTTAAGCAAAGAGAAAAAGATAAGCAAAGAGCTTATGAACAAGAACCATAGCATCATACAACATTAAGATTGTCATACTTGATCATCTTGGATCAACACATCGAAACACCATACATATAGCATACTTGGGTAGAAGTCGTTGCATTTTGCTTAGTAGGTTGTGCACAAGTTCGTATCCGCCTATTGTGCAATCGTGCTAGCGTCTCTCTAGTGTTGTGCAACAAGAGCATCTTGGTGAATTCCACATTTTGGCTCATCCTTGGTTGCATAACCCCATATTATCTTTTGCGTGTGTGTTTCCGTGTACCTTATCTTGCTAGTGGTCTTCTTGTTGCATTTGCAAATTTGTGAATCATTTCCAACTTTATTGAGTCTCACTTACAATTACATCAACTTTTGTGCCACCATCCTAACCGAGCTCCACCATAAGCTTTTACTTGTGTATGTGTGAGAACCGACAAGAATCGGTACCAAGAGTGCTATTTCATTGTCCGCATTTGAGTGAACTTGATTCATCTTCAACATCGGTAAAAGGTACATTGGTATAAGTTCTTTTCCGTTCTACCACTCACATTTTGCTTGGAATGATGGATAGGCCAAGTTCTTCAACCAACCCACTCTTCATCGAGCAAGACGACGACATGTCTTCATATGTCACCAAGAACCACCTCTTTGGTGCACAACGAAGCGTTGCACCAAGAACAACAAGCAATGAGCGCATCAAGATCGACAACCTCGCCACCGACTTGCGACTCTCCGAGCAACGTACAAGAGACTACTTCGACAACAAGTTCGAGGCTCACAAGCAAGAGAATGATGCAAGAATGGACGAGATCCGCGCTTTGATGAGAAACAGGCATCATTCAACTTCTTCATCATCAAGACGGAGCCGCTCGAGTCGACATTCCGACAACACCTTGATGCGGAGCATCCCTCGCTCATCCCCATGGACGTGCCTACATCTCCCTCAACGCCACTAGGACCCATGACAAGAGCCCGAGCTAAGGCTATCGAAGATAAGGTGAATTCGCTCCTCTCCGAACTCCCTCTTCCTACTCACGAGACATGGCTACTACCTCATTCGGAGACTCTATGTGTAATCAGGTACATGGAGGTGAGCCAAGGATCAACTACTTGTAGAGCCAAGACGGCGAGGACTCCAAGCATATTGAAGAAGAAGAAGAGATGTCTTTGAAGGCACAGGCACCGGACGACCGACGCCTTCCGGACGTCCGACGAGTCCCAGGACCCGGACGACCGGACTCCCCGGACGTCCGGCACTTTGCCACCCGAACCAGAACTACGGACGACCGAAGCCTCCGGATGTCCGACCGACGCACGCCCGAATCGAATCTACGGACGACCGACAACTTCCGGACATCCGGACCGTCACGAAGCTCCGGACGACCGACCGTCCTCGGACGTCCGCGCCAGCAACAGAGCTGATTCTACGGACGCCGAGCCCGTCCGGACGTCCGGACCCCCGAGCCTCCGGACGTCCGACGCCTTCCGGACGTCCGACGCCTGTGTGTTGACTTCGTTTGGGCCGCAGCCCTTGTACCCCTTCGCCCCCTAGACTATATATATTCCTTCTTCCCCAACTTTCTAGGGTCAGCATTGGATTAGCTCATATTCTTGTGTAAGAGCCTTTGCTCATCCACTTGGCTACTTCTCCTCGGAGATCAGGACCTCTACGGAGAAGATCCCCCAAGCGGATTCAAGACCCCCTTCTAGGGTGGACCCCATCAAGACCTCCTCTCGGAGAAGAACGGCTACCCGTGTATCCTTATCTTTGTTGATTGTGGATCATATGTCCCTCTTTGTGTTCGATAATCTAGCACTTGTGTGATTGATCTCTTGTCGGTTTCGTGATTTCTCTCTCGTTTCTCTCGTGTTCTTCCGCGTGTTCCTCGAGATTCCCCCTAGGATCCGCTCCAACGTGAAAGATCGCATACCGTAGGGTTCCACCCTACATCATCTATGGTATCATGAGCCACGTTGATCACGTTATTGGAGCCCCTACCCTCTTTTTCTAGCTTGATTTTGTTGTTTTTGTCCTAATTCCGAAAAGTCCCCACAAAAATAGCCCCAATTTTTTTTTGTGATTTGTTCGTGTGATGAAATTTTGTTGGATTTGATCCATGGATTTGCTTGGTTTCGAGTGGATCTAGCATTTCCCCAAGTTTCTCCACTTTCCATCCACAAAATCCCGAATTTTGACCCCAAAATCCCACAATTCCGCTCAAAATCGGCCCCGGATCTCAATTTTCGCGTTGACCCGACCCACGGACGGCCGGAGATTTACAGACGTCCGGAGCCCTCGAACGACCGGACGTCCGACCTTTCGAGACGACCGGAACCCCTAACCCGAACTGAATTTACGGATTTCGACTTTTCCGGACGTCCGACGCCCGGACATGCGACCTTTTCCGGACGTCCGTAACTGTAGATTCCCACTTCGGCTGATTTTTGTTTTGTCCATAACTAATTCATCCGAACTCCGATTTTGACGTTCTTTAGCTCGTTTTGAAGCTATTGACATCCCCTTCCAACAAAATACCACCAACATCATTTGACTACATCAAATTTTGTGATCTTTGGCATCTTTGCCTAGGGCTTCCACCACATCCTCCGCTACTCCACCACCGACTTAGAAGCCTAACTTTCGCCAAATTTTGTCCCGTGCCCACATACACTCCCACTTACCTCCACCACTTCCGCATAACACCACCTTAGCCTTTCCCACTTCCAATTCCGACAACGTTGCCAAATTATGCCTTGAGAAATTGAGTTGGGGTTTTCCGTATCCTTTTGTGTTTTGGCTATCTAGGTACGGTTCAACATCAACATCACCACCGCTCATCTTCGTCAAGGACGGTAACATCGTCGACACCTTTGACATTACTTGCAATTGCATTGATAACCATCATAGCCCATCTTTCGCGTTGCTTACCCATCGAGACTAGACATTGAGTATTGCCGCAACGTGACTTGTGCACATTAGTGATCATACTCCATAGCATACCGATGTAGGGCGGAACCCTCACGTGGACGATCTTTCACGTTGGAGCGGATCCCACGGGGAATCACGATGAACACGGGAAGAACGGAGGGAAATCACAAGGGAAACACTCAAGAACAAGTCCAATCACACATCCACTAGACAATCAAACACACAAGATCCACAAGGTACATGAACAACAAAAGGAAAGATACAAGGTAAGGTTCATCTCCGAGAGGAGGTCTTGATGGGGTCCACCCTAGAAGGGGTCTTGAATCCGCTGGGGGATCTTCTCCCAAGAGGTCCTGGGCTCCGAGGAGAAGTAACCAAGTGGATGAGCAAGGCTCTCACACAAACATGAGCTAAAACCTAAGCTAACCCTAAAAAGAGGAAGGGGATGAAGTATATATAGTCTTGGGGGCGAAGGGGTACAAGGGACAAGTCCCGGATGCACTGCACAGAAGGCGGGGAGGCCGGATGTGAGGCGTCGGGCGGATGTCCGGCTTTCCCGAGACGCCGGATGTCCGGCTAGGGGCGGATGTCCGGCAAAGGGTCTTTCAAATGCAATCGGTGATGGGGGCGGATTTCGGCGAAGGGGCGGATATCCGGGGCTTCGGAAGAGCCGGATGTCCGGGGCTGGGGCCGAATGTCAAGACCTGTAGCTTTCTGCAGCTGCTGTGATGGGGGCCGGATGTCCGGCTGGGGCGGATGTCGGAGCTTCTTTGGAAGGGCGGATGTCCGCCAAGGGCCGGATGTCCGGGCTGTCTGGTCCCTTTCTTCCTTCTCCTTCCCTCGCTCCAAGACGCTTGGCCTTGGTCCTTGGGCTCTCCATGATCTCCTCGGGTGTACTGAGTATGCACAATGTCCGCTTGAAGTAGCATCCATGTCTTACATGCGGAAAGGGACGATTCGGAAAGGAGCGAGTTCACCTTAGGTCCAATGGCGCATAGTCGAGGTCTCATCTTGTGTATCCTTGGGGCTTGGAGAGTAGATGGAGTGTACATGGGGATGAGCGTGGGATGCTCCGCATCATCTCCCCTCCCTTGGGAAAGATCCGACCTCGGATCGTGATCCTCATCACCATGGAAGCGGTTGTCGAGAGCGGACTTGTAGTTGGACGAAGTTGAAGACATGGCGCAATCCAAGTAGTCCACGGTGTCGCCGAGTGATAGACATGCAAAAGAGCAAACACAAGCAACACTCGGAAATACAATGGTTAGCGCACACAAAGTGTCCATCATGTAAGAATGAGTCCGTGAGGCAAGATTGTTCATGACAAAGCACATGAAGCTTAGCAAGATAATATGAAATGAGATGTAAAGCATTCATGGGAACAAATGCAATCATTGTGCACACAATTGTGTTGTGAATATGATGAATGCAACCACGGTGCAAAATGATGTCATAGTGAGACGGTTTATCAATAGCATGAATATGGCAATTGGTGCTCAACATGTGTATGTTATCATGCAATTGATGATTGGCAATATGATCATGATGTATGAATATGCCCTCAAGGAAGAGCACAACAAATTTGCTAAGAAAATGCACAAGCTCATATATCATGGATGACATGGGAATACAAGATGCAACAAGGCAATCATAATGTGTGTCAATCCATGCATGGGGTGCAAACTTGTGGTGAGTATGATATGTCCATCGAGCATGACATGTATGAGCACAATCAACAAATATGGAGGTGTTGGTGTACCAATGCTCGAAGTCGTGGCAAGAGTGTAAAACCGAAGGTGCATCCAATAAGTCCAAGCGCTCCTCAATGAAAAGGTCCATAGAGCCAATCTCCAATGTCGCTCCTCCGTCCGTGAGATGTATCATGTAGACAACAAGAAGGAAACAACAAGGAAAGAGTGACCCATCCAGGATGCGTATTTGAGGATGGCTCAAAGGGAAGGAGTTCACCTTATGAATGTTCGTGAAGATGTTGGAGTTGCACATCATGTATGCCTTCACATAACCAATATGTCTCCTAACTGTAATGCCTTGTGAATCCTTCAAAATGAAAGAACATGACAAACACTCGGAAAAACAAATGAGGTTAGCGCAAGTGCAAAACCTATCATTCGTGTGGTAAGATACCGAACAAGTGTATGCATCATGCTCATCATAAGAAAGTACAAGGGAGCATTTCAAAGTATGGAGGCATATGATGTAAGAACATCCAAATACAAGAGGCTCAATCAAACAAGCATGCATCACAAGTAAAGTGTCAAAGTCTCCAAGATCAATAGGCCTAGTATGGTTGCACTCAATACAAGTGGATATGAGAGAGGCAGCTAATGGACACAAGAGACAATGATCAAGTTATATCATGTGAGAGGCATGAGCATATATGTCATCAACCCAAGAAAGCAAGTAATAGTGGAACATGGGTGATGCAACATAGCAAGCAATCGTATCAATTAAGTGAAGCAAGCTAGTAGTGCGAAGATGCAACGTACTAGAAGGGATCAAGGCAATCATGTCATGGGTGCAAATAGTGTGCATGAATACTTCACATGACATGTCACAAGCATAAAGGCAAGATATGAGCAAAATAGCATCAATAGCATGGGGCACATGATAAACATGGCAAAAGCAACAAGGATCTCCACCAAGCATGCAAATACACATAGAAGTAGCATAATGGTTAATCATGGGTATATGCAAGCAAGGGTCACAATTGCATGGCAAAGGCATAGGAGCAAGCATAACATGCAAAGTGAACACGGGAAAATGAGCATAAGGTGACAAGTGGTAAATAGCCCATAGCCGTGTGAGAGCCAAGTAGAAGAGATGCAGCGTAGTCCTTGCGCCAAGGAACAGTGGTAAGGATAGTCCACGGGATCCCAAAGCATCATTGCTCTCAAGAGCTTGTTTCGTCAACTCATGGGATTGAGATGTTGACGAGTGTATGTGGGTACCTACACAAATCAAAGACAAAGAGAAAATTGTGTGTGCGTGGTAGATGTACACATCATCCATCATGATGCATACGTGCATGTGCTCGGTTAGCACAAAATAGCCAATGCTCAAATAAATGAGATGCGTGATATAGAAACATGTCATCCATCATGATAGGTTTGTTATTATGTATGGCATAATGGAGACTCAAATTGTGCAATGCATCATGAGAAATATCTAGAGCATTGTTATTCATGGAATGCATATGGTTCAAGTAATTATGGGAATCATGCAAAGTATGAAATGCATCAAGATCTCCTAATATGTATGAGAAAACTATGGGGGTCTCCTCATGAGCATTAATGGAAACATCACAAGGAGAATATTGACAACATCCAAAACAATGCATATTTGGAACAATGTGATCATGGCATGGAATAGTAGACGAATTGCGCAAAGGAAGTAGTGCAATATCATCACAAGAGAAGCAAAAGCCAATGACCATCATCTCGTCATCTATGCCATAAGTGCAAATGGGATTAATTTTAATGGGGCATGCATAGTTACTATGTTGAGATTGAAATGAGGCAATATGGGAGATCTCACTCATAGCATATGACAAGTTCAATGGATTGTCAAACATAACGTGACCAATAGAATCTTCACATGATATCCTATGAAGCATAGCATCACAACTAGGCAACTCAACATGCTCATCATCATATTCATCATAAATAGGTAAGTCAAGGCATGAAGAAGTTTTACTAGCATGAAGCATGGTAATAGGTGGGTCAACATCATGGGAGCAATCGATGGCAAGAGAGTCCACTAGTGGGACAAGAGAAGCACCATCACCTATGTTACCTTTGGAAGGTCGCTCATGAGTTGTAGGTGAGGTGTTGAAGATCGTCTCGTTGTCATCTTCATCTTGATGGAACCATATGGGGGTGCATCATCATCCACCATGGCCATCGTCCATCTCCAATGGAGGAATAGACTCACAAAGATAGGCATGTCGTCATGTAGGAGACCTAGCACCAAAGAAGAAAACACACTAGGAGTAGAGGTTTAGTCGTTAGAAATCATAGTGGCCTCATGTGTCGTGTCAACTACCTCACACACTAAGTGTTGTGGCTCACTCACTCCCTCAAGGATGCTCTCCCTCGTATGGTGGGTGGAGTCACTCAAATGGCGCTCAACCTCACATAGGATGTGTGGCATGCTCTCATGTGTGGGGCTAGTGGTGGTCACACTCATCCTCTCATAGGAAATGCTCTCAATGTCACGTATGGTGGAGTCACTCATGTCACTCATGGGGTGGTGGCTCTCCTCACATGGCAATTGGGGCATCTCGACATATATGGGTGTCGGAGAGATGTAGGTGCAAATGTCTCCATGCGCGGTCGCGTAGCTTGACTCGGAGTATGAGTCCAAAGTGGGCGTCGTCTTCATGTTGTTGAAGAGGTTCGCGCTCGTCGCCGTGGTCGAAGGGGATGGCCCTTGCTCGACCGTCATGTCACCGTCTTGGTGTTGGAGGCCCATATGATGTGGCACCTCATAGCTCGTCTCCATGACCGAAGGGAGTTTCCCATGCTCGGCCATCTTCCTTGAGGGGCTTCAAGATGGAAGTGTCGCCTCGCTTGTAGGTGGTCGCCTTGGACTTGATGAATTCGATGTAGGCGTACACGTGGGAAGTAGGCGAAGATGTCAGACGTCCAAAGGCGAAGATGCCTTGAGAACACTTGGCGAAGATGCCAAGTGGTTGATGTAGCCGTAGCGCCGTCTTGGTGGTGGTCGTCTCGCGGTCTTCTCTTGTGCTTATGAAGCTTCGACTTGGCGTGAAGTAGGGCTTGTTGGGACTTGTGCATTTGCGCTTGTGGAGCATCTTCATGATGATGATGTCGTTGTCGTGCTTGAGCTCCTTGGCGTTAAATGCCGTAAATGCGTGCACATGATGCTTGGAGGTGACTTGCCCTTCATGACGATGTTGATCACGAACGTGATGGTGGTCGCCATGTAGATGTGGACGAGGACGATTTGCACTTGCGCTGCTTTCCGGCGCTCAAGACTTGTGGCTTGAATGTCGCCGCTTGAAGATGATGAAGGGAAGTAGACTTGATCAAGGCTCTAACCTCCTCCATCCTTGCATCTTGCTCCTCTTTATGTGCGGCAAGCTTCTTGTCGATGTAGTCCCTTCTCCTTGCTTCGAGTGATGAATGTCGATGGAGATGTTCTCGATGCGCCTCGCAATCTTGATTGTGTGCCTTGCACTTGTCGTTGTAGATCGAAGATAGACGCTTTGGTGATGTAGTTGTTCACGCCGTCGTTGTTGTCGAGGACCGGAGATGAAATGCCTTGCCTATCCATCACAAGACTCGAGCAAATATGAGTGGGAGAAAGAGAAGAACTTATACCAATGTACCTTGACCGATGTTGACAATGAATCAAGTTCACTCAAATGCGGACAATGAAATAGCACTATTGGTACCAATCCTTGTCGGTTCTCACACCTACACAAGTAATGCTTATGGAGGAGCTCGGTGAGGATAGTGGCACAAAAATTTAATGCAAAATGTTAGCAAGAGTCAATAATGTTGAAAGAGATTCACAAATTCGCATAAGCGAAACAAATGGACCAATAGCAAAGAATGGCACACGAAAACACACACACGGATAGATAAATGGGGTCGTGCAATCAAGGAATGAGCACAAAATGTGGAATCCACGGAAAACGCTCGTGTTGCACAACTCAAGAGAGACGCTAGCACGATTGCTCAATAGGCGGATACGACACTTGTGCACAACCTATTTGATGCAAAATGGATAAACTTCTATCCCAAGTATGCCATGTATGTATGGTTCCCGGTGTTTCTCTCAAGATGATCCAAGATGATCGGATATGACAATCTTATATGCAATATGGTATGATGCTATGGCAATTGCTTACAAGCTTCTTTGCTCTCTTTCTTTTGCTTAAAAGCTTTATTTCTTTTTTTTTGTATGGCCACTTTGCACAATGCACAAACCAAGATAGCAATTGTGTATATGCGGGAACAAACTTGAGACACAATGGATGATATGATACCAATATGATATGGTATGGTATGTAATGGAAGGTATGATCACTAATGTGCACAAGTAACGTTGCCGGCAATACTCAAATGGCTAGTCTCGGTAGGCAAGTAACGCAAAAAGTAAGGCTAGGGGTTAACAATGCAATAGCAAGGGAATATACAATGGAGGGATACCACGATACCAAGATGATATGGAGGTTACCGTCCGGCGATGATGAGTAGCGGTGTTCTTGATGTAGATACCAAGATGATGGAGACTCGTCCCTAAGTAGTCAAACACCTTAGGAAACGGAAAACCGCGACCTCAAAATCTCAAACGTCAAATGTCAAAATGGTGGTAGCGGGAATGCGGTGGTGGTTTGCACTTGGCAATGCGGAAGTGGAATGATGGGCTATACACGTGTCAGAGTTGAAGTTGCCGTCCCTAAGTGGCCGAAACACCTTAGGAGACACAAGTCACAACTCGAAAAAGCTCAATCAACTATTGGGTTAAGTTGAGGTGGTCGGAAGTGTATGGTGGGCAAGGTTATGTGGAAGTGGTGGTGGTGGTTGATGAAGAAGCAATCGTCCCTAAGTAGCCGAAACACCTTAGGAGACTCGAATCACTACTCAAGCAACCACTAATGCTATGGGGAACAAAATGGGTTAGGTTGCGGAAGTCGGTGGTGGTTATCACGGAGGATGTGGCGGAAGCCCTAGGCAAAGATGCCAAAATTCACAAAATTTAATGGAGTCAAATTGTGTTGGTGGTATTTTTGTGGGAAGGGGGATGTCAATAGCTTCAAAACGAGCTAAAGAACGTCAAAATCAGACTCCGGATGAATTAGTTATGGACGAAACGGTGAAATGGGAAAGCTGAAATGTACAGGGGCCGGATATCCGGGGCTCGGGGCCGGATTTCCGGGGGTGAATGTCCAGAACCGAGCGATTTTGGTGCTCCAGGGCCCGGATGTCCGGCTTAGTCCGGATGGCGGATGTCCGGCCCGACGATTCAGATCTCGTTTGAAGCGGAAATTTTCGAATTGGGGGCGGAAATTGATGATTTCGGGGCAAAATTTGATGGATTTTGTGGAGGAAAGATGGGGAAACTTGGGGGAATGCTAGATCCACTTGAAACCAAGCAAATCCACGGATCAAAATCAGCAAAACATCATCAAAACTAACAAATCACAAAAAAAATTTGGGGCTATTTTTGGTGGGGATTTTCGGATTTAGGACGAAATCAACAAAATCAAGCTAGAAAAAGAGGGGTAGGGGCTCCAAAAACGTGATCAACCTAAGCTCGATCCATAGATGATGTAGGGCGGAACCCTCACGTGGACGATCTTTCACGTTGGAGCCGGATCCTACGGGAATCACGATGAACACGGGAAGAACGGAGGAAATCACAAGGGGAAACACTCAAGAACAAGTCCAATCACACATCCACTAGACAATCAAACACACAAGATCCACAAGGTACATGAACAACAAAAGGAAAGATACAAGGTAAGGTTCATCTCCGAGAGGAGGTCTTGATGGGGTCCACCCTAGAAGGGGGTCTTGAATCCGCTTGGGGATCTTCTCCGAAGAGGTCCTGGCTCCGAGGAGAAGTAACCAAGTGGATGAGCAAGGCTCTCACACAAACATGAGCTAAAACCTAAGCTAACCCTAAAAAGAGGAAGGGATGAAGTATATATAGTCTTGGGGGCGAAGGGGTACAAGGGACAAGTCCGGATGCATCACAGAGGCGGGGAGGCCGAATGTCCGGCGTCGGGCGGATGTCCCAAGCTTTCGAGACGCCGGATGTCCGGCTAGGGGGCGGATGTCCCGGCAAAGTGGGTCTTCCAAACGAATCGGTGATGGGGGCCGATTTCGGGCGAGGGGGGCGGATATCCGGCTTCCTAAGAGCCGGATGTCCGGGGCCTGGGCCGGATGTCCGGCCCTGTAGCTTTATGGCTTTGTGATGGGGGCGGATGTCCGGGCTTCTTTGGAAGGGCAGGATGTCCGCCAAGGGCCGGATGTCCGGCTGTCCCGGTCCTTTCTTCATTCTCCTTCCCTCGCTCCTGCACGCTTGGCCTTGGTCCTTGGGCTCTCCATGATCTCCTCGGGTGTACCGAGTATGCACAATGTCCAAGGCTTGAAGTAGCATCCATGTCTTACATGCGGAAAGGGACGATTCGGAAAGGAGCGAGTTCACCTTAGGTCCAATGGCGCATAGTCGAGGTCTCATCTTGTGTATCCTTGGGGCTTGGAGAGTAGATGGAGTGTACATGGGGATGAGCGTGGGATGCTCCGCATCACATACATACCATACCAAAGTGGTGGATATATTATCATCAACTTGTGTGTCACAAAGTTGTCATCGCATACACAATCTGATGCGGAGCATCCCTCGCTCATCCCCATGGACGTGCCTAAATCTCCCTCAACGCCACTAGGACCCATGACAAGAGCCCGAGCTAAGGCTATCGAAGATACGGTGAATTCGCTCCTCTCCGAACTCCCTCTTCCTACTCACGAGACATGGCTACTACCTCATTCGGAGACTCTATGTGTAATCAGGTACATGGAGGTGAGCCAAGGATCAACCACTTGCGAGAGCCAAGACGGCGAGAACTCGATCCATATTGAAGAAGAAGAAGAGATCTTTGCTGAAAATGCAGCCGGGACGTCAAGCGCCTTCCGGACGTCCGACGAGTCCCAGGACCCGGACGGCCGGACTTCTCCGGACGTCCGACACTTTGCCACCCGAACCAAAACTACGGACGATCAAGCCTCCGGACATCCGACCGACACACGCTCAACCGAATCTACGGACGACCGACAACTTCCGGACGTCCGGATCCACACGAAGCTCGGACGTCCGACGCTACACGACAGACCGATTCTACGGATGTCCGAACCCGTCCGGACGTCCGGACCGTCCTGAAACCTCCGGACGTCTGACGCCTTCCGGACGTCCGACGCCTGTGTGTTGACTTCTGTTTGGGCCGCAGCCTTGTACCCCTTCGCCCCTAGACTATGTATACTCCTTCTTCCCCAACTTTCGAGGGTTAGCTTAGGTTTAGCTCATGTTTGTGTGAGAGCCTTGCTCATCCACTTGGTTACTTCTCCTCGAGCTCAGGACCTCTACGGAGAAGATCCCCAAGCGGATTCAAGACCCCTTCTAGGGTGGACCCCATCAAGACCTCCTCTCGGAGAAGAACGGCTACTCGTGTATCCTTACCTTTGTTGATTGTGGATCATATGTACCTCTTTGTGTTGGATGATCTAGCATTTGTGTGATTGATCCCTTGTCGGTTTAGTGATTTCTCTCTCGTTTCCTCCGTGTTTCCCTCTTGTTCTTCCGCGCGTTCTTCGTGATTCCCCGTAGGATCCGCTCCAACGTGAAAGATCGCCCACGTAGGGTTCCGCCCTACATCATCTATGGTATCATGAGCCACGTTGATCACGTTATTGGAGCCCCTACCCCTCTTATTCTAGCTTGATTTTGTTGTTTTGTCCTAATTCCGAAAATTCCCCACAAAAATAGCCCCAAATTTTTTTTGTGATTTGTTAGTGTGATGAAGTTTTGTTGGATTTGATCCATGGATTTGCTTGGTTTCGAGTGGATCTAGCATTTCCCCAAGTTTCTCCACTTTCCATCCACAAAATCCCGCGAATTTTGACCCCCAAAATCCCACAATTCCGCTCAAAAATCGCGTCCCGGATCTCAATTTTCGCGTTGACCCCGACCCACCGGACGACCGGAGATTTACGGACGTCCGGAGCCCCTGGAACGACCGGACGTCCGACCTTTCCCGGACGACCGGAACCCCTAACCCGAACTGAATTTACGGATTTCCGACTTTTCCGGACGTCCGACGCCCCGGACATCCGACCTTGTCCGGACGTCCGTAACCTGTAGCTTCCACCACATCCTCCGCTACTCCACCACCGACTTCCGAAGCCTAACTTTCGCCAAATTTTGTCCCGTGCCCACATACACTCCCACTTACCTCCACCACTTCCGCATAACACCACCTTAACCTTTCCCACTTCCAATTCCGACAACGTTGCCAAATTATGCCTTGAGAATGTGAGTTGGGTTTTCCGTATCCTTTTGTGTTTCGGCTATCTAGGTACGGTTCAACATCAACATCACCACCGATCATCTTCGTCAAGGACGGTAACATCGTAGACACCTTTGGCATTACTTGCAATTGCATTGATAACCATCATAGCCCATCTTTCGCGTTGCTTACCCATCGAGACTAGACATTGAGTATTGCCGGAAACGTGACTTGTGCACATTAGTGATCATACTCCATAGCATACATACCATACCAAAGTGGTGCATATCTTACCATCAACTTGTGTGTCACAAAGTTGTCATCGCATACACAATTGCTATCTTGGTTCGTGAAGTTTTGCATGAGAAAAGAGCTCAAAAGAGAAAGAGCCATTCAAGCTTCTAAGCAAAGAGAGAAAGATAAACAAAGAGCTTATGAGCAAGAACCATAGCATCATACAACTAAGATTGTCATACTTGATCATCTCGGATCAACACATCGAAACACCATACATATAGCATACTTGGGTAGAAGTCGTTGCATTTTGCTTAGTAGGTTGTGCACAAGTTCAGATCCGCCTATTGTGCAATCGTGCTAGCGTCTCTCTAGTGTTGTGCAACAAGAGCATCTTGGTGAATTCCACATTTTGGCTCATCCTTGGTTGCATAACCCCATATTATCTTTTGCGTGTGTGTTTCCATGTACCTTATCTTGCTATTGGTCTACTTGTTACATTTGCAAATTTGTGAATCATTTCCAACTTTATTGAGTCTCACTTACAATTGCATCAAATTTTGTGCCACCATCCTAACCGAGCTTCACCATAAGCTTTTAATTGTGTAGGTGTGAGAACCGACAAGAATCGGTACCAAGAGTGCTATTTCATTGTCCGCATTTGAGTGAACTTGATTCATCTTCAACATCGGTCAAAGGTACATTGGTATAAGTTCTTTTCCGTTCTACCACTCACATTTTGCTTGGAATGATGGATAGGCCAAGTTCTTCTACCAACCCACTCTTCAACGAGCAAGACGACGACATGTCTTCATATGTCACCAAGAACCACCTCTTTGGTGCACAACGGCGTTGCACCAAGAACAACAAGCAATGAGCGACCGCATCGACAACCTCGCCACCGACTTGCGACTCTCCGAGCAACGCATAAGAGACTACTTCGACAACAAGTTCGAGGCTCACAAGCAAGAGAATGATGCAAGAATGGACGAGATCCGGCGTTGATGAGAAACCGGCATCATTCAACCGTCATCATCAAGACGGAGCCGCTCGAGTCGACATTCCAACGACACCTTCTACGACTCAAGTACACCGTCATCGAACACTCTTCGACGAGCAGCCGCCAAGACCGTCATGCATCTCGCAACCCGCTACATGTCAAGCATTCACAAGAGCAAGTTGATGATCAAGTTCCTCGTCCTCAATCTAATCAAGAGGCTTTTGCTCAAGCTCAAGAACGACAACGTCTTCGCCGTCAACAAGAGGAAGAACGAGCACGTCTTCACCAAGACGAACAAGACGCCAAGGCTCAACGTCTTCAACAACGACAACGTGAGGCGCAAGCTCTTGAGGCGCATAGCGTGCCCTTCAAGAATCAAGTAGAGCCTTCGCCAACCGCAATCGCGAACGGCGCAATCAAGAGGAAGCCCTTCGAGAAGAAATCCAAGAGAGGAACTACCAACCTAATGCACAACGACAAGTTCCTCAAGCTCCTCCACAAGCTCGTCAAGCTCCACCTCAACCTCAAGTTCAACAAGGGCAAGTTGATCACGGTCTTCCTCCGCGCCAAGAGCAACATGAAGACGAATACAATCCACGCCAAGGACGTCATCATCAACATCGCCAACAACACAATGAAGAGCAACGCTACGGCAAGCTAAAATTCACCATGCCCAAGATCAATGGAAGCAATGACCCCGAAGACTACCTCTCATGGGCATTGAAGGTTGACAAAATCTTCCGCTTGCACAACTACGATGAAGCGAAGAAAATCGCTATGGCATCACTTGAGTTCCAAGACTATGTGCTCATATGGTGGGAACAAATCATTGAGCGACGACAAGCAAGAGGTGAACCTCCAATCACCACTTGGGCTCAAATGAAGGATGTCATGCGAGCACGTTTTTGCCAACCTACTACAACCGCGACCTCTTCAAGAAACTCCAACTACTCAAGCAAGGAACAAAGAGCGTTGAGGAATATTACAAGGAAATGGAGATAGCCATGATTCGAGCCAATGTCAAGGAAGATGATGAGCAAACTATGGCACGTTTTTGAATGGACTCAATCATCCCATCAAGAAGATCGCCGACTTCCAACCATACTCATCCCTCATTGAGCTCGTGCATCAAGCTACAAAGGCGGAACGCCAAGTGCAAGATGACTTCAAGCACGCCAAGTACTCATCCAAGACCCACGGCTCCTCCAACAACCAAGCTTCAACGACTCCTCCATCATCTACATCAACCAAACTTTCTTCAAGAAACGACGACAAGTCAAGTTACAAGAAGACTTCGACAAGCTCAAGTCGTCCTCCTCCTACTACAAGCAACATCAAGCCGCGTGCTTCATCCTCTACTCCGACCGATGAGACCATCAAGACAAGCTCCTTCAAGTGTTTCACTTGCGGCCGAGGCCACAAGTCATCTGAATGCACCAACAAGCGCACCATGATCCTCAACGACGATGGCACATATGACTCCATGAGTGAAGAGGAGATGGAAGCTCTTGAGCAAGTGGCCATGCACCGGCAAGTGAACGAAGAAGAAGATGATCAAGTCTTTTGTGATGAGGATTCGAGCCCCGCCTCGTTGTCTCCAAGGTCTTGACTCTTCAACATCAACAAGAAGAAGACCAACGATGCCACATCTTCCACACAAAAGCCGGCATTAAAGGACGGTCCATCAAGGTCATCATCGATGGAGGTAGTTGCCACAACTTGGCAAGTGAAGAACTATGCTCCAAGCTCCAATTGGTCAAGAGGAAGCACCCACACCCCTACAAGGTTGAATGGCTAAGTGACTCAAGACTTTGTCTGAGTCGAGCATACGGTCCAAGTCTCCTTCAAAATTGGTGCTTATGAAGACACGTTGGAATGTGATGTGGTCCCAATGACCGTTTGCCACCTACTTCTAGGTCGACCATGGCAATTCGACCGTGGTGTCATCCACAATGGGCGTACCAATCACTATAGCTTCAAGATGAAAGGGAAGGAATATGTGCTACGACCTATGTCTCCTACTCAAGTGATAGCCGATAAGCAAGCCACACATCATAGAGAAAAGAGTGAGAAAGTGATCCACCCAAAAGTGAGTGAGAGCCACAAGCCAAATTTGAGCGACTCTTCGCCAAGAGAGAAAAACCTCATTCTATTTGCCACCAAAAGTGAGATGAGAGAAGTGTGTGAGAACCCATCGAGCGTGATGCACTTTGTCCTTGTGTGCAAGGATGGAGAACCAAAAACTAACACCATTCACGAGCTACCTTTGGTGTTTCAATCTCTTTTGCAGGAATTTCAAGATGTCTTCCCCGATGAGCTACCTCGGGTCTACCTCCTCTTCGAGGCATAGAGCATCGAATTGACCTCATACCCGGAGCGCCTCTTCCAAACAAAGCTCCATACCGAGTCAATCCGGAAGAAACCAAGGAGATTCAACGGCAAGTACAACAACTCATCGACAACGGTCATGTACGTGAAAGCCTAAGCCCTTGTGCCGTTCCGGTTATTCTTGTGCCTAAGCCCGATGGAAGTTTCCGCTTGTGCTCCGATTGTCGACCTATCAATGCTATTACCGTCCGATATAGGCATCCCATTCCTCGCTTAAATGACATGCTTGATGAACTTAGTGGAGCCAACTTTTCTCAAAAATTGATCTTAAAAGTGGCTATTATCAAATCCGCATACAAGAGGGTGATGAATGGAAAACTGCTTTCAAAACCAAATTTGGATTATATGAATGGTTAGTGATGCCTATGGGTCTTCGGAAGCTCCGGTACTTTTGTGCGTCTTATGCATCATGTGCTTCGTCCTTATATTGGAGTCTTTGTTGTGGTTTACTTTGATGATATTCTTGTGTTTAGCAAAACCATGAAAGAGCACATCAATCATGTAAAATCTGTGTTGCAAACTCTTCGCAAGGAAAGCCTTTATGCCAACTTGAAAAAATGCACTTTTGGAGTTGACAAAGTGGTTTTCTTGGGTTTTGTAGTTTCCTCAAAGGGTGTCCACGTTGATGAATCTAAAATTGAAGCAATTAAAACTTGGCCCCAACCCACCAATTTGCAACAAGTGCGAAGTTTTCTTGGTCTTGCGGGTTTCTATCGTCGCTTTGTGAAAGATTTTAGCACAATTGCCGCTCCTTTGCATGCTTTGAGCAAGAAGAATACTCCCTTTGTTCGGGGAACTTTGCAATCAACCGCTTTTGATGAGCTCAAGTCTTTGCTTACTCATGCTCTGATTCTTGCTTTGCCCAATTTTGACAAAACTTTTGAGGTTCATTGTGATGCAAGTGAATGCAGGAATTGGCGGAGTTTTGATGCAAGAAAAACGAGCCATTGCTTATTTTAGTGAAAAACTCTCCGGTGCTCAACTTAATTATCCCATCTATGACAAAGAATTGTATGCTTTAGTACGTGTGCTACATGTTTGGGAAGATTACCTTAGACCTCATGAGTTTGTCATCCATACCGATCATGAAACGCTTAAGTACCTCAAAGGTCAAACTAAATTGAACAAGCGTCATGCAAAATGGAGTGAATTCATTGAATCTTTTCCTTATGTGATCAAGTACATTAAGGGTAAAGAAAATGTAGTTGCCGACGCTTTCACGCATATGCATGCTTGTCACTCAACTTGAGTTGAATGTTATTGGTTTTGAGCATATAAAAGACTTGTATGAGCATGATCCATCTTTTGCTTCTCCTTATGCTAAGTGTTTGACGTGACACGCCTTGGGAACAATATTACATCAAAGATGGTTACCTTATGAGAGCTAACAAACTTTGCATTCCCGAGTCTTCTCTTCGTTTGCTCCTTTTGCAAGAGGCTCATGGAGGCGGACTCATGGGACACTTTGGACGCGACAAGACATTCGCCACGCTCTCCACCAACTACTTTTGGCCCAAGATGTTCCGCGACGTCTCACGCTTCACCAACCGATGCTACACATGTCGCAAAGCTAAGTCTAAAGCTCAATCTCATGGTCTTTACATGCCTCTCCCTATTCCATATCAACCTTGGGAAGACATTAGTATGGATTTTATTCTTGGTTTGCCTAGGACTCAAAATGGCAAGGATTCCGTTTTTGTTGTTGTGGATAGATTTTCTAAGATGGCACATTTCATACCTTGCAACAAGATAGACGATGCTTCACATATTGTCAATCTCTTTTGTAGGGAAATCTTGCGACTCCATGGCATACCAAAGACAATCGCCTCCGATCCTGACGTCAAGTTCTTGAGTTACTTTTGGAAGACCCTATGCGCCAAGCTCGGAATCAAGCTCTTGTTCTCCTCGGCATACCATCCTCAAACCGATGGCCAAACGGAGGTGACGAACCGCACACTATCCACTCTACTTCGTGTCTTGATAAAGAAGAACATCAAGGAATGGGAAGCATGTCTACCCATCGCCGAAAGTACGCCTACAACCGCCAAGAAGACATTCAACTACCGGCAAGTCCCCTTCGAGGTCGTCTCACGGTTTCAACCCCTTGTCCCCATTGGACATTCTACCACTTCCTCTCCACGAGCGCACCAACATGGATGCAAGTGAACGAGCAAGCTACATCAAGAAGATGCACGAAGACACAAGGCACACCATTGAGCGCCAAGTACAACGTCAAGCAAACAAGCTCAACGCAAACAAGCAACACATCGTCTTCAACATCGGTGATCTCGTGTGGCTACACCTTCGCAAGGAACGCTTCCCCAAAGAACGCAAGTCCAAGCTTCTCCCTCGAGCCGATGGACCTTTCAAGGTGCTAGCACGCTACAACGACAACGCCTACAAGATCGACCTACCTCGAGACAAATATAACGTGAGCGACATCTTCAACGTCAAGGACCTCGCACCATTCCATGGAGATGAAGCTTTTGATCCGAGGTCGGATCTCTCCCAAGGGGGGAGATGATGCGGAGCATCCCACGATCATCCCCATGGACTTACAACTGTCTCATCAAGAGCCAAGAGGACCCATGACACGGGCTAGAGCTAGAGCTCTCGAGAACGAGGTGACCTCTTTCCTTATTGATATCACATACGATCCACTCGAGACATGGCTACTACCTAAGTCCGATATGCTATGCATGATTAGGTGTCAAGGGGAACCTCCCGAGGACGCACGTGAAGATGGATAAGCCACCAAGTCCGCGGATGAAGAGAACCATCGGAGAAGGCCAAGAGCACCTTCCAGGCCCCGGATATCCGGCCATGGCCCCGGACATCCGGCCCCTGGAGCTTCTACCTCAACGGGATCCAATCTGGCCAAGTCTCCAGGACCTGGACATCCGGCGTCCAAGCCCGGACATCCGGCCCCCAGCCGGATATCCGGCCTGACCGAATCCGGCGCCCCATTCCCGATTCGGCTGCAACGGTCGCTACAGCCCGGCCCTCCGGCCCTTGGCCCGGACATCCGGCTCTTCCGGAAGCCCCGGATATCCGGCCCCCTCGCCCGAAATCCGGCCCCCATCTCCGATTATGCGTTTGAAGACTTCGCCAGCCGGACATCCGGCCCCTAGTCCGGACATCCGGCGTCTCGAAAGCTTGGGACATCCGCCCGGCCGGACGTCCGGCCTCCCTACTGTAGTGATGCCTCGTGGCCTTGTCCCTTGTACCCCTTCGCCCGAGACTATATATCCTGATTCCCTTTCCTCTTTCTAGGGTTAGCTTTGGATTAGCTCATATTCTTGTGTTAGAGCCCTTGCTCATCCACTTGGCTACTTCTCCTCGGAGATCAGGACCTCTACGGAGAAGATCCCCAAGCGGATTCAAGACCCCTTCTAGGGTGGACCCCCTCAAGGCCTCCTCACGGAGAAGAACGGTTACCTTTTGTATCTTACCTTTGTTGACCTTGAATCTTGTGCCACTCTATGTGATCGATGATCTAGCATTTGTGTGATTGATCCCTTGTCGGTTTAGTGATTTCTCTCTCGTTTCCTCCGTGTTTCCCTCTTGTTCTTCCGCGTGTTCTTCGTGATTCCCCGTAGGATCCGCTCCAACGTGAAAGATCGCCCACGTAGGGTTCCACCCTACATCATCTATGGTATCATGAGCCACGTTGATCACGTTATTGGAGCCCCTACCCCTCTTTTTCTAGCTTGATTTTGTTGTTTTTGTCCTAATTCCGAAAATTCCCCACAAAAATAGCCATGATTCGAGCCAATGTCAAGGAAGATGATGAGCAAACTATGGCACGTTTCTTGAATGGACTCAATCATCCCATCAAGAAGATCGTCGACTTCCAACCATACTCATCCCTCATTGAGCTCGTGCATCAAGCTACAAAGGCGGAACGCCAAGTGCAAGATGACTTCAAGTACGCCAAGTACTCATCCAAGACCTACGGCTCCTCCAACAACCAAGGTTCAACGACTCCTCCATCATCTACATCAACCAAACTTTCTTCAAGAAACGACGACAAGTCAAGTTACAAGAAGACTCCGACAAGCTCAAGTCGTCCGCCTCCTACTACAAGCAACATCAAGCCACGTGCTTCATCCTCTACTCCGACCGATGAGACCATCAAGACAAGCTCCTTCAAGTGTTTCACTTGCGGCGGCCGAGGCCACAAGTCATACGAATGCACCAACAAGCGCACCATGATCCTCAACGACGATGGCACATATGACTCCATGAGTGAAGAGGAGATGGAAGCTCTTGAGCAAGTGGCCATGCACCGCAAGTGAACGAAGAAGAAGATGATCAAGTCTTTTGTGATGAGGATTCGAGCCCCGCCTCGTTGTCTCCAAGGTCTTGACTCTTCAACATCAACAAGAAGAAGACCAACGATGCCACATCTTCCACACAAAAGCCGGCATCAATGGACGGTCCATCAAGGTCATCATCGATGGAGGTAGTTGCCACAACTTGGCAAGTGAAGAACTATGCTCCAAGCTCCAATTGGTTAAGAGGAAGCACCCGCACCCCTACAAGGTTCAATGGCTAAGTGACTCCGGCACTATACGAGTCGAGCATACGGTCCAAGTCTCCTTCAAAATTGGTGCTTATGAAGACACATTGAATGTGATGTGGTCCCAATGATCGCTTGCCACCTACTTCTAGGTCGACCATGGCACCGACCGTGGTGTCATCCACAATGGGCGCACCAATCACTATAGCTTCAAGATGAAAGGGAAGGAATATGTGCTACGACCTATGTCTCCTACTCAAGTGATAGCCGATAAGCAAGCCACACATCATAGAGAAAAGAGTGAGAAAGTGATCCACCCAAAAGTGAGTGAGAGCCACAAGCCAAATTTGAGCGACTCTTCGCCTAGAGAGAAAAACCTCATTCTATTTGCCACCAAAAGTGAGATGAGAGAAGTGTGTGAGAACCCATCGAGTGTGATGCACTTTGTCCTTGTGTGCAAGGATGGAGAACCAAACACTAACACCATTCACGAGCTACCTTTGGTTTTTCAATCTCTTTTGCAGGAATTTCAAGATGTTTTCCCGATGAGCTACCTCCGGTCTACCTCCTCTTCGAGGTATAGAGCATCGAGTTGACCTCATCCCCGGAGCGCCTCTTCCAAACAAAGCTCCATACCGAGTCAATCCGGAAGAAACCAAGGAAATTCAACGGCAAGTACAACAACTCATCGACAACGGTCATGTACGTGAAAGCTTAAGCCCTTGTGCCGTTCCCGTTATTCTTGTGCCTAAGCCCGATGGAAGTTTCCGCTTGTGTTCCGATTGTAGACCTATCAATGCTATGATTCAAGGTCAACAAAGGACGATACAAACGGTAGCCGTTCTTCTCCGTGAGGAGGCCTTGAGGGGGTCCACCCTAGAAGGGGGTCTTGAATCCGCTTGGGGGATCTTCTCCGTAGAGGTCCTGATCTCCGAGGAGAAGTAGCCAAGTGGATGAGCAAAGGCTCTCACACAAGAATATGAGCTAATCCAATGCTAACCTAGAAAGATGAAAGGGAACAAGTATATATAGTCTCGGGGCGAAGGGGTACAAGGGACAAGGCCCTGAGGCATCACAAGAAGGGGGGCCGGACGTCCGGCCGGGTCGGATGTCCGGCCTTTTCATGAGGCGCCGGATGTCCGGGCTCTCAGCCCGGATGTCCGGGCTGGGGCGACCATTTCAGCCGAATCGGGAAAGGGGCGCCGGATTTCCGGGCTGGGGGCCGGATGTCCGGGCTTGGACGCCGGATGTCCGGGCCCTGGAGACTTGGGCATTTTGGTGCATGTTGAGGTAGAAGCTCCAGGGGCCGGATGTCCGGGGTCAGGGCCGGATGTCCGGGGCCTGGAAGGGGATTTTGCTCGTTTCGGTTGGTTCTCTTCGTCCATGGACTTGGCGGCTTGTCCGTCTTCACGTGCATCCTGGAGGTTCCCTTGACACCTAATCATGCATAGCATATCGGACTTAGGTAGTAGCCATGTCTCGAGTGGATCATATGTGATATCAATAAGGAAAGAGGTCACCTCGTTCTCGAGAGCTCTAGCTCTAGCTCGTATCATGGGTCCTCTTGGCTCTTGATGAGACGGTTGTATGTCCATGGGGATGATCGTGGGATGCTCCGCATCATCTCCCCCCCCCCCTTGGGAGAGATCCGACCTCGGATCAAAAGCTTCATCTCCATGGAATGGTGCGAGGTCCTTGACGTTGAAGATGTCGCCACGTTGTATTTGTCTCGAGGTATGTCGATCTTGTAGGCGTTGTCGTTAGTAGCGTGCTAGCACCTTGAAAGGTCCATCGGCTCGAGGGAGAAGCTTGGACTTATGCGTTCTTTGGGGAAGCGGTCCTTGCGTAGGTGTAGCCACACTAGATCACCAATGTTGAAGACGATGGGTTGCTTGTTGGCGTTGAGCTTGTTTGCTTGACGTTGTACTTGGCGCTCAATGGTGTGCCTTGTATCTTCGTGCATCTTCTTGATGTAGCTTGCTCGTTCACTTGCATCCATGTTGGTGCGCTCTTGGA
The DNA here is from genome assembly GCA_021605145.1 of Aegilops bicornis. Classification (NCBI taxonomy): domain Eukaryota; kingdom Viridiplantae; phylum Streptophyta; class Magnoliopsida; order Poales; family Poaceae; genus Aegilops; species Aegilops bicornis. Next base: position 392,809,504 of record CM038670.1, on the reverse strand, counting down.
GAGGAAGAGGTAGAATTTCCAATGGGGACAACGGGTTGAAACCGTAGACGACCTCGAAGGGGGACTTGCCGGTAGTTGAATGTTTTGCACGGTTGTAGGCGTACTCGGCGATGGGTAGACATGCTTCCCATTCCTTAATGTTCTTCTTGATCAAGACACGAAGTAGAGTGGATAATGTGCGGTTCGTCACCTCCGTTTGGCCGTCGGTTTGAGGATGGTATGCCGAGGAGAACAAGAGCTTGATTCCGAGCTTGGCGCATAGGGTCTTCCAAAAGTAACTCAAGAACTTGACGTCACGATCGGAGACGATTGTCTTTGGTACGCCGTGGAGTCGCAAGATTTCCTACAAAAGAGATTGGCAACATGTGAAGCATCGTCTATCTTGTTGCAAGGTATGAAATGTGCCATCTTAGAAAATCTATCCACAACAACAGAAACGGAATCCTTGCCATTTTGAGTCCTAGGCAAACCGAGTACAAAATCCATACTTATGTCTTCCCATGGTTGATATGAAATTGGAAGGGGCATGTAAAGACCATGAGATTGAGCTTTAGACTTAGCTTTGCGACATGTATAGCATCGGTTGGTGAAGCGTGAGACGTCGCGGAACATCTTGGGCCAAAAGTAGTTGTTGGAGAGCGTGTCGAATGTCTTGTCACGTCCAAAGTGTCCCATGAGTCCGCCTCCATGAGCCTCTTGCAAAAGGAGCAAACGAAGAGACGACTCGGGAATGCAAAGTTTGTTAGCTCTCATAAGATAACCATTGATGAGGACATCAATACCATTGTTACACCCATAGCCCCTGCTGCTATACATACTGGACCAATTACTAGAGCTCGCGCACGCCAATTGAATTATCAGGTACTTTCTTTCTATGTAACGATTCCAATGTTCATGAGAATATGATGCTGCCTAAATTGGATACATTTGTTTTGCTTACAAATGAAGGGCCTACCATGGACAAGAAAGATGAACCTTGGAGCAAGTTCAAGCATGGAGATGTTGGCATGCTAAGGGGAACAAGAACGGAGTTACAAGTGATGATTCCAGGACTTTGAAACCACCCTAATGAGAGCATGAGGCCTTGGACGAAATATACAAGATGCCACTTCATAATATTCGTCCATAGGCTATTCTAGGTGCTGCGTCACCTTAATATTGGGCCAGGCCCATGTAATTTCGAAATACTTAAGTGTAGGCTGTTTTAGAGTCCGTATGTGTGGGGAAACAAGAGTTAGGGTTGGTTTCGACCCCTCCCTCAAGGGCCACGAAATTCCTCCTCTTTCTCCATATATACAGCCCTTAGGGCGTCGTTTAGACTTTGGGTTTTGTTTAGATCAAAAGTTCGCCATAGCTGCAACTTCACAGATTTCGCTTTGTGTTCAACGACCGGACCAAGGCGCCTCGTAACCCCACCTTCATTAATAAAGCTTTCCTCTTATATTCGCAATATCCAGATTGCAATCTTAGTTTCTTGCTTGTTCTTCGCTTTGCTCGCAGGAAACAGGCCCTCGTGGTCAGGTTGATCGTGTTCGGCGTGGTCAATAACCCTCGGAAGTTGGTTTAGCGATTGCTAAGGCGCGACGTCTCGACGCACGTAGTCGGATCGTCAAGGTCGACTCCCACGTAAACGATGGCCACCATCTCATCGAAACATCGGGACACCTTTGCCTCTATCAAGTGGTATCAGATTTTCAGGTTGCTCGGTGAGATTTTACAGTTTTTCGTAGATTAGATCGAGTATGTTCTTCATACCTAAAGTCCATGAAAAAGCCACACAAAAAAAATTAGGGTTAGTTCATCATGTCCGAACCAATCTGAGCCTTCGCATAATCTTTTTAGGGTTTTTGCTTTGTTGAATTTGCGGTTGCATCGTCGTGTCAAGTTGCTGGTCTTAGAGTCTAGTCTGTTAGAGTTTCGAGTTACGGTCATAAGTTGTCACGCCGCCGCCACTCCATCATCATCGCCTTGCCATCTACCACCAATCCATATCCATATACCACCACCAATCCGTATCCATATACCACCACCGCTACCATATACCACCACCGCTGCCATATACCACCACCATATATCCACCACCAATCCGAAGTTCTTCTCATATTAGGTTTGTTTTCGAGATCCATCTAGTTTCCGATTCGTGTTTCCTAGCCGGAGTAGGTTTCGGAAAAAAAAGTCCGAAACCACCCTCCGCTTAGGCCCAAAATTTTCCGAAAACGCACTTGTCGAAAAAAATTTCTGGCTATCCTATTTTTACGTGTTTCTAAGCGTATTGAGACGATCGCCATTATAGAAAGTTTTTTGACCCGCTTCAGCTTTTGGGTCCGGCAAATAAAAAAAATTTTGGTCGAAAAAATTTCGTGCCCATCCTGTCCGCTTTGACACAGGAAGAGTTTTGAGACACTCGCCATTATAGTGATTTTTCGCAAAAAAAAGAGCAACAAGAAAAAAAAGCAAAAAAAAAGAGCAAAAAAATTTCCAGAGTGTGCTTTTCCGTTGTTTCCGCAGCGCCGTGATTTTGTTAGTGTTCTAGGCTCGCGTCTCTAGCACGGTCTAGCCTAGGACCAAAGACAAGATCTGCGTCGTTGAGCGCTCATTCAACTTTGCATCTCTGAATTGATTATTGCTGACCCTTTTTGCTACCATATTATAAGCCTTCCCAGCTCCACATACATCTACATCGTATGCTTGACTCTCCCCGTAATCGCTCTATCCAAGCTTTGAGAGTTTTGACTACATCGGTTGCCGATCCTTTTCGTCTTTGGGTAAGAACTGGTAAGAATTTGAGATTTGCTTGACGGATTTGTGATCCACCACACCACCACCACCACTTCCTAGTAGTCCGTCGAATCATATTCTTGTGTGTTTCTATTGCTGCTAACCATGGCAGGATCACAAGCCGATTTAGACCGACCGGGAGAACATGACAAACAAAGCGCTACATGATAAGTTTCAACAAATGATGAGTGGGCAGGTGGAAGATGTTCTAAATAGATTTGAAGAGGCCATGGAGAAGATAGATGGCATTGAGAAGGCGTTCAAAACAAAGCTCGATAACAAGTTTAATGAATTGCTCGCGGCTACCACCACCACCACCGGCTGCACCTAATGCACCTCTACAACAACAACAACGACTACCTCCACATCGCTGAAGCAGCCCTCCGCCGAAGCGAGCCGTGTCCCTCTTCACCGCCAAGCTGCACGGTGCTGTCATTGTTGATACTTCTGTGGCTCCTGCTGCTGATGTGGGGGAGGATGATTATGTGAGAGAGTACGAGGATGAGGTTGATCAACTTCAGAACTACGTGCAACCACCAGCACCACAACCACCAGCACCACAACCACCCGGTCGTCCACATGCAAATAATGGCAATGTTAGGGCTCCCCCTCAGGTACGCGATCATGACCATCTCCCTAAATTGAAGTTGAATATTCCACCATTTGAGGGTAGATATGTTCTGATATATTCTTACTTGGGAGTTAGAAACTGAACAACGATTTACATGTTTACAATATCACGAGGAGAGACGTGTTCCCGCCATTGTTTGTGCTTTCACTAGCTTTGCATGTGTTTGGTGGTGCGAACATTGTAGATTATATCCTGTTCCAGCCTACTTGGGCTGCTTTGAAAACTGCTATGCGTACTCGTTGGGTTCCACCATATTATCAACGTGAATTACTTCAAAAATTGCAGCGCTTAAGACAAGGAAAAATTCGTAGAGAAGAATATTATCGGGAATTACAAACCGGCTTGATTAGATGTGGTATTGTTGAGGAGAATGAAGCTATGCTTGCACGTTTTCCGGGTGGATTAAATAGAGATATTCAGACCATTCTAGACTACAAGGATTATACTAATATCACTCGATTATTCCATCTTGCTTGTAAAGCTGAACGTGAAGTGCAGGATCGACAGCGTTGGCGTGGACTAACTTTTCTCGCAGGTCGACCTTCATCATGGACACCACGTGCATCATCTACTTCCACACGTTCTACTACACCGGCACCTCCGCCGGCTGCCACCTCCAACCGTGATACAAGAAAGTGCACAACCACCACTATCTCGCCAAGAGCGCACTCTTGGGCCTACAGTAGCTCTTCTTCTTCCATGGCGCCAACAGGGCACACAAGTGATATTATTTGTCGTCGTTGTAAGGGAAGAGGACATTTTGCCGTGAGAATGCCAATCTCAGCGTGTGATGATTGCTAACGAGGATGGTGGGTATGAGTCCGCTTAGTGACTATGATGAAGAGACTTTGGCTCTTATTACACATGAAGAACATGGTGGAGATGATTCTGATCATGAGACGCAATACATGGCTATCAAGATGCCGACAGTATGAATGTTTAGTTGCTCAACGTGTTTTGAGTGTGCAGGTTACACAAGCTGAGCAAAATCAGAGGCATAACTTGTTCCATACAAAGGGAGTTGTGAAGGAACGTTCTATTCGCGTCATCATAGATGGAGGGAGCTGCAACAACTTGGCTAGCATGGATATGGTGGAGATCGGGACACCTTTGCCTCTATCAATTAGCTTTGATTTGCGCAAATTAGGAAACCTATCCTTACGCAAATGTAACCAAACAAGATCTCCAGGTGCAAAGACAACATGTTTTCTACCCTTATCTCCAGCAAGTTTATATTTAGCATTCATACGCTCAATGTTTTCCTTAGTTAACTCATGCATTTTTAAAATCAATTCAGCACGTTCTTTAGCATCAAAATTAACCTTCTCCGAAGATGGAAGAGGCAACAAATCAATAGGTGCACGAGGTAGGAAGCCATACACAATTTCAAAAGGGCACATCTTAGTAGTAGAATGCAATGAACGATTATAAGAAAATTCAATATGAGGCAAGCATTCTTCCCACATTTTCTTATTATTCTTCAAAACAGCCCTAAGCATAGTAGACAATGTTCTATTGACTACTTCAGTTTGTCCATCAGTTTGGGGTGACAAGTAGTACTAAAAAGCAGTTTAGTCCCCAACTTAGCCCATAAACATCTCCAAAAGTGGCTAAGAAATTTAGTATCACGATCTGAAACAATAGTATTTGGCACACCATGCAAGCGAATAATTTCACGAAAAGAACAAATCAGCAACATTAACAAAGATCATCGCTTTTATGACATGGTATAAAGTGTGCCATTTTCGAGAATCTATCCACGACAACAAATATGCTATCCCTCCCTTCTTTGTTCGAGGTAAACCTAAAACAAAGTCCATAGATATATCCTCCCAAGGAACACTAGGTACAGTGCAAAGGCATATATAAACCATGAGGATTGAGTCGTGACTTAGCTTTTTGACATGTAGTGCAAATGAGCAACAAAACGCTCAACATCCCGTCTCATCTTTGGCCAAAAGAAATGTGTAGCAAGTATATCCTCCGCCTTCTTCACGCCAAAGTGTCCCATTAATCCTCCTCCATGCGCCTCCTGCAACAACAAAAGACGAACAGAGCTAGCAGGAATGCATAGCTTGTTAGCACGGAACACAAAACCATCCTTAATAACGAACTTGTTCCATGTTCTTCCTTCTTTACAATTCTGCATTACATCTTTAAAATCAGCATCATGCACATATTGATCTTTGATGGTCTCCAAACCAAATATTTTGAAGTCAAGTTGTGAAAGCATAGTATAGCTGACGAGACAAAGCATCAGCAATAACATTTTCTTTACCCTTCTTGTGTTTAATGACATAAGGGAAAGTCTCAATGAATTCAACCCATTTAGCATGTCTACGATTCAGTTTAGCTTGACTTTTAATATGTTTCAAAGATTCATGATCAGAATGTATAACAAATTCTTTGGGCCATAAATAATGTTTCCATGTCTCTAATGTCCTAACAAGAGCATATTATTCTTTGTCATAAGTAGAATAGTTCAGACTAGGCCCACTCAATTTTTCAGAAAAGTATGCAACAGGTTTGCCATCTTGTAATAACACACCTCCTAATCCAATTCCACTAGCATCACATTCAAGCTCAAAAGTCTTATTAAAGTCTTATTAAAGTCAGGAAGTTTGACATCAATACCATTGTTACACCCACAGCCCCTGCTGCTATACATACTGGACAAATTACTAGAGCTCGCGCACGCCAATTGAATTATCAGGTACTTTCGTTTCTTGGTAACGATTCCAATGTTCATGAGAATATGATGCTGCCTAATTTGGATACATTTGTTTTGCTTACAAATGAAGGGCCTACCATGGACAAGAAAGATGAACCTTGGAGCAAGTTCAAGCATGGAGATGTTGGCATGCGCAAGGGGAACAAGAACGGAGTTACAAGTGATGATTCCAGGACTTTGAAACCACCCTAATGAGAGCATGAGGCCTTGGACGAAATATACAAGATGCCACTTCATAATATTCGTCCATAGGCTACTCTAGGTGTCACGTCACCTTAATATTGGGCCAGCCCATGTAATTTCGAAATACTTAAGTGTAGGCTGTTTTAGAGTCCGTATGTGTGGGGAAACAAGAGTTAGTTTTGGTTTCGGACCCCTCCCTCAAGGGCCACGAAATTCCCTCCTCTTCCTCCATATATACAGCCCTTAGGGCGTCGCTTAGACTTTGGGTTTTGTTTAGATTAAAAGTTCGCCCTAGCTGCAACTTCGTGTACTTCGTTTGTGTTCAACGACTAGACAAAGGCGTCACAGTAACCCCACCTTGATCAATAAAGCTTTCATCTTATATTCGCAATATCCAGATTGCAATCTCGGTTTCTTGCTTGTTCTTCGTTTGCTCGCAGGAAATGCACCCTCGTGGTCAGGTTGATCGTGCTCCGGCGTGGTCAATAACCTCTCGGAGTTGGTTTAGCGATTGTTAAGGCGCGACGTCCTCGCACGTTCGTAGTCGGATCGTCAAAGTCGACTTCCTCCAAAGCGAAAACCAACATCTCATCGAAAGACGGGACACCTTAGCGATTGTTAGACTTTGGGTTTTGTTTAGATCAAAAGTTCGCCATAGCTGCAACTTCACAGCATTTCGCTTTGTGTTCAACGACTGCACCAAGGCGCCTCGTAACCCCACCTTCATTAATTAAGCTTTCCTCTTATATTCGCAATATCCAGATTGCAATCTTAGTTTCTTGTTTGTTCTTCGTTTGCTCGCAGGAAACAGGCCCTCGTGGTCGTTGATCGTGTTCGGCGTGGTCAATAACCCTCGGAAGTTGGTTTAGCGATTGCTAAGGCGCGACGTCTCGCACGTACGTAGTCGGATCGTCAAGGTCGACTCCCACAGAAACGATAGCCACCATCTCATCGAAACATCGGGACACCTTTGCCTCTATCAACCATCCTTGATGTAATATTGTTCCCAAGATGTATGCGTCAAACACTTAGCATAAGGAAAAGCAAAAGATGGATCATGCTCATACAAGTCTTTTATATGCTCAAAACCAATAACATTCAACTCAAGTTGAGTGACAAGCATGCATATGCGTGAAATCGCGTCGGCAACTACATTTTCTTTACCCTTAATGTACTTGATCACATAAGGAAAAGATTCAATGAATTCACTCCATTTGGCATGACGCTTGTTCAACTTAGTTTGACCTTTGAGGTACTTAAGCGTTTCATGATCGGTATGGATGACAAACTCATGAGGTCTAAGGTAATGTTCCCAAACATGTAGCACACGCACTAAAGCATACAATTCTTTGTCATAGATGGGATAATTAAGTTGAGCACCGGAGAGTTTTTCACTAAAATAAGCAATGGCTCGTTTTTCTTGCATCAAAACTCCGCCAATTCGGTACCACTTGCATCACAATGAACCTCAAAAGTTTTGTCAAAGTTGGGCAAAGCAAGAATCGGAGCATGAGTAAGCAAAGACTTGAGCTCATCAAAAGCGGTTGATTGCAAAGTTCCCCAAACAAAGGGAGTATTCTTCTTGCTCAAAGCATGCAAAGGAGCGGCAATTGTGCTAAAATCTTTCACAAAGCGACGATAGAAACCCGCAAGACCAAGAAAACTTCGCACTTGTTGCAAATTTGTGGGTTGGGGCCAAGTTTTAATTGCTTCAATTTTAGATTCATCAACATAGACACCCTTTGAGGAAACTACAAAACCCAAGAAAACCACTTCTTCAACTCCAAAAGTGCATTTTTTCAAGTTTGCATAAAGGCCTTCCTTGTGAAGAGTTTGCAACACAGATTTTACATGATTGATGTGCTCTTTCATGGTTTTGCTAAACACAAGAATATCATCAAAGTAAACCACAACAAAGACTCCAATATAAGGATGAAGCACATGATGCATAAGACGCACAAAAGTACCGGGAGCTTCGAAAGACCCATAGGCATCACTAACCATTCATATAATCCAAATTTGGTTTTGAAAGCAGTTTTCCATTCATCACCCTCTTGTATGCGTATTTGATAATAGCCACTTTTAAGATCAATTTTTGAGAAAAAGTTGGCTCCACTAAGTTCATCAAGCATATCATCTAAGCGAGGAATGGGATGCCTATATCGAACGGTGATAGCATTGATAGGTCTACAATCGGAACACAAGCGGAAACTTCCATCGGGCTTAGGCACAAGAATAACGGGAACGCCACAAGGGCTTAAGCTTTCACGTACATGACCGTTGTCGATGAGTTGTTGTACTTGCCGTTGAATCTCCTTGGTTTCTTCCGGATTGACTCGGTATGGAGCTTTGTTTGGTAGAGGTGCTCCGGGGATGAGGTCAATTCGATGCTCTATCCCTTGAAGAGGAGGTAGACCCGGAGGTAGCTCATCGGGAAAAACATATTGAAATTCCTGCAAAAGAGATTGAAACACCAAAGGTAGCTCGTGAATGGTGTTAGTTTTTGGTTCTCCATCCTTGCACACAAGGACAAAGTGCATCACACTCGATGGGTTTTCGCACACTTCTCTCATCTCACTTTTGGTGGCAAATAGAATGAGGTTTTTCTCTCTAGGCGAAGAGTCGCTCAAATTTGGCTTGTGGCTCTCACTCACTTTTGGGTGGATCACTTTCTCACTCTTGTCTCTATGAGGAGTGGCTTGTTTGTCGGCTATCACTTGACTAGGAGACATAGGTCGTAGCACATATTATTTCCCTTTCATCTTGAAGCTATAGTGATTGGTACGCCCATAGTGTATGACACCACGGTCTAATTGCCATGGTCGACCAAGAAGTAGGTGACAAACGGTCATTGGGACCACATCACACTCCAAAGTGTCTTCGTATGCACCAATTTTGAAAGAGACTAGGACCGTATGCTCAACTCAGATAGTGCCTAATCACTTAGCCATTGCACCTTGTAAGGATGCGGGTGCTTCCTCTTTGCCAATTGGAGCTTGGAGCATAGTTCTTCACTTGCCAAGTTGTGGCAACTACCTCCATCGATGATGACCTTGATGGACCGTCCATTGATGCCGGCTTTTGTGTGGAAGATGTAGCATCGTTGGTCTTCTTCTTGTTGATGTTGAAGAGTCAAGACCTTGGAGACAACGAGGCGGGCTCGAATCCTCATCACAAAAGACTTGAGCATCTTCATCTTCATTCACTTGCCGTTGCATGGCCACTTGCTCAAGGGCTTCCATCTCCTCTTCACTCATGGAGTCATATGTGCCATCGTCGTTGAGGATCATGGTGCGCTTGTTGGTGCATTCAGATGACTTGTGGCCTCGGCCGCAAGTGAAACACTTGAAGGAGCTTGTCTTGATGGTCTCATCGGTCGGAGTAGATGATGAAGCACGCGGCTTGATGTTGCTTGTAGTAGGAGGAGGACGACTTGAACTCGTCGGAGCCTTCTTGTAACTTGACTTGTCGTCATTTCTTGAAGAAAGCTTGGTTGATGTAGATGTTGAAGGAGTCATTGACGCTTGGTTGTTGGAGAAGCCAGAGGTCTTGGATGAGTACTTGGCGATTTGAAGTCATCTTGCACTTGGCGTTCGCCTTTGTAGCTTGATGCACGAGCTCAATGAGGGATGAGTATGGTTGGAAGTCGGCGATCTTCTTGATGGGATGATTGAGTCCATTCAAGAAACGTGCCATAGTTTGCTCATCATCTTCCTTGACATTGGCTCGAATCATGGCTATCTCCATTTCTTTGTAGTATTCTTCAACACTCTTTGTTCCTTGCTTGAGTAGTTGGAGTTTCTTGAAGAGGTCGCGGTTGTAGTAGGTTGGCACAAAACGTGCTCGCATGACATCCTTCATTTGAGCCCAAGTGGTGATTGGAGGTTCACCTCTTGCTTGACGTCGTTCAATGATTTGTTCTCATCATATGAGCACATAGTCTTGGAACTCAAGTGATGCCATAGCGATTTTCTTCGCTTCATCGTAGTTGTGCAAGCGGAAGATTTTGTCAACCTTCAATGCCCATGAGAGGTAGTCTTCGGGTCATTGCTTCCATTGAACTTGGGCATGGTGAATTTTAGCTTGTCAGAAGCGTTGCTCTTCATTGTGTTGTTGGCGATGTTGATGATGACGTCCTTGGCGTGGATTGTATTCGTCTTCATGTTGCTCTTGGTGCGGAGGAAGACCATGATCAACTTGCCCTTGTTGAACTTGAGGTTGAGGTGGAGCTTGTCGAGCTTGTGGAGGAGCTTGAGGAACTTGACGTTGTACTTGAGGTTGGTAGTTCCTCTCTTGGATTTCTTCTCGAAGGGCTTCCTCTTGATTGCGCCGTTCGCGATTGCGGTTGGCGAAGGCTCTACTTGATTCTTGAAGGGCACGATGCGCCTCAAGAGCTTGCGCCTCACGTTGTTGTTGTTGAAGACGTTGAGCCTTGGCATCTTGTTCGTCTTGGTGAAGACGTGCTCGTTCTTCCTCTTGTTGGCGACGAAGACGTTGTCGTTCTTGAGCTTGAGCAAAAGCCTCTTGGTTTGATTGAGGACGAGGGACTTGATCATTAACTTGCTCTTGTGAATGCTTGTCATGTAGCGGGTTGCGAGATGCATGACGGTCTTGACGAGCGGCACGACGAAGAGTGTTCGATGTAGGTGTACTTGAGTCGTAGAAGGTGTCGTCGGAGTGTCGACTCGAGCGGCTCCGTCTTGATGATGAAGAAGTTGAATGACGCCGGTTTCTCATCAACGCGGATCTCGTCCATTCTTGCATCATTCTCTTGCTTGTGAGCCTCGAACTTGTTGTCGAAGTAGTCTCTTGTACGTTGCTCGGAGAGTCGCAAGTCGGTGGCGAGGTTGTCGGCGCGATCGCTCATTGCTTGTTGTTCTTGGTGCAACGCTTCGTTGTGCACCAAAGAGGTGGCTCTTGGTGACGTATGAAGACATGTCGTCGTCTTGCTCGATGAAGAGTGGGTTGGTAGAAGAACTTGGCCTATCCATCATTCCAAGCAAAATGTGAGTGGTCGAACGGAAAAGAACTTATACCAATGTACCTTTGACCGATGTTGAAAATGAATCAAGTTCACTCAAATGCGGACAATGAAATAGCACTCTTGGTACCGATTCTTGTCGGTTCTCACACCTACACAAATAAAAGCTTATGGTGGAGCTCGGTTAGGATGGTGGCAGAAAATTTGATGCAATTGTAAGTGAGACTCAATAATGTTGGAAATGATTCACAAATTTGCAAATGCAACAAGCAGACCAATAGCAAGATAAGGTACACGGAAACACACACGCAAAAGATAATATGGGGTTATGCAACCAAGGACGAGCCGAAATGTGGAATTCACCAAGATGCTCTTGTTGCACAACACTAGAGAGACGCTAGCACGATTGCACAATAGGCGGATACGAACTTGTGCACAACCTACTAAGCAAAATGCAACGACTTCTATCCCAAGTATGCTATATGTATTGTGTTTCGATGTGTTGATCCAAGATGATCAAGTATGACAATCTTAATGTTGTATGATGCTATGGTTCTTGCTCATAAGCTCTTTGCTTATCTTTCTCTCTTTGCTTAAAAGCTTGATTGGCTCTTTCTCTTTTGAGCTCTTTTCTCATGCAAAACTTCACGAACCAAGATAGCAATTGTGTATGCGATGACAACTTTGCGACGCACAAGTTGATGCTAAGATATGCACCACTTTGCTATGTTATGTATGCTATGGAGTATGATCACTAATGTGCACAAGTCACGTTGCCGGCAATACTCAATGGCTAGTCTCGATGGGTAAGCAACGCAAAAGATGTGTTATGATGGTTATCAATGCAATTGCAAGTAATAACAAAGGTGTCGACGATGTTACCGTCCTTGACGAAGATGAGCGGTGGTGATCTTGATTTTGAACCGTACCTAGATAGCCGAAACACAAAAGGATACGGAAAACCACAACTCAAATTCTCAAGGCTATGGTGGTGTTATGCGGAAGTGGTGGAGGTAAGTGGAAGTGTATGTGGGCACGGGACAAAATTTGGCGAAAGTTAGGCGGTGATCGGGATGGTGGAAGGGATTGTTGCTACCAGGGGCCGGAAATCCGGGCTGGAAGCCGGATGTCCGGGGCGCCGGATGTCCGGGCTGATCGGGCCGGATGTCCGGGGTGCCGGATGTCCGGCTGCTCGGGCCGGATGTCCGGGCTTGATGAACACCGCGGGGGAAGGTGGGATTCGGGGCAAAATTCGGGCGATTTTGTGGATGGAAATTGTGGACATGGTGGGGGAAAGCTAGATCTACCTGCAACACACGAAATCCACGGATCAAATCCAACAAAACTTCATCACAAGAACAAATCACAAAAAAAACAAATTTAGGGCTATTTTTGTGGGGAATTTTCGGAATTAGGATAAAAACAACAAAAATCAAGCTAGAAAAGAGGGGTAGGGGCTCCAATAACGTGATCAACGTGGCTCATGATACCATAGATGATGTAGGGCGGAACCCTACGTGGATGATCTTTCACGTTGGAGCGGATCCTACGATGAATCACGAAGAACACGCGGAAGAACAAGAAGGAAACACGGGGAAAACGAGAGAGAATTCACTCAACCGACAAGAGATCAATCACACAAGTGCTAGATCGATGAACACAAAGGGAGATACATGATTCAAGGTCAACAAAGGACGATACAAACGGTAGCCGTTCTTCTCCGTGAGGAGGCCTTGAGGGGTCCACCCTAGAAGGGGTCTTGAATCCGCTTAGGGATCTTCTCCGTAGAGGTCCCGATCTCCGAGGAGAAGTAGCCAAGTGGATGAGCAAAGGCTCTCACACAAGAATATGAGCTAATCCAATGCTAACCTAGAAAGAGGAAAGGGAACAAGTATATATAGTCTCGGGCGAAGGGGTACAAGGGACAAGGCCACGAGGCATCTGCAGTGGGGGGGCGACGTCCGCATCGGGCGGATGTCCGTTTTCGCGAGGCGCCGGATGTCGGGCTCTCGGCCGGATGTCCGCTCTCACCGGATGTCCGGTCAGGGCGACCGTTCAGCCGAATCGAAAGGCGCCGGATTGGGTCAGGGGCCCGGATTTGGGCCAGTGGCGGATGTCCGGGCTTGGACGCCGGATGTCCGGGCCCCGAGACTTGGGCATTTTGATGCATGTTGAGGTAGAAGCTCCAGGGCCGGATGTCCGGGGTCGTACGGATGTCCGGGGCTGGAAGGGATTTTGCTCGCTTCCGTTGGTTCTCTTCGTCCATGGACTTGGCGGCTTGTCCGTCTTCACGTGCATCCTCGGGAGGTTCCCTTGACACCTAATCATGCATAGCATATCGGACTTAGGTAGTAGCCATGTCTCGAGTGGATCATATGTGATATCAATAAGGAAAGAGGTCACCTCGTTCTCGAGAGCTCTAGCTCTAGCTCGTGTCATGGGTCCTCTTGGCTCTTGATGAGACGGTTGTATGTCCATGGGGATGATCGTGGGATGCTCCGCATCAGCTTGATATGTCGGTGTAGAGTCCATGGGGATGATGGAAGGATGCTCCGCATCATCTACTTCACGCCAAGTCCAAGCTTCATGAGAAAAAGAGAAGACCGCGAGGCGACCACCACCAAGACGGTGCTACGACTACAACAAGTGTTCTCAAGGCATCTTCGCCTTTGGACGTACGACATCTTCGCCTACTTCCCATGAGTTCGCCTACATCGACATCCTCAACAACAAGGCGACCACCTACAAGCGAGGGCGACACTTCCATCTTCGGAAGCCCCTCAAGGAAGATGGCCGAGCATGGGACATTCCCTTCGGTCATGGAGACGAGCTACGAGGTGCCACATCATATGGGCCTCCCACACCAAGACGGTGATAAGAAGGTCGAGCAAGGGCCATCCCCTTCGACCACGGCGACAAGCGCGAATCTCTTCTACAACATGAAGATGGCGCCCATATTGGACTCATACTCCGAGTCAAGCTACGCGACCGCGCATGGAGACATTTGCACCTACACCTCTCCGACACCCACATATGTTGAGCTACCCCATTTGTCATGTGCGGAGTGCCACCACCCCATGAGAGAGATGAGTGACTCCACCATACGTGACATTCAGAGCATTTCCTATGAGGGGATGAGGGTGACCACCACTAGCCCCACACATGAGAGCATGCCACACATCCTATGTGAGGTTGAGCGCAATTTGAGTGACTCCACCAACCATATGAGTGAGAGCATCCAAGAGGGAGTGAGTGAGCCACAACACTTAGAGAGTGAGGTAGTTGACACGGCATCTGAGGCCACTATGATTTCTAACAACTTAACCTCTACTCCTAGTGTGTTCTCTTCTTTGGTGGTAGGTCTCCTACATGACGATATGCCTATCCTCGACGAGTCCATACCGCCAATGGAGACGATGATGGCCATGGTGGACAATGATGCACCCCCCACATGGTTCCATAAGGATGAAGATGACAACGAGACGATCTTCAACACTTCACCTACAACACATGAGCGACGCTCCAAAGGTCGCATAGGTGATGGTGCTTCTCTTGTCCCACTAGTGGACTCTCTTACCATCGATTGCTCCCATGGTGTTGACCCACCTATTCCCATGCTTCATGCTAGTGAGACTTCTTCATGCCTTGACTTACCAATTTATGATGAATATGATGATGAGCATGTTGAGTTGCCTAGTTGTGATGCTATGCTTCATAGGATATCTTGTGAAAATTCTATTGGTCACTTCATGTTTGACAATCCATTGAACTTGTCATATGCTATGAGTGAGATCTCCCATATAGCCTCGTTTCAATCTCAACATAGTAACTATGCATGCCCCATTAAAATCAATCCTATTTGCACTTACGGCATAGATGACGAGATGATGGTCATTGGCTTTTGTTTCTCATGTGATGATATTGCCATGCTTCCTTTACATGATTTGTGCAATTCATCTAATATGCCATGCCATGATCACATTGTTCCGAATATGCATTGTTTTGGATGTTGTCAATATTCTCCATGTGATGTTGGTACTCATACTCATGAGGAGACCCCCATAGTTTCCTCATACATATTAGGAGATTTTGACACATTCCATACTTTGCATGATTCCCATAATTGCGTGCACCATATGCTTCCCATGAATAACAATGCTCGACATATTTCCCATGATGCATTACATAATTTGAGTCTCCATTATGCTATACATAATAAAAAACCTATCATGATGGATGACATGTTTCTATATCACGCATCTCATTTATTTGAGCATTGGCTATTTTGTGCTAACCAACACAAGCACGTGCGCATCATGATGGATGATGTGTACATTTACCACGCACACACAATTTTCTCTTTGTCTTTGTTTTGTGTAGGTACTCATGTATACTCGTCAACATCTCAATCCCATGAGTTGACGAAACGAGCTCTCGAGAGAAACGATGATTTGGGATCCCGTGGACTATCCTTACCACCATTCCCTCTGCGCAAGGACTACGCGCATCTCTTCTACTTGCCACTCACACGGCTTTGGGCTATATATCACTTGTCGATTCATGCTCATTTTACCGTGTTCACTTTGCATGCTATGCTTGCTTCTATACCTTTGCCATGCAATTGTGACGCTTGCTTGCATCTACCCATGATTCACCATTATGCTACTCCTATGTGTATTTGCATGCTTGGTGGAGATTCTTGTTGCTATTGCCATGTTTATCATGTGCCCCATGCTATTGATGCTATTTTGCTCATATCTTGCCGTTATGCTTGTGAAATGTCATGTGCATTTTATATGCCCACGATTTGCACAC
The DNA here is from genome assembly GCA_021605145.1 of Aegilops bicornis. Taxonomy (NCBI): domain Eukaryota; kingdom Viridiplantae; phylum Streptophyta; class Magnoliopsida; order Poales; family Poaceae; genus Aegilops; species Aegilops bicornis. Next base: position 392,793,385 of record CM038670.1, on the reverse strand, counting down.
ATGACATGATTACCATGATTACATCTAGTATGTTGCATCTTCGCACTACAAGCTTGCTTGACTTGATCTCTATGATTGCTTGCTTTGTCGCATCACCCATGTTCCATTCTTACTCGCTTTCTTGGGTTGATGACATATATGTTCATGCCTCTCACATGATATATCTTGTTTATTGTCGCGTGCCTCCAATAGTTGCCTCTATGCTTCATGATCTTGGAGACTCGGACATTTTACTTGTGATGCATGCTTGTTTGATTGAGCTTGATGTAGGGTGGAACCCTATGGGGATGATCTTTCACGTTTGGAGTGGATCCCTGCGATGAACACGAAGAACAAGCGGAAGAGCACGAGGGGAATCACGGGGAAAACACAAGAGAATCACTAAAACCAACAAGATTCGATTACACATGCGCTAGAACGATGAACACAATGAGAGATACACGATCCACGATCAACAAAGGACGATACAAGAGGTAACCGGGTTCTTCTCCGTGAGGAGGTCTTGATATGGGCCACCCATGAGGGGTCTTGACTAGGTCACTCCAAGAGGAGGTCTTGATCTCCTAGTGGAGTGGATCCATGGAGCAAAGCTCTCATATGTCTAACATATCCTTTGCTAACCCTAACAAATGGTCTAGGTACGGAATATATAGTCTTGGGGACGAAGTGGAGGAAGAGGGGCTCGAAATGGAGATCCTGACCGTCCATCCTAATGAGCCGTGCGCCTTGGGGTAAGTTGAGCCCGTAGGCAGGGGTCCCGTGGAGCGCAGTGCAGGCCCGTCTTGCGCAGGGTGTTCAGCATAAACTCTACGAGTAGTCCGTGCGCCTGCAGGGGTCTCGGGGCCTGCAGACGCGGCCGCCTGGGACCTCTGTCCAGCTCAGCTTGACTCCATCTTCTTCCTTGTGGCCTTGGGGTCCTTCTCCTTGGCCTCCGGAAGCTCCTTGGCTGCTTGGCGGCGGTCGTCCTCAGACTCAAGATGCACAACGTTCCGTGGTGAGTTAGCGACCAAGTCCTATGGATATTCATGTAAATCTTGAAGAGGAGCGGGTTCACCTTAAGTCCCAGAGGGTCCACTTGGGGCTTGATGTGCTATGAAGGTGTACATGGAGATGAACGTGGGATGCTCCGCATCATCTCCTCCCCTTGGGAAAGATCCGACCTCGGATCGTAAACCAGACGCCATGTACACGGTAGGCATGGATGTACCATAGGTCGATGTCGTGGCACTCCTCAACTTGAAGGTCCGTAGGGTCCATCTCCAATGCCGGTCCTCCATCCAATAGATGTATCATGTAGACAACAAGAAGGAAAAAACAATGAAAGAATGGCCCATCCGATATGCATATTTGAAGATGGCTCAAAGGGAAGGAGGTCACCTTTAGGAGATTCCCACAAATGTTTGTGTTGCACATCATGTACGCCTTCACATAACAGAAATGTGTCTTTATGGCACCGCCTTTTGAATCCTTCAAAATGAAAGAACATGATAAACACTTAGAAAAACAAATGAGGGTAGTGCAAATGCAAGACCTATCATTCAAGGGGTGAGATACCCAACAAATGTATGCATCAAGCTCATCATAAGAAGGTACAAGGGAGCATTTCATAATATGGAGGCATATGATGCAAAAACAACCAAATACAAGAGGCTCAAGTAAACAAGCATGCATCACAAGTAAGGTGTCAAAGTCTCCAAGATCAATAAGCATAGTCTGGTTGCACTAAATACATGTGTATATGAAAGAGGCAACTAATGGACACAAGAGACAATGATCAAGATATATCATGTGAGAGGCATGAGCATATATGTCATCAACCCAAGAAAGCAAGTGATAGTGGAACATGGGTGATGCAACATAGCAAGCAATCATAGCGATCAAGTCAAGCAAGCTAGTAGTGCGAAGATGCAACATACTAGAAGGAATCATGGCAAGCATGTCATTGGTGCAAATAGTGGGCATGAATAATTCACATGTCATAGCACAAGCATGAAAGCAAGATATGAGTAGAATGGCATGAATGTATTGGCGAGAGGCCATATGTAAATAGCAATGGGGCATCATGACTCTCCCAACACAACAAGCATCAATAGCAAGGGGCATATGATAAACATGGCAATAGCAAGAAGGGTCTCCACCAAGCATGCAAATACTCATTGAAGTAGCATAATGATGAAACATGGGTAGATGCAAGCAAGGGTCACAATTGCATGGCAAAGGCATAGGAGCAAGCATAGCATGCAAAGTGAACACGGTAAAATGAGCATAAGGTGACACGTGGTAAATGGCCCATAGCCGTGTGAGAGCCAAGTAGAAGAGATGCGCGTAGTCCTTGCGCGAAGGGGACGGTGGTAAGGATAGTCCACGGGATCCCAAGTCATCATTGCTCTCAGGAGGTCGTTTCGTCAACTCTTGGGATTGAGAAGTTGACGAGTATACGTGAGTACCTACACAAAACAAAGACAAAGGAAAAATGGTGTGTGCGTGGTAGATGTACACATCATCCATCATGATAGGTTTGTTGTTATGTATAGCATAATGGAGACTCAAATTGTGTAATGCATCATGGGAAATATCTAGAGCATTGTTATTCATGGAATGCATATGGTGTGGACTATCATGGGAATCATGCAAAGTATGAAATGCATCAAGATTTCCTAATATGTATGAGGAAACTATGGGTGTCTCCTCATGAGCATTAGTGGAAACTTCACATGGAGAATGTTGACAACATCCAAAACAATGCATATTTGGAACAATGTGATCATGGCATGACATAGTAGATGAATTGCGCAAATCATGTAAAGGAAGCATGGCAATATCATCACATGAAAAACAAAAGCCAATGACCATCAGCTTTTCATCTATGCCATAAGTGCAAATGGGATTTATTTTAATGGGGCATGCATAGTTACTATGTTGAGATTGAAATGAGGCTATATGGGAGATCTCACTCATAGCATATGACAAGTTCAATGGATTGTCAAACATGAAGTGACCAATAGAATTTTCACAAGATATCCTATGGAGCTTAGCATCACAACTAAGCAACTCAACATGTTCATCATCATATTCATCATAAATAGGTAAGTCAAGGCATGAAGAAGTTTCACTAGCATGGGAGCAATCATTGTCAAGAGCGTCCACTAGTGGGACAAGCGAAGCACCATCACCTATGTTACCTTTGGAGCGTCGCGCATGTGTTGTAGGTGAGGTGTCGAAGATCGTCTCATTTTCATCTTCATCTTGATGGAACCATGTGGGGGGTGCATCATCGTCCACCATGTCCATCGTCGTCTCCATTGGAGGTATGGACTCGTCGAGGATAGGCATGTCGTCATGTAGGAGACCTAGCACCATAGAAGAAAACACACTAGGAGTAGAGGTTAAGTCGTTAGAAATCATAATGGCCTCACATGCCGTGTCAACTACCTCACTCACTAAGTGTTGTGGCTCACTCACTCCCTCAAGGATGCTCTCACTCGTATGGTTGGTGGAGTCACTCAAATGGCTCTCAACCTCACATAGGATGTGTTGCATGCTCTCATGTGTGGGGCTAGTGGTGGTCACACTCATCCTCTCATAGGAAATGCACTCAATGTCATATATGGTGAAGTCACTCATCTCACGCATGGGTTGCTGGCTCTCCTCACATGGCAATTGGGTCATCTCATGATATGTGGGTGTCGGAGATATGTTGGTGCAAATGTCTCCATGCTCAACTACTATCGTCGATTTGGTTGAAGGGATAGTCCCGTGCTCAACCTTCTTGTCACCGTCTTGGTGTTGGAGGCCCATATGATGTGGCACTTCGTAGCTCGTCTCCATGACCGAAGGGAATGTCCCATGCCCGGCCATCTTCCTTGGGGGGCTTCCGAAGATGGAAGTGTCACCCTCGCTCGTAGGTAGTCGCCTTGGAATTGTTGAAGTCGATGTAGGGGTACTCGTGGGAAGTAGGCGAAGATGTCGTACGTCCAAAGGCGAAGATGCCTTGATAGCACTTGGCGAAGATGCCTAAGTGGTTGGTGTAGCCGTAGCGCCGTCTTGGTGGTGGTCGTCTCGCGGTCTTCTCTTGTGCTCTTGAAGCTTGGACTTGGCGTGAAGTAGGGCTTGTTGGGACTTGTGTACTTGCGCTTGTGGAGAATCTTCATGTTGATGATGTCGTTGTCGTGCTTGAGCTCGTAGGAGATGTTGTTCGTCGTCGTTGTGCACATGATGCTTGGAGGTGACTTGCCCTTCATGACGATGTGGATCACGAACGTGATGGTGGTTGCCATGGAGATGTGGATGTGGACGACTTGCGCTTGGATCGCTTGGGCGCTCCGAAGACTTGTGGCTTGAATGTCGCCGCCTTGAAGATGACGAAGGGGAAGAAGACTTGATCAAGGCTCTAATCTCCTCCATCCTTGCATCCTGCTCCTCTTTATGTGCGGCAAGCTTCTTGTCGATGTAGTCCCTTGTCCTTGCTTCGGAGTGACGAATGTTGATGGAGATGTTCTCGATGCGCTCTTGCAAGGTGCATTCTGCTCCTTGCATTTCGTGTTGTAGTCTGAAGATGGACCTTTTGGTGATGTAGTTGTTCACGCCGACGTTGTTGTCGAAGACCGGAGATGAAATGCCTTGCCTACCCATCACAAGACTCGAGCAAATATGAGTGGGAGAAAGAGAAGAACTTATACCAAATGTACCTTGACCGATGTTGAAAATGGATCAATGATCACTCAATGTGTAACAAGGAAATAGCACAATTGGTACAAATTCTTGTCGGTTTCTCACACCTACACAAATAAGCTTATGGTGGAGCTAGGTGAGGATAGTGGCACAAAAATTTGATGCAAAAATGTTAGCAAGAGTCAATAATGTTGGAAAAGATTCACAAATTCGCAAGAGAAACAAGTAGATCAATAGCAAAGAATGGCAAACGGAAACACACACACGGATAGATAAATGGGGTCGTGCAACCAAGGAATGAGCTCAAAATGTGGAATCCACCAAAACGCTCGTGTTGCACAACTCAAGAGAGACACTAGCACGATTGCTCAATAGGCGGATACGACACTTGTGCACAACCTATAAGATGCAAAATAGATAAACTTCTATCCAAGTATGCTATGTATGTATGGTTCCCGGTGTTTCTCTCAAGATGATTGATGAGGACATGACTACCTTGGATGAGACCAAAAATATTGCATACATGCATATTTCTCAGGTGATTTCTAGTGCAAACTATTCAATAATATATTTATGTTATCCAGGACAAAAATACTTCACAAACTTTTGTGCCATGTCTAATTGCAGGTGTATGGGACATTTGTACAATCCACATATGAAGATAAGGGAGAAAGAGATGTTTACCTGGTGTTCAAAAGTTCTCTCACGTCACTTTTGGCCCAAGAGAAGATAGAGTCCAAGTCTCTCACGTTCGGACTCAGATTCGGACCGCACAGACATACCTGACTCAAAACGTCTATAACTTTTTCATACGGACTCCAAATTGGTTGATTCTTTTTTGTTGGAAAATAGATTTCGTGCATTTTCCAACCCAATTGGAATCACCTTAAAATCCGTCCGGAGCGTTGAGTTATAGACGAAACAATCTGATGCTGCAGCAGAATCCGAGTCAAACTACAAGTCCAAAGGTGTTACGTCACCTCCGCTTGGGCCCATTGGCCTTGTACGACCTAGGGTTAGTTTTAGGCTGCCTTGGGACGTCCTCCCACCTCCTTGGCCGCCACCCCTTGCTCCTATATAAGTAGATCCATCTAGTAGCTTTTTCCTTGGGATTTGTTTAGTTAAAAGTTAGCCATTGCAACTTCGTACTTCGCTTGTGTCCAACGACCAGACCAAGACCGCTTACGGATCCCCACCATTATCAATACTTCATATATATTCGCAATATTCAGATTGCTTTATCATATTCTTGCTCGTTCTTCGATTGCTTGCAGGAATAGACCTTCGTGGTCAGGCTGATCGTGCTTCCAGCATCGCCAAGAACCTAAGGAGATTGGTTTAGTGATTGCTAAGGCGCAACGTCAGGCACGCTTGTAGTCGGATCGTCAAAGTCGACTCCACCAAATCGAGAGTTATCATCTCATCGAAAGATCGGGACACCCTCGCCTCTATCAAGTGGTATCAGTTTTCAGGTTGTTCGGTGAGAATTTCCAATTATCCCTAGATTAGATTTATTTTCTTACCTATTGTCCAAGAAAAGCCACAAAAAAGTTAGATCTATTCATCCTTTGTCCAAGCCAGTCTGAGCCTTTGCAGTTTTCTTTTCATTGTTTGCATTATTGAATTATCGGTTGCATCGTCGTGTCGAGTTGCTGGTCTTAGTGTCTAGTTCGTTTAGAGTTTTGAGTTCTGTTCACATTAGTCACGCCGCCGTTGCATTGTTATCCCTTCCGTTGATCACCATCCATCCATCAATTTCCACCACGTGCTACCCACCGTTCATTGTCATAACCATAGTTGAGATCGTTCACATCTTCGCCTGATCCAATCTGCATCTTATCCAGTTTGTCTTGGAAAGAGGGAGAAAAAAAGATAGAGAAAAAAAAGAGAGAAAAAAGGAAAAAAAAAGAAAAAGAGAGAGAAGAAAAAGAAAAAAAAAGCGTGAGAAAAAAAAAGAGGAAAAAAACCGGATCTATCTAGAATCAATCTCGTACCTGAATTCGGATTGGAATCTGTTTATGCACTGTTCAGTAAAACAGGTGTATCTTCCTCATACGAAGTCCGTTTTGACTCCGTGAGTACTCAAATTAAAGCTAGGGACGAGGCGCATCTAAATAGTTGCAGAAGCTAGTTCAATATTTGACACCTCAAAATCGGCTTCTAAATAGGTGTTTTTGCCCTCTGAAGTTCGTGAACACAGCTTGTTCCAATTTTTCGTGCCAGTTTTAGAATTCTTTGACTCCTCATATCAACTCGGAATTGAGTGATTCTTTTTGCATTGGAAAGCTTGAGTTAGTAGCATTCTTTGAAAGAATTTATCAGAAAATTGGCTCAAACTTTTCAAGAGGAAAGTTGGAGAGAGAGTTGTTGTATGTCCTGCTTGGCGCTTGTTTTTCATCATTATCTTCACTGCCGTTGTGATCTTCACTTATATCTTGCTGTCAAGAGCTACTTAGTATCCTTCATTGATGCTAGTTGTGCTATGCCATGACCTCATTAGTGTTCTAGGCTCGCGTCTCTAGTCCGGTCTAGCCTAGGACCAAAGACAGTACCGTCGTTGAGCGTTTATTCAACATTGCATCTTTGAATTGATTCTTGCTAATCTTTTGCTACCATATATAGCCAACCCAGCTCCACATATTTCTACACCGTGTATACGTACGCTCCCCTAGGAATCGCTTTACTCAATATTCGGAGTTACTTGACACCGCTGGTTGCCGATCACCTTCTTGCATGGTAAGAACTTGTAAGACATTGATATTTGCTTTATCGTGAGCGTTTTACCACCACATCCTAGTAGTTATAGGAACATTATTTTTGGATTTTGTTTCTTGTTCTACTAATCATGACAGGATCCAGAGTCAATTCATGGGCTTTGTCGATCATGGAGACATGCCACCACCTATGCAAATACCACAACCGTCACGAGAGGTGCACAAACATCCAAATGCACATGATCAGGTTCATGTTTCTATACCACCATTTAATGGCCGTTTTAGACCTCCTTTATATATTGAATGGGAGTTAGACATAAATAATATATTTGCTTCCCATAATTTTGATGAACGTAAAAAGTTATGGTTGCGGTTGGTTCTTTCACCGGTTATGCTCTAGTTTGGTGGAGTGAATATTGTCGGTTACACCCTGATTATGTACCTAATACTTGGGATGATTTAAAACGTGTCATGAGAGATAGATTCGTCGATGTTTATTATACTCGTGGCATGATTAAAAAGCTGGAACATTTAAAACAAGGTAGTGACACCGTAACAAAATATTATGATGATTTACAAACTACCTTGTTGCACTCATTTTTAGAAGAAAGTGAAGAAGATTTTATGGATAGATTTTGGGGAGGATTAAACCATAATATTCAGGAGATACTAATTCATGAAGAGTGTTATCCTATGGACCATTTGTTTCGTCTTGCTTGCAAAGCTGAACAGGAAATAAAACGACGTGTTGCCCACAAGGAGAACAAGCGCACGGTGCACATTCCAACTGTTGATACAGATGTTTATTCAACTACTAGGCGTACTATGACAACCACATCCGTTGTTGCGAGGACTACATCATCTCCACCATGTGACACATCACCATCGAGAGTGCCTGCATCATCTGAGTTGACTATAAGAGGTAATGACAAAGGTACAGATTTTCCACTTTTACATGAGAATGATGCATGCCTAGTTAACTTGAATACATCATGTGTTGAGCTACCCACTACTTTGATCACACCACCTATTTTAGAGGATTATATTGATAATTTGACTTTGCCATGTGATCAAACAACTGAAATACCAACAATTTTGAGAGCACCCATTGAATTAACTATTGATGCAAAAGAATCAATGTTTAATCATTTTGATACGACCTCTAATCTTGGTGATGATTACGTGTCGAATGACTCATTGCATGTTTGCTTATCTAAGCATGTTGTAGCATGTAAATTTGATTCAAATAAGGTTTATTCACCAATGTTGGGATGGTTTAATGATGAACATTGTCAATCTCTTGGAATAAATAAGAGCTTCACTTATATGTGCAAACTGAGTTGCAGTATTTTCAAGCCTTCTAGTTCTTGTGCTAATTTGTTGGCTTTAGATTTTATGAACTATGCAAGTTACTCATCTATTCATGTGTCATATATGCAAAAATCAAGGGAAGTAAAATGGATGACGTATACATATACAACATGTACACCTTGTCTCTTTTGTTAGCCACATTTCAGATTAAGCAACGCCGAGGACGGCTTTGTTTTCAAAAAGGGAGGATGATGAGGACATGACTACCTTGGATGAGACCAAAAATATTGCATACATGCATATTTCTCAGGTGATTTCTAGTGCAAACTATTCAATAATATATTTATGTTATCCAGGACAAAAATACTTCACAAACTTTTGTGCCATGTCTAATTGCAGGTGTATGGGACATTTGTACAATCCACATATGAAGATAAGGGAGAAAGAGATGTTTACCTGCTGTTCAAAAAGTTCTCTCACGTCACTTTTGGCCCAAGAGAAGATAGAGTCCAAGTCTCTCACGTTCTGGACTCAGATTCGGACTGCACAGACATACCTGACTCAAAACGTCTATAACTTTTTCATACGGACTCCAAATTGGTTGATTCTTTTTTGTTGGAAAATAGATTTCGTGCATTTTCCAACCCAATTGGAATCACCTTAAAATCCGTCCGGAGCGTTGAGTTATAGACGAAACAATCTGATGCTGCAGCAGAATCCGAGTCAAACTACAAGTCCAAAGGTGTTACGTCACCTCCGCTTGGGCCCATTGGCCTTGTACGACCTAGGGTTAGTTTTAGGCTGCCTTGGGACGTCCTCCCAACTCCTTGGCAGACACCCCTTGCTCCTATATAAGTAGATCCATCTAGTAGCTTTTTCCTTGGGATTTGTTTAGTTAAAAGTTAGCCATTGCAACTTCGTGTACTTCTTTTGTGTCCAACGACCAGACCAAGACCGCTTATGGATCCCCACCATTATCAATACTTCATATATATTCGCAATATTCAGATTGCTTTATCATATTCTTGCTCGTTCTTCGATTGCTTGCAGGAATAGACCTTCGTGGTCAGGCTGATCGTGCTTCCCAGATCGCCAAGAACCTAAGGAGATTGGTTTAGTGATTGCTAAGGCGCAACGTCGTGCACGTTTGTAGTCGGATCGTCAAAGTCGACTCCACCAAATCGAGAGTTATCATCTCATCGAAAGATCGGGACACCCTCGCCTCTATCAATGATCCAAGATGACCGGATATGACAATCTTATATGCAATGTGGTATGATGCTATGGCACTTGCTTACAAGCTCTTTGCTCTCTTTTCTTTTGCTTAAAAGCTTATTTTTTCTCTATGGCCACTTTTGCACAATGCACAAACCAAGATAGCTATTGTGTATATGCGGGAACGATATTGTGATGCAATGGATGATATGATACCAATATGATATGGTATGTATGCAATGGAAGGTGTAGATCACTAATGTGCACAAGTAACGTGGCCCGGCAATACTCAAATGGCTAGTCTCGATAGGCAAGTAACGCAAAAATGGGCTAGGGGTTATCAATGCAATTGCAAGGGAATATACAATGGTGTCGTTGAGGTTACCGTCCTCATGGCGATGATGAGTGGCGGTGTTCTTGATGTAGATACCAAGATGATGGAGACTCGTCCCTAAGTAGCCGAAACACCTTAGGAAACGGAAAAACCACGAACTCAAAATCTCAAGGACAAAAGTCAAATGGTGGTAGCGGGAAGCGGTGGTGGTTGCGGAAGTTCAATGGGATTGCGGAAATGCAATTATGGGTTATGGTGTACGTAATGCGGAAGTGGAGGGTAAGATGGTGAGCTATACACGGGGACGGAGTTGGAGGTCATCGTCCCTAAGTAGCCGAAACACCTTAGGAGACACAACTCACAACTCAAACAAAATTGGGTTAAGTTGGGATGGTGGAAGTGTATGGTGGGTGGTTGATGAAGAAGCAACCGTCCCTAAGTAGCCTAAACACCTTAGGAGACTCAAGTCACCACTCAAACAATCTCAAGTGCTAAATGGAGCAAAATGGGTTAGGTTGCGGAAGGCTATGGTGGTTTTGCGGATGATATGGTGGAGGGCCTAGGCAAAGATGCCAAAATGTCAAAAATTTGATGGAGTCAAATGATGCGGAGCATCCCTCACTCATCCCCATAGACACACCGACATCTTCCTCAACACGACGTGGGCCCATGACTCGAGCCCGAGCTAAGGCTATCGAAGATAAGGTGAACTCGCTCCTCTCCGAACTCCCTCTTCCTACTCACGAGACATGGCTACTACCTCATTCGAAAACGCTATGTGTAATCAGGTACATGGAGATGAACCAAGGAACAACTACTTGCAAGAGCCAAGACGACAAGGACCCCAAGCATGTTGAAGAAGAAGAAGAAAAGCGGCTGAAGCTACAGGCATCGAACGTCCGACCAAGTCCGGACGTCCGACGATTCCCAAATTTAAGGACGACCGACGCCCGGACGTCCGCAAGAATCGGGCACCCGAACCGAATCTACGGACGTCCGACGATCCCCGGACGTTCGGGCCTTCCAGAAGCCCCGGATGACGGGCCCTCTCCGGACGACCGATGCACACTGATCCGAGCCAAATCTACGGAAGACCGAGGTTTCCGGACGACCGATGCACACTGATCCGAGCCAAATCTACGGAAGACCGAGGTTTCCGGACGACCGACCGACCAGCACCCGAGCCGGATTTACGGACGTCCGATAGCCTCCGGACGTCCGGACCGTCCCGAAGCCCCGGACGTCCGGGCTATTTTTGGTGGGGATTTTCGGATTTTGGACGAAAACAACAAAATCAAGCTAGAAAACACGGGGTAGGGGCTCCAAAAACGTGATCAACGTGGCTCATGATACCATAGATGATGTAGGGCGGAACCCTACATGGACGATCTTTCACGTTGGAGCGGATCCTACGGTGAATCACGAAGAACACGCGGAAGAACAAGAGGGAAAACACGGGGAAAACGAGAGAGAATTCACTCAACTGACAAGAGATCAATCACACAAGCGCTAGATCGATGAACACAATGGGAGATACATGATTCAAGGTCAACAAAGGACGATACAAACGGTAGCCGTTCTTCTCCGTGAGGAGGCCTTGATGGGGTCCACCCTAGAAGGGGGTCTTGAATCCGCTTGGGGGATCTTCTCCGTAGAGGCCCTGATCTCCGAGGAGAAGTAGCCAAGTGGATGAGCAAAGGCTCTCACACAAGAATATGAGCTAATCCAATGCTAACCTAATCAGGAGGTGGGGGATTTCTATTTATAGTCTTAGTGCAAATGGGGGCGAAGTGAAGGGGTACATGGGCCTCATGCCCGAGCCCTGTGCGCAGACAGGCCGGTTGTTCCGGTCGAGGGGCGGTTGTATCACTGGCGATCCAGGGGAGCGGAAGTACCGTCGAGGAAGGCGGTACTACCGCCGGGTCAGTGTTGGCCTGCGGTGGGTGTCGGGGCCCCAATGTTGTACAGTCGTGGGCCGGTAGTTCCGGTCATTTGGGTTTTACCGGTACATCCGGTGCTGTACCGGCCTTGCACCGCTTGATCACCGAATAGCGTCCGGTTGTTGGGCGGTAGTAGGCCGGTTGTTCCGCCCGGCCGGTTGTGGGGCGGTTGTACCGGTCCCTCCAGGTTGGGCCGAATGCTTCCTTGATCTTGATGTCCGTCTTGCACCGTTCCTTCTCCTTGGTTGCTTACACGGTACCGAGCACACAAAGCATCTCCGTTTGAGGTAGTAGCCATGTCTCAAGTGGGTCAAAGTGAAGTTCAACAAGGAGAGAGTTAACCTCGGATTGAATAGCACGTGCTCGAGCTCTCGTCGTGGGTCCTCGTGGGGTTGGATGTGTCGATGTAGAGTCCATGGGGATGATGGAAGGATGCTCGCATCATCTCCCCTCCCTTGGGAAAGATCCGACCTCGGATCAAAATCTTCATCACCATGGAAAGGCGAGAGGTCTTTGACGTTGAAGATGTCGCTCACGATGTACTTGTCTCGTGGGAGTTCAATCTTGTAGGCGTTGTCGTTGTAGCATGCTAGCACCTTGAAGGGTCCGTCGGCTCGCGGGAGAAGCTTGGACTTGCGTTCGTTGGGGAAGCGGTCCTTGCGAAGGTGTAGCCACACGAGGTCTCCAATGTTGAATGTCTTGGGCTGCTTGTTGACGTTGAGCTTGGACGCTAGTCGTTGTACTTGGCGCCGATGGTGTGCCTTGTATCTTCATGCATCTTCTTGATGTAGCTTGCCTGCACTCGCATCCATGTTGGTGCGCTCTTGTAGAGGGAGAGGTAGAATGTCCAATGGGGACAACGGGTTGAAGCCGTAGACGACCTCGAAGGGGGACTTGCCGGTAGTCGAATGTCTTGCACGGTTGTAGGCGCACTCGGCGATGGATAGACATGCCTCCCACTCCTTGATGTTCCACTTGATCAAGACACGAAGTAGAGTGGATAGTGTGCGGTTCGTCACCTCCGTTTGGCCGTCGGTTTGAGGATGGTATGCCGAGGAGAACAAGAGCTTTATTCCGAGCTTGGCGCATAGGGTCTTCCAAAAGTAACTCAAGAACTTCACGTCACGATCGGAGACGATTGTCTTTGGTACGCCATGGAGTCGCAAGATTTCCCTAAAAAAGAGATGTGCAACATGTGAAGAATCGTCTATCTAGTTGCAAGGAATGAAATGTGTCATCTTAGAAAATCTATCCACAACAACAAACACGGAATCCTAGCCATTTTGAGTCCTAGGCAAACCAAGTACAAAATCCATACTAATGTCTTCCCATGGTTGATAGGGAATAGGAAGAGGCATGTAAAGACCATGAGATTGAGCTTTAGACTTAGCTTTGCGACATGTATAGCATCGGTTGGTGAAGCGTGAGACGTTGTGGAACATCTTGGGCCAAAAGTAGTTGTTGGAGAGCGTGGCGAATGTCTTGTCGCGTCCAAAGTGTCCCATGAGTCCGCCTCCATGAGCCTCTTGCAAAAGGAGCAAACGAAGAGAAGACTCGAATGCAAAGTTTGTTAGCTCTCATAAGATAACCATCCTTGATGTAATATTGTTCCCAAGACGTGTCGCCAAACACTTAGCATAAGGAGAAGCAAAAGATGGATCATGCTCATACAAGTCTTTTATATGCTCAAAACCAATAACATTCAACTCAAGTTGAGTGACAAGCATGCATATGCGTGAAAGTGCGTCGGCAACTACATTTTCTTTACCCTTAGTGTACTTGATCACATAAGGAAAAGATTCAATGAATTCACTCCATTTTGCATGACGCTTGTTTAATTTAGTTTGACCTTTGAAGTGCCACGGTCAAATTGCCATGGTCAACCTAGAAGTAGGTGGCAAACGGTAATTGGGACCACATCACACTCCAACGTGTCTTCATAAGCACCAATTTTGAAGGAGACTTGGACCGTATGCTCGACTCGTATAGTGCCGGAGTCACTTAGCCATTGAACCTTGTAGGGGTGCGAGTGCTTCCTCTTTACCAATTGGAGCTTGGAGCATAGTTCTTCACTTGCCAAGTTGTGGCAACTACCTCCATCGATGATGACCTTGATGGACCGTCCATTGATGCCGGCTTTTGTGTGGAAGATGTGGCATCGTTGGTCTTCTTCTTGTTGATGTTGAAGAGTCAAGACCTTGGAGACAACGAGAGCGGGCTCGAATCCTCATCACAAAAGACTTGATCATCTTCATCTTCGTTCACTCGCGGTGCATGGCCACTTGTCGAAGAGCTTCCATCTCCTCTTCACTCATGGAGTCATATGTGCCATCGTCGTTGAGGATCATGGTGCGCTTGTTGGTGCATTCAGATGACTTGTGGCCTCGGCCGCCGCAAGTGAAACACTTGAAGGAGCTTGTCTTGATGGTCTCATCGGTCGGGTAGAGGATGAAGCACGGCTTGAGGTTGCTTGTAGTAGGAGGAGGATGACTTGAACTTGCCGAAGTCTTCTTGTAATTTGACTTGTCGTCGTTTCTTGAAGAAAGTTTCGGTGTTGTAGATGTTGGAGGAGTCGTTGAAGCTTGGTTGTTGGAGAAGCCGTAGGTCTTGGATGAGTACTTAGCGTACTTGAAGTCATCTTGCACTTGGCGTTCCGCCTTTGTAGCTTGATGCACGAGCTCAATGAGGGTTGACTATGGTTGGAAGTCGGCGATCTTGTTGATGGGATGATTGAGTCCATTCAAGAAACGTGCCATAGTTTGCTCATCATCTTCTTTGACATTGGCTCGAATCATGGCTATCTCCATTTCCTTGTAGTATTTTTCAACACTCTTTGTTCCTTGCTTGAGAAGTTGGAGTTTCTTGAAGAGGTCGCAGTTGTAGTAGGTTGGCACAAAACGTGCTCGCATGACATCCTTCATTTCAGCCCAAGTGGTGATTGGGGGTTCACCTCTTGCTTGTCGTCGCTCAATGATTTGTTCCCACCATATGAGCACATAGTCTTGGAACTCAAGTGATGCCATAGCAATTTTCTTCGCTTCATCGTAGTTGTGCAACCGGAAGATTTTGTCAACCTTCAATGCCCATGAGAGGTAGTCTTCGGGTCATTGCTTCCATTGAACTTGGGCATGGTGAATTTTAGCTTGTCAGAAGCGTTGCTCTTCATTGTGTTGTTGGCGATGTTGATGATGACGTCCTTGACGTGGATCAGAATCGTCTTCATGTTGCTCTTGGCGCGGAGGAAGACCATGATCAACTTGCTCTTGTTGAACTTGAGGTTGGGGTGGAGCTTGACGAGCTTGTGGAGGGGCTTGAGGAACTTGACGATGTACATGAGGTTGGTAGTTCTCCTCTTGGATTTCTTCTCGAAGGGCTTCCTCTTGATTGCGCCGTTCTCGATTGCGGTTGGCGAATGCTCTACTTGATTCTTGAAGGGCACGTTGCGCCTCAAGAGCTTGCGCTTCACGTTGTTGTTGTTGAAGACGTTGAGCCTTGGCGTCTTGTTCGTGTTGGTGTAGACGCGCTCGTTCTTCCTCTTGTCGCCGTAGTTGTTGTCGTTCTCGAGCTTGAGCAAAAGCGTCTTGGTTTGATTGGGGACGAGGGACTTGCTCATCAACTTGCTCTTGTGAATGCTTGTCATGTAGCGGGTTGCGAGATGCATGACGGTCTTGACGCGGCGGCACGACGAAGAGTGTTCAAGTAGGTGTACTTGAGTCGTAGAAGGTGTCGCCGGAGTGTCGAGTCGGCGGCTCCGTCTTGATGATGAAGAAGTGGAAAGATGCGGTTTCTCATCAAGGCGCGGATCTCGTCCCATTCTTGCATCATTCTCTTGCTTGTGAGCGTCGAACTTGTTGTCGAAGTAGTCTCTTGTACGTTGCTCGGAGAGTCGCAAGTCGGTGGCGAGAGTGTCGATGCGGTCGCTCATTGCTTGTTGTTCTTGGTGCAACGCTCGTTGTGCACCAAAGAGGTGATTCTTGGTGCCGTATGATGACATGTCGTCGTCTTGTTCGATGAAGAGTGGGTTGGTAGAAGTACTTGGCCTATCCATCATTCCAAGCAAAAATGTGAGTGGTAGAAGGAGAAGAACTTATACCAATGTACCTTAGACCGATGTTGATGATGAATCAAGTTCACTCAAATGCGGACAACGAAATAGCACTATTGGTACCAATCCTTGTCGGTTCTCACACCTATACAAATAAAAGCTTATGGTGGAGCTTGGTGAGGATGGTGGCACAAAATTTTGATGCAATTGTAAGTGAGCGTCAATAATGTTGGAAAAGGTTCACAAATTTGCAAATGCAACAAGTAGACCAATAGCAAGATAGGGTACACGGAAACACACACGCAAATAGATAATATGGGGTTATGCAACCAAAGATGAGCCAAAATGTGGAATTCACCAAGATGCTCTTGTTGCACAACACTAGAGAGACGCTTAGCACGATTGCACAATAGGCGGATACGCAAACTTGTGCACAACCTACTAGGCAAAATGCAACTATCTCTATCCCAATTATGCTATATGTATGGTATTTCGGTGCTATGATCCAAGATGATCCAATATGACAATCTTAATGTAGTATGATGCTATGGTTCTTGCTCATAAGCTCTTTGCTTATCTTTCCTCTTTGCTTAAAGGCTTGTGTGGCTCTTTCACTTTTGAGCTCTTTTCTCATGCAAAACTTCACGAACCAAGATAGCAATTGTGTATGCTATGACAACTTTGTGACACACAAATGGATCCCAAGATATGCACCACGGTGGTATGGTATGTATGCTATGGAGTATGATCACTAATGTGCACACGTCACGTTGCCGGCAATACTCAATGGCTAGTCTCGATGGGTAAGCTACGCAAAAATAAGGCCATGTGGGTATCAATGCAATTGCAAGGTATGACAAAGATGTTGTCGAAGTTACCGTCCTTGGCGATGATGAGTCCTTGGCGTACTTGGCGTACTTGAAGTCATCTTGCACTTGACGTTCCGCCTTTGTAGCTTGACGCACGAGCTCAATGAGGGTGGAGTATGATAGAGGCGAAAGTCCCGATCTTCCGATGAGATAATAACTATCGATTTCGTGGAGTCGACTTTGACGATCCGACTACAAACGTGCACGACGTTGTGCCTTAGCAATCGATAAACCAATCTCCCGAGGTTACTGACGATGCTGGAAGCACAATCAGCCTGACCACGAAGGTCTATTCCTGCACGCAATCGAAGAACGAGCAAGAATATGATAAAGCAATCTGAATATTGCGAATATATATGAAGTATTGATAATGGTGGGGATCAGTAAGCGGCCTTGGTCTGGTCGTTGGACACAAACAAAGTACACAAAGTTGCAATGGCTAACTTTTAACTAAACAAATCCCCTTGAAAAAGCAACTAGATGGATCTACTTATATAGGAGCAAGGGGTGGCGGCCAAGGAGGTGGGAGGACGTCCCAAGGCAGCCCAAAACTAACCCTAGGTCGTACAAGGCCAATGGGCCCAAGTGGAGGTGACGTAATATCTTTGGACTGTAGTTTGACTCGGATTCTGCTGCAGCATCAGATTGTTTCGTCCATAACTCAACGCTCCGGACGCATTTTAAGGTGAATCAAATTGGGTTGGAAAGTGCACGAAATCTATTTTCTAACAAAAAAAGAATCAACCAATTTGGAGTCTGTATGAAAAAGTTATTGACGTTTTGAGTCAGGTATGTCTGTGCTGTCCGAATCTGAGTCCAGAACGTGATAGACTTGGACTCTATCTTCTCTTGGGCCAAAAGTGACGTGAGAGAACTTTTTGAATAGCAGGTAAACATCTCTTTCTCCCTTATCTTCATATGTGGATTGTACAAATGTCCCATACACCTGCAATTAGACATTTCACAAAAGTTAGTGAAGTATTTTTGTCCTGGATGACATAAATAAATTATTGCATAGTTTGCATTAGAAATCACCTCACAAATATACATGTATGCAATATTTTCGGTTGTATCCAAGGTAGTCATGTCCTCATCACCCCGGATGATCGGCCCTCTCCGGACGACCGACGCACACTGATCCGAGCCAAATCTACGGAAGACCAAGGTTTCCGGACGACCGACCGACGAGCACCCGAGCCGGATTTACGGACATCCGACAGCCTCCGGACGTCCGGACCGTCCCGAAGCCCCGGACGTCCGGCGCCTTCCGGACGTCCGACACCTGTGTGACCGCGACCGCGGGCTGGAGCCCTTGTACCCGTTCACTTCGCCCCCCATTTGCACTAAGACTATAAATAGACCTCCTCCTCCTCCTAGTTAGGGTTAGCAAAGATTAGCTCGTATTTGTGTGAGAGCTTTGCTGATGAGGACATCAATACCATTGTTACACCCACAGCCCCTGCTGCTATACATACTGGACCAATTACTAGAGCTCGCACACGCCAATTGAATTATCAGGTACTTTCGTTTCTTGGTAACGATTCCAATGTTCATGAGAATATGATGCTGCCTAAATTGGATACATTTGTTTTGCTTACAAATGAAGGGCCTACCATGGACAAGAAAGATGAACCTTGGAGCAAGTTCAAGCATGGAGATGTTGGCATGCGCAAGGGGAACAAGAACGGAGTTACAGGTGATGATTCCAGGACTTTGAAACCACCCTAATGAGAGCATGAGGCCTTGGACGAAATATACAAGATGCCACTTCATAATTTTCGTCCATAGGCTATTCTAGGTGCTGCGTCACCTTCATATTGGGCCAGGCCCATGTAATTTCGAAATACTTAAGTGTAGGCTGTTTTTAGAGTCCGTATGTGTGGGGAAACAAGAGTTAGGGTTGGTTTCGGACCCCTCCCTCAAGGGCCACGAAATTCCCTCCTCTTTCTCCATATATACAGCCCTTAGGGCGTCGTTTAGACTTTGGGTTTTGTTTAGATCAAAAGTTCGCCATAGCTGCAACTTCGCGTGCTTCATTTGTGTTCAACGACCAGACCAAGGCGTCTCAGAACC
This sequence comes from Aegilops bicornis, assembly GCA_021605145.1. Lineage (NCBI taxonomy): Eukaryota > Viridiplantae > Streptophyta > Magnoliopsida > Poales > Poaceae > Aegilops > Aegilops bicornis. Next base: position 392,774,213 of record CM038670.1, on the reverse strand, counting down.
CCACCTTCATTAATAAAGCTTTCCTCTTATATTCACAATATCCAGATTGCAATCTTAGTTTCTTGCTTGTTCTTCGTTTGCTCGCAGGAAACAGGCCCTCGTGGTCAGGTTGATCGTGCTCCGGCATGGTCAATAACCCTCGAAAGTTGGTTTAGCGATTGCTAAGTATGACGTCTCGCACATACGTAGTCGGATCGTCAAGGTCGACTCCCACAGAAACGATAGCCACCATCTCATCGAAACATCGGGACACCTTTGCCTCTATCATTTGCTCATCCACTTGGTTACCTTCTCCTCGGAGCTTAGGACCTCTTCGGAGAAGATTCCCTAAGCGGATTCAAGACCCCCTTCTAGAGTGGACCCCATCAAGACCTCCTCACGGAGAAGAACGGCTACTCGTGTATCTTTTCTTTGTTGATTTTGAATCTTGTGCTACCTTATGTGTTCGGTGATCTAGCCCTTGTGTAATCGAAACTTGTCGGTTTAGTGTTCCTCTTGTGTGTTTGTTCTTGTGTTCTTCCGCTTGTTCGTCGTGTTCTCCTCGTAGAATCCCCTCCAAACGTGAAAGATCTCCGATTAGGGTTCCGCCCTACATCATCAAATGGTGTTGGAGACTATCTAGGTGGATGGTGGATGTCAATAGCTACTCAACCAGCTAAAGAACGCGACAATCGGACTCCGGATGTGGAAGTTATGGGCAAAACTGTGAACTGCTCATGGCTAGCCTGGGGTGCCTGTGCGCACGGGGTCTAGGGCCCCTGGGCACGGGGTCCCGTGCGCACGGGGTCTAGGGCCCGTGGGCACGGGGTCCCGTGCGCACGGTACACACACCGAGGGCACGGGGTCACCTGGGACGTGCGGGTTTAGCGGATTTCGTCCCGATCTGGGCTCCAAGCGGATGGATCTCGTGGATCGGGGAGTAGGGGGTGGTATGGGAGGGTGGGAGGTGGAAGGCACCGCGGAAGAAACGCCTTTGGAAGGGCCGTGCGCACGGGTCCAGCAGTGCCTGCAGGGGCCCGTGTGTGCACGGGGTCCTCTGAGAGCGGACGAACTGCTCCGGATCCGAGGGGAATTTCGAAATTGGGGTCAAATTCGAAGGGTGGAAGGTAGGGGAAGGTGGAGGAAAGCTAGATCCACTTGAAACCAAGCAAATCCATGGATCAAATCCAACAAAATCACACTAAACCAACAAATCACAAAAAAAATTGGGGCTATTTTTGGTGGGGAATTTTCGAATTTAGGACAAAAACAACAAAATCAAGCTAGAAAACACGGGGTAGGGGCTCCAAAAACGTGATCAACATGGCTCATGATACCATATGATGTAGGGTGGAACCCTATGGGGATGATCTTTCACGTTTGGAGTGGATCCCTGCGATGAACACGAAGAACGAGCGGAAGAGCACGAGGGAAATCACGGGGAAAACACAAGAGAATCACTAAAACCAACAAGATTCGATTACACATGCGCTAGAACGATGAACACAAAGAGAGATACACGATCCACGATCAACAAAGGACGATACGAGAGGTAACCGGGTTCTTCTCCGTGAGGAGGTCTTGATAGGGGCCACCCATGAGGGGTCTTGAGCTAGGTCACCCAAGAGGAGTTCTTGGTCTCCTAGTGGAGTGGATCCATGGAGCAAAGCTCTCATATGTCTAACATATCCTTTGCTAACCCTAACAAATGGTCTAGGTACGGAATATATAGTCTTGGGGACGAAGTGGAGGAAGAGGGACTCGGAATGGAGATCACAGCCGTCCATCTCGATGAGCCCGTGGCGACGGGTAAGTTGGGCCCGTCTTGCAGGGGTCCCGTGGGCACAGTACAGGCCCGTCTTGCAGGGTCCCGTGGGCACGCAGTACAGGCCCGTGCCCACAGGGTGTTCCAACAAGAACTCTTCGAGTAGTCCGTGCGCACGTGGTCTCGGGGGCCCGTGCGCACGGGGTCGCCTGGGACCTCCTGTCCAGCTCCAGTTGGATTCCATCTTCTTCCTTGTGGCCTTGGGGTCCTTCTCCTTGGCCTCCGGGAAGCTCCTTGGCTGCTTGGCGGCGGTCGTCCTCGTACCTGAAGATGCACAACGTTCCGTGGTGAGGTAGCGACCAAGTCCTATGAATATTCATGTAAATCTTGAAGAGGAGCGGGTTCACCTTAAGTCCGGTAGGTCCACTTGGGGCTTGATATGCTATGAAGGTGTACATGGAGATGAACGTGGGATGCTCCGCATCAGAGCCTCTTTTATTTGGTTGTTCTTGCATCATATGCCGCCACACTATGAAATGCTCCCTTGTACTTTGTTATGATGAGCATCATGCATACACTTGTCGGGTATCTTACCACACGAATGATAGGTTTTGCATTTGCACTAACCTCATTTGTTTTTCTGAGTGTTTGTCATGTTCTTTCATTTTGAAGGATTCACAAGGAGGTACCATAAAAAGACATTTTGGTTATGTGAAGGCGTACATGATGTGTAACACCAACATCTGCGAGAATCTCCTAAAGGTGAACTCCTTCCCTTTGAGCCATCTTCAAATATGCATATTGGATGGGCCATACTTTCATTGTTGTTTCCTTCTTCTTGTCTACATGATACATATATTGGACGGAGGACCGACATTGGAGATGGACCCTATGGACCTTCAAGTTGAAGAGTGCTCGGACTTAGTGGATTCACCATCGGACCACCACTTCTACCATGACATTGAGCTATGGTACAACACCACCCATGACAAATTTGCACCCTGTGCATGGATTGACACACATTATGATTGTCTTGTTGCACCTATTCCCATGTCATCCATGATATATGAGCTTGTGCATTTTCTTAGCAAATTTGTTGTGATCTTTCTTGATGGCATATTCATACATCATGATCATATTGCCTATCATCAATTGCATGATAACATAATCATATTGAGCATCTATTACCATATTCATGCTATTGATGAACCGTCTCTCTATGACATCATTTTGCACGATGGTAGAATTTGTCGCTTTGTGCACCATGCTTTTGTTCCCATGAATGCTTTACATCTTATTCCATATCATCTTGCTAAGCTTCATGTGCTTTTTCATGAACAATCTTGCCTCACGGACTCATTCTTACATGATGGACACTTTGTGTGCGCTAACCATTGTATTCCCGAGTGTTGCTTGTGTTTGCTCCTTTTGCATGTGTATCACTCCAGCGACACCTTGGACTACTTGGATTGCGCCATGTCTTCAACTTCGTCGAACTACAAGTCCATGTACGACAACCGTTTCCATGGTGATGAGGATCACGATCCGAGGTCGGATCTTTCCCACGGGGGGGGGGAGATGATGCGGAGCATCCCACGTTCATCCCCATGTACACTCCGACTACTCTCCAAACCCCAAGAGGACATATGACGAGACCTCGAACATACGCCATTGGACACAAGGTGAACTCGCTCCTCTCCGAATCGTCACTTTCCATATGTGAGACATGGCTACTACCTCAAACGTGTGTGCTATGCATGTCCAGGAACCAAGAGGAAGGACATGGAACAGCTACGAGCATTGGACAAGACGACGAGGACACCAAGCACGAGGAACAAGAGGAAGAGCTGCTGGGAAGCTACATCGCTCGGACGTCCGACAGCCACCGGACGACCGACTATCTTCGGACGTCCGATGCCTGGAGACTCCACCAGCCATATGGACCAGCCGACAAAAGCTACAGCGCCCAGACGACCGATGATGTAGGGCGGAACCCTACGTGGACGATCTTTCACGTTGGAGCGGATCCTACGGGGAATCACGAAGAACACGCGGAAGAACAAGAGGGAAACACGGAGGAAACGAGAGAGAAATCACTAAACCAACAAGAGATCAATCACACAAGTGCTAGATCGATGAACACAAAGGGAGATACATGATTCAAGGTCAACAAAGGACGATACAAACGGTAGCCGTTCTTCTCCGTGAGGAGGTCTTGATGGGGTCCACCCTAGAAGGGGGTCTTGAATCCGCTTGGGGGATCTTCTCCGAAGAGGTCCTGGGCTCCGAGGAGAAGTAACCAAGTGGACGAGCAAGGCTCTCACACAAACATGAGCTAAACCTAAGCTAACCCTAGAAAGGAAGTGGAGGTGGTCTATTTATAGTCTAAGCCACGAAGGGGTAAGTGGGAGAGGGATACAAGGCCAAAGGCCCGCGGTTGAGCACAGGTAGAGCGGTAGTACCGCTTGGGACGTGGTAGTACCGCTTGCAAGCGGTAGTGCCGCTTGGACCGGGCGGTAGTCTGGGACCCGGTCGCTCGAGCACAGGAGTTTGTCGGGTTGAGCGGCAGTAGAGCGGAAGTTCGGCGGTAGTGCCGCTCGGGGGCCTTTAGCGGTAGTACCGCTTGGTGTTGGCGGTAGTACCGCTCGCCCTGGGTCTTCTTTCTCCTTCTCTTCCATGCTTCCCTCGCGGATGGTGTAGTTGTTCCTTGGCGCTTGCACTCCTCCTCGTCGTCCTTAGTGTTCCGACAATACCTATGCATGCACACGAGTGGAGTGTCAAGTAGTATACCATCCTCGAAGGGGTCAAGTGAGCACGTGTAAAGGAGATGATTCACCTTTGTGTATGTGAAGTAGATGTCGCACGTGTCACTCGCCGAACGGACTCTTGACATGGTGATGTCCATAGGATGCTCCGCATCATCTCCCCTCCCTTGGGAAAGATCCGATCTCGGATCGTGATCCTCATCACCATGGAAACGGTTGTCATGGACGGAGTGGGAGTTGGACGGAGTTGAAAACATGGCGCAATCCAAGTACTCCAAGGTGTCGCCGGAGTGATAGACATGCAAAAGAGAAAACACAAGAAACACTCGGAAATACAATGGTTAGCGCACCCAAAGTGTCCATCATGTAAGAATGAGTCCGTCCAAAGGAATTGTTCATGACAAGGCATGAGATGCTTATCCAAATGATGTAAAATGACATGTAAAGCATTCATGGGAACCAAAGCATGGTGCACAAAGCGACAAATTCTACCATTGTGCAAAATGATGTCATAGAGAGATGGTTTATCAATAGCATGAATATGGCAATGGATGATCAACATGTGTATGATATCATGCAATTGATGATAGGCAATGTGATCATTATGTATGAAGATGCCATCAAGAAAGATCACAAAAAATTTGCTAAGAAAATGCACAAGTTCATATATCATGGATGACATGGGAATACGTGCAACAAGGCAATCATATTGTGAGTCAATCCATGCATAAGACGCAAATTTGTGGCGAGTATGATATGTCCATCGAGCATGAGTATGAGCACATTCAACAAATATGGAGGTGTTGGTATACCAATGCTCGATGTTGTGGCAAGAGTGGAAAACCGAAGGTGCATCCAATAAGTGTGAGCGCTCCTCAATGTGAAGGTCCAAAGAGCCAATCTCCAATGTTGCTCCTCCATCCAATAGATGTAGCATGTAGACAACAAGAAAGAAACAACAATGAAAGAGTGACCCATCCAATATGCAAACTTGAGGATGGCTCAAAGGGAAGGAGTTCACCTTTATGAGGATGTCGAAAATGTTGGTGTCGCACATCGTGTATGCCTTCGCATGACCAAGTTGTCGCATAACGGCATCGCCTTGTGAAACCTCCAAAATGAAAGAACATGACAAACACTCGGAAAAACAAATGAGGTTAGCGGAAATGCAAAACCTATCATTCGAGTGGTAAGATACCCAACAAGTGTATGCATCATGCTCATCATAAGGAAGTACAAGGGAGCGTTTCATAGTATGGAGGCATATGATGCAAGAACAACCAAATGCAATAGGCGCAATCAAACAAGCATGCATCACAAGTAATATGTCAAAGTCTCCAAGATCAATAAGCATAGTATGGTTGCACTCAATACAAGTGGATATGAGAGAGGCAACTAATGGACACAAGAGACCATGATCAAGATATATCATGTGAGAGGCATGAGCATATATGTCATCAACCCAAGAAAGCAAGTAATAGTGGAACATGGGTGATGCAACATAGCAAGCAATCATATCAATCAGGTGAAGCAAGCTAGTAGTGCAAAGATGCAACGTACTAGAAGGAATCAAGGCAATCATGTCATGGGTGCAAATAGTGTGCATGAATACTTCACATGACATGTCACAAGCATGAAGGCAAGATATGAGCAAAATGGCATCAATAGCATGGGGCACATGATAAACATGGCAAAAGCAACAAGGATCTCCATCAAGCATGCAAATACACATAGGAGTATCATAATGGTGCATCATGGGTAAATGCAAGCAAGGGTCACAATTGCATGGCAAAGGCATAGGAGCAAGCATAGCATGCAATGTGAACACGGTAAAATGAGCATAAGGTGGCAATTGGTAAATAGCCCATAGCCGTGTGAGAGCCAAGTAGAAGAGATGCGCGTAGTCCTTGCGCAAAAGAAATGGTGGGAATGAAAGTCCACGTGATCCCAAGTCATCGTTGCTCTCAAGAGCTCGTTTCGTCAACTCATGGGATTGAGAAGTTGACGAGTATACGTGAGTACCAACACAAAACAAAGACAAAGAAAAAATTGTGTGTGCATGGTATATGTACACATCATCCATCATGATGCGCACATGCATGTGTCGGTTAGCACAAAATATCCAATGCTCAAATAAATGAGATGCGTGATATTGAAACATGTCATCCATCATGATAGGTTTGTTATTTTGTATTGCATAATGGAGACTCAAAGGATGTAATGCATCACGAGCAATATCTAGAGCATTGTTATTCATGGAATGCATATGGTGCAAGCAATCATGGAAATCATGCAAAATATGGGATGAATCAAAATCTCCTAATATGCATGAGGAAACTATGGGGGTCTCCTCATGAGCACTAATGGAAACATCACATGGAGAATATTGACAACATCCAAAACAAAGCATATTTGGTTCAATGTGATCATGGCATGGAATAGTAGACGAATTGCGCAAATCATGTAAAGGAAGCATGGCAATATGATCACAAGAGAAGCAAAAGCCTATGACCATCATCTCGTCATCTATGCCATAAGTGCAAATGGGATTTATTTTAATGGGGCATGCATAGTTACTATGTTGAGATTGTGAAGATGCAATATGGGAGATCTCACTCATAGCATATGACAAGTTCAATGGATTGTCAAATATGATGTGACCAAAAGAATTTTCACATGATATCCTATGGAGCATAACATCACAACTAGGCAACTCAACATGCTCATCATCATATTCATCATAAATAGGTAAGTCAAGGCATGAAGAAGTTTCACTAGCATGAAGCATGGTAATAGGTGGGTCGACATCATGGGAGCAATCAATGTCAAGATTGTCTACTAGTGGGACAAAAGAAGTACCATCACCTATGTTACCTTTGGAAGGTCGCTCATGAGTTGTAGGTGAGGTGTTGAAGATCGTCTCGTTGTCATCTTCATCTTGATGGAACCATGTGGGGGGTGCATCATCATCCATCATGGCCATCGGCGTCTCCAATGTAGGGATGGAATCGTCGAGGATAGGCATGTCGTCATGTAGGAGACCTAGCACCAAAGAAGAAAACACACTAGGAGTAGAGGTTAAGTCGTTAGAAATCATAGTGGCCTCATGTGCCGTGGTCAACTACCTCACTCACTAAGTGTTGTGGCTCACCCACTCCCTCAAGGATGCTCTCACTCGTATGGTGGGTGGAGTCACTCAAATGTCTCTCAACCTCACATAGGATGTGTGGCATGCTCTCATGTGTGGGGCTAGTGGTGGTCACACTCATCCTCTCATAGGAAATGCTCTCAATGTCACGTATGGTGGAGTCACTCATGTCACTCATGGGGTGGTGGCTCTCCTCACATGGCAATTGGGGCATCTCGACATATGTGGGTGCTGGAGAGATGTAGGTGCAAATGTCTCCATGCGCGGTCGCGTAGCTTGACTCGGAGTATGAGTCCAATGTGGGCGTCTTCTTCATGTTGTTGAAGAGGTTCGCGCTCGTCGCCGTGGTCGAAGGGGATGGCCCTTGCTCGACTGTCTTGTCACCGTCTTGGTGTTGGAGGCCCATATGATGTGGCACCTCATAGCTCGTCTCCATGAGCGAAGGGAGTTTCCCATACTCGGCCATCTTCCTTGAGGGGCTTCCAAGAAGGAAGTGTCACCCTCGCTTGTATGTGGTCGCCTTGGACTTGATGAAGTTGATGTAGGCATACACGTGGGAAGTAGGCGAAGATGCCGTACGTCCAAAGGCGAAGATGCCTTGATTGCACTTGGCGAATATGCCGAAGTGGTTGTTGTAGCCGTAGCGTCGTCTTGGTGGTGCTCGTCTCGCGGTCTTCTCTTGTGCTTATGAAGCTTCGACTTGGCGTGAAGTAGGGCTTGTTGGGACTTGTGCATTTGCGCTTGTGGAGCATCTTCATGATGATGATGTCGTTGTCGTACTTGAGCTCCTTGGAGTTCGTAAATGCGTGCACATGATGCTTGGAGGTGACTTGCCCTTCATGGCGATATTGATCACGAACGTGATGGTGGTCGCCATGTAGATGTTGACTTGGACGACTTGCGCTTGCATCTTGTTTGCGCTCAAGACTTGTGGCTTGAATGTCGCCGCCTTGAAGATGACGAAGGGAAGTAGACTTGAGAAAGGTCCTAATCTCCTCCATCCTTGCATCTTGCTCCTCTTTATGTGCGGCAAGTTTCTTGTCGAAGTAGTCCCTTCTCCTTGCTTGGAGTGACGAATGTCGATGGAGATGTTCTCGATGCTCTCGCAATCTTGATTGTGTGCCTTGCACTTGTCGTTGTAGATCAAGAGAGGCGCTTAGGTGATGTAGTTGTTCACGCCGTCGTTGTTGTCGAAGACCGGAGATGAAATGCCTTGCCTATCCATCACAAGACTCGAGCAAATATGAGTGGGAGAAAGAGAAGAACTTATACCAATGTACCTTGACCGATGTTGAAAATGAATCAAGTTCACTCAAATGCGGACAATGAAATAGCACTATTGGTACCAATCCTTGTCGGTTCTCACACCTACACAAGTAAAGCTTATGGAGGAGCTCGGTGAGGATAGTGGCACAAAAATTTAATGCAAAATGTTAGCAAGAGTCAATAATGTTGAAAGAGATTCACAAATTCGCAAGTGAAACAAATGGACCAATAGCAAAGAATGGCTGCGGAAACACACACACGGATAGATAAATGGGGTCGTGCAACCAAGGAATGAGCACAAAATGTGGAATCCACGGAAAACGCTTCGTGTTGCACAACTCAAGAGAGACGCTAGCACGATTGCTCAATAGGCGGATACGACACTTGTGCATAACCTATAAGATGCAAAATGGATAAACTTCTATCCCAAGTATGCTATGTATGTATGGTTCCGGTGTTTCTCTCAAGATGATCCAAGATGATCGGGTATGACAATCTTATGCACTGTGGTATGATGCTATGGCACTTGCTTACAAGCTTCTTTGCTCTTTCTCTTTTGCTTAAAAGCTTTATTTTTTTTTCTATGGCCACTTTTGCACATGCACAAACCAAGATAGCTATTGTGCGGGAACTAACTTGTGACACAAGATATGATACCAATATATGCACGACGATGATATGGTATGTATGCTATGGGAAGTATGATCACTAATGTGCACAAGTAACGCGTTGCAATACTCAAATGGCTAGTCTCGATAGGTAAGTAACGCATAAAAGTAAGGCTAGGGGTTAACAATGCAATGGCAAGGGAATATACGATGGAGGGATACCACGATACCAAGATGATATGGAGGTTACCGTCCGGCGATGATGAGTAGCGGTGTTCTTGATGTAGATACCAAGATGATGGAGACTCGTCCCTAAGTAGCGAAACACCTTAGGAAACGGAAAAACCGCGAACTCAAAATCTCAAACGTCAAATGTCAAAATGGTGGTAGCGGGAATGCGGTGGTGGTTTGCACTTGGCAATGCGGAAGTGGAATGATGGGCTATACACGTGTCGGAGTTGAAGTTGCCGTCCCTAAGTAGCGAAACACCTTAGGAGACACAAGCCACAACTCAAAAAGCTCAATCAACAATTGGGTTAAGTTGGGTTGTCGGAAGTGTTTGGTGGGCAAGGTTATGTGGAAGTGGTGGTGGTGGTTGATGAAGAAGCAATCGTCCCTAAGTGGCAGAAACACCTTAGGAGACTCGAATCACTACTCAAGCAACCACTAATGCTATGGGGAACAAAATTGGTTAGGTTGCGGAAGTCGGTGGTGGTTATCACGGAGGATGTGGCGGAAGCCCTAGGCAAAGATGCCAAAGTTCACAAAATTTGATGGTGTCAAAAGGTGGTGAAACCAAGGTGAGGACCTCGGGCACGTCGATAGCTTCAAACGAGCCAAAGAACACTCAAATCGGAGTTCGGAGTGAAAAGTTATGATGAAAATGGTGAAACTTCGAACGCTGAAACTGGGTTGGGCGGTAGTACCGCTTGGGAGGGCGGTAGTACTGCTCGTAGGCGGTAGTACCGCTTGGAATGGGCGGTAGTACCGCTCGTGTCGGGTTTTTTCGCAAAATCTGGCTCTGGGAGGGGCGGTAGTGCCGTTTGGAAGGGCGGTAGTACCGCTTGGAGGTGCTAAGCGGTAGTACCGCTTGGAAGGGCGGTAGTACCGCTCGTGTCGGGATTTTTCGCAAATCCGGATAGAAGCGCGATTTTGGGCGGAAATGGATGATTTACGGATCAAAATTGGAGAGATTTCGTGGATGGAAAGTGGGGAAACTTGGGGAGATGCTAGATCCACTCGAAACCAAGCAAATCCATGGATCAAAATCAACAAAACATCATCAAAACTAACAAATCACAAAAAAAATTGGGGCTATTTTTGGTGGGGATTTTCGGATTTAGGACGAAATCAACAAAATTAAGCTAGAAAAAGAGGGGTAGGGGCTCCAATAACGTGATCAACGTGGCTCATGATACCATAGATGATGTAGGCGGAACCCTCGTGGGCGATCTTTCACGTTGGAGCGGATCCTACGGGGAATCACGAAGAACAGCGGAAGAACAAGAGGGAAACACGGAGGAAACGAGAGAGAAATCACTAAACCAACAAGAGATCAATCACACAAGTGCTAGATCGATGAACACAAAGGAGATACATGATTCAAGGTCAACAAAGGACGATACAAACGGTAGCCGTTCTTCTCCGTGAGGAGGTCTTGATGGGGTCCACCCTAGAAGGGGGTCTTGAATCCGCTTGGGGGATCTTCTCCGAAGAGGTCCTGGGCTCCGAGGAGAAGTAACCAAGTGGACGAGCAAGGCTCTCACACAAACATGAGCTAAACCTAAGCTAACCCTAGAAAGGAAGTGGAGGTGGTCTATTTATAGTCTAAGCCACGAAGGGGTAAGTGGGAGAGGGATACAAGGCCAAAGGCCCGCGGTTGAGCACAGGCAGAGCGGTAGTACCGCTTGGGACGGCGGTAGTACCGCTTGCAAGCGGTAGTGCCGCTTGGACCGGGCGGTAGTACCGGACCCGGGTCGCTCGAGCACAGGAGTTTGTCGGGTTGAGCGGCAGTAGAGCGGAAGTTCGGCGGTAGTGCCGCTCGGGGCCTTTAGCGGTAGTACCGCTTGGTGTTGGCGGTAGTACCGCCGCCTGGGTCTTCTTTCTCCTTCTCTTCCAAGCTACCCTCGCGGATGGTGTAGTTGTTCCTTGGCGCTTGCACTCCTCCTCGACGTCCTTAGTGTTCCGACAATACCTATGCATGCACACGAGTGGAGTGTCAAGTAGTATACCATCCTCGAAGGGGTCAAGTGAGCACGTGTAAAGGAGATGATTCACCTTTGTGTATGTGAAGTAGATGTCGCACGTGTCACTCGCCGAACGGACTCTTGACATGGTGATGTCCATAGGATGCTCCGCATCAACCGACCAAGGCCGGACGTCCGACGACCGTCAGCCACCGGACGACCGACAACTTCCGGAAATCCGACGAGGTCTATCCCGAGCCAAAACACCGGACATCTGACAAGTACCGGACGACCGGACCCTCGCGAGCCACCGGACGTTCGGTACCCGTCGGACGACCGACGCTTGTCTGTGCGCAGAGTTTCGGGCTGAGGCCCATGTACCCCTTCACCTCGCCCCCATTTGCACTAAGACTATAAATAGACCTCCTCCTCCTCCTAGTTAGGGTTAGCGTTGATTTAGCTCATTGTTAGATAGAGCTTCACTCATCCATATCGGATCTACTCCACGAGAGAGACCGCGGCCCCTCTTTGGAGAAGATCCACCTTGGATTCAAGACCTCCTTTGCGGAGAAGACCATCATCAAGACCTCCTCACGGAGAAGAACGGCTACCGTTTGTATCGTCCTTTGTTGACTTTGGATCATGTATCTCTCTTTATGTTCATCGATCTAGCGCATGTGTAATCGAATCTTGTTGGTTTGAGTGATTCTCTTGTGTTTTCCCCGTGATTTCCCGCGTGTTCTTCCGCTCGTTCTTCGTGTTCCTCGTAGGGATCCTCTCCAAACATGAAAGATCGTCCACATAGGGTTCCGCCCTCCGGAAACCACCCTCCGTTTAGGCCCAAAATTTTCCGAAAACGCACTTGTTGAAAAATTTTCTGGCTATCCTATTTTTAGGTGTTTCTAAGCGTATTGAGACAGTCGCCATTATAGAAAGTTTTTTTGACCCGTTTCAGTTTTTCGTTCGGGCAATCGAAAAAAAAAATTGGTCGAAAAAATTTCGTGCCCATCCTGTCGGTTTGACACAGGAAGAGTTTTGAGACACTCGCCATTATAGTGATTTTTCGCAAAAAAAGCAACGCAAAAAAAAAGCAGCGCAAAAAAAAAGAGCGAAAAAAAAATTCCAGAGTGTGCTTTTCCGTTGTTTCCTTGCAACACCGTGATTTTGTTAGTGTTCTAGGCTCGCGTCTCTAGCACGGTCTAGCCTAGGACCAGCACAGTACCGTCGTTGAGCGTTTATTCAACTTTGCATCTCTGAATTGATTATTGCTGACCCTTTTGCCACCATATTATAAGCCTTCCCAGCTCCACACACATCTACATCGTATGCGTTTGACTCTCCCTAGTAATCGCTCTATCCAAGCTTTGAGAGTTTTGACTACATCGGTTGCCGATCACCTTTCTTCTTTGGGTAAGAACTGGTAAGAATTTGAGATTTGCTTGACGGATTTGTGACTGTCCACCACACCACCACCACCACTTCCTAGTAGTCTGTCGAATCATATTCTTGTGTGTTTCTATTGCTGCTAACCATGGCAGGATCACAAGCCGACGAGACCGACCGGGAGAACATGACAAACAAAGCGCTACATGATAAGTTTCAACAAATGATGAGTGGGCAGGTGGAAGATGTTCTAAATAGATTTGAAGAGGCCATGGAGAAGATAGATGGCATTGAGAAGGCGTTCAAACAAAGCTCGATACCAAGTTTAATGAATTGCTCGCGCGTCTACCACCACCACCACCGGCTGCACCTAATGCACCTCTACAACAACAACAACGACTACCTCCACATCACGAAACAGCCCTCCGCCGAGCGAGCCGTGTCCCTCTTCAGCCTGGCCAAGCTGCTGGTGCTGCTGTTGATACTTCTGTGGCTCCTGCTGGCGATGTGGGGAGGATGATTATGTGAGAGAGTACGAGGATGAGGTTGATCAACTTCAGAACTACATGCAAGTGCAACCACCAGCACCACAACCACCCGGTCGTCCACATGCAAATAATGGCAATGTTAGGGCTCCCCTCAGTGCGAGATCATGACCATCTCCCTAAACTGAAGTTGAATATTCCACCATTTGAGGGTAGATATGTTCCTGATATATCTTACTTGGGAGTTAGAAACTGAACAACGATTTACATGTTTACAATATCCTGAGGAGAGACGTGTTCCCGCTGCTGTTTGTGCTTTCACTAGCTTTGCATGTGTTTGGTGGTCTGAACATTGTAGATTATATCTTGTTCCAGCTACATGGACTGCTTTGAAAACTGCTATGCGTACTCGTTGGGTTCCACCATATTATCAACGTGAATTACTTCAAAAATTGCAGCGCTTAAGACAAGGAAAAAATTCGGTAGAAGAATATTATCGAATTACAAACTGGCTTGATTAGATGTGGTATTGTTGAGGAGAATGAAGCTATGCTTGCACGTTTTACGGGTGGATTAAATAGAGATATTCAGACCATTCTAGACTACAAGGATTATACTAATATCACTCAATTATTCCATCTTGCTTGTAAAGCTGAGCGTGAAGTGCAGGATCGACAGGCGTTGGCGCGGACTAACTTTTCTCGCAGGTCGACCTTCATCATGGACACCACGTGCATCATCTACTTCCACACGTTCTACTACACGGCACCTCCGTCGGCTGCCACCTCCAACCGTGATACAAGAAAGCAGGCACAACCACCACTATCTGCCAAGAGCACACCTGCCGGGCCTGCACAGAGCTCTTCTTCTTCCATGGCGTCAACAGGGCACACAAGTGATATTATTTGTCGTCGTTGTAAGGGAAGAGGACATTATTTGAGAGAATGCCAATCTCAGCGTGTGATGATTGCTACGAGGATGGTGGGTATGAGTCCGCTAGTGACTATGATGAAGAGACTTTGGCTCTTATTACACATGAAGAACATGGTGGAGATGATTACGATCATGAGACGCAATACATGGCTGCTTTGAAGATGCCGACAGGTAGGAATGTTTAGTTGCTCAACGTGTTTAGAGTGTGCAGGTTACACAAGCTGAGCAAAATCAGAGGCATAACATGTTCCATACAAAGGGAGTTGTGAAGGAACGTTCTATTCGCGTCATCATAGATGGAGGGAGCTGCAACAACTTGGCTAGCATGGATATGGTGGAGAAGCTTTCTCTCACCATAAGACCACATCCACATCCTTACTACATCCAATGGTTCAACAACAGCGGCAAGGTTAAGGTAACACGTACTGTTCGTGTGTATTTTAGTATCTCTACATATGCTGATTATGTTGTTTGTGATGTGGTACCTATGCAAGCATGTTCCTTATTACTTGGTAGACCATGGCAATTTGATAAAAATTCTGTACACCATGGTAGAAACAATCAGTATACTCTTGTTCACAAGGATAAAAATATTACTTTGCTTCCTATGACTCCTGATTCAATTTTGAAAGATGATATTAATAGAGCTAATAAAGCAAAACAGGAGAAAAATAAGAGTGAAAATCAGACTGTGGCAAAAGAATTTGAACAACAAATGAAGCCTAATAATAAACCATCTAATGTTGCTTCTGAAATTAAACTGAAAAGTGCATGTTTACTTGCCACCAAATCTGATATTGAGGAGCTAGATTCTAGCAAATCTGTTTGCTATGCTTTTGTGTGCAAAGAGGCATTATTTTCATTCGAGGACGTGCCTTCCTCTTTGCCCCTGCTTTGTCACTAACATTTTGCACGAGTTATTTGACGTCTTCCCACAAGACGTGCCACCGGGATTACCACCTATTCGAGGGATTGAGCATCAAATTGACTTAATTGCCGGTGCATCGCTAACCAACCGTGCACCATACCGTACCAATCCAGAGGAGACGAAGGAGATTATGCGTCAAGTACAGAGCTGCTCGCAAAGGTTATATACGCGAATCTCTTAGTCCTTGTGCTGTTCCTATTATACTAGTGCCTAAAAAGGATGGTACGTCGGCGTATGTGTGTTGATTGTAGAGGCATTAATAATATTACTATTCGTTATCGTCATCCTATTCCTAGGCTAGATGATATGCTTGATGAATTGAGTGGCTCTACAATATTCTCCAAAGTTGATTTGCGTAGTGGATACCATCAAATTCGTATGAAATTGGGAGATGAATGGAAAACAGCATTTAAAACTAAGTTTGGTTTATATGAGTGGTTAGTCATGCCTTTTGGGTTAACTAATGCACCTAGTACTTTCATGAGACTAATGAGCGAAGTTTTACGTGCTTTCATTGGATGATTTGTGGTAGTCAATTTTGATGATAAACTGATTTATAGAAAATCTTTGGAAGAACATTTGGAACATTTACGTGTTGTTTTTAATGCTCTACGTGATGCACGTTTGTTTGGTAACCTTGGGAAGTGCACCTTTTGCACCGACCGAGTATCTTTTCTTGGCTATGTTGTTACACCATAGGGAATTGAAGTTGATAAAGCCAAGATTGAAGCTATTGAGAGTTGGCCGCAGCCCAAAACGGTCACACAAGTGAGGAGTTTTCTTGGACTCGCTGGTTTCTATAGGCGTTTGTGAGAGACTTTAGCACCATTGCTGCACCTCTCAATGAACTTACAAAGAAGGATGTGCCTTTTGTTTGGGGTACCGCAGGGAAGAAGCCTTCACGGTATTGAAAGATAAGTTAACACATGCTCCTTTACTCCAACTTCCTGACTTTAATAAGACTTTTGAGCTTGAATGTGATGCTAGTGGAATTGGATTAGGAGGTGTGTTATTACAAGATGGCAAACCTGTTGCATACTTTTCTGAAAAATTGAGTGGGCCTAGTCTGAACTATTCTACTTATGACAAAGAATTATATGCTCTTGTTCGGACTTTAGAGACATGGCAACATTATTTATGGCCCAAAGAATTTGTTATACATTCTGATCATGAATCTTTGAAACATATTAAAAGTCAAGCTAAACTGAATCGTAGACATGCTAAATGGGTTGAATTCATTGAGACTTTCCTTATGTCATTAAACACAAGAAGGGTAAAAATGTTATTGCCGATGCTTTGTCTCGTCGCTATACTATGCTTTCACAACTTGACTTCAAAATATTTGGTTTGGAGACCATCAAAGATCAATATGTGCATGATGCTGATTTTAAAGATGTAATGCAGAATTGTAAAGAAGGAAGAACATGGAACAAGTTCGTTATTAAGGATGGTTTTGTGTTCCGTGCTAACAAGCTATGCATTTCTGCTAGCTCTGTTCGTCTTTTGTTGTTGCAGGAGGCGCATGGAGGAGGATTAATGGGACACTTTGGCGTGAAGAAGACGGAGGATATACTTGCTACACATTTCTTTTGGCCAAAGATGAGACGGGATGTTGAGCGTTTTGTTGCTCGCTGCACTACATGTCAAAAAGCTAAGTCACGACTCAATCCTCATGGTTTATATATGCCTTTACCTGTACCTAGTGTTCCTTGGGAGGATATATCTATGGACTTTGTTTTAGGTTTACCTCGAACAAAGAAGGGGAGGGATAGCATATTTGTTGTCGTGGATAGATTCTCGAAAATGGCACACTTTATACCATGTCATAAAATCGATGATCTCGTTAATGTTGCTGATTTGTTCTTTTCGTGAAATTATTCGCTTGCATGGTGTGCCAAATACTATTGTTTCAGATCGTGATACTAAATTTCTTAGCCACTTTTGGAGATGTTTATGGGCTAAGTTGGGGACTAAACTGCTTTTTAGTACTACTTGTCACCCCCAAACTGATGGACAAACTGAAGTAGTCAATAGAACATTGTCTACTATGCTTAGGGCTGTTTTGAAGAATAATAAGAAAATGTGGGAAGAATGCTTGCCTCATATTGAATTTGCTTATAATCGTTCATTGCATTCTACTACTAAGAAGTGCCCTTTTGAAATTGTGTATGGCTTCCTACCTCGTGCACCTATTGATTTGTTGCCTCTTCCATCTTCGGAGAAGGTTAATTTTGATGCTAAAGAACGTGCTGAATTGATTTTAAAAATGCATAAGTTAACTAAGGAAAACATTGAGCGTATGAATGCTAAATATAAACTTGCTGGAGATAAGGGTAGAAAACATGTTGTCTTTGCACCTGGAGATCTCGTTTGGTTACATTTATGTAAGGATAGGTTTCCTAATTTGCGCAAATCAAAGCTAATGCCACGTGCTGATGGTCCATTTAAGGTGTTAGAGAAAATAAATGATAATGCATATAAACTTGAGTTGCTGCAGAATTTGGGGTTAGTCCCACTTTTAACATTGCAGATTTGAAGCCTTATTTGGGTGAGGAAGATGAGTTTCCGTCGAGGACGACTTCATTTCAAGAAGGGAGGATGATGAGGACATCAATACCATTGTTACACCCACAGCCCCTGCTGCTATACATCTTGGACCAATTACTAGAGCTCGCAAGACGCCAATTGAATTATCGGTACTTTCGTTTCTTGGTAACGATTCCAATGTTCATGAGAATATGATGCTGCCTAAATTGGATACATTTGTTTTGCTTACAAATGAAGGGCCTACCATGGACAAGAAAGATGAACCTTGGAGCAAGTTCAAGCATGGAGATGTTGGCATGCGCAAGGGAAACAAGAACGGAGTTACAAGTGATGATTCCAGGACTTTGAAGCCACCCTAATGAGAGCATGAGGCCTTGGACGAAATATACAAGATGCCACTTCATAATATTCGTCCATAGGCTATTTTAGGTGCTGCGTCACCTTATTATTGGGCCAGGCCCATGTAATTTCGAAATACTTAAGTGTAGGCTGTTTTTAGAGTCCGTATGTGTGGGGAAAAAAGAGTTAGGGTTGGTTTCGGACCCCTGCCTCAAGGGCCACGAAATTCCCTCCTCTTTCTCCATATATACAGCCCTTAGGGCGTCGTTTAGACTTTGGGTTTTGTTTAGATTAAAAGTTCGCCATAGCTGCAACTTCGCGTGCATTTCGCTTGTGTTCAACGACCGGACAAAGGCGTCCACAGAACCCCACCTTGATCAATAAAGCTTTCATCTTATATTCGCAATATCCAGATTGCAATCTCAGTTTCTTGCTTGTTCTTCGTTTGCTCGCAGGAAACAAACCCTCGTGGTCAGGTTGATCGTGCTCCGGCGTGGTCAATAACCTCTCGGAGTTGGTTTAGCGATTGCTAAGGCGCGACGTCCTCGCACGTTCGTAGTCGGATCGTCAAAGTCGACTTCCTCCAAAGCGAAAACCAACATCTCATCGAAAGACGGGACACCTTTGCCTCTATCAGAATAGCACGTGCTCGAGCTCTCGTCGTGGGTTCTCGTGGGGTTGGATGTGTCGATGTAGAGTCCATGGGGATGATGGAAGGATGCTCCGCATCATCTCCCCTCCCTTGGGAAAGATCCAACCTCGGATCAAAATCTTCATCACCATGGAAAGGCGAGAGGTCTTTGACGTTGAAGATGTCGCTCACGGTGTACTTGTCTCGTGGGAGTTCAATCTTGTAGGCGTTGTCGTTGTAGCGTGCTAGCACCTTGAAAGGTCCATCGGCTCTAGGAAGAAGCTTGGACTTGCGTTCTTTGGGGAAGCGTTCCTTGCGAAGGTGTAGCCACACTAGATCACCATTGTTGAAGACCAAGGGTTGCTTGTTGACGTTGAGCTTGGTCGCTAGTCGTTGTACTTGGCGCTTGATGGTTTGTCTTGTATCCTCATGCATCTTCTTGATGTAGCTTGCCCATGCACTCGCATCCATGTTGGTGCGCTCTTGTAGAGGAAGAGGTAGAATGTCCAATGGGGACAACGGGTTGAAGTCGTGAAGCGACCTCGAAGGGGGACTTGCCGGTAGTCGAATGTCTTGCACGGTTATAGGCGTGCTCGGCGATGGGTAGACATGCTTCCCACTCCTTGATGTTCTTCTTGATCAAGACACGAAGTAGAGTGGATAGTGTGCGGTTCGTCACCTCCGTTTGGCCGTCGGTGTGAGGGTGGTATGCGGATGAGAACAAGAGCTTGATTCCGAAGCTTGGCGCATAGGGTCTTCCAAAAGTAACTCAAGAACTTGACGTCACGATTGGAGACGATTGTCTTTGGTACTCCATGGAGTCGCAAGATTTCCCTACAAAGAGATTTGCAACATGTGAAGCATCGTCTATCTTGTTGCAAGGAATGAAATGTGCCATCTTAGAAAATCTATCCACAACAACAAACACGGAATCCTTTCCATTTTGAGTTCTAGGCAAACCAAGTACAAAGTCCATGCTAAAGACCGTGGGATTGAGCTTTAGACTTAGCTTTGCGGCATGTAGAGCAACGGTTGGTGAAGCGTGAGACGTCGCAGAACATCTTGGGCCAAAAGTAGTTGTTGGAGAGCGTGGCAAATGTCTTGTCACGTCCAAAGTGTCCCATGAGTCCGCCTCCATGAGCCTCTTGTAAAAGGAGCAAACGAAGAGAAGACTCGGGAATGCATAGTTTGTTAGCTCTCATAAGATAAGCATCCTTGATGTAATATTGTTCCCAAGAAGTATGCGTCAAACTCTTAGCATAAGGAATAGCAAAAGATGGATCATGCTCATACAAGTCTTTTATATGCTCAAAACCAATAACATTCAACTCAAGTTGAGTGACAAGCATGCATATGCGTGAAAGCACGTCGGCAACTACATTTTCTTTACCCTTAATGTACTGGATCACATAAGGAAAAGATTCAATAAATTCACTCCATTTTGCATGATGCTTGTTCAACTTAGTTTGACCTTTGAGGTACTTAAGTGTTTCATGATCGGTATGGATGACAAACTCATGAGGTCTAAGATAATGTTCCCAAACATGTAGGACACGCACTAAAGCATACAATTCTTTGTCATATGTGGGATAGTTAAGTTGAGCACCGGAGAGTTTTTCACTAAAATATGCAATGGCTCGTTTTTCTTGCATCAAAACTCCGCCAATTCCGGTACCGCTTGCATCACAATGAACCTCAAAAGTTTTATCAAAGTTAGGCAAAGCAAGAATCGGAGCATGAGTAAGCAAAGACTTGAGCTCATCAAAAGCGGTGGATTGCAAAGATCCCCAAACAAAAGGAGTATTCTTCTTACTCAAAGCATGCAAAGGGGCGGCAATAGTGCTAAAGTTTTTCACAAAGCGACGATAAAAACCCACAAGACCAAGAAAACTTCGCACTTGTTGCAAATTGGTGGGTTGGGGCCAAGTTTTAATTGCTTCAATTTTAGTTTCATCAACATGGACACCCTTGGAAGAGACAACGAAACCCAAGAAAACCACTTTGTCAACGCCTAAAAGTGCATTTTTCAAGTTCGCATAAAGGCTTTCCTTAAGAGTTTGCAACACAGATTTTACATGATTGATGTGCTCTTTCATGGTTTTGCTAAACACAAGAATATCATCAAAGTAAACCACAACGAAGATTCCAATGTAAGGTCTAAGCACATGATGCATAAGACGTACGAAAGTTCCGGGTGCTTCCGACAAATCCATAGGCATCACTAACCACTCATACAAGCCAAATTTGGTTTTGAAAGCAGTTTTCATTCATCACCTTCTTGAATGCGTATTTGATAATAGCCACTTTTAAGATCAATTTTTGAGAAAAAGTTAGCCCCACTAAGTTCATCAAGCAGCTATAGCGGACGGTGATAGCATTTATAGGTCTACAATCGGAACACTAGCGAAAACTTCCATCGGGCTTAGGCACAAGTATAACGGGAACGGCACAAGAGCTTAAGCTTTCACGTACATGACCGTTGTCGATTAGTTGTTGTACTTGCCGTTGAATCTCCTTGGTTTTCTTCGGGATTGACACGGTATGGAGCTTTGTTTGGAAGTGGCGCTCCGGGGATGAGGTCGATTCGATGCTCAATGCCTCGTAGAGGAGGTAGACCCGGAGGTAGCTCATCGGGGAAAACATCTTGAAATTCCTGCAAAAGAGATTGAAACACCAAAGGTAGCTTGTGAATGGTGTTAGTTTTTGGTTCTCCATCCTTGCACACAAGGACAAAGTGCATCACACTCGATGGGTTCTCACACACTTCTCTCATCTCAATTTTGGTGGCAAATAGGATGAGGTTTTTCTCTCTAGGCGAAGAGGCGCTCAAGTTTGGATTGTGGATCTCACTCACTTTTTGGTGGATCACTTTCTCACTCTTGTCTCTATGATTGGTGGCTTGCTTGTCGGCTATCACTTGAGTAGGAGACATAGGTCGTAGCACATATTCCTTCCCTTTCATCTTGAAGCTATAGTGATTGGTGCGCCCATTGTGGATGACACCACGGTCGAATTGCCATGGTCGACCTAGAAGTAGGTGGCAAACGGTCATTGGGACCACATCACACTCCAACATGTCTTCATAAGCACCAATTTTGAAGGAGACTTGGACCGTATGCTCGACTCGTATAGTGCCGGAGTCACTTAGCCATTGAACCTTGTAGGGGTGCGGGTGCTTCCTCTTGACCAATTGAAGTTTGTGATGTAGGGCGAAACCCTAGGTTGACGATCTTTCACGCTTGGAGAGAATCCCTACGAGGAACACGAAGAACGAGCGGAAGAACACGAGGGAAAACACGGGGAGAACGAGAGAGAGATCACTCAACCGACAAGAAAACGATCACACAAGTGCTAGATAATCAAACACATAGAGTGGCACAAGATTCAAGGACAACAAAGGGTAGGATACAAGGGTAGCCGTTCTTCTCCATGAGGAGGTCTTGATGGGGTCCACCCTAGGAGGGGTCTTGAATCCGCTTGGGGATCTTCTCCAGAGAGGTCCTGATCTCAAGGAGAAGTAGCCAAGTGGATGAGCAAAGGCTCTCACACTGAAATATGAGCAAATCCAAAGCTAACCCTAGAAAGGATGAGGGAAGGTCTATTTATAGTCTAGGACCTCCAAGGGGTAAGTTGGGGCGAAAAGAGTACATGGGCCTCGGCTCAAACGCTGACGCAGCAGGCGGTAGTACTGCTGTTGCTTCATGGCGGTAGTACCGCCAGGTAGTACCGCTTGGTGGCGGTAGTACCGCCTCGACGCCTGCTCGATTCCCCGGAGTGTGTCGGGTTTTGAGGAAGTAGGTCGGATGGAGAGCGGTAGTACCGCTTGGCTCGGCTCAGCCGGTAGTACTGCTTGGCTTGAGCGGTAGTACCGCTCCCTCACGGACTCTGCAACTCCTCCTCTTGTTCTTGGTGTCCATCTTGGGCTGCAGCTTCTCCTAGGTTGGTTCCTTGGTACCTAAGCATGCACAACATTCCAGATTGAGGTAGTAGCCATGTCTCGAGAGGGTCATATGATATTTCACTAAGGAGAGAAGTCACCTCGGTCTCGAGAGCTCGAGCTCGTGCTCTAGTCATGGGTCCTCTTGGCTCTTGATGAGACGGTTGTGGATGCATGGGGATGATCGTGGGATGCTCCGCATCATCTCCCCCCCCTTGGGAGAGATCCGACCTCGGATCAAAAGCTTCATCTCCATGGAAAGGTGTGAGGTCCTTGACGTTGAAGATGTCGCTCACGTTGTACTTGTCGCGAGGTATGTCGATCTTGTAAGCTACTGTTGCTAGAAGTGCTAGTACCTTGAAAGGTCCATCGGCTCGAGGGAGAAGTTTGGACTTGCGTTCTTTGGGGAAGCGGTCCTTGCGAAGGTGTAGCCATACTAGATCACCAATGTTGAAGACGATGGGTTGCTTGTTGGCGTTGAGCTTGTTTGCTTGGCTTTGTACTTGGCGCTCGATGGTGTGCCTTGTATCTTCGTGCATCTTCTTGATGTAGCTTGCTCGTTCACTTGCATCCATGTTGGTGCGCTCTTGGAGAGGAAGTGGTAGAATGTCCAATGGGGCAACGGGTTGAAACCGTGAAGCGACCTCGAAGGGGGACTTGCGGTAGTTGAATGTCTTGCACGATTGTAGGCGTACTCGGCGATGGGTAGACATGCTTCCCACTCCTTGATGTTCTTCTTGATCAAGACACGAAGTAGAGTGGATAGTGTGCGGTTCGTCACCTCCGTTTGGCCGTCGGTTTGAGGATGGTATGCCGAGGAGAACAAGAGCTTGATTCCGAGCTTGGCACATAGGGTCTTCCAAAAGTAACTCAAGAACTTGACGTCACGATCGGAGACGATTGTCTTTGGTACGCCATGGAGTCGCAAGATTTCCCTACAAAAGAGATTTGCAACATGTGAAGCATCGTCTATCTTGTTGCAAGGAATGAAATGTGCCATTTTAGAAAATCTATCCACAACAACAAAGACGGAATCCTTGCCATTTTGAGTCCTAGGCAAACCAAGTACAAAATCCATACTAATGTCTTCCCATGGTTGATATGGGATAGGAAGAGGCATGTAAAGACCATGAGATTGAGCTTTAGACTTAGCTTTGCGACATGTGTAGCATCGGTTGGTGAAGCGTGAGACGTCATGGAACATCTTGGGCCAAAAGTAGTTGTTGGAGAGTGCGGCGAATGTCTTGTCGCGTCATAAGTGTCCCATGAGGCCGCCTCCATGAGCCTCTTGCAAAAGGAGCAAACGAAGAGAAGACTCGGGAATGCAAAGTTTGTTAGCTCTCATAAGGTAACCATCCTTGATGTAATATTGTTCCCAAGATGTATGCGCCAAACACTTAGCATAAGGAGAAGCAAAAGATGGATCATGCTCATACAAGTCTTTTATATGCTCAAAACCAATAACATTCAACTCAAGTTGAGTGACAAGCATGTTTATGCGTGAAAGCGCGTCGGCAACTACATTTTCTTTACCCTTAATGTACTTGATCACATAAGGAAAAGATTCAATGAATTCACTCCATTTGGCATGACGCTTGTTCAATTTAGTTTGACCTTTGAGGTACTTAAGCGTTTCATGATCGGTATGGATGACAAACTCATGCGGTCTAAGGTAATGTTCCCAAACATGTAGCACACGCACTAAAGCATACAATTCTTTGTCATAGATGGGATAATTAAGTTGAGCACCGGAGAGTTTTTCACTAAAATAGGCAATGGCTCGTTTTTCTTGCATTAAAACTCCGCCAATTCGGTACCACTTGCATCACAATGAACCTCAAAAGTTTTGTCAAAATTGGGCAAAGCAAGAATCGGAGCATGAGTAAGCAAAGACTTGAGCTCATCAAAAGCGGTTGATTGCAAAGTTCCCCAAACAAAGGGGGTATTCTTCTTGCTCAAAGCATGCAAAGGAGCGGCAATTGTGCTAAAATCCTTCACAAAGCGACGATAGAAACCCATAAGACCAAGAAAACTTCGCACTTGTTGCAAATTGGTTGGTTGGGGCCAAGTTTTAATTGCTTCAATTTTAGTTTCATCAACATGAACACCTTTTGAAGAGACGACAAATCCCAAGAAAACCACTTTGTCAACGCCAAAAGTGCATTTTTTCAAGTTTGCATAAAGGCTTTCCTTGCGAAGAGTTTGCAACACAGATTTAACATGGTTAATATGCTCTTTCATGGTTTTGCTAAACACAAGAATATCATCAAAGTAAACCACCACAAAGACTCCAATATAAGGACGAAGCACATGATGCATAAGACGCACAAAAGTACCGGAGCTTCCGAAGACCCATAGGCATCACTAACCACTCATATAAACCAAATTTGGTTTTGAAAGCAGTTTTCCATTCATCACCCTCTTGTATGCGTATTTGATAATAGCCACTTTTAAGATCAATTTTTGAGAAAAAGTTGGCTCCACTAAGTTCATCAAGCATGTCATCTAAGCGAGGAACGGGATGCCTATATCGAACCGTAATAGCATTGATAGGTCTACAATCGGAACACAAGCGGAAACTTCCATCCGTCTTAGGCACAAGAATAACCGGAACGGCACAAGGGCTTAAGCTTTCACGTACATGACCGTTGTCGATGAGTTGTTGTACTTGCTGCTGAATCTCCTTGGTTTCTTCCGGATTGACTCGGTATGGAGCTTTGTTTGGTAGCGGCGCTCAGGGATGAGGTCGATTCGATGCTCAATGCCTCGAAGAGGAGGTAGCTCATCGGGGAAAACATCTTGAAATTCCTGCAAAAGAGATTGAAACACCAAAGGTAGCTCGTGAATGGTGTTAGTTTTTGGTTCTCCATCCTTGCACACAAGGACAAAGTGCATCACACTCGATGGGTGCTCACACACTTCTCTCATCTCACTTTTGGTGGCAAATAGAATGAGGTTTTTCTCTAGGCGAAGAGTCTCTCAAATTTGGCTTGTGGCTCTCACTCACTTTTGGGTGGATCACTTTCTCACTCTTTTCTCTATGATGTGTGGCTTGCTTGTCGGCTAACACTTGACTAGGAGACATAGGTCGTAGCACATACTCCTTCCCTTTCATCTTGAAGCTATAGTGATTGGTTCGCCCATTGTGGATGACACCACGGTCGAATTGCCATGGTCGACCAAGAAGGAGGTGGCAAACGGTCATTGGGACCACATCACACTCCAAAGTGTCTTCATAAGCACCAATTTTGAAGGAGACTTGGACCGTATGCTCGACTTCGTATAGTCTTGAGTCACATAGCCATTGAACCTTGTAGGGGTGTGGGTGCTTCCTCTTGACCAATTGTAGCTTGGAGCATAGTTCTTCACTTGCCAAGTTGTGGCAACTACCTCCATCGATGATGACCTTGATGGACCGTCCATTGATGCCGGCTTTTGTGTGGAAGATGTGGCATCGTTGGTCTTCTTCTTGTTGATGTTGAAGAGTCAAGACCTTGGAGACAACGAGAGCGGGGCTCGAATCCTCATCACAAAAGACTTGATCATGTTCATCTTCATGCACTTGCCGGTGCATGGCCACTTGCTCAAGGGCTTCCATTTCCTCTTCACTCATAGAGTCATATGTGCCATCGTCGTTGAGGATCATGGTTCGCTTGTTGGTGCATTCGTATGACTTGTGGCCTCGGCCGCTGCAAGTGAAACACTTGAAGGAGCTTGTCTTGATGGTCTCATCGGTCGGAGTAGAGGATGAAGCACGCGGCTTGAGGTTGCTTGTAGTAGGAGGAGGACGACTTGAACTTGTCGATGTCTTCTTGTAACTTGACTTGTCGTCGTTTCTTGAAGGAAGCTTGGTTGGTGTAGATGTTGGAGGAGTCGTTGAAGCTTGGTTGTTGGAGAAGCCGTAGGTCTTGGATGAGTACTTGGCGTACTTGAAGTCATCTTGTACTTGGCGTTCCGCCTTTGTAGCTTGATGTACGAGCTCAATGAGGGATGAGTATGGTTGGAAGTCGGCGATCTTCTTGATGGGATGATTGAGTCCGTTCAAGAAACGTGCCATAGTTTGCTCATCATCTTCCTTGACATTGGCTCGAATCATGGCTATCTCCATCTCCTTATAGTATTCTTCAACACTCTTTGTTCCTTGCTTGAGTAGTTGGAGTTTCTTGAAGAGGTCGCGGTTGTAGTAGGTTGGCACAAAACGTGCTCGCATGACATCCTTCATTTGAGCCCAAGTGGTGATTGGAGGTTCACCTCTTGCTTGTCGTCGCTCAATGATTTGTTCCCACCATATGAGCACATATTCTTGGAACTCAAGTGATGCCATAGCGATTTTCTTCGCTTCATCGTAGTTGTGCAAACGGAAGATTTTGTCGACCTTCAATGCCCATGAGAGGTAGTCTTCGGGGTCATTGCTTCCATTGAACTTGGGCATGGTGAATTTTAGCTTGCCGTAGCGTTGCTCTTCATTGTGTTGTTGGCGATGTTGATGATGACGTCCTTGACGTGGAATGTACTAAATCTTCATGTTGCTCTTGGCGGCGGAAGACCATGATCAACTTGCTCTTGTTGAACTTGATGTTGAGGTGGAGCTTGACGAGCTTGTGGAGGAGCTTGAGGAACTTGACGTTGTACATGAGGTTGGTAGTTCCTCTCTTGGATTTCTTCTCGAAGGGCTTCCTCTTGATTGCGCCGTTCGCGATTGCGGTTGGCGAAGGCTCTACTTGATTCTTGAAGGGCACGTTGCGCCTCAAGAGCTTGCGCTTCACGTTGTTGTTGTTGGAGACGTTGAGCCTTGGCGTCTTGTTCGCCTTGGTGACGACGTGCTCTTTTTCCTCTTGTTGGCGATTTAAGACGTTGTCGTTCTTGGGCTTGAGCAAAAGCCTCTTGGTTTGATTGAGGACGAGGAACTTGATCATCAACTTGCTCTTGTGAATGCTTGTCATGTAGCGGGTTGCGAGATGCATGACGGTCTTGGCGCGCGGCTCGTCGAAGAGTGTTTGATGACGGTGTACTTGAGTCGTAGAAGGTGTCGTCGGAATGTCGACTCAAGCGGCTTCGTCTTGATGATGAAGAAGTGGAGTGATGCCGTGTTCTCATCAACGCGCGGATCTCGTCCATTCTTGCATCATTCTCAACCTTGTGAGCCTCGAATTTGTTGTCGAAGTAATCTCTTGTACGTTGCTCGGAGAGTCGCAAGTCGGTGGCGAGGTTGTCGATGCGGTCGCTCATTGCTTGTTGCTCTTGGTGCAACGCTTCGTTGTGCACCAAAGAGGTGGCTCTTGGTGACGATGAGGACATGTCGTCGCCTTGCTCGATGAAGAGTGGGTTGGTAGAAGAACTTGGCCTATCCATCATTCCAAACAAGATGTGAGTGGTAGAACGGAAAAGAACTTATACCAATGTACCTTTGACCGATGTTGAAAATGAATCAAGTTCACTCAAATGCGGACAATGAAATAGCACTCTTGGTACCGATTCTTGTCGGTTCTCACACCTACACAAATAAAAGCTTATGGTGGAGCTCGGTTAGGAAGGTCGCACAAAATTTGATGCAATTGTAAGTGAGACTCAATAAAGTTGAAAAAGATTCGCAAATTCGCAAAATGTAACAAGTAGACCAAGCAAGTAGTGGTACACGGAAACACACACATAAATAGATAAGTGGGATTGTGCAAACCAAAAGTGAGACAAAATGTGGAAACAACGAGAATGCTCATGTTGCACAATACTAGAGAGACGCTAGCACGATTGCACAATAGGCGGATACGCGAACTTGTGCACAAACTATTAGGCAAAAATGCAACGATCTCTATCCCAAGTATGCTATATGTATGATATTTCGGTGCTATGATCCAAGATGATCGGATATGACAATCTTAATGTTGTATGATGCTATGGTTCTTGCTAATAAGCTCATTGCTTATCTTTCCTCTTTGCTTAAAAGCTTGGATGGCTCTTTCACTTTTGAGCTCTTTTCTTATGCAAACTTCACGAACCAAGATAGCAATTGTGTATGCTATGACAACATTGTGACACACAAGTTGATCTCAAGATATGCACCACTATGGTATGCTATGTATGCTATGGAGTATGATCACTAAGGTGCACAAGTCACGTTGCCGGCAATACTCGATGGCTAGTCTCGATGGGTAGGTAACGCAAAAGTAAGGCTATGTGGTTATCAATGCAATTGCGAGAGATGAGAAAGATGTCGTCGAGGTTACCGTCCTTGACGATGATGAGTCCTTGGCGAAGATGAGCGGTGGTGATGTTGACGTCGAACCGTACCTATATAGCCGAAACACAATAGGACACGGGAACCACAACTCAAATTCTCAAAGACCAAAAGCGAAAATGTGGTAGCGGAAAGTGGAGGTGGTATAGCGGATGATGTGGTTTAAGCCCTAGGCAAAGATGCCGATGTTCGGAAAATTTGATGGTGTCAAAAGGTGGTGAAACCAAGGTGAGGACTTCGGGCACGCCGATAGCTTCAAAAGCAGCCAAAGAACACTCAAATCGGAGTTCGGAGTGAAAAGTTATGATGAAAATGGTGAAAGTCGGAAGGCTGAAACTGGCCCGGCGGTAGTACTGTTGGGGAGGGCGGTAGTATCAGCTAAGCGGTAGTACCGCTTGGGCGGTAGTACCGCTCGTGTCGGGATTTTTCGACTATTTAGGCTGAACGGGGGCTGGCGGTAGTGCCGTACTCAGCGGTAGTACCGCTAGGAGGGCGGTAGTACCGCTCTAAGCGGTAGTACCGCTAGGAGGGCGGTAGTACCGCTCGTGTCGGGATTTCCCTGAATGTTCGAACGGTTGCGCGATTTTGCGGCGAAAATGGGTGATTTCGGGGTCAAAATTCGATGGATTTTGTGGATGGAAAGAGGTGAAACTTGGGGAGATGCTAGATCGACCAAACCAAGCAAATCCACGGATCAAAATCAACAAAATTTCATCACACTAACAAATCACAAAAAAATTTGGGGCTATTTTGTGGGGAATTTTCGGAATTAGGACAAAAACAACAAAATCAAGCTAGAAAAAGAGGGGTAGGGACTCCAATAACGTGATCAACGTGGCTCATGATACCATGATGATGTAGGGCGAAACCCTAGGTTGACGATCTTTCACGCTTGGAGAGAATCCCTACGAGGAACACGAAGAACGGGCGGAAGAACACGAGGGACAACACAGGGAGAACGAGAGAGAGATCACTCAACCGACAAGAAAGCGATCACACAAGTGCTAGATTATCAAACACATAGAGTGGCACAAGATTCAAGGACAACAAAGGGTAGGATACAAGGGTAGCCGTTCTTCTCATGAGGAGGTCTTGATGGGGTCCACCCTAGGAGGGGGTCTTGAATCCGCTTGGGGGATCTTCTCCGTAGAGGTCCTGATCTCGAAGGAGAAGTAGCCAAGTGGATGAGCAAAGGCTCTCACACTGAAATATGAGCAAATCCAAAGCTAACCCTAGAAAGGATGAGGGGAAGGTCTATTTATAGTCTAGGACCTCCAAGGGGTAAGTTGGGGGTGAAAAGAGTACATGGGCCTCGGCCCGAAACGCTGCACGCAGGCAGGGCGGTAGTACCGTTGCTTCATGGCGGTAGTACCGCTTTCAGCGGTAGTACCGCTTGGTGGGCGGTAGTACCGCTCTGACGCCGTTCGATTCCTGGAGTGTGTCGGGTTTTGAGGAAGTAGGCCGGATGGAGAGCGGTAGTACCGCTTGGCTCGGCTCAGTAGTACTGCTTGGCTTGAGCGGTAGTACCGCCCTCCTCTGGACTCTGCAACTCCTCCTCTTGTTCTTGGTGTCCATCTTGGGCTGCAGCTTCTCCTAGGTTGGTTCCTTGGTACCTAAGCATGCACAACATTCCAGATTGAGGTAGTAGCCATGTCTCGAGAGGGTCATATGATATTTCACTAAGGAGAGAAGTCACCTCGGTCTCGAGAGCTCGAGCTCGTGCTCTAGTCATGGGTCCTCTTGGCTCTTGATGAGACGGTTGTGGATGCATGGGGATGATCGTGGGATGCTCCACATCAGTTTGGAACATAGTTCTTCACTTGCCAAGTTGTGGCAACTTCCTCCATCGATGATGACCTTGACGGACCTTCCGTTGATGCCGGCCTTTGTGTGGAAGATGTGGCATCTTTGGTCGTCTTCTTGTTGATGTTGAAGAGTCAAGACCTTGGAGACAACGAGAGCGGGGCTCGAATCCTCATCGCAAAAGACTTGATCATCTTCATCTTCGTTCACTCGCCGGTGCATGGCCGCTTGCTCAAGGGCTTCCATCTCCTCATCACAAATTGAGTCATATGTATCGTCGTCGGTGAGGATCATGGTCCGCTTGTTGGTGCATTCATAGGACTTGTGGCCTCGGCCGCCGCAAGTCAAACACTTGAAGGAGCTTGTTTTGATGGTCTCATCGGTCGGAGTAGATGATGAAGCACGCGGCTTGAAGTTTCTTGTAGTATGAGGAGGACGACTTGAACTTGTCGAATTTCTCTTGTAAATCGACTTGTCGTCGTTGTTTGTAGAAGGTTTGGTTGATGTAGATGTTGGGGGAGGTGTTGAAGCTTGGTTGTTGGAGAAGCCGTAGGTCTTGGACGAGTACTTGGCGTGCATTTGAAGTCATCTTGCACTTGACGTTCCGCCTTTGTAGCTTGATGCACGAGCTCAATGAGGGTGGAGTATGGTTGGAAGTCGGCGATCTTCTTGATGGGATGATTGAGTCCATTCAAGAAACGTGCCATAGTTTGCTCATCATCTTCCTTGACATTGGCTCGAATCATGGCTATCTCCATTTCCTTGTAGTATTCTTCAACACTCTTTGTTCCTTGCTTGAGAAGTCGGAGTTTCTTGAAGAGGTCGCGGTTGTAGTAGGTTGGCACAAAACGTGCTCGCATGACATCCTTCATTTGAGTCCAAGTGGTGATTGGAGGTTCACCTCTTGCTTGTCGTCGCTCAATGAGTTGTTCCCACCATATGAGCACATAATCTTGGAACTCAAGTGATGTCATAGCGATTTTCTTCGCTTCATCGTAGTTGTGCAACCGGAAGATTTTGTCGACCTTCAATGCCCATGAGAGGTATTCTTCGGGTTCATTGCTTCCATTGAACTTGGGCATCTTGAATTTTAGCTTGCCGTAGCATTGCTCTTCGTTGTGTTGTTTGCGATGTTGATGATGACGCCCTTGACGTGGATTGCAATCGTCTTCATGTTGCTCTTGGCGTGGAGGAAGACCATGATCAACTTGCTCTTGTTGAACTTGAGGTTGAAGTGGAGCTTGACGAGCTTGTGGAGGAGCTTGAGGAACTTGACGTTGTCCATGAGGTTGGTAGTTCCTTTCTTGGATTTCTTCTCGAAGGGCTTCCTCTTGGTTGCGCCGTTCGCGATTGCGGTTGGCGAAGGCTCGACTTGATTCTTGAAGGGCACGTTGCGCCTCAAGAGCTTGCGCTTCACGTTGTTGTTGTTGAAGACGTTGAGCCTTGGCGTCTTGTTCGTCTTGGTGTAGACGCGCTCGTTCTTCCTCTTGGCGCTATAGTCGTTGTCGTTCTCGAGCTTGAGCAAAAGCGTCTTGGTTTGATTGAGGACGAGGGACTTGT
Source organism: Aegilops bicornis (assembly GCA_021605145.1). Taxonomy (NCBI): domain Eukaryota; kingdom Viridiplantae; phylum Streptophyta; class Magnoliopsida; order Poales; family Poaceae; genus Aegilops; species Aegilops bicornis. The sequence goes on along the minus strand of CM038670.1, from coordinate 392,741,715 downwards.
TCATCAACTTGCTCTTGTGAATGCTTGTCATGTAGCGGGTTGCGAGATGCATGAAGGTCTTGACGTGCGGCACGACGAAGAGTTGATACGGGGCTAACCCGGTGTAGGCCGATCTTTCACGTTTGGAGTGGGATCCCTCGAAGAACACGATGAACAAGGGGAAGAACGGAGAGAAATCACAAGGGGAAACACTCAAGAACAAGTCCGATCACACATCCACTAGACAATCAAACACACAAGATCCACAAGGTACATGAACAACAAAGGAAAAGATACAAGGTAGAGTTCATCTCCATGAGGAGGTCTTGAAGGGGGCCGCCCAAGAGGGGGTCTTAATGATATATTGATGTAGGGCGGAACCCTACGTGGACGATCTTTCACGTTGGAGCGGATCCTACGGTGGATTACGAAGAACGAGCGGAAGAACACGAGGAAATCACGGGGAGGAACGAGGGAAAACACTCAACCAACAAGGAATCGGTCACACAAATGCTAGATCAAAGAACACAAAGGGAGATACATGATTCAAGGTCAACAAAGGACGATACAAACGGTAGCCGTTCTTCTCCGTGAGGAGGTCTTGATGATGGTCTTCTCCACAAAGGGAGGTCTTGAATCCAAGGTGGATCGTCTCCGAAGAGGGGCCGCGGTCTCTCTCGTGGAGTAGATCCGGTATGGATGAGCGAAGCTCTATCTATGAGCTAAATCAACGCTAACCCTAACTAGGAGGAGGTGGAGGAGTATATATAGTCATGGGCCGCGAAGGGGTAAGTGGAGGATACATGGACTCGGTCCAATACATCTGGCGCAGACAGGCGCTTGACGTCCGGAGGGTTCCGGCCGTCCGAAGGCTCGGAAGGTCCGGACGTCCGAGCTCTTCGGACATCCGTAGATTCGGCTCGGTGCGCTTGGTCGGACGTCCGGGAGGGCGGTCGTCCGGAGGCTCATGGGGTCCCGGACGTCCGGAGTTCTTCGGATGTCCGCAGATTCGGTTCGGTGGTCGCTGCACGCCGTCCGGAGGGGCCCGGCCGTCCGAGCTCGAGTCGTCGGACGTCCGTCCCGGTCGGACGTCCGCCGCCAGAAGCTTCGGGCAGCTTCTTCTCTTGGTCCGTGTACTTGGTGTCCTCGCCATCTTGTCCATGGTCTTCCTCCTTGTTCTGGTCATGCATAGCACATATATTTGAGGTAGTAACCATGTCTCACATGTGGGAAGTGAAGGTTCGGAGAGGAGCGAAGTTCACCTTCATCCAATGGCGCTTTGTTCGAGGTCTCGTCATATGTCCACTTGGGGCTTGGAGAGTAGTGGGAGTGTACATGGGGATGAACGTGGGATGCTCCGCATCATCTCCCCCCCTTGGGAAAGATCCGACCTCGGATCGTGATCCTCATCACCATGGAAACGGTTGTCGTAGACGGACTTGTAGTTGGACGAAGTTGAAGACATGGAGCAATCCAAGTAGTCCAAGGTGTCGCCGGAGTGATAGACATGCAAAAAGAGCAAACACAAGCAACACTCGAAAATACAATGGTTAACGCACACAAAGTGTCCATCATGTAAGAATGAGTCCGTCCAAAGGAATTGTTGATGACAAGGCATGAAATGGTTATCCGAATGATGTAAAATGACATGTAAAGCATTCATGAGAGAAAATTCGTGCATTGGGCACACAAAGGTGTCGTGAATGTGATCAATGCAACCACGGTGCAAAATAATGTCATAGTGAGACGGTTTATCAATAGCATGAATATGGCAATGGATGCTCAATATGATTATGTTATCATGCAATTGATGGTAGGCAATATGATCACGATGTATGAATATGCCATCAAGAAAGATCACAACAAATTTGCTAAGAAAATGCACATGCTCATATATCATGGATGACATGGGAATAGGTGCAATAAGACAAGCATAATGTGAGTCAATCCATGCATGGGGTGCAAATTTGTCATGGGTGGTGTTGTACCATAGCTCGATGTCGTGGCACTCCTCAACTTGAAGGTCCATAGGGTCCATCTCCAATGTCGGTCCTCCATCCAATATATGTATCATGTAGACAAGAAGAAGGAAACAACAATGAAAGAATGACCCATCCAATATGTGTATTTGAGGATGGCTCAAAGGGAAGGAGGTCACCTTTAGGAGGTTCTCAAGGATGATGGAGTTGCATCTTGTATGCCTTCACATAAGCAAGTTGTCTCGTGATGTTACCGCCTTTGTGAATCCTTCAAAATGAAAGAACATGACAAACACTCGGAAAAACAAATGAGGCTAGCGGAAGTGCAAAACCTAACATTCGTGTGGTAAGATACCCAACAAGTGTATGCATCATGCTCATCATAAGAAAGAACAAGGGAGCATTTCATAGTATGGAGGCATATGATGCGAGAACAACCAAATACAATAGGCTCAATCAAACAAGCATGCATCACAAGTAAAGTGTCAAAGTCTCCAAGATCAATAAGCATAGATGCAACAATTGGAGGCAATCGACAATGAACAAGATATATCATGTGAGAGGCATGAACATATATGTCATCAACCCAAGAAAGCGAGTAATGGTGGAACATGGGTGATGCAACATAGCAAGCAATCATAGCGATCAAGTCAAGCAAGCTAGTAGTGAGAAGATGCAACGTACTAGAAGGAATCATGGCAAGCATGTCATTGGTGCAAATAGTGGGCATGAATAGTTCACATGTCATAGCACAAGCATGAAAGCAAAATGTGAGGCAAATAGCATCAATGTATTGGCGAGAGACCATATGTAAATACCAATGGGACATCATGACTCTCCCAACACAACAAGCATCGATAGCATGGGGCACATGATAAACATGGCAATAGCAACAAGGATCTCCACCAAGCATGCAAATACACATAGGGTCAATCATGGGTAGATGCGAGCAAGGGTCACAATTGCATGGCAAAGGCATAGAAGCAAGCATAGCATGCAAAGTGAACACGGTAAAATGAGCATAAGGTGACAAGTGGTAAATAGCCCATAGCCGCAGGAGAGCCAAGTAGAGGAGGTGCGCGTAGTCCTTGCACGAAGGGAACGGTGGGAATGATAATCCTCGGGATCCCAAATCATCGTTGCTCTCAAGAGCTCGTTTAGCCAACTCTTGGGATTGAGAAGTTGATTTAGTATACATGAGTACCTACACAACACAAATACAAAGGAAAAATTGTGTGTGCGTGGTAGATGTACACATCATCCATCATGATGCGCACATGCATGTGTCGGTTAGCACAAAATATCCAATGCTCAAATAAATGAGATGCGTGATATAGAAACATGTCATCCATCATGTTAGGTTTGTTATGTATAGCATAATGGAGACTCAAATTGTGTAATGCATCATGGGAAATATCTAGAGCATTGGTATTCATAAAATGCATATGGTGCAAGCAATCATGGAAATCATGCAAAGGATGGGATGAATCAAAATCTCCAAACATGTATGAGGAAACTATGGGGTCTCCTCATGAGCAAGAGTAGAAACATCACGTGGAGAATATTGACAACATCCAAAACAATGCATATTTGGAACAATGTGATCATGGCATGACATAGTAGATGAATTGCATAAATCATGTAAACGAAGCATGGCAATATCATCACAAGAGAAACAAAAGCCAATGACCATCATCTCGTCATCTATGCCATAAGTGCAAATGGGATTGATTTTAATGGGGCATGCATAGTTACTATGTTGAGATTGAAATGATGCAATATGGGAGATCTCACTCATAGCATATGACAAGTTCAATGGATTGTCAAACATGAAGTGACCAATAGAATTTTCACATGATATCCTATGGAGCATAGCATCACAACTAGGCAACTCAACATGCTCATCATCATATTCATCATAAATAGGTAAGTCGAGGCATGAAGAAGTTTCACTAGCATGAAGCATGGTAATAGGTGGGTCAACATCATGGGAGCAATCGATGGCAAGAGAGTCCACTAGTGGGACAAGAGAAGCACCATCACCTATGTTACCTTTGGAAGGTCGCTCATGAGTTGTAGGTGAGGTGTTGAAGATCGTCTCATTGTCATCTTCATCTTGATGGAACCATGTGGGGGTGCATCATCATCCACCATGGCCATCGTCGTCTCCAATGTAGGAATAGACTCACAAAGATAGGCATGTCAGTCATGTAGGAGACCTAGCACCAAAGAAGAAAACACACTAGGAGTAGAGGTTAAGTCGTTAGAAATCATAGTGGCCTCATGTGCCGTGGTCAACTACCTCACTCACTAAGTGTTGTGGCTCACTCACCCTCAAGGCTGCTCTTACTCGTATGGTGGGTGGAGTCACTCAAATGGCGCTCAACCTCACATAGGATGTGTGGCATGCTCTCATGTGTGGGGCTAGTGGTGGTCACACTCATCCTCTCATAGGAAATGCTCTCAATGTCATGTATGGTGGAGTCACTCATGTCACTCATGGGGTGGTGGCTCTCCTCACATGGCAAATGGGGCATCTCGACATATATGGGTGTCGGAGAGATGTAGGTGCAAATGTCTCCATGCGCTGGTCGCGTAGCTTGACTCGGAGTATGAGTCCAATGTGGGCGCTGCCTTCATGTTGTTGAAGAGGTTCAAGGCTCGTCGCCGTGGTCGAAGGGGATGGCCCTTGCTCGACCGTCTTGTCACCATCTTGGTGTGGGAGGCCCATATGATGTGGCACCTCATAGCTCGTCTCCATGACCGAAGGGAGTTTCCCATGCTCGGCCATCTTCCTTGAGGGGCTTCCGAAGATGGAAGTGTCGCCTCGTCAGAGGGTGGTCGCCTTGGACTTGATGAAGTCGTAGTAGGCGTACTCGTGGGAAGTAGGCGAAGATGCCGTGACGTCCAAAGGCGAAGATGCCTTGAGAACACTTGGCGAAGATGTCAAGTGGTTGATGTAGCCAGAGCGCCTGCCTTGGTGGTGCTCGCCTCGCGGTCTTCTCTTGTGCTTATAAAGCTCGACTTGGCGTGTTGGGACTTGTGCATTTGCGCTTGTTGAGCATCTTCATGATGATGATGTCGTTGTCGTGCTTGAGCTCCTTGGCGTTAAATGGTAAATGCGTGTACATGATGCTTGGAGGTGACTTGCCCTTCATGACGATGTTGATCACGAATGTGATGGTGGTCTCCATGTAGATGTGGACGACTTGGCGCTTGCATCGCTTGGGCGTTCAAGACTTGTGGCTTGAACGTCGCCGTCTTGAAGATGATGAAGGGAAGTAGACTTGATCAAGGCTCTAATCTCCTCCATCCTTGCATCTTGCTCCTCTTTATGTGCGGCAAGCTTCTTATCGAAGTAGTCCCTTCTCCTTGCTTCGGAGTGATGAATGTCGATGGAGATGTTCTCGGCGCGCCTCGCAATCTTGATTGTGTGCTTTGCACTTGTCGTTGTAGATCTAAGAGAGACGCTTTGGTGATGTAGTTGTTCACGCTGGCCGTTGTTGTCGAAGACCGGAGATGAAATGCCTTGCCTATCCATCACAAGACTCGAGCAAATATGAGTGGGAGAAAGAGAAGAACTTATACCAATGTACCTTGACCGATGTTGACAATGAATCAAGTTCACTCAAATGCGGACAATGAAATAGCACTATTGGTACAAATCCTTGTCGGTTCTCACACCTACACAAGTAAAGCTTATGGAGGAGCTCGGTGAGGATAGTGGCACAAAAATTTAATGCAAAATGTTAGCAAGAGTCAATAATGTTGAAAGAGATTCACAAATTCGCAAGTGAAACAAATGGACCAATAGCAAAGAATGGCGATGCGGAAACACACACACGGGATAGATAAATGGGGTCGTGCAACCAAGGAATGAGCACAAAATGTGGAATCCACGGAAAACGCCGTGTTGCACAACTCAAGAGAGACGCTAGCACGATTGCTCAATAGGCGGATACGACACTTGTGCACAACCTATAAGATGCAAAATGGATAAACTCTCTATCCCAAGTATGCTATGTATGTATGGTTCCGGTGTTTCTCACACAATGATCCAAGATGATCAAGTATGATATCATATGATATATTTGATGCTATGGCTATTGCTTACAAGCTCTTTGCTCACTCTTTTTCTTTGCTTAAAAGCTTATTCTCTCTTTTTTTTTTCTATGGCCACTTTGCACAATGCACAAACCAAGATAGCAATTGTGTGTATGCGGGAACAAACTTGAGACACAATGGATGATATGATACCAATATGGTATGGTATGTAATGGAAGGTATGATCACTAATGTGCACAAGTAATGTTGCCGGCAATACTCAAATGGCTAGTCTCGATAGGCAAGTAACGCAAAAATGGGCTAGGGGTTATCAATGCAATTTGCAAGGGGAATATACAATGGTGTCATCGAGGTTACCGCCCTTATGGCGATGATGAGTGGCGGTGTTCTTGATGTAGATACCAAGATGATGGAGACTCGTCCCTAAGTAGCGAAACACCTTAGGAAGCGGAAAAACCGCAAACTCAAAATCTCAAAGGAAAATGTCAAATGGTGGTAGCGGAAAGCGGTGGTGGTTTGCACTTGGCAATGCGGAAGTGGAATGATGGGCTATACACGTGTCGGAGTTGAAGTTGCCGTCCCTAAGTAGCCAAACACCTTAGGAGACACAAGCCACAACTCGAAAAAGCTCACCAACAATTGGGTTAAGTTGGGTGTGGCGGAAGTGTATGGTGGGCACGCCTATGCGGAAGTGGTGGTGGTGGTTGATGAAGAAGCAATCGTCCCTAAGTAGTCAAACACCTTAGGAGACTCGAATCACTACTCAAACAACCATGAGGAACAAAATTGGTTATGTTGCGGAAGTCGGAGGTGGCTATGCGGATGATATGGTGGAGGGCCTAGGCAAACTTGCCAAATTTTCAAAAATTTGATGGAGTCAAATTGTGTTGGTGGTATTTTTGTTGGAAGGGGTATGTCAAGAGCTTTTCAACAAGCTAAAGAACGTCAAAATCGGAGTTTGGATGAATTAGTTATGGACAAAACAAAAATCAGCCGAAGTCTGAAACTACAGGTTACGGACGTCCTGAAAAGGTCGGATGTCCGGGGCGTCGGACGTCCGGAAAAGTCGGAAATCCGTAAATTCGGTGCGGGTTAGGGGTTCCGGTCGTCCGGAAAAGGTCGGACGTCCGGTCGTTACTGGGGCTCATGGCGTCCGTAACACGTAGGTCGTCCGGGTGGTCGGGGTCAACGCGAGATGCGAGTTGCGTGACGCGATTTTGGGCGGAATTTGGGGATTTTGGGGTCAAAATTGAGGAGATTTTGTGGATGGAAAGTGGGGAAACTTGGGGAGATGCTAGATCCACTCGAAACCAAGCAAATCCATGGATCAAAATCAACAAAACATCATCAAAACTAACAAATCACAAAAAAAAATTGGGGCTATTTTTGGTCGGGATTTTCGGATTTAGGACGAAATCAACAAAATCAAGCTAGAAAAAGAGGGGTAGGGGCTCCAAAAACATGATCAACCTAAGCTCTGATCCATAAATGATGTAGGGCGGAACCCTACGTGGACGATCTTTCACGTTGGAGCGGATCCTACGGTGGATTACGAAGAACGAGCGGAAGAACACGAGGAAATCACGGGGAGGAACGAGGGAAAACACTCAACCAACAAGGAATCGGTCACACAAATGCTAGATCAAAGAACACAAAGGGAGATACATGATTCAAGGTCAACAAAGGACGATACAAACGGTAGCCGTTCTTCTCCGTGAGGAGGTCTTGATGATGGTCTTCTCCACAAAGGGAGGTCTTGAATCCAAGGTGGATCGTCTCCGAAGAGGGGCCGCGGTCTCTCTCGTGGAGTAGATCCGGTATGGATGAGCGTAGCTCTATCTATGAGCTAAATCAACGCTAACCCTAACTAGGAGGAGGTGGAGGAGTATATATAGTCATGGGCCGCGAAGGGGTAAGTGGAGGATACATGGACTCGGTCCAATACCTTTGGCGCAGATAGCGCTTGACGTCCGGAGGGTTCCGGCCGTCCGGAGGCTCGGAAGGTCCGGACGTCTCGAGCTCTTGGACATCCGTAGATTCGGCTCGGTGCGCTCGGCCGGACGTCCGGAGGGGGGCCGGTCGTCCGGAGGCTCAAGGGGTCCGGAAGTCCGGAGTTCTTCGGATGTCCGCAGATTCGGTTCGGTGGTCGCTGGCACGGTCGTCTGAGGGGCCCGGCCGTCCGAGCTCGAGTCGCTTGACGTCCGGTCCTGGTCGGACGTCGGCCAGTAGCCGGGCAGCCTTCTTCTCTTGGTCCGTGTACTTGGTGTCCTCGCCATCTTGTCCATGGTCTTCCTCCTTGTTCCTGGTCATGCATAGCACATATATTTGAGGTAGTAACCATGTCTCACATGTGGGAAGTGAAGGTTCGGAGAGGAGCGAGTTCACCTTCTGTCCAATGGCGTTTGTTCGAGGTCTCGTCATATGTCCACTTGGGGCTTGGAGAGTAGTGGGAGTGTACATGGGGATGAACGTGGGATGCTCCGCATCATATATCTCGCAGGATCTTCTCCTAGATGGAGGTCTTGGCCTCCAATGGAGTAGTGGTCTCTCTCTCTCTCTCTCAAGAGTAGAGGAAGGTAGGAGCAAAGCTCACATACAGATGAGCTATCACTTTGCTAACCCGAGAAAGGACGAGGGGGAGGTCTATTTATAGTCTAAGCCATGAAGGGGTAAGAGGGAGAGAGATACAAGGCTAAAAGGCCCGGCTGCACACACAGGCAGCGGACGTCCGGTCCTTACCGGTCGTCCGGTCGCTTCATGGTCCGGACGTCCGGAAGGGCTCGGACTTCCGCAAATTCGTCTCCGATGAAGTTGCACCGGTCGTCCGGAGATGGCGGTCGTCCGGTTGCCGGTCGTCCGGTCTTGGACGGACGTCCGGCCGCTGTAGTTTTCGTCGGCTGGCCGTCTGGGATGCGTCAGGTAGCGGATGTCCGGTGGGCGCCGGTCGTCCGGCGTCAGAGAGGGTCGGACGTCCGGTGGCTTCCGGTCGGCCGGTCGCTGTAGACTCCGCAGCTCCTTCTTCTTCCGTCTTCTCTTCCATGCTTCCCTCGCAGATGGTGTAGGTGTTCTGATGCGGAGCATCCCACGATCATCCCCATGGACTTACAACCGTCTCATCAAGAGCCAAGAGGACCCATGACACGAGCTAGAGCTAGAGCTCTCGAGAACGAGGTGACCTCTTTCCTTATTGATATCGCATATGATCCTCTCGAGACATGGCTACTACCTAAGTCCGATATGCTATGCATGATTAGGTGTCAAGGGAACCTCCCGAGGACACACGTGAAGATGGACAAGCCACCAAGTCCGCTGGATGAAGAGAACCAACGGAGAAGGCCAAGAACACCTTCCAGTGCCCCGGACATCCGGCCATGGCCCCGGACATCCGCCCTGGAGCTTCTACCTCAACAGGATCCCATCCGCCATGTCTCTGTGGCCCGGACATCCGGCGTCCAAGCCGGACATCCGCCCCGGCCGGATATCCGGCCCTGGCCGAAATCCGGCGCCTTTCCGATTCTTGAACGGGTCGCTTCCGGACATCCGGCCCTTGGCGGACATCCGGCTCTTCCGGAAGCCCCGGATATCCGCCCTCGCCGGAAATCCGGCCCCCATCACCGATTGCGTTTGGAAGATTCGCCAGCCGGACATCCGCCCCTAGTCCGGACATCCGGCGTCTCGGAAAGCCCGGACATCCGCCCGACGCCCGGACGTCCGGCCTCCCTCATACAAGAAGATGCCTCGTGGCCTTGTCCCTTGTACCCCTTCGCCCGAGACTATATATACTAATTCCCTTTCCTCTTTCTAGGGTTAGCTTAGGTTTAGCTTATATTCTTGTGTGAGAGCCTTTGCTCATCCACTTGGCTACTTCTCCACCGAGATCGGACCTCTCAGGAGAAGATCCCCAAGCGGATTCAAGACCCCTTCTAGGGTGGACCCCTCAAGGCCTCCTCACGGAGAAGAACGGTTACCTTTTGTATCTTACCTTTGTTGACCTTGAATCTTGTGCCACTCTATGTGATCGATGATCTAGCATTTGTGTGATTGATCCCTTGTCGGTTTAGTGATTTCTCTCGCTTTCCTCCGTGTTTCCCTCTTGTTCTTCCGCGTGTTCTTCGTGATTCCCGTAGGATCCGCTCCAACGTGAAAGATCGCCCACGTAGGGTTCCGCCTACATCATCTATGGTATCATGAGCCACGTTGATCACGTTATTGGAGCCCCTACCCCTCTTTTTCTAGCTTGATTTTGTTGTTTTTGTCCTAATTCCGAAAATTCCCCACAAAAATAGCCCCAAAATTTTTTGTGATTTGTTCGTGTGATGAAGTTTTGTTGGATTTGATCCGTGGATTTCGTGTGTTACAGGTAGATCTAGCTTTCTCCCACCATTTCCACAATTTCCATCCACAATATCCATGAATTTTGCCCGGTTCCCACCTTCCCCTGCTGGTGTTCATCGAGCCGGACATCCGCCACCACAAGAGTTCGGACATCCGGCAGCCGGACATCCGCCCGATCAGCCGGACATCCGGCGCCCGGACATCCGGCTTCCAGCCCGGATTTCCGGCCCCGTAACAGCAATCCTTCCACCACCCCGATCACCGCCTAGCTTTCGCCAAATTTTGTCCCGAGCCCACATACACTTCCACTTACCTCCACCACTTCCGCATAACACTACCATAGCCTTTCCCACTTCCAATTCCGACAATGTTGCCAACTTTTCCCTTGAGAATTTGAGTTGTGGTTTTCCGTATCCTTTTGTGTTCCGGCTATCTAGGTACGGTTCAACATCGACATCACCACCGGCCATCTTCGCTAAGGACGGTAACATCGTCGACACCTTTTGACATTATTTGCAATTGCATTGATAACCATCATAGCCCATCTTTCGGCCGCTACTCCATCGAGACTAGACATTGAGTATTGCCGCAACGTGACTTGTGCACATTAGTGATCATACTCCATAGCATACATACCATACCAAAGTGGTGCATATCTCACCATCAACTTGTGTGTCACAAAGTTGTCATCGCATACACATTTGCTATCTTGGTTCGTGAAGTTTTGCATGAGAAAAGAGCTCAAAAGAGAAAGAGCCATTCAAGCTTTTAAGCAAAGAGAGAAAGATAAGCAAAGAGCTTATGAGCAAGAACCATAGCATCATACAACATTAAGATTGTCATACTTGATCATCTTGGATCAACACATCGAAACACCATACATATAGCATACTTGGGTAGAAGTCGTTGCATTTTGCTTAGTAGGTTGTGCACAAGTTCGTATCCGCCTATTGTGCTAGCGTCTCTCTAGTGTTGTGCAACAAGAGCATCTTGGTGAATTCCACATTTTGGCTCATCCTTAGTTGCATAACCCCATATTATCTTTTGCGTGTGTGTTTCCGTGTACCTTATCTTGCTAGTGGTCTACTTGTTGCATTTGCAAATTTGTGAATCATTTCCAACTTTATTGAGTCTCACTTACAATTGCATCAAATTTTGTGCCACCATCCTAACCGAGCTCCACCATAAAGCTTTTACCTATGTAGGTGTGAGAACCGACAAGAATCGGTACCAAGAGTGCTATTTCATTGTCCGCATTTGAGTGAACTTGATTCATCTTCAACATCGGTCAAAGGTACATTGGTATAAGTTCTTTTCCGTTCTACCACTCACATTTTGCTTGGAATGATGGATAGGCCAAGTTCTTCTACCAACCCACTCTTCAACGTAAAGCAAGACGACGACATGTCTTCATATGTCACCAAGAACCACCTATTTGGTGCACAACGAGCGTTGCACCAAGAACAACAAGCAATGAGCGAACGCATCGACAACCTCGTCACCGACTTGCGACTCTCCGAGCAACGTACAAGAGACTACTTCGACAACAAGTTCGAGGCTCACAAGCAAGAGAATGATGCAAGAATGGACGAGATCCGCTGCTGATGAGAAACCGGCGTCATTCAACTTCTTCATCATCAAGACGGAGCCGCCGAGTCGACATTCCGACGACACCTTCTACGACTCAAGTACACCGTCATCGAACACTCTTCGACGAGCCAAGGCCAAGACCGGCTATGCATCTCGCAACCCGCTACATGTCAAGCATTCACAAGAGCAAGTTGATGATCAAGTTCCTCGTCCTCAATCTAATCAAGAGGCTTTTGCTCAAGCTTCAAGAACGACAACGCCTTCGCCGTCAACAAGAGGAAGAACGAGCACGCCTTCACCAAGACGAACAAGACGCCAAGGCTCAACGCCTTCAACAACAACAACGTGAGGCGCAAGCTCTTGAGGCGCAACGTGCCCTTCAAGAATCAAGTAGAGCCTTCGCCAACCGCAATCGCGAACGGCGCAATCAAGAGGAAGCCCTTCGAGAAGAAATCCAAGAGAGGAACTACCAACCTCATGCACAACGACAAGTTCCTCAAGCTCCTCCACAAGCTCGTCAAGCTCCACCTCAACATCAAGTTCAACAAGGGCAAGTTGATCATGGTCTTCCTCCGCCAAGAGCAACATGAAGACGAATACAATCCACGCCAAGGACGCCATCATCAACATCGCCAACAACACAATGAAGAGCAACGCTACGGCAAGCTAAAATTCACCATGCCCAAGTTCAATGGAAGCAATGACCTCAAGACTACCTCTCATGGGCATTGAAGGTTGACAAAATCTTCCGCTTGCACAACTACGATGAAGCGAAGAAAATCGCTATGGCATCACTTGAGTTCCAAGACTATGTGCTCATATGGTGGGAACAAATCATTGAGCGACGACAAGCAAGAGGTGACCCTCCAATCACCACTTGGGCTCAAATGAAGGATGTCATGCGAGCACGTTTTGTACCAACCTACTACAACCGCGACCTCTTCAAGAAACTCCAACTACTCAAGCAAGGAACAAAGAGCGTTGAAGAATATTACAAGGAAATGGAGATAGCCATGATTCGAGCCAATGTCAAGGAAGATGATGAGCAAACTATGGCACGTTTCTTGAATGGACTCAATCATCCCATCAAGAAGATCGCCGACTTCCAACCATACTCATCCCTCATTGAGCTCGTGCATCAAGCTACAAAGGCGGAACGCCAAGTACAAGATGACTTCAAGCACGCCAAGTACTCATCCAAGACCTACGGCTTCTCCAACAACCAAGCGTCAACGACTCCTTCAACATCTACATCAACCAAACTTTCTTCAAGAAACGACGACAAGTCAAGTTACAAGAAGACTTCGACAAGCTCAAGTCGGCCTCCTCCTACTACAAGCAACATCAAGCCACGTGCTTCATCCTCTACTCCGACCGATGAGACCATCAAGACAAGCTCCTTCAAGTGTTTCACTTGCGGCGGCCGAGGCCACAAGTCATCTGAATGCACCAACAAGCGCACCATGATCCTCAACGACGATGGCACATATGACTCCATGAGTGAAGAGGAGATGGAAGCTCTTGAGCAAGTGGCCATGCACCGCAAGTGAACGAAGAAGAAGATGATCAAGTCTTTTGTGATGAGGATTCGAGCCCGCCCTCGTTGTCTCCAAGGTCTTGACTCTTCAACACCAACAAGAAGAAGACCAACGATGCCACATCTTCCACACAAAAGCCGGCATTAATGGACGGTCCATCAAGGTCATCATCGATGGAGGTAGTTGCCACAACTTGGCAAGTGAAGAACTATGCTCCAAGCTCCAATTGGTCAAGAGGAAGCACCCACACCCCTACAAGGTTCAATGGCTAAGTGACTCCGGCACTATATGAGTCGAGCATACGGTCCAAGTCTCCTTCAAAATTGGTGCTTATGAAGACACGTTGGAATGTGATGTGGTCCCAATGACGGTTTGCCACCTACTTCTAGGTCGACCATGGCAATTCGACCGTGGTGTCATCCACAATGGGCGTACCAATCACTATAGCTTCAAGATGAAAGGGAAGGAATATGTGCTACGACCTATGTCTCCTACTCAAGTGATAGCCGATAAGCAAGCCACAAATCATAGAGAAAAGAGTGAGAAAGTGATCCACCCAAAAGTGAGTGAGAGCCACAAGCCAAATTTGAGCGACTCTTCGCCAAGAGAGAAAAACCTCATTCTATTTGCCACCAAAAGTGAGATGAGAGAAGTGTGTGAGAACCCATCGAGTGTGATGCACTTTGTCCTTGTGTGCAAGGATGGAGAACCAAAAACTAACACCATTCACGAGCTACCTTTGGTGTTTCAATCTCTTCTGCAGGAATTTCAAGATGTCTTCCCGATGAGCTACCTCGGGTCTACCTCCTCTTCGAGGCATAGAGCATCGAATTGACCTCATCCCCGAGCGCCTCTTCCAAACAAAGCTCCATACCGAGTCAATCCTAAGAAACCAAGGAGATTCAACGGCAAGTACAACAACTCATCGACAACGGTCATGTACGTGAAAGCTTAAGCCCTTGTGCCGCTCCTGTTATTCTTGTGCCTAAGCCCGATGGAAGTTTCCGCTTGTGCTCCGATTGTAGACCTATCAATGCTATTACTGCTCGATATAGGCATCCCATTCCTCGCTTAGATGACATGCTTGATGAACTTAGTGGAGCCAACATTTTCTCAAAAATTGATCTTAAAAGTGGCTATTACCAAATCTGCATACAAGAGGGTGATGAATGGAAAACTGCTTTCAAAACCAAATTTGGTTTATATGAATGGTTAGTGATGCCTATGGGTCTTTCGGAAGCCCCCGGTACTTTTGTGCGTCTTATGCATCATGTGCTTCGTCCTTATATTGGAGTCTTTGTTGTGGTTTACTTTGATGATATTCTTGTGTTTAGCAAAACCATGAAAGAGCACATCAATCATGTAAAATCTGTGTTGCAAACTCTTCGCAAGGAAAGCCTTTATGCAAACTTGAAAAATGCACTTTTGGAGTTGACAAAGTGGTTTTCTTGGGTTTTGTAGTTTCCTCAAAGGGTGTCCATGTTGATGAATCTAAAATTGAAGCAATTAAAACTTGGCCCCAACCCACCAATTTGCAACAAGTGCTAAGTTTTCTTGGTCTTGCGGGTTTCTATCATCGCTTTGTGAAAGATTTTAGCACAATTGCCGCTCCTTTGCATGCTTTGAGCAAGAAGAATACTCCCTTTGTTTGGGGAACTTTGCAATCAACCGCTTTTGATGAGCTCAAGTCATTGCTTACTCATGCTCCGATTCTTGCTTTGCCCAATTTTGACGAAACTTTTGAGGTTCATTGTGATGCAAGTGGTACCGGAATTGGCGGAGTTTTGATGCAAGAAAAACGACCCATTGCTTATTTTAGTGAAAAACTCTCCGGTGCTCAACTTAATTATCCCATCTATGACAAAGAATTGTATGCTTTAGTGCGTGTGCTACATGTTTGGGAACATTACCTTAGACCTCATGAGTTTGTCATCCATACCGATCATGAAACGCTTAAGTACCTCAAAGGTCAAACTAAATTGAACAAGCGACATGCCAAATGGAGTGAATTCATTGAATCTTTTCCTTGTGTGATCAAGTACATTAAGGGTAAAGAAAATGTAGTTGCCGACGCGCTTTCACGCATATGCATGCTTGTCACTCAACTTGAGTTGAATGTTATTGGCTTTGAGCATATAAAAGACTTGTATGAGCATGATCCATCTTTTGCTTCTCCTTATGCTAAGTGTTTGACGCATACGTCTTGGGAACAATATTACATCAATGATGGTTATCTTATGAGAGCTAACAAACTTTGCATTCCCGAGTCTTCTCTTCGTTTGCTCCTTTTGCAAGAGGCTCATGGAGGCGGACTCATGGGACACTTTGGACGCGACAAGACATTCGCCACGCTCTCCAACAACTACTTTTGGCCCAAGATGTTCCGCCACGTCTCACGCTTCACCAACCGATGCTACACGTGTCGCAAAGCTAAGTCTAAAGCCCAATCTCATGGTCTTTACATGCCCCTTCCAATTCCATATAAACCATGGGAAGACATTAGTATGGATTTTGTACTCGGTTTGCCTAGGACTCAAAATGGCAAGGATTCTGTCTTTGTTGTTGTGGATAGATTTTCTAAGATGGCACATTTCATACCATGCATGATGAGGACATCAATACCATTGTTACACCCACAGCCCCTACTGCTACATATACTGGACCAATTACTAGAGCTCGCGCACGCCAATTAAATTATCAGGTACTTTCGTTTCTTGGTAATGATTCTAATGTTCATGAGAATATGATGCTGCCTAAATTGGATACATTTGTTTTGCTTACAAATGAAGGCCCTAGCTTGGAGAAGGATGGACATTGGAGCAAGAACAAGCATGGAGATAATGCCATGCTAAGGGGAACAAGAACGGAGTTACAAGTGATGATTTCAGGACTTTGAAGCCACCATAATGGGTGCATGAAGCCTTGGACGAAATATACAAGATGCCACTTCATAATATTCGTCCATAGGCTATTCTAGGTGCTTCGTCACCTTATTATTGGGCCAGGCCCATGTAATTTCGAAATACTTAAGTATAGGCTGTTTTTAGAGTCCGTATGTGTGGGGAAACAAGAGTTAGGGATGGTTTCGGACCCCTCCCTCAAGGGCCACGAAATTCACTCCTCTTCCTCCATATATACAGCCCTTAGGGCGTCGTTTAGACTTCGGGTTTTGTTTAGATTAAAAGTTCGCCATAGCTGCAACTTCGCGTACTTCGTTTGTGTTCAACGACTGCACAAAGGCGTCCATGTAACCCCACCTTGATCAATAAAGCTTTCATCTTATATTCGCAATATCCAGATTGCAATCTCAGTTTCTTGCTTGTTCTTCGTTTGCTCGCAGGAAACAGACCCTCGTGGTTGATCGTGCTCCGGCGTGGTCAATAACCTCTCGGAGTTGGTTTAGCGATTGCTAAGGCGCGACGTCCTCGCACGTTCGTAGTCGGATCGTCAAAGTCGACTTCCTCCAAAGCGAAAAACCAACATCTCATCGAAAGACGGGACACCTTTGCCTCTATCAAGTGGTATCAGATTTTCAGGTTGCTCGGTGAGATTTTACAGTTTTTCGTAGTTTAGATCGAGTCTGTTCTTCATACCTATAGTCCACGAAAAAGCCACAAAAAAAATTAGGGTTAGTTCACATATCCGAACCAATCTGAGCCTTTGCATAATCTTTTTAGGGTTTTTTGCTTTGTTGAATTTGCGGTTGCATCGTCGTGTCAAGTTGCTGGTCTTAGTGTCTAGTCTTTTAGAGTTTCGAAGTTACGGTCATAAGTTGTCACGCCATTACCGCACCATCATCATCGCCTTGACATCCACCACCCTTCTTATCCGCCACCGCTCTGAATCCGTATCCATATACGACCACCAATCCGTATCCATATACCACCACCAATCCGTATCCATATACAACCACCGCTACCATATACCACCACCGCTGCCATATACCACCACCATATATCCACCACCAATCCGAGTTCTTCTCATATTAGGTTTGTTTTCTAGATCCATCTAGTTTCCGATTCGTGTTTCCTAGCCGGAGTAGGTTTCGGAAAAAAAAAATAAAAAAAATTTCCGTTTAGGCCCAAAATTTTTCGAAAACGCACTTGTCAAAAAAATTTCTGGCTATCCTATTTTTAGGTGTTTCTAAGCGTATTGACACAGTCGCCATTATAGAAAGTTTTTTTGACCTGCTTCAGCTTTTTGGGTCCGGCAATCGAAAAAAAAAAATTTTGGTCGAAAAAATTTCATGCCCATCCTGTCGGTTTGACTGGGAAGAGTTTTGAGACACTCGCCATTATAGTGATTTTTCGCAAAAAAAAAAAAAAAAAAAGAGCAAAAAAAAAAAGCAAAAAAAAAAAAGAGCGAAAAAATTTCCAGAGTGTGCTTTTCCGTTGTTCCCGTGCAGCGCCGTGATTTTGTTAGTGTTCTAGGCTCGCGTCTCTAGCACGGTCTAGCCTAGGACCAAAGACAAGATCTGCGTCGTTGAGCGCTTATTCAACTTTGCATCTCGACTTGATTATTCTTGACCCTTTTGCTACCATATTATAAGCCTTCCCAGCTCCACATACATCTACATCGCATGCGTTTGACTCTCCCCGGTAATCGCTCTATCCAAGCTTTGAGAGTTTTGACTACATCGGTTGCCGATCACCGCTTCTTCTTTGGGTAAGAACTGGTAAGAATTTGAGATTTGCTTGACGGATTTGTGACTGTCCACCACACCACCACCACCACTTCCTAGTAGTCCGTCGAATCATATTCTTGTGTGTTTCTATTGCTGCTAACCATGGCAGGATCACAAGTCGCCGAGACCGACCGGGAGAACATGACAAACAAAGCGCTACATGATAAGTTTCAACAAATGATGAGTGGGCAGGTGGAAGATGTTCTAAATAGATTTGAAGAGGCCATGGAGAAGATAGATGGCATTGAGAAGGCGTCAAACAAAGCTCGATAACAAGTTTAATGAATTGCTCGCGTCTACCACCACCACCACCGGCTGCACCTAATGCACCTCTACAACAACAACAACGACTACCTCCACATCGTGAAGCAACCCTCCGCCGAAGCGAGCCGTGTCCCTCTTCACTGGCCAAGCTGCTGGTGTCATTGTTGATACTTCGTGGCTCCTGCTGGCGATGTGGGGAGGATGATTATGTGAGAGAGTACGAGGATGAGGTTGATCAACTTCGTAACTACATGCAACCACCAGCACCACAACCACCAAAGCACCACAACCACCCGGTCGTCCACATGCAAATAATGGCAATGTTAGGGCTCCCCCTCAGTGCGAGATCATGACCATCTCCCTAAATTGAAGTTGAATATTCCACCATTTGAGGGTAGATATGTTCCTGATATATATCTTACTTGGGAGTTAGAAACTGAACAACGATTTACATGTTTACAATATCCTAAGGAGAGACGTGTTCTCATTGCTGTTTGTGCTTTCACTAGCTTTGCATGTGTTTGGTGGTCCGAACATTGTAGATTATATCCTGTTCCAGCTACTTGGGCTGCTTTGAAAACTGCTATGCGTACTCGTTGGGTTCCACCATATTATCAACGTGAATTACTTCAAAAATTGCAGCGTTTAAGACAAGGAAAAAATTCGGTGAAGAATATTATCGTGAATTACAAACTGGCTTGATTAGATGTGGTATTGTTGAGGAGAATGAAGCTATGCTTGCACGTTTTACGGGTGGATTAAATAGAGATATTCAGACCATTCTAGACTACAAGGATTATAATAATATCACTCGATTATTCCATCTTGCTTGTAAAGCTGAACGTGAAGTGCAGGATCGGCGGTGCCTTGGCGGCGGACTAACTTTTTCTGCAGGTCGACCTTCATCATGGACACCACGTGCATCATCTACTTCCACACGTTCTACTACACCGGCACCTCCGTCGGCTGCCACCTTCAACCGTGATACAAGAAAGCGTGCACAACCACCACTATCCGCCAAGAGTACACTGCTGGGCCTACAGCTCTTCTTCTTCCATGGCTTCAACAGGGCACACAAGTGATATTATTTGTCGTCGTTGTAAGGGAAGAGGACATTTTGCGAGAGAATGCCAATCTCAGCGTGTGATGATTGCTATTGAGGATGGTGGGTATGAGTCTGCTAGTGACTATGATGAAGAGACTTTGGCTCTTATTACACATGAAGAACACGGTGGAGATGATTCTGATCTTGAGACGCAATACATGGCTGCTTTGAAGATGCCGACAGGTATGAATGTTTAGTTGCTCAACGTGTTTTGAGTGTGCAGGTTACACAAGCTGAGCAAAATCAGAGGCATAACTTGTTCCATACAAAGGGAGTTGTGAAGGAACGTTCTATTCAAGGCGTCATCATAGATGGAGGGAGCTGCAACAACTTGGCTAGCATGGATATGGTGGAGAAGCTTTCTCTCACCACAAGACCACATCCACATCCTTACTACATCCAATGGTTCAACAACAGCGGCAAGGTTAAGGTAACACGTCTTGTTCGTGTGCATTTTAGTATCTCTACATATGCTGATTATGTTGATTGTGATGTGGTACCTATGCAAGCATGTTCCTTATTACTTGGTAGACCATGGCAATTTGATAAAAATTCTGTACACCATGGTAGAAACAATCAGTATACTCTTGTTCACAAGGATAAAAATATTACTTTGCTTCCTATGACTCCTGATTCCATTTTGAAAGATGATATTAATAGAGCTAATAAAGCAAAACAGGAGAAAAATAAGAGTGAAAATCAGATTGTGGCAAAAGAATTTGAGCAACAAATGAAGCCTAATAATAAACCATCTAATGTTGCTTACGAAATTAAACTGAAAAGTGCATGTTTATTTGCCACCAAATCTGATATTGATGAGCTAGATTCTAGCAAATCTGTTTGCTATGGTTTTGTGTGCAAAGAGGCATTATTTTCATTCGAGGACGTGCCTTCCTCTTTGCCCCTACTGTCACTAACATTTTGCAGGAGTTCACGACGTCTTCCCACAAGACGTGCCACCGGATTACCACCTATTCGAGGGATTGAGCATCAAATTGATTTAATTCGGTGCATCGCTACCCAACCGTGCACCATACCGTACCAATCCGGAGGAGACGAAGGAGATTATGCGTCAAATGCAGGAGCTGCTCGACAAAGGTTATATACGCGAATCTCTTAGTCCTTGTGCTGTTCCTATTATACTAGTGCCTAAAAAGGATGGTACGTCGGCGTATGTGTGTTGATTGTAGAGGCATTAATAATATTACTATTCGTTATCGTCATCCTATTCCTAGGCTAGATGATATGCTTGATGAATTGAGTGGCTCTACAATATTCTCCAAAGTTGATTTGCGTAGTGGATACCATCAAATTCGTATGAAATTGGGAGATGAATGGAAAACAGCATTTAAAACTAAGTTTGGTTTATATGAGTGGTTAGTCATGCCTTTTGGGTTAACTAATGCACCTAGTACTTTCATGAGATTAATGAACGAAGTTTTACGTGCTTTCATTGGACGATTTGTGGTAGTTTACTTTGATGATATACTGATTTATAGCAAATCTTTGGAAGAACATTTGGAACATTTACGTGTTGTTTTTAATGCTCTACGTGATGCACGCGTTTGTTTGGTAACCTTGGGAAGTGCAACTTTTGCACCGACCGAGTATCTTTTCTTGGCTATGTTGTTACTCCACGAGGAATTGAAGTTGATACGGCCAAGATTGAAGCTATTGAGAGTTGGCCGCAGCCCAAAACGATCACACAAGTGAGGAGTTTTCTTGGACTCGCTGGTTTCTATAGGCGTTACGTGAGAGACTTTAGCACCATTGCTGCACCTCTCAATGAGCTTACAAAGAAGGATGTGCCTTTTGTTTGGGGTACCGCATGTGAAGAAGCCTTCACGGTATTGAAAGATAAGTTGACACATGCTCCTTTACTCCAACTTCGACTTTAATAAGACTTTTGAGCTTGAATGTGATGCTAGTGGAATTGGATTAGGAGGTGTGTTATTACAAGATGGCAAACCTGTTGCATACTTTTACGAAAAATTGAGTGGGCCTAGTCTGAACTATTCTACTTATGACAAAGAATTATATGCTCTTGTTCGGACTTTAGAGACATGGCAACATTATTTATGGCCCAAAGAATTTGTTATACATTCTGATCATGAATCTTTGAAACATATTAAAAGTCAAGCTAAACTGAATCGTAGACATGCTAATGGGTTGAATTCATTGAGACTTTCCCTTATGTCATTAAACACAAGAAGGGTAAAGAAAATGTTATTGCTGATGCTTTGTCTCGTCGATATACTATGCTTTCGCAACTTGACTTCAAAATATTTGGTTTGGAGACCATCAAAGATCAATATGTGCATGATGCTGATTTTAAAGATGTAATGCAGAATTGTAAAGAAGGAAGAACATGGAACAAGTTCGTTATTAATGATGGTTTTGTGTTCCGTGCTAACAAGCTATGCATTCCTGCTAGCTCTGTTAGTCTTTTGTTGTTGCAGGAGGCGCATGGAGGAGGACTAATGGGACACTTTGGCGTGAAGAAGCCGGAGGATATACTTGCTACACATTTCTTTTGGCCAAAGATGAGACGGGACGTTGAGCGTTTTGTTGCTCGCTACACTACATGTCAAAAAGCTAAGTCACGACTCAATCCTCATGGTTTATATATGCCTTTGCGGTGCCTAGTGTTCCTTGGGAGGATATATCTATGGACTTTGTTTTAGGTTTACCTCGAACA
This sequence comes from Aegilops bicornis, assembly GCA_021605145.1. Taxonomy (NCBI): domain Eukaryota; kingdom Viridiplantae; phylum Streptophyta; class Magnoliopsida; order Poales; family Poaceae; genus Aegilops; species Aegilops bicornis. The sequence continues at coordinate 392,719,478 of CM038670.1, read as the reverse complement.
AAGAAGGGAGGGATAGCATATTTGTTGTCGTGGATAGATTCTCGAAAATGGCACACTTTATACCATGTCATAAAAGCGATGATCTTTGTTAATGTTGCTGATTTGTTCTTCGTGAAATTATTCGCTTGCATGGTGTGCCAAATACTATTGTTTCAGATCGTGATACTAAATTTCTTAGCCACTTTTGGAGATGTTTATGGGCTAAGTTGGGGACTAAACTGCTTTTTAGTACTACTTGTCACCCCAAACTGATGGACAAACTGAAGTAGTCAATAGAACATTGTCTACTATGCTTAGGGCTGTTTTGAAGAATAATAAGAAAATGTGGGAAGAATGCTTGCCTCATATTGAATTTGCTTATAATCGTTCATTGCATTCTACTACTAAGACGTGCCCTTTTGAAATTGTGTATGGCTTCCTACCTCGTGCACCTATTGATTTGTTGCCTCTTCCATCTTCGGAGAAGGTTAATTTTGATGCTAAAGAACGTGCTGAATTGATTTTAAAAATGCATGAGATAACTAAGGAAAACATTGAGCGTATGAATGCTAAATATAAGCGTCTTTGGAGATAAGGGTAGAAAACATGTTGTCTTTGCACCTGGAGATCTTGTTTGGTTACATTTGCGTAAGGATAGGTTTCCTAGTTTGCAAATCAAAGCTAATGCCACGTGTTGATGGTCCATTTAAGGTGTTAGAGAAAATAAATGATAATGCATATAAACTTGAGCTACCTGCAGATTTTGGGGTTAGTCCCACTTTTAACATTGCAGATTTGAAGCCTTATTTGGGTGAGGAATATGAGCTTAGTCGAGGATGACTTCATTTCAAGAAGGGGAGGATGATGAGGACATCAATACCATTGTTACACCCACAGCCCCTCTTGCTACATATCTTGGACCAATTACTAGAGCTCGCAAGACGCCAATTAAATTATCGGTACTTTCGTTTCTTGGTAATGATTCTAATGTTCATGAGAATATGATGCTGCCTAAACTGGATGCATTTGTTTTGCTTACAAATGAAGGCCCTAGCTTGGAGAAGGATGGACATTGGAGCAAGAACAAGCATGGAGATAATGCCATGCTAAGGGGAACAAGAACGGAGTTACAAGTGATGATTTCAGGACTTTGAAGCCACCATAATGGGTGCATGAAGCCTTGGACGAAATATACAAGATGCCACTTCATAATATTCGTCCATAGGCTATTCTAGGTGCTGCGTCACCTTATTATTGGGCCAGGCCCATGTAATTTCGAAATACTTAAGTATAGGCTGTTTTTAGAGTCCGTATGTGTGGGGAAACAAGAGTTAGGGATGGTTTCGGACCCCTCCCTCAAGGGCCACGAAATTCCCTCCTCTTCCTCCATATATACAGCCCTTAGGGCGTCGTTTAGACTTCGGGTTTTGTTCAGATTAAAAGTTCGCCATAGCTGCAACTTCGCGTGCATTTCGCTTTGTGTTCAACGACTGCACAAAGGCGCCACAGAACCCCACCTTGATCAATAAAGCTTTCATCTTATATTCGCAATATCCAGATTGCAATCTCAGTTTCTTGCTTGTTCTTCGTTTGCTCGCAGGAAATGCAGACCCTCGTGGTCAGGTTGATCGTGCTCGGCGTGGTCAATAACCTCTCGGAGTTGGTTTAGCGATTGCTAAGGCGCGACGTCCTCGCACGTTCGTAGTCGGATCGTCAAAGTCGACTTCCTCCAAAGCGAAAAACCAACATCTCATCGAAAGACGGGACACCTTTGCCTCTATCATTGCAACAAGATAGACGATGCTTCACATGTTGCCAATCTCTTTTGTAGGGAAATCTTGCGACTCCATGGCGTACCAAAGACAATCGTCTCCGATCGTGACGTCAAGTTCTTGAGTTACTTTTGGAAGACCCTATGCGCCAAGCTCGGAATCAAGCTCTTGTTCTCCTCGGCATACCATCCTCAAACCGATGGCCAAACGGAGGTGACGAACCGCACACTATCCACTCTACTTGGCGTCTTGATAAAGAAGAACATCAAGGAATGGGAAGCATGTCTACCCATCGCCGAAATGCGCCTACAATCGTGCAAGACACTCAACTACCGGCAAGTCCCCTTTCGAGGTCGCTCACGGTTTCAACCCGTTGTCCCCATTGGACATTCTACCTCTTCCTCTCCAAGAGCGCACCAACATGGATGCAACTGAACGAGCAAGCTACATCAAGAAGATGCACGAAGACACAAGGCACACCATTGAGCGCCAAGTACAACGTCAAGCAAACAAGCTCAACGCCAACAAGCAACCCATCGTCTTCAACATCGGTGATCTCGTGTGGCTACACCTTCGCAAGGACCGCTTCCCCAAAGAACGCAAGTCCGAAGCTTCTCCCTCGAGCCGATGGACCTTTCAAGGTGCTATGCACGCTACAACGACAACGCCTACAAGATCGACCTACCTCGAGACAAATACAACGTGAGCGACATCTTCAACGTCAAGGACCTCGCACCATTCCATGGAGATGAAGCTTTTGATCCGAGGTCGGATCTCTCCCAAGGGGGGGGGGGGAGATGATGCGGAGCATCCCACGATCATCCCCATGGACTTACAACCGTCTCATCAAGAGCCAAGAGGACCCATGACACGAGCTAGAGCTAGAGCTCTCGAGAACGAGGTGACCTCTTTCCTTATTGATATCGCATATGATCCTCTCGAGACATGGCTACTACCTAAGTCCGATATGCTATGCATGATTAGGTGTCAAGGGGAACCTCCCGAGGACACACGTGAAGATGGACAAGCCACCAAGTCTGCGGATGAAGAGAACCAACGGAGAAGGCCAAGAACACCTTCTAGGCCCCGGACATCCGCCATGGCCGGACATCCGCCCTGGAGCTTCTACCTCAACAGGATCCCATCGGCCATGTCTCAGGGGCGGACATCCGCATCCAAGCCGGACATCCGGCCCCGGAAATCCGGCGCCTTTCCCGATTAATTTGAAATGGTCGCCCGGCCGGACATCCGGCCCTTGGCGGACATCCGGCTCTTCAGGAAGCCGGATATCCGGCCCCCTCGCCCAAAATCCGGCCCCCCATCACCGATTGCGTTTGGAAGACCGCCTTACCGGACATCCGGCCCCCTAGTCCGGACATCCGGCGTCTCGGGAAAGCTTGGACATCCAGGCCCGGCCTTGGACGTCCGGCCTCCCCTACTGCCTTGAAGGCCTTAGGGCCTTGTCCCTTGTACCCCTTCACCCGAGACTATATATACTTATTCCCTTTCCTCTTTCTAGGGTTAGCTTAGGTTTAGCTCATATTCTTGTGTGAGAGCCTTTGCTCATCCACTTGGCTACTTCTCCACCGAGATCAGGACCTCTCCGGAGAAGATCCCCAAGCGGATTCAAGACCCCCTTCTAGGGTGGACCCCTCAAGGCCTCCTCACGGAGAAGAACGGTTACCTTTTGTATCTTACCTTTGTTGACCTTGAATCTTGTGCCACTCTATGTGATCGATGATCTAGCATTTGTGTGATTGATCCCTTGTCGGTTTAGTGATTTCTCTCTCGTTTCCTCCGTGTTTCCCTCTTGTTCTTCCGCGTGTTCTTCGTGATTCCCCGTAGGATCCGCTCCAACGTGAAAGATCGTCCACGTAGGGTTCCGCCCTACATCATGTTCCTTAGCGTTTGCACTCCTCCTCGACATCTGTGAAGCTCCGACAATGCCTATGCAAGCACACGGGAGAAGTGTCAAGTAGTATACCATCCTCGAAGGGGTCAAGTGAACACGTGTAAAGGAGAAGATTCACCTTTATGTATGAGAAGTAGAGGTCGCACGTGTCACTTGCCAAACGGACTCTTGACATGGTGATGACCGTAGGATGCTCCACATCATCCCCTCCCCCTTGGAAAAGATCCGACCTCGAATCGAACACCAAATCACCATGGGAAAGAGATGGTGGTGCCGTGTCGAAGTGGTCGGTCACCAAGCACTCATCGTCTAGTAGCTCGAAATGGGCACTCTCCAATGTCGCACCGTCTTGTGATTCCTTCAAAAGGAGCAAATGGAACAAACACTTGGAAAAACAAATGTGGTTAGCGTTAGTGCATAACCAAGCATTCAAGAGGTGATTCACCAAACAAGTGTCGTCATCAAGCATAGCAAATGGTGTGACAAAGGATTGTGACATGGCATGTAAGCATATGAATTGAGCAAAATCAAGGTCATCATGGAAACAAGCATGTAAACGTGAGGTAGTGATGCAAATATGTGTGACAATAGAATAAGCATCTACCTCAAGATCATAGCAATCATGCATAAAGCGCTCGACAAATGGTCGATGGTAGGCATAGGAATCATTCACAACACCAAATAAGATGAGATGTCTAAACACATGGGACAAGTGCAAGACAAACCAAGCATAATGTGTATAGGGTGTAGTGAAGATAGTGTGGCACTCAACACAATAGAAAGAGCAAGTGTTCATCATGTGTGAGGCAATCAAGGGAATTATGTGACAAGTAAATGGACATGGCATACGTGAAGAAATGATATTGGTGAAACCAATCATATGATAGTAGCAAGTAGACCAAGAATTGGATGCAACACACAAGGTATATATATCATGAAGCACGGAAATGTGGAGATCATGGGTGAAAGCAATATCTCGAACATGCGTGCAAATGGTGCAAGCAACACATGAAGTATGATCCACAATATCCAAGCTAATGAAGGATGTCACCTTGAAGGCGTGTCCTTGTGCATTCTTCACAATGCCGAAGTGGAAGCAAATGCGGTGTAGAAGCGATTCGTGGTAGAATGTATGAGGCTCGCTCTCAAGAGCTCGAATGGTCAACTCACGTGAAGTGGAAGTCGACACAAAGTCCAAGTATCCTACACATGCACAAAACAAAACAAAGAACGTATGCGCATGGTAGATGAACACATCATCCATCATGATGGTTCTCATCTTTTGCACATACCCATTAGAAGCACAAGTGCATGAATAATATGATGCAACAATGGCAATATGCATGGCACTAGGTATATGGTGCAAAGAAGTAAGACAAGCATGCTTCACAAGAATTATGTCAAAATCTTCAATCATATGTGAGAATGCTATGGGGGCAATCTCATTACCAAGGGTAAAAGCATTGTTGCACTCGATACATGGAAAATAATCTAGCATGAGAGAGGCAACACATAGAGATATATGACAAGAAGCAACAACAATCATGTGCAAAGCATGTAGATGGTTGTCATCAATCGCATGAAATGAGCAAGTATGAATCATGGTTGATGCAACACAAGCAAGCATATCAATCATGTCGTGCAAACTAGTGGAGCGAAGATGCAACACACTAGAGGAAATCATGGTAATCATGTCATGTGAGCAAATAATAGGCATAGACAATGCACATGACATATCACAAGCACAAACACAAAGCAAGATCATAGTATCATCATAGGGGTGGGTCACAAATGGAACATGGCAACTACAAGCAATATCTCCACCAAGCTTGCAAATACACATAAAAGTATGAGAGTCAATCATCATGTGTAAAAGCAAAGCATGGGTCACAAATGCATGGAAAAGGCATAGGAATGGGCATATCATGCAAAGTGAACATGGCAAGATGGGCATAGAATATGTAATGGACAACAACCCATAGCCAAGTGAGGGCCATGTAGAAGAAATGCACGAATACTTCGCATGAAGAGAGCGGTGGGAAAAGGCAATCCATGGGATCCCAAATCATCGTTGCTCTCTAGAGCTCGTTTTGTCAACTCGTGGGATTGCGAGGTCGACAAGTATTCATGGGTACCTACACAAAAGAGACACAAACCAAAGAAATTATGCGCGTGGTAAATGTACGCATCATCCATCATGATGTGTATGTGCACGTGTGAGTTAGCACAAGATAAGCATCGCTCAAAGAAATTTGATGCATGGTATAAGAACATGTCATCCATCATGAAAGAATAGTTATTATGTATGACACGATGGGGACACAAATTGACAATGCAAGTGTATGGGACATCAATAGCATGTTTGTTCATGGGGAGCATATGGTGCACACAAGTATTGGGATCATGCAATGAATGGGATGAATCAAAATCTCCTAAAATGTATGAGGAAACTATGGGGGTCTCCTCATGAACAACATTGGAAACATCACATGGAGAAAATGGACAACATCCAAAACAATGCATATCCGAAGCTAGGTGGGCATGGCATGGCATATGAGATAAATGATGCAAAGGGAGCATATCAATATCATCACAAGAAAAACAAATGCCAATAACCATGGGCTTGTCATGTATGCCATATGTGCAAATTGGGTTTATTTTAATGGCATATGCATAGTCACTATGAAGAGATTGCAAATAAGACATATGGTTGATCTCATGCATAGCATATGACAAGTCAAGCAGATTAGCAAACATGATGTGACCTAAAGAATGGTCACAAGAAATCCTATGTAACATGGCATCACAACTAATAAACTCCACATGAGAATCATCGTACTCATCATAAATGGGCAAATCATCACATGGGGAAATCATACTAGAATGAAGCATGTCAATAGGGTGATCAACACCATGCAAGCAATCAATGTCAAAATAGTCCACTAGGGGGACGAGAGCATCACCGTCACCTTTGTTACCTTTGTCATTCCACTCAAGTGGTGTAGGTGAGGTGGGAAAGACCAAATGGTGGTCATCTTCATTTTGATGGAACCATGTGGGGGTGCATCATAGTCCACCATGGCCATCGTCTTGTCCAAAGGGAGGACGAAGTAAATCGAGGATCGGCTAAATCATCATAAATGGGACCTAGCACCAAATGAGAAGACACAATAGAGGTAGAGATCAAGTTGTTAGAAATGGAAATGGCCTCACGAGACCTATCAACTATCTCACTCTCTCCATGTGGTGGTTCACTCACTCCCTCAAAGTAGGTGCACTCAATGTCACATATGGTGGAGTCACCCATCTCACTCAAGTGGTGGTTGTGGCTCTCCTCACATGGGATTTGTGGCAACACATCATATATAGGGCTAGTGGTGAAGGCACTCTCACTCTCAATATGGTGGCACAAGTCACTCAAGTCATCATACGTCGTCGTGGTTGAAGGGAAAATCCCATGCTCAACCATCTCGTCGTGGTCGCCGTGGATGAAGGCGAAGATGGCACATCATCACTCTCCTCCATGATCGAAGGGAAAATCCCATGCTCGATCATCTCGTCACCGTCGCCGTTGATGAAGGCCGAAGATGGCACATCATCACTCTCGCCTCCAAAGATGGAAGCATCATCCTTGCTCGCCACCTTGTCACTCGCCTCCAAAGCTTGGTCCTTGAAGGTCTCCGTTGTCGTACTTGTAACCGCACCATCTTGAAAAAGAGGCAAGGTAGACTCGGCATCATCAATGCCACAAAGAGGGATGTCGGTGAAGTCGCACTTGGGAGCATCGTCTTGGAGCTTGTCGGGCTTGGACATCGTGGTGGTACTAGCCTCATGCTTGTCGTAGAGCTTGGTCGCCACGAAGTGTGCTTGGGGTGGAGAAGCCTTGGCCTTCATGAGTTCTTGTTCCTCCTTGAGAGCACCAATGTAGTAGTCGTCGATGGACTTGTAGTTCTCGAGGAAGATAGTCTTGGAGATGTCGTTGTTCAATCCAATCATGAAGTGGAACTTCATCGAAATGGGGTCGTCCACGCCGGCTCGTCGCAAGGCAATCTTCATCTCCTTGAAGTACTTGTCGATGGACTTGGATCCTTGGATGGTGTTCTCCAATTGGCGAAGAAGTTGTTCCACGTAGGTTGGAGGCACAAACTCTCGCCGCAAAGCTCTCTTCGTCTTGGGCCAACTCATGTCGTAGTACTCCGAAGGTGTGTGAAGCCACCAAGTTGAAGCGTAGTCGTGGAAGTTTCTTGTGGCGCACTTCACTTGATCTTCGGGAGGAACTTGATGTAGCTTGAGGTAGTCGTCCATTAAGCGCTCCCAGTCGAGGTACTCCTCGGGTTCTTGAGTCCCATAGAAAGGAACCGCGTGGTCGATGTCGAGGTCGTAGTAGCTCGTGGAAGTCGCGGACTTGAGCTTGGGGAGCTTCTCTTGAGCGTAGTCTTGGGGTGCCTGTTGGCGAAGATGCCGTATGTTCGTAGGCGAAGATGCCTTGAAGTTGCTTGGCGAAGATGCCAAGGGAGATGGTGAAGTCGTTGAGCGGTTGTTGTTGTTGAGCTCATTACCTTCACGTTCTTGTCGATGGTGATGGTGTCGATGCTGATGTGATCTTGCTGGAGATGGTAGCTCGGAGGCATGTGCTCTTGAGCGTCTTCTCTAAGATGAGGAAGATCGCTTGTAGGACTTGATGGGGGCTTTGATCTCCTCCATTTGAGCTTGCATCTTGGCGTCGGAGTTGTTGTTCGTGGCATCGAACTCGTCGTTGTTGTAGACCGAAGGTGAAATGCCTTGCCTATCCATCACAAGACTTGAGTAGAGGTGAGTAGGAAATGAGATAAACAATACCAAGTTACCTTTTCCCAAAGTTGAGGATGTATCCCGTTTCACTCAATGTGAGATGAAAGAATAGTGGAATTGGTACCGGACTTGTTCACTCATACCTATCAAGTAAAGCTTATGGTAGAGCTCGGTGAGGATAGTGGCACAAAAATTTGATGCAAAATGTTAGCAAGAGTCAATAATGTTGAAAGAGATTCACAAATTCATAAGCGAAACAAGTAGACCAATAGCAATATGTGGCTGCGGAAACACACACACGGATAGATAAATGGGGTCGTGCAACCAAGGAATGAGCACAAAATGTGGAATCCACCAAAATGCTCGTGTTGCACAACTCAAGAGAGACGCTTAGCACGATTGCTCAATAGGCGGATACGACACTTGTGCACAACCTATAAGATGCAAAATGGATAAACTTTCTATCCCAAGTATGCTATGTATGTATGGTTCCCGGTGTTTCTCTCAAGATGATCCAAGATGATCGGATATGATACCATTTGATAGATTTTGATGCTATGGCTATTGCTTACAAGCTCTTTGCTCTCTCTCTTTCTTTACTTAAAAGCTTATTCTCTTTTCTTTTTGTATGTGTATGGCCACTTTTGCACAATGCACAAGTCAAGATAGCAATTGTGTATATGCGGGAACGATATTGTGACACAATGGATGATATGATACCAATATGATATGGTATGTATGCAATGGATGGTGTAGATCACTAATGTGCACAAGTAGCGTGGCCCGCAATACTCAAATGGCTAGTCTCAATAGGCAAGTGGCATAAAATGGGCTAGGGGTTAACAATGCAATTGCAAGGGGAATATACAATGGTGTCGTCGAGGTTACCGTCCTTTGAGATAATGAGTGGCGGTGTTCTTGATGTAGATACCAAGATGATGGAGACTCGTCCCTAAGTAGCCGAAACACCTTAGGAAACGGAAAAACCGCGAACTCAAAATCTCAAATGACAAATGTCAAATTGGTGGTAGCGGGAAAGCGGTGGTGGTTTGCACTTGGCAATGTGGAAGTGGAATGATGGGCTATACACGCGTCGAAGTTGAAGTTGTCGTCCCTAAGTAGCCGAAACACCTTAGGAGACACAAGCCACAACTCAAGCAAAATTGGGTTAAGTTGGGGTGGTGGTGTATGGTGGGTAAGCCTATGCGGAAGTGGTGGTGTGGTTGAAGAAGAAGCAACCGTCCCTAAGTAGCCTAAGCACCTTAGGAGACTCGTCACTACTCAAATAACCTCAATTGCTATGGGGAACAAAATTGGTTAAGTTGCGGAAGTCGGTGGTGGAGTAGCGGATGATGTGGTGGAAGCCCTAGGCAAACTTGCCAAATTTCACAAAATTTGATGGAGTCAAATGATGTTGGTGGTATTTTTGTTGGAAGTGGGATGTCAATAGCTTCAAAACGAGCTAAAGAACATCAAAATCGGAGTTCGGATGAATTAGTTATGGACAAAACAAAAATCAGCGAAGTTGATATCTCTGGTAGCGGACGTCCGCTAATGGACGGATGTCCGGTGGCGGACGTCCGGTCGGGTCGGAAATCCGCTATTTCAGATCGGGTTAGGGTTTCCGGTCGTCCATTAGATGACGGACGTCCGTCATTCGAGGGCTCCGGACGTCCGGTAAAGTAATGATCGTCCGTGGGTCGAGTCAACGCGAGATCACGAGATCCGAGTGCGATTTTGAGCGGAATTTTGGGATTTTGGGGTCAAAATTGAAGAGATTTCGTGGATGAAAGATGGGGAAACTTGGGGAAATGCTAGATCCACTCAAAACCAAGCAAATCCATGGATCAAAATCAACAAAACTTCATCTAACCAACAAATCACAAAAAAATTTGGGGCTATTTTTGGTGGGGATTTTCGAAATTTCGGACGAAATCAAACAAAAGAAGGCTAGAAAACGGTGGGAGGGACTCCAAATACGTGATCAACGTGGCTCATGATACCATATGATACGGGGCTAACCCGGTGTAGGCCAATCTTTCACGTTTGGAGTGGGATCCCTCGAAGAACACGATGAACACGGGGAAGAACGGAGAGAAATCACAAGGGGAACACTCAAGAACAAGTCCGATCAGACATCCACTAGACAATCAAACACACAAGATCCACAAGGTACATGAACAACAAAGGAAAAGATACAAGGTAGAGTTCATCTCCGTGAGGAGGTCTTGAAGGGGGCCGCCCAAGAGGGGGTCTTGATGATATATCCCGCAGGATCTTCTCCTAGATGGAGGTCTTGGCCTCCAATGGAGTAGTGGTCTCTCTCTCTCTCTCAAGAGTAGAGGAAGGTAGGAGCAAAGCTCACATACAAGTGAGCTATCACTTTGCTAACCCGAGAAAGGACGAGGGGGAGGTCTATTTATAGTCTAAGCCATGAAGGGGTAAGAGGGAGAGAGATACAAGGCCAAAAGGCCCGGCTGCACACACAGGCAGCGGACGTCCGGTCCTTACCGGTCGTACGGTCGCTCGCGGAGGTCCAGACGTCCGGAAGGGCTCGGACTTCCGCAAATTCGTCTCGGATGAAGTTGCACCGGTCGTCCGGAGATGGCGGTCGTCTGGTTGCCGGTCGTCCGGTCTTGGACGGATGTCCGGCCGCTGTAGTTTTCGTCGGCTGGCCGTCTGGGATGCGTCAGGTAGCGGATGTCCGGTGGGCGCCCGATCGTCAAGGCCAGAGAGGTCGGACGTCCGGTGGCTTCCGGTCGTCCGGTCGCTGTAGACTCCGCAGCTCCTTCTTCTTCCGTCTTCTCTTCCATGCTTCCCTCGCGGATGGTGTAGGTGTTCCTTGGCGTTTGCACTCCTCCTCGACATCTGTGAAGCTCCGACAATGCCTATGCAAGCACACGGGAGAAGTGTCAAGTAGTATACCATCCTCGAAGGGGTCAAGTGAACACGTGTAAAGGAGAAGATTCACCTTTATGTATGAGAAGTAGAGGTCGCACGTGTCACTTGCCAAACGGACTCTTGACATGGTGATGACCATAGGATGCTCCGCATCAAGAGTGTTCGAAGTAGGTGTACTTGAGTCGTAGAAGGTGTCGTCGGAGTGTCGACTCGAGCGGCTCCGTCTTGATGATGAAGAAGTGGAATGATGCCGGTTTCTCATCAAGGCGTGGATCTCGTCCATTCTTGCATCATTCTCTTGCTTGTGAGCGTTGAACTTGTTGTCGAAGTAGTCTCTTGTACGTTGCTCGGAGAGTCGCAAGTCGGTGGCGAGATTGTCGATGCGGTCGCTCATTGCTTGTTGTTCTTGGTGCAACGCTCGTTGTGCACCAAAGAGGTGGTTCTTGGTGACGTATGATGACATGTCGTCGTCTTGTTCGATGAAGAGTGGGTTGGTAGAAGTACTTGGCCTATCCATCATTCCAAGCAAAAATGTGAGTGGTAGAAGGAGAAGAACTTATACCAATGTACCTTTGACCGATGTTGATGATGAATCAAGTTCACTCAAATGCGGACAATGAAATAGCACTATTGGTACCAATCCTTGTCGGTTCTCACACCTACACAAATAAAAGCTTATGGTGGAGCTTGGTGAGGATGGTGGCATAAAATTTGATGCAATTGTAAGTGAGCGTCAATAATGTTGGAAAACGTACACAAATTTGCAAATGCAACAAGTAGACCAAGCAAATAGTGGTACACGGAAACACACACGCAAATAGATAAGTGGGATTGTGCAAACCAAAAGTGAGCCAAAATGTGGAATCCACAAAAATGCTCTTGTTGCACAATACTAGAGAGACGCTAGCACGATTGCACAATAGGAGGATACGGAACTTGTGCACAACCTACTATGCAAAAATGCAACTATCTCTATTCCACGTATGCTATATGTATGGTATTTCGGTGCGATGATCCAAGATGATCCCTTATGACAATCTTAATGTAGTATGTGATGAGGACATCAATACCATTGTTACACCCACAGCCCCTGCGGCTATACATACTGGACCAATTACTAGAGCTCGCGCACGCCAATTGAATTATCAGGTACTTTCGTTTCTTGGTAACGATTCCAATGTTCATGAGAATATGATGCTGCCTAAATTGGATACATTTGTTTTACTTACAAATGAAGGGCCTACCATGGACAAGAAAGATGAACCTTGGAGCAAGTTCAAGCATGGAGATGTTGGCATGCGCAAGGAGAACAAGAACGGAGTTACAAGTCATGATTCCAGGACTTTGAAGCCACCCTAATGAGTGCATGAGGCCTTGGACGAAATATACAAGATGCCACTTCATAATATGCGTCCATAGGCTATTCTAGGTGCTGCGTCACCTTATTATTGGGCCAGGCCCATGTAATTTCGAAATACTTAAGTATAGGCTGTTTTTAGAGTCCGTATGTGTGGGGAAACAAGAGTTAGGGTTGATTTGGACCCTCCACCAAGGGCCACGAAATTCCCCTCTTCCTCCATATATACAGCCCTTAGGGCACCGTTTAGACCTTGGGTTTTGTTTAGATTAAAAGTTCACCATAGCTGCAACTTCGCGTACTTCGTTTGTGTTCAACGACCAGACAAAGGCGTCACAGAACCCCACCTTGATCAATAAAGCTTTCATCTTATATTCGCAATATTCAGACTGCAATCTCAGTTTCTTGCTTGTTCTTCGTTTGCTCGCGAGAAGCAGGCCCTCGTGGTCGAGTTGATCGTGCTCGGCGTGGTCAATAACCCTCGGAAGTTGGTTTAGCGATTGCTAAGGCGCTGACGTCTCGACGTTCGTAGTCGGATCGTCAAGGTCGACTCCCACGAAGCGATAGCCACCATCTCATCGAAACATCGGGACACCTTAGCCTCTATCAAGATGATGCTATGGTTCTTGCTCATAAGCTCTTTGCTTATCTTTCCTCTTTGCTTAAAAGCTTGGGTGGCTCTTTCACTTTTGAGCTCTTTTCTCATGCAAAACTTCACGGACCAAGATAGCAATTGTGTATGCTATGACATTTTTGTGACACACAAATGGATCCCAAGATATGTACCACGCTGGTATGGTATGTATGCTATGGAGTATGATCACTAATGTGCACAAGTCACGTTAAGCAATACTCAATGGCTAGTCTCGATGGGTAAGCTACGCAAAAATAAGGCCATGTGGGTATCAATGCAATTGCAAGGTATGACAAAGATGTCGTCGAAGTTACCGTCCTTGGCGATGATGAGTCATTGGCGAAGATGAGCGGTGGTGATGTTGACGTTGAACCGTACCTATATAGCCGAAACACAATAGGACACGGGAACCACAACTCAAATTCTCAAAGACCAAAAGCAACAATGGTGGAAACGGAAAGTGGTGGTGGATGGGGGTGTCAATAGCTTCTCAACGAGCTAAAGAACGCGAAAATCGGACTTCGGATGTGGAAGTTATGCTGAAAATGGTGAAACTCAGAATGCTGAAATTGGCCTGGGCGGGAGTACCGCTCGGACGGGCGGTTGTACCGCTCGAGGTACTCAGCGGTGGTACCGCTCGGAGGGTCGGTTGTACTGCTCGTGTCGGGATTCGACACAGAACGAAACGGGGCGCGATTTTGTAGCGGAAATAGAGGATTTCGGGGGCAAAATTGGGTGGATTTCGTGGATGGAAAGAGGTGGGGAGGGTGGGGAAAGCTAGATCCACACGCAGCAACACAAATCCATGGACCAAATCCAACAAAATTTCATCACACCAACAAATCACAAAAAAAATTGGGGCTATTTTTGGTGGGGATATTCGGATTTAGGACGAAAACAACAAAATCAAGCTAGAAAACACGGGGTAGGGGCTCCAAAAACATGATCAACGTGGCTCATGATACCAAGATGATGTACGGCGGAAACCTATGTGGACGATCTTTCATGTTTGGAGTGGATCCTACGGGGAATCACGAAGAACACGCGGAAGAAAAAAGGGAACAACGGAGGAAACGAGAGAAATCACTCAACCAACAAGGAATCAATCACACAAGTGCTAGATCACGAACACAAAGAGATACATATGATCCACAATCAACAAAGGTAAGGATACACGAGTAGCCGTTCTTCTCCGAGAGGAGGTCTTGATGGGGTCCACCCTAGAAGGGGGTCTTGAATCCGCTTGGGGGATCTTCTCCGTAGAGGTCCTGAGCTCCGAGGAGAAATAACCAAGGGGATGAGCAAGGCTCTCATACAAACATGAGTTAAACCAAAGCTAACCTAATTAGGAGGTGGGGGAGTTCTATTTATAGTCTTAGTGCAACTGGGGGTGAAGTGAAGGGGTACATGGGCCTCATGCCCGAGCCCTATTCGCAGACAGGCCGGTTGTTCCGGTCGAGGTGGCGGTTGTACCGCTGGCGATCCAGGGAGAGCGGAAGTACCGGTCGAGGAAGGCGGTACTACCGCTGGGGTCAGGTGTTGGCTTCTGCAGCTGGTCGTCGGGGTCCCCAATGATTGTACCGGTCGTGGGGCAGTTATTGTTAGGTCATTTGGGATTCTGGTACATCCGGTCTTTGTCAGACCTTGCACCGCTTGATCACCGAATGGCGGCGGTTGTTGGGCGGTAGTAGGCGGTTGTTCCGCCTTCCGGTTGTTGGCGGTTGTACCGGTCCTTCGAGTTGGGTTGAATGCTTCCTTGATCTTGATGTCCGTCTTGCACCGTTCCTTCTCCTTGGTTGCTTACACGGTACTGAGCACACAAAGCATCTCCGTTTGAGGTAGTAGGCAGTCTCAAGTGGGTCAAAGTGAAGTTCAACAAGGAGAGAGTTAACCTCGGATTGAATAGCACGTGCTCGAGCTCTCGTCGTGGGTCCTCGTGGGGTTGGATGTGTCGATGTAGAGTCCATGGGGATGATGGAAGGATGCTCCGCATCATAGCCGTATCTCCGTCTTGTTGGTGCGCGTCTCGCGGTCTTCTTTTGTGCTCTTGAAGCTTGGACTTGGCGTGAAGTAGGGCTTGTTGGGACTTGTGCACTTGCGCTTGTGGAGCATCTTCATGATGATGATGTCGGTGTCGTGCTTGAGCTCGTAGTAGATGCCGTTCGTTGTCGTCGTGCACATGATGTTTGGAGGTGACTTGCCCTTCATGACGATGTGGATCACGAACGTGATGGTGGTCGCCATGGAGATTTGGACGTGGACGACTTGCGCTTGCATCGCTTGGGCGCTTCGAAGACTTATGGCTTGAACGTCGCCGCCTTGAAGATGACAAAGGGGAAGAAGACTTGATCAAGGCTCTAATCTCCTCCATCCTTGCATCTTGCTCCTCTTTATGTGCGGAAAGCTTCTTGTCGATGTAGTCCCTATTCCTTGCTTCGGAGAGATGAATGTCGATGGAGAGGTTCTCGATGCGCTCTTGCAAGGTAGATTGTGCGCCTTGCATTTGTTGTTGTAGATCGAAGATTGACGCTTTGGTGATGTAGTTGTTCACGCCGTCGTCGTTGTCGAAGACCGGAGAGGAAATACCTTGCCTATCCATCACAAAACTCGAGCAAATATGAGTGGGAGAAAGAGAAGAACTAGACCAAATGTACCTTGACCGATGTTCAAGATGGTTCAATGATCACTCAAATGTGTAACAAGGAAATAACACAATTGGTACCAATTCTTGTCGGTTCTCACACCTACACAAGTAAAGCTTATGGTGGAGCTTGGTGAGAATAGTGGCACAAAAATTTAATGCAAAATGTTAGCAAGAGTCAATAATGTTGAAAGAGATTCACAAATTCGCAAGTGAAACAAGTAGACCAATAGCAATGAATGGCACACCGAAACGCATAAACGGATAGATAAATGGGGCCGTGCAACCAAGGAATGAGCTCAAAATGTGGAATCCACCAAAACACTCGTGTTGCACAACTCAAGAGAGACGCTAGCACGATTGCTCAATAGGAGGATACGACACTTGTGCACAACCTATAAGATGCAAAATGGATAAACTTTCTATCCCAAGTATGCTATGTATGTATGGTTCCCGGTGTTTGATCCAAGATGACCGGATATGACAATCTTATATGCAATGTGGTATGATGCTATGGCACTTGCTTACAAGCTTCTTTGCTCTTTCTCTTTTGCTTAAAAGCTTATTCTTTTTTTTTGTATGGCCACTTTTGCACAATGCACAAACCAAGATAGCAATTGTGTATATGCGGGAACAATCTTTGTGACAAAAGAGATGATATGATACCAAAATGATATGGTATGTATGCAATGGATGGTGTAGATCACTAATGTGCACAAGTAGCGTGGCCCGGCAATACTCAAGTGGCTAGTCTCGATAGGCAAGTGATGCAAAATGGGCTACGGGTTAACAATGTAATTGCAAGGGGAATATACAATGGTGTCGTCGAGGTTACCGTCCTTTGCGATGATGAGTGGCGGTGTTCTTGATGTAAATACCAAGATGATGGAGACTCGTCCCTAAGTTGCCGAAACACCTTAGGAAACGGAAAAACCGCGAACTCAAAATCTCAAATGACAAATGTCAAATGGTGGTAGCGTAATGCGGTGGTGGTTGCGGAAGCTCAATGGGATTGCGGAAATGCAATGGTGGTTTTGGAGTACGCAATGCAGAAGTGGGGTGTAAGGTGGTGGACTATACACGGTGTCAGAGTTGCAAGCACGGTCCCTAAGTAGCCTAAACACCTTAGGAGACACAACTCACAACACAAACAAAATTGGGTTAAGTTGGGATGGTGGAAGTGTATGGTGGGTAAGCCTATGCGGAAGTGGCGGTGGTGGTTGATGAAGAAGCAACCGTCCCTAAGTAGCTAAAACACCTTAGGAGACTTGATAGAGGCAAAGGTGTCCCGTCTTTTGATGAGATGGTGGCTATCTGATGTAGGGTGGAACCCTAGGTGGACGATCTTTCACGTTTGGAGAGGATCCCTACGAGGAACACGAAGAACGAGCGGAAGAACACGAGGGAAATCACGGGGAAAAACACAAGAGAATCACTCAAACCAACAAGATCAATCACCCATGTGCTAGATCGATGAACACAAAGGGAGATACATGATTCAAGGTCAACAAAGGACGATACAAACGGTAGCCGTTCTTCTCCGTGAGGAGGTCTTGATGGGGGCCACCCAAGAGGGGGTCTTGAATCCAAGGTGGATCTTCTCCAAAGAGGGGCCGCGGTCTCTCTCGTGGAATAGATCCGGTATGGATGAGCGAAGCTGATGTAGGGCGGAACCCTACGTGGATGTTCTTTCACGTTGGAGCGGATCCTACGATGAATCACGAAGAACACGCGGAAGAACAAGAGGGAAACACGGGGAAAACGAGAGAGAATTCACTCAACCAACAAGAGATCAATCACACAAGTGCTAGATCACCGATCACATAAGGTGGCACAAGATTCAAGATCAACAAAGGAAAGATACAAGCGGTAGCCGTTCTTCTCCGTGAGGAGGCCTTGAGGGGGTCCACCCTAGAAGGGGGTCTTGAATCCGCTTGGGGATCTTCTCCGTAGAGGTCCTGATCTCCGAGGAGAAGTAGCCAAGTGGATGAGCAAAGGCTCTCACACAAAATATGAGCTAATCCAATGCTAACTTAGAAAGAGGAAGGGGATGGAGTATATATAGTCTAGGGGGCGAAGGGGTACATGGGACTCGTCCCGGATACCTTACTGCCTTGCAGGGAGGTCGGATGTCCGGCGTCGGGCAGATGTCCGGGCCTTCACGATATTTGGATGTCCGGGCTATCCGGCGGATGTCTGGGCTGGGCGGCCGCCTGCTGAATCGGGTGAGAGGTGCGGATTTCGGGCTTGAGGCCAGATATCCGGCTGCGGGCGGATGTCCGGCCGGACGCGGATGTCCGACCTCAGTAGACTTGGGCAGCTTGGCTGATGCTGAGGTAGATGCTCCAGGGGCCGGATGTCCGGGGCTTCGGCCGGATGTCCGGGGCCTGGGAGGTGAACTTGCCCGTTTCCGTTGGTTCTCTTCATCCATGGACTTGGCGGCTTGTCCGTCTTCACGTGCACCCTCGGGAGGTTCCCCTTGACACCTAATCATGCATAGCATGTTGGACTTAGGTAGTAGCCATGTCTCAAGTGGATCATATGTGATATCAATAAGGAAGGAAGTCACCTCGTTCTCGAGAGCTCTAGCTCGAGCTCGTGTCATGGGTCCTCTTGGCTCTTGATGAGAGGGTTGTGGATGCTTGGGGATGATCGTGGGATGCTCCGCATCATCTCCCCCCCTTGGGAGAGATCCGACCTCGGATCAAAAGCTTCATCTCCATGGTATGGTGCGAGGTCCTTGACGTTGAAGATGTCGCTCACGTTGTATTTGTCGTGAGGTAGGTCGATCTTGTAAGCATTGTCGTTGTAGCGTGCTAGCACCTTGAAGGGTCCATCGGCTCGAGGTAGAACCTTGGACTTGTGTTCTTTGGGGAAGGCGGTCCTTGCGAAGGTGTAGCCACACTAGATCACCAATGTTGAAGACCATGGGTTGCTTGTTGGCGTTGAGCTTGGTTGCTTGTCGGTGTACTTGGCGCTCGATTGTGTGCCTTGTATCTTCGTGCATCTTCTTGATGCAGCTTGCTCGTGCACTCGCATCCATGTTGGTGCGCTCTTGGAGAGGAAGTGGTAGAATGTCCAATGGGGACAACGGGTTGAAACCGACGACCTCGAAGGGGGATTTGCCGATAGTCGAATGTCTTGCGCGGTTGTAGGCGTACTCGGCGATGGGTAGACATGCTTCCCACTCCTTGATGTTCTTCTTGATCAAGACACGAAGTAGAGTGGATAGTGTGCGGTTCGTCACCTTCGTTTGGCCGTCGGTTTGAGGATGGTATGCCGAGGAGAACAAGAGCTTGATTAGAGCTTGGCGCATAGGGTCTTCCAAAAGTAACTCAAGAACTTGACGTCACAATCGGAGACGATTGTCTTTGGTATGCCATGGAGTCGCAAGATTTCCCTACAAAAGAGATTTGCAACATGTGAAGCATCGTCTATCTTGTTGCAAGGGATGAAATGTGCCATCTTAGAAAATCTATCCACAACAACAAACACGGAATCCTTGCCATTTTGAGTCCTAGGCAAACCAAGTACAAAATCCGTACTAATGTCTTCCCATGGTTGATATGGAATAGGAAGAGGCATGTAAATACCATGAGATTGAGCTTTAGACTTAGCTTTGCGACATGTATAGCATCGGGTGGTGAAGCGTGAGACGTCGCGGAACATCTTGGGACAAAAGTAGTTGTTGGAGAGCGTGGCGAATGTCTTGTCGCGTCCAAAGTGTCCCATGAGTCCGCCTCCATGAGCCTCTTGCAAAAGTAGCAAACGAAGAGAAGACTCGGGAAAGCATAGTTTGTTAGCTCTCATAAGATAACCATCCTTGATGTAATATTGTTCCCAAGAAGTATGCGTCAAACACTTAGCATAAGGAGAAGCAAAAGATGATTCATGCTCATACAAGTCTTTTATATGCTCAAAACCAATAACATTCAACTCAAGTTGAGTGACAAGCATGCTTATGCGTGAAAGCGCGTCGGCAACTACATTTTCTTTACCCTTAATGTACTTGATCACATAAGGAAAAGATTCAATGAATTCACTCCATTTTGCATGACGCTTGTTTAATTTAGTTTGACCTTTGAGGTATTTAAGCGTTTCATGATCGGTATGGATGACAAACTCATGAGGTCTAAGGTAATGTTCCCAAACATGTAGCACACGCACTAAAGCATACAATTCTTTGTCATAGATGGGATAATTAAGTTGAGCGCCGGAGAGTTTTTCACTAAAATAAGCAATGGCTCATTTTTCTTGCATCAAAACTCCGCCAATTCCAGTACCACTTGCATCACAATGAACCTCAAAAGTTTTGTCAAAATTGGGCAAAGCAAGAATCGGAGCATGAGTAAGCAAAGACTTGAGCTCATAAAAAGCGGTTGATTGCAAAGTTCCCCAAACAAAGGGAGTATTCTTCTTACTCAAGGCATGCAAAGGAGCGGCAATTGTGCTAAAATCTTTCACAAAGCGACGATAAAACCCATAAGACCAAGAAAACTTCGCACTTGTTGCAAATTGGTGGGTTGGGGCCAAGTTTTAATTGCTTCAATTTTAGATTCATCAACATGGACACCCTTTGAGGATACTACAAAACCCAAGAACCACTTTGTCAACTCCAAAAGTGCATTTTTTCAAGTTTGCATAAAGGCTTTCCTTGCGAAGAGTTTGCAACACAGATTTTACATGATTGATGTGCTCTTTCATGGTTTTGCTAAACACAAGAATATCATCAAAGTAAACCACAACAAAGACTCCAATGTAAGGATGAAGCACATGATGCATAAGGCCTTGCGAAAGTACCGGAGCCTCCGAAAGACCCATAGGCATCACTAACCATTCATATAAACCAAATTTGGTTTTGAAAGCAGTTTTCCATTCATCACCCTCTTGTATGCGGATTTGATAATAGCCACTTTTAAGGTCAATTTTTGAGAAAAAGTTGGCTCCACTAAGTTCATCAAGCATATCATCTAAGCGAGGAATGGAATGCCTATATCAGACGGTGATAGCATTTATAGGTCTACAATCGGAACACAAGCGAAAACTTCCATCGGGCTTAGGCACAAGTATAACGGGAACGGCACAAGGGCTTAAGCTTTCACGTACATGACCGTTGTCAATTTGTTGTTGTACTTGCCGTTGAATCTCCTTGGTTTCTTCCGGATTGACTCGGTATGGAGCTTTGTTTAGTAGAGGTGCTCCGGGGATGAGGTTGATTCGATGCTCAATGCCTCGAAGAGGAGGTAGACCCGGAGGTAGCTCATCGGGGAAAACATCTTGAAATTCCTGCAAAGAGATTGAAACACCAAAGGTAGCTCATGAATGGTGTTAGTTTTGGTTCTCCATCCTTGCACACAAGGACAAAGTGCATCACACTCGATGGGTTCTCACACACTTCTCTCATCTCACTTTTGGTGGCAAATAGGATGAGGTTTTTCTCTAGGCTAAGAGGCGCTCAAGTTTGGCTTGTGGCTCTCACTCACTTTTGGATGGATCACTTTCTCACTCTTGTCTCTATGATGGGTGGCTTGCTTGTCGGCTATCACTTGAGTAGGAGACATAGGTCGTAGCACATATTCCTTCCCTTTCATCTTGAATCTATAGTGATTGGTGCGCCCATTGTGGATGACACCACGGTCGAATTGCCATGGTCGACCTAGAAGTAGGTGGCAAACGGTCATTGGGACCACATCACATTCCAACGTGTCTTCATAAGCACCGATTTTGAAGGAGACTTGGACCGTATGCTTTCGACTTCGTATAGTGTCGAGTCACTTAGCCATTGAACCTTGTAGGGGTGCGGGTGCTTCCTCTTGACCAATTGAAGTTTGGAACATAGTTCTTCACTTGCCAAGTTGTGGCAACTACCTCCATCGATGATGACCTTGACGGACCTTCCGTTGATACCGGCCTTTGTGTGGAAGATGTTGCATCTTTGGTCGCCTTCTTGTTGATGTTGAAGAGTCAAGACCTTGGAGACAACGAGAGCGGGGCTCGAATCCTCATCGCAAAAGACTTGATCATCTTCATCTTCGTTCACTTGCCGGTGCATGGCCACTTGCTCAAGGGCTTCCATCTCCTCATCACTCATTGAGTCATAGGTGCCGTCGTCGTTGAGGATCGTGGTGCGCTTGTTGGTGCATTCGTAGGGACTTGTGGCACTGGGCATATAAGTGAAACACTTGAAGGAGCTTGTTTTGATGGTCTCATCGGTCGGAGTAGATGATGAAGCACGCGGCTTGAAGTTGCTTGTAGTAGGAGGAGGACGACTTGAACTTGTCGACTTTCTCTTGTAACTCAACTTGTCGTCGTTGGTTGTAGAAGGTTTGGTTGATGTAGATGTTGGAGGAGTAGTTGAAGCTTGGTTGTTGGAGAAGCCATAGGTCTTGGATGAGTACTTGGCGTACTTGAAGTCATCTTGCACTTGACGTTCCGCCTTTGTAGCTTGATGCACGAGCTCAATGAGGGTGGAGTATGGTTGGAAGTCGGCGATCTTCTTGATGGGATGATTTAGTCCATTCAAGAATCGTGGCATAGTTTGCTCATCATCTTCCTTGACATTGGCTCGAATCATGGCTATCTCCATTTCCTTGTAGTATTCTTCAACACTCTTTGTTCCTTTCTTGAGAAGTTGGAGTTTCTTGAAGAGGTCGCGGTTGTAGTAGGTTGGCACAAAACATGCTCGCATGACATCCTTCATTTGAGCCCAAGTGGTGATTGGAGGTTCACCTCTTGCTTGTCGTCGCTCAATGATTTGTTCCCAGCATATGAGCACATAGTCTTGGAACTCAAGTGATGCCATTGCGATTTTCTTCGCTTCATCGAAGTTGTGCAACCGGAAGATTTTGTCAACCTTCAATGCCCATGAGAGGTAGTCTTCGGGGTCATTGCTTCCATTGATCTTGGGCATGTTGATGATGACGCCCTTGACGTGGATTGCATTCATCTTCATGTTGCTCTTGGCGTGGAGGAAGACCATGATCAACTAGCTCTTGTTGAACTTGAGGTTGAAGTGGAGCTTGGCGAGCTTGTGGAGGGGCTTGAGGAACTTGACGTTGTACATGAGGTTGGTAGTTCCTCTCTTGGATTTCTTCTCGAAGGGCTTCCTCTTGATTGCGCCGTTCGCGATTGCAGTTTGCGAAAGCTCTACTTGATTCTTGAAGGGCATGTTGCGCCTCAAGAGCTTGCGCTTCACGTTGTTGTTGTTGAAGACATTGAGCCTTGGCGTCTTGTTCGTCTTGGTGTAGACGCGCTCGTTCTTCCTCTTGTTGGCGACGAAGACGTTGTTGTTCTTGAGCTTGAGCAAAAGCGTCTTGGTTTGATTGAGGACGAGGGACTTGATCATCTACTTGCTCTTGTGAATGCTTGTCATGGAGCGGGTTGCGAGATGCATGACGGTCTTGACGAGCGGCACGACGAAGAGTGTTCGAAGTAGGTGTACTTGAGTCGTAGAAGGTGTCGTCGGAGTGTCGACTCGAGCGGGTCCGTCTTGATGATGAAGAAGTTGAATGATGCCGATTTCTCATCAAAGCGCGGATCTCGTCCATTCTGGCATCATTCTCTTGCTTGTGAGCGTCGAACTTGTTGTCGAAGTAGTCCCTTGTACGTTGCTCGGAGAGTCGCAAGTCGGTGGCGAGGTTGTCGATGCGGTCGCTCATTGCTTGTTGTTCTTGGTGCAACGTCGTTGTGCACCAAAGAGGTGGCTCTTGGTGAAGTATGATGACATGTAAATCGTCATGCTCGATGAAGAGTGGGTTGGTAGAAGTACTTGGCCTATCCATCATTCCAAGCAAAATGTGAGTGGTAGAACGGAGAAGAACTTATACCAATGTACCTTTGACCGATGTTGAAGATGAATCAAGTTCACTCAAATGCGGACAATGAAATAGCACTATTGGTACCGATTCTTGTCGGTTCTCACACCTACACAAATAAAAGCTTATGGTGGAGCTCGGTTAGGATGGTGGCAAAAAATTTGATGCAATTGTAAGTGAGACTCAATAATGTTGGAAATGATTCACAAATTTGCAAATGCAACAAGTAGACCAATAGCAAGATATGGTATACGGAAACACACACGCAAATAGATAATATGGGGTTATGCAACCAAGGATGAGCCAAAATGTGGAATTCACCAAGATGCTCTTGTTGCACAACACTAGAGAGACGCTAGCACGATTGCACAATAGGCGGATACGAACTTGTGCACAACCTACTAAGCAAAAATGCAACGACTTCTATCCCAAGTATGCTATATGTATGGTGTTTCGATGTGTTGATCCAAGATGATCAAGTATGACAATCTTAATGTTGTATGATGCTATGGTTCTTGCTCATAAGCTCTTTGCTTATCTTTCTCTTTTTGCATAAAAGCTTGATTGGCTCTTTCTCTTTTGAGCTCTTTTCTCATGCAAAACTTCACGAACCAAGATAGCAATTGTGTATGCGATGACAACTTTGTGACACACAAGTTGATGCTAAGATATGCACCACTTTGGTATGGTATGTATGCTAAGGAGTATGATCACTAATGTACACAAGTCACGTTGCCGGCAATACTCAATGGCTAGTCTCGATGGGTAAGCAACGCAAAAGATGGGCTATGATGGTTATCAATGCAATTGTAAGTAATGACAAAGATGTCGACGATGTTACCGTCCTTGGCGAAGATGAGCGGTGGTGATGTTGATGTTGAACCGTACCTAGATAGCCGAAACACAAAAGGATACGGAAACCCCAACTCAAATTCTCAAAGCAAATTTTGGCAACATTGTCGGAATTGGTAGTGGGAAAGGCTATGGTGGTGTTATTGCGGAAGTGGTGGAGGTATATGGAAGTGTATGCGGGCACGGGACAAAATTTGGCGAGAGTTAGGCGGTAAAGGAGGTGGTGGATGGGGATTGATGCTGCCAGGAGCCGGATTTCCGAGCAGGAAGCCGGATGTCCGGGGCGCCGGATGTCCGGGCTGGTCGGGCCGGATGTCCGTGCTCTGGGTCTGAGGACGAACTCGATGAACACCGCCTGGAGAGGTCAAATCCGGGGCAAAATTCGGGCGATTTTGTGGATGGAAATTGTGGAAATGGTGGGGGAATGGTAGATCTACCTGCAACACACGAAATCGGCGGATCAAATCCAACAAAACTTCATCACACTAACAAATCACAAAAAAAATTTGGGGCTATTTTTGGTGGGGAATTTTCGGAATTAGGACAAAAACAACAAAATCAAGCTAGAAAAAGAGGGGTAGGGGCTCCAAAAACGCGATCGACGTGGCTCTTGATACCAAGATGATGTAGGGCGGAACCCTACGTGGATGATCTTTCACGTTGGAGCGGATCCTACGGTGAATCACGAAGAACACGCGGAAGAACAAGAGGGAAACACGGGGAAAACGAGAGAGAATTCACTCAACCAACAAGAGATCAATCACACAAGTGCTAGATCACCGATCACATAAGGTGGCACAAGATTCAAGATCAACAAAGGAAAGATACAAACGGTAGCCGTTCTTCTCCGTGAGGAGGCCTTGATGGGGTCCACCCTAGAAGGGGGTCTTGAATCCGCTTGGGGATCTTCTCCGTAGAGGTCCTGATCTCCGAGGAGAAGTAGCCAAGTGGATGAGCAAAGGCTCTCACACAAAATATGAGCTAATCCAATGCTAACTTAGAAAGAGGAAGGGGATGGAGTATATACTCTAGGGGGCGAAGGGGTACATGGGACTCAAATCTGGATACCTTTACGACGCAGGGAGGCCGGATGTCCGGCGTCGGGCCAGATGTCCGGGCCTTCACGAGGCGCCGGATGTCCGGCTATCCGGCGGATGTCCGGGCTGGAGCGGCCATCGCGAATCGGGTGAGAGGTGCGGATTCAAGACTTGGGCGGATATCCGGCTGGGGCGGATGTTGGGGCGGACGCCGGATGTCCGGCTCTGTAGACTTGGGCAGCTTGGTGATGCTTGAGGTAGATGCACCAGGGCCGGATGTCCGGCTTCGGTAGGATGTCCGGGAACTGGGAGGTGAACTTGCCCGTTTCCGTTGGTTCTCTTCATCCATGGACTTGGCGGCTTGTCCGTCTTCACGTGCACCCTCGGAAGGTTCCCCTTGACACCTAATCATGCATAGCATATCGGACTTAGGTAGTAGCCATGTCTCTCGAGTGGATCATATGTGATATCAATAAGGAAGGAAGTCACCTCGTTCTCGAGAGCTCTAGCTCTAGCTCGTGTCATGGGTCCTCTTGGCTCTTGATGAGACGGTTGTGGATGCATGGGGATGATCGTGGGATGCTCCGCATCAGAAGCTCTATCTAACAATGAGCTAAATCAACGCTAACCCTAACTAGGAGGAGGTGGAGGAGTATATATAGTCTAGGGCCACGAAGGGGTAAGTGAAGGGGTTCATGGGCTGCGGCCCAACACACTGTGCGCAGACAGGCGTCGGACGTCTGGAGGGTTCCGGTCGTCCGGAGGCTCGGGAAGGTCACGGACGTCCGGTGCTCTTCGGACATCCGTAGATTCGGCTCAGTGCGCTTGGTCGGACGTTCGGAGGGCCGGTCGTCCGGAGGCTCATGGGGCCCAGACGTCCGAGTTCTTCGGATGTCTGCAGATTCGATTCGGTGGTCGCTAGCACGGTTGTCCGGGAGGGGCCGGTCGTCCGAACTGGAGTCGTCGGACGTCCGGTCCTGGTCGGACGTCCGGCCTGCTGTAACCAGGCAGCTTCTTCTCTTGGTCCTTGTACTTGGTGTCCTTGCCGTCTTGTCCATGGTCTTCCTCCTTGTTCCTGGTCATGCATAGCACATACATTTGAGGTAGTAACCATGTCTCACATGTGGGAAGTGACGGTTCGGAGAGGAGTGAGTTCACCTTGTATCCAATGGCGTTTGTTCGAGGTCTCGTCATATGTCCACTTGGGGTTTTGAGAGTAGTCGAAGTGTACATGGGGATGAACGTGGGACGCTCCGCATCATCTCCCCCTTGGGAAAGATCCGACCTCGGATCGTGATCCTCATCACCATGGAAGCGGTTGTCGAGAGCGAACTTGTAGTTGGACGAAGTTGAAGACATGGCGCAATCCAAGTAGTCCAAGGTGTCGCCGGAGTGATAGTCATGCAAAAAGAGCAAACACAAGCAACACTCGGAATACAATGGTTAGCGCACCTAAAGTGTCCATCATGTAAGAATGAGTCCGTCCAAAGGAATTGTTCATGGCAAGGCATGGGATGCTTATCCAAATGATGTAAAATGACATGTAAAGCATTCATGAGAGAAAATTCATGCATTGGGCACACAAAGGTGGCGTGATTGTGATCAATGCAACCACGGTGCAAAATGATGTCATAATGAGACAGTTTATCAATAGCATGAATATGGCAATGGATGCTCAATATGATTATGTTATCATGCAATTGATGATAGGGAATATGATCACGATGTATGAATATGCCATCAAGAAAGATCACAACAAATTTGCTAAGAAAATGCACAAGCTCATATATCATGGATGACATTGAAATTGAAGATGCAACAAGGCAATCATAATGTGGGTCAATCCATGTATAAGATGCAAATTTTTTATGTGTGGTGTTGTACCATAGCTCGATGTAGTGGCACTCCTCAACTTGAAAGTCCATAGGGTCCATCTCCAATGTCGGTCCTCCATCCAATATATGTATAATGTAGACAAGAAGAAGGAAACAACAATGAAAGAATGACCCGTCCAATATGTGTATTTGAGGATGGCTCAAAGGGAAGGAGGTCACCTTTAGGAGGTTCTCGAAGATGTTGGAGTTGCGCATCTTGTATGCCTTCACATAACCAAGTTGTCTCGTGATGTTATCGCCTTGTGAATCCTTCAAAATGAAAGAACATGACAAACACTCGGAAAAACAAATGAGGTTAGCGGAAGTGCAACACCTATCATTCATGTGGTAAGATACCCAACAAGTGTATGCATCATGCTCATCATAAGAAAGTACAAGGGAGCATTTCATAGCATGGAGGCATATGATGCGAGAACAACCAAATACAATAGGCTCAGGTAAACAAGCATGCATCACAAGTAAGTTGTCAAAGTCTCCGAGAGCAATAAGCATAGTATGGTTGCACTCTGATGAGGACATCAATACCATTGTTACACCCACAGCCCCTGCTGCTATACATACTGGACCAATTACTAGAGCTCGCGCACGCCAATTGAATTATCAGGTACTTTCGTTTCTTGGTAACGATTCCAATGTTCATGAGAATATGATGCTGCCTAAATTGGATACATTTGTTTTGCTTACAAATGAAGGGCCTACCATGGACAAGAAAGATGAACCTTGGAGCAAGTTCAAGCATGGAGATGTTGGCATGCGCAAGGGGAACAAGAACGGAGTTACAAGTGATGATTCCAGGACTTTGAAGCCACCCTAATGAGAGCATGAGGCCTTGGACGAAATATACAAGATGCCACTTCATAATATTCGTCCATAGGCTATTCTAGGTGCTGCGTCACCTTAATATTGGGCCAGGCCCATGTAATTTCGAAATACTTAAGTGTAGGCTGTTTTAGAGTCCGTATGTGTGGGGAAACAAGAGTTAGGGTTGGTTTGGACCCCTCCCTCAAGGGCCACGAAATTCCTTCCTCTTTCTCCATATATACAGCCCTTAGGGCGTCGTTTAGACTTTGGGTTTTGTTTAGATCAAAAGTTCGCCATAGCTGCAACTTCACGTACTTCGTTTGTGCTCAACGACCAGACCAAGGCGCCACAGAACCCCACCTTCATTAATAAAGCTTTCCTCTTATATTCGCAATATCCAGATTGCAATCTTAGTTTCTTGCTTGTTCTTCGTTTGCTCGCAGGAAACAGGCCCTCGTGGTCGAGTTGATCATGCTCGGCGTGGTCAATAACCCTCGGAAGTTGGTTTAGCGATTGCTAAGGCGCGACGTCTCGCACGCACGTAGTCGGATCGTCAAGGTCGACTCCCACGAAGCGATAGCCACCATCTCATCGAAACATCGGGACACCTTTGCCTCTATCAAGTGGTATCAGATTTTCAGGTTGCTCGGTGAGATTTTACAGTTTTTCGTAGATTAGATCGAGTGCATTCTTCATACCTAAAGTCCACGAAAAAGCCACAAAAAAAATTAGGGTTAGTTCATCATATCCGAACCAATCTGAGCCTTCGCATAATCTTTTTAGGGTTTTTGCTTTGTTGAATTTGCGGTTGCATCGTCGTGTCAAGTTGCTTGTATTATAGTCTAGTCTTTTAGAGTTTGAGTTACGGTCATAAGTTGTCACGCCCGCCGCACCATCATCATCGCCTTGCCATCTACCACCCTTCTTATCCGCCACCGCTCTGAATCCGTATCCATATACCACCACCAATCCGTATCCATATACCACCACCAATCCGTATCCATATACCACCACCAATTCGTAGCCATATACCACCACCGCTACCATATACCACCACCGCTGCCATATACCACCACCATATATCCACCACCAATCCGAGTTCTTCTCATATTCGGTTTGTTTTCGAGATCCATCTAAATTCCGATTCGTGTTTCCTTGCCTGAGTAGGTTTCGGAAAAAAAAAAGAATCTGGAAACCACCCTCCGTTTAGGCCCAAAATTTTCCGAAAACGCACTTGTCGAAAAAATTTCTGCTATCCTATTTTTAGGTGTTTCTAAGCGTATTGAGACAGTCGCCATTATAGAAAGTTTTTTTTGACCCGTTTCCAGTTTTTGGGTCCGGGCAGTCGAAAAAAAAAATTTTGGTCGAAAAAATTTCGTGCCCATCCTGTCAGTTTGACCTGGGAAGAGTTTTGAGACACTCGCCATTATAGTGATTTTTCGCAAAAAAAAAGAGCAGCGCAAAAAAAGCAGCGCAAAAAAAATAAAAAATGAAAAAGAGCGAATTTTTTTTCCCAGAGTGTGCTTTTCCGTTGTTTCCGTGCAGCGCCGTGATTTTGTTAGTGTTCTAGGCTCGCGTCTCTAGCACGGTCTAGCCTAGGTCCAGCACAGTACCGTCGTTGAGCGTTTATTCAACTTTGCATCTCTGAATTGATTATTGCTAGAGACGCCACCATATTATAAGCCTTCCCAGCTCCACATACATCTACATCGTGCGTTTGACTCTCCCTGGTAATCGCTCTATCCAAGCTTTGAGAGTTTTGACTACATCGGTTGCCGATCACCGCTTTCTTCTTTGGGTAAGAACTGGTAAGAATTTGAGATTTGCTTGACGGATTTGTGACTGTCCACCACACCACCACCACCACTTCCTAGTAGTCTGTCGAATCATATTCTTGTGTGTTTCTATTGCTGCTAACCATGGCAGGATCACAAGCCGACAAGACTGACTGGGAGAACATGACAAACAAAGCGCTACATGATAAGTTTCAACAAATGATGAGTGGGCAGGTGGAAGATGTTCTAAATAGATTTGAAGAGGCCATGGAGAAGATAGATGGCATTGAGAAGGCGTCAAACAAAGCTCGATAACAAGTTTAATGAATTGCTCGCGTCTACCACCACCACCACCGGCTGCACCTAATGCACCTCTACAACAACAACAACGACTACCTCCACATCGAAGCAACCCTCCACCGAAGCGAGCCGTGTCCCTCTTCAGCTGGCCAAGCTGCTTTGGTCTTCTGTTGATACTTGGCTCCTGCTGGCGATGTGGGGAGGATGATTATGTGAGAGAGTACGAGGATGAGGTTGATCAACTTGAACTACGTGCAACCACCAGCACCACAACCACCCGGTCGTCCACATGCAAATAATGGCAATCTTAGGGCTCCCCTCAGTACGAGATCATGACCATCTCCCTAAATTGAAGTTGAATATTCCACCATTTGAGGGTAGATATGTTCTGATATATATCTTACTTGGGAGTTAGAAACTGAACAACGATTTACATGTTTACAATATCATGAGGAGAGACGTGTTCCTGCCACTGTTTGTGCTTTCAATAGCTTTGCATGTGTTTGGTGGTCTGAACATTGTAGATTATATCCTGTTCCAGCTACTTGGGCTCCTTTGAAAACTGCTATGCGTACTCGTTGGGTTCCACCATATTATCAACGTGAATTACTTCAAAAATTGCAGCGCTTAAGACAAGGAAAAAATTCGGTAGAAGAATATTATCGGAAATTACAAACTGGCTTGATTAGATGTGGTATTGTTGAGGAGAATGAAGCTATGCTTGCACGTTTTACGGGTGGATTAAATAGAGAGATTGAGACCATTCTAGACTACAAGGATTATAATAATATCACTCGATTATTCCATCTTGCTTGTAAAGCTGAGCGTGACGTCTTGAGGATCGGCAGGCGTTGGCGCGGACTAACTTTTCTGCAGGTCGACCTTCATCATGGACACCACGTGCATCATCTACTTCCACACGTTCTACTACACCGGCACCTCCGTCGGCTGCCACCTCCAACCGGGATACAAGAAAGCAGGCACAACCACCACTATCTCGCCAAGAGCGCACCTGCGGGCCTACACAGCTCTTCTTCTTCCATGGCGTCAACAGGGCACACAAGTGATATTATTTGTCGTCGTTGTAAGGGAAGAGGACATTTTGCCGAAGAATGCCAATCTCAGCGATGTGATGATTACTACCGAGGATGGTGGGTATGAGTCCGCTTAGTGACTATGATGAAGAGACTTTGGCTCTTATTACACATGAAGAACATGGTGGAGATGATTACGATCATGAGACGCAATACATGGCTGGAAGATCTTTGGCAGGTATGAATGTTTAGTTGCTCAACGTGTTTTGAGTGTGCAGGTTACACAAGCTGAGCAAAATCAGAGGCATAACTTGTTCCATACAAAGGGAGTTGTGAAGGAACGTTCTATTCGCGTCATCATAGATGGAGGGAGCTGCAACAAGTTGGCTAGCATGGATATGGTGGAGAAGCTTTCTCACCACAAGACCACATCCACATCCTTACTACATCCAATGGTTCAACAACAGCGGTAAGGTTAAGGTAACACGTATTGTTCGTGTGTATTTTAGTATCTCTACATATGCTGATTATGTTGATTGTGATGTGGTACCTATGCAAGCATGTTCCTTATTACTTGGTAGACCATGGCAATTTGATAAAAATTACATACACCATGGTAGAAACAATCAGTATACTCTTGTTCACAAGGATAAAAATATTACTTTGCTTCCTATGACTCTGATTCAATTTTGAAAGATGATATTAATAGAGCTAATAAAGCAAAACAGGAGAAAAATAAGAGTGAAAATCAGATTGTGGCAAAAGAATTTGAGCAACAAATGAAGCCTAATAATAAACCATCTAATGTTGCTTCTGAAATTAAACTGAAAAGTGCATGTTTACTTGCCACCAAATCTGATATTGATGAGCTAGATTCTAGCAAATCTGTTTGCTATGCTTTTGTGTGCAAAGAGGCTATTTTCATTCGAGGACGTGCCTTCCTCTTTGCCCCTATTTGTCACTAACATTTTGCAGGAGTTCGCCGACGTCTTCCCTAAGGCGTACCACCGGGATTACCACCTATTCGAGGGATTGAGCATCAAATTGACTTAATTCCCGGTGCATCGCTACCCAACCGTGCACCATACCGTACCAATCCGGAGGAGACGAAGGAGATTATGCGTCAAGTCATGTGAGCTGCTCGACAAAGGTTATATACTGCGAATCTCTTAGTCCTTGTGCTGTTCCTATTATACTAGTGCCTAAAAAGGATGGTACGTCGGCGTATGTGTGTTGATTGTAGAGGCATTAATAATATTACTATTCGTTATCGTCATCCTATTCCTAGGCTAGATGATATGCTTGATGAATTGAGTGGCTCTACAATATTCTCCAAAGTTGATTTGCGTAGTGGATACCATCAAATTCGTATGAAATTGGGAGATGAATGGAAAACAGCATTTAAAACTAAGTTTGGTTTATATGAGTGGTTAGTCATGCCTTTTGGGTTAACTAATGCACCCAAGTACTTTCATGAGACTAATGAACGAAGTTTTACGTGCTTTCATTGGACGATTTGTGGTAGTCTATTTTGATGATATACTGATTTATAGCAAATCTTTGGAAGAACATTTGGAACATTTACGTGCTGTTTTTAATGCTCTACGTGATGCACGTTTGTTTGGTAACCTTGGGAAGTGCACCTTTTGCACCGACCGAGTATCTTTTCTTGGCTATGTTGTTACACCACAGGAATTGAAGTTGATAAAGCCAAGATTGAAGCTATTGAGAGTTGGCCGCAGCCCAAAGCGGTCACACAAGTGAGGAGTTTTCTTGGACTCGCTGGTTTCTATAGGCGTTTTGTGAGAGACTTTAGCACCATTGCTGCACCTCTCAATGAACTTACAAAGAAGGATGTGCCTTTTGTTTGGGGTACCGCACAGGAAGAAGCCTTCATGGTATTGAAAGATAAGTTGACGCATGCTCCTTTACTCCAACTTCCTGACTTTAATAAGACTTTTGAGCTTGAATGTGATGCTAGTGGAATTGGATTAGGAGGTGTGTTATTACAAGATGGCAAACCTGTTGCATACTTTTACGAAAAATTGAGTGGGCCTAGTCTGAACTATTCTACTTATGACAAAGAATTATATGCTCTTGTTAGGACTTTAGAGACATGGCAACATTATTTATGGCCCAAAGAATTTTTTATACATTACGATCATGAATCTTTGAAACATATTAAAAGTCAAGCTAAAGCTGAACCGTAGACATGCTAAATGGGTTGAATTCATTGAGACTTTCCCTTATGTCATTAAACACAAGAAGGGTAAAGAAAATGTTATTCTTGATGCTTTGTCTCGTCGCTATACTATGCTTTCACAACTTGACTTCAAAATATTTGGTTTGGAGACCATCAAAGATCAATATGTGCATGATGCTGATTTTAAAGATGTAATGCAGAATTGTAAAGAAGGAAGAACATGGAACAAGTTCGTTATTAAGGATGGTTTTGTGTTCCGTGCTAACAAGCTATGCATTCCTGCTAGCTCTGTTCGTCCTTTTGTTGTTGCAGAGGCGCATGGAGGAGGATTAATGGGACACTTTGGGCGTGATGAAGACGGAGGATATACTTGCTACACATTTCTTTTGGCCAAAGATGAGGCGGGATGTTGAGCGTTTTGTTGCTCGCTGCACTACATGTCAAAAAGCTAAGTCATGACTCAATCCTCATGGTTTATATATGCCTTTGCCTGTACCTAGTGTTCCTTGGGAGGATATATCTATGGACTTTGTTTTAGGTTTACCTCGAACAAAGAAGGGGAGGGATAGCATATTTGTTGTCGTGGATAGATACTCGAAAATGGCACACTATATACCATCTCATAAAAGCGATGATCTTTATTAATGTTGCTGATTTGTTCTTTCGTGAAATTATTCGCTTGCATGGTGTGCCAAATACTATTGTTTCAGATCGTGATACTAAATTTCTTAGCCACTTTTGGAGATGTTTATGGGCTAAGTTGGGGACTAAACTGCTTTTTAGTACTACTTGTCACCCCCAAACTGATGGACAAACTGAAGTAGTCAATAGAACATTGTCTACTATGCTTAGGGCTGTTTTGAAGAATAATAAGAAAATGTGGGAAGAATGCTTGCCTCATATTGAATTTGCTTATAATCGTTCATTGCATTCTACTACTAAGATGTGCCCTTTTGAAATTGTGTATGGCTTCCTACCTCGTGCACCTATTGATTTGTTGCCTCTTCCATCTTGGAGAAGGTTAATTTTGATGCTAAAGAACGTGCTGAATTGATTTTAAAAATGCATGAGTTAACTAAGGAAAACATTGAGCGTATGAATGCTAAATATAAACTTGCTGGAGATAAGGGTAGAAAACATGTTGTCTTTGCACTGGAGATCTTGTTTGGTTACATTTGCGTAAGGATAGGTTTCCTAATTTGCGCAAATCAAAGCTAATGCCACGTCTTGATGGTCCATTTAAGGTGTTAGAGAAAATAAATGATAATGCATATAAACTTGAGCTGCCTGCAGATTTTGGGGTTAGTCCCACTTTTAACATTGCAGATTTGAAGCCTTATTTGGGTGAGGAAGATGAGCTTCCGTCGAGGGCGACTTCATTTCAAGAAGGGGAGGATGATGAGGACATCAATACCATTGTTACACCCACAGCCCCTGCTGCTATACATCTTGGACCAATTACTAGAGCTCGCACGCCAATTGAATTATCGGTACTTTCGTTTCTAGGTAAAGATTACAATGTTCATGAGAATATGATGCTGCCTAAATTGGATACATTTGTTTTGCTTACAAATGAATGGACTACCATGGACAAGAAAGATGAAACTTGGAGCAAGTTCAAGCATGGAGATGTTGGCATGCATAAGGGGAACAAGAACGGAGTTACAAGTGATGATTCCGGGACTTTGAAGCCACCCTAATGAGAGCATGAGGCCTTGGACGAAATATACAAGATGCCACTTCATAATATTCGTCCATAGGCTATTCTAGGTGCTGCGTCACCTTAATATTGGGCCAGCCCATGTAATTTCGAAATACTTAAGTGTAGGCTGTTTTTAGAGTCCGTATGTGTGGGGAAACAAGAGTTAGGGTTGGTTTGGACCCCTCCCTCAAGGGCCACGAAATTCCCTCCTCTTTCTCCATATATACAGCCCTTAGGGCGTCGTTTAGACTTTGGGTTTTGTTTAGATCAAAAGTTCGCCATAGCTGCAACTTCACGTACTTCGTTTGTGTTCAACGACCAGACCAAGGCGTCACAGAACCCCACCGTCATTAATAAAGCTTTACTCTTATATTAGCAATATCCAGATTGCAATCTTAGTTTCTTGCTTGTTCTTCATTTGCTCGCGAGAAACAGGCCCTCGTGGTCGAGTTGATCGTGCTCGGCGTGGTCAATAACCCTCGGAAGTTGGTTTAGCGATTGCTAAGGCGCGACGTCTCGCATGTACGTAGTCGGATCGTCAAGGTCGACTCCCACAGAAACGATAGCCACCATCTCATCGAAACATCGGGACACCTTTGCCTCTATCACACTCAATACAAGGTGATATGAGAGATGCAACTAATGGAGACAAGAGACAATGATCATGGAAAATCAAGTGAGAGGCATGAACATATATGTCATCAATCCAAGAAAGCAAGTGATAGTGGAACATGGGTGATGCAACATAGCAAGTAATCATAGCGATCAAGTGATGTAGGGCGGAACCTTACGTGGATGATCTTTCACGTTGGAGCGGATCCTACGGGGAATCACGAAGAACACGCGGAAGAACAAGAGGGAAACACGGAGGAAACGAGAGAGAAATCACTAAACCGACAAGGGATCAATCACACAAATGCTAGATCATCGATCACATAGATTGGCACAAGATTCAAGGTCAACAAAGGTAAGATACAAAAGGTAACCGTTCTTCTCCGTGAGGAGGCCTTGAGGGGGTCCACCCTAGAAGGGGGTCTTGAATCCGCTTGGGGGATCTTCTCCGGAGAGGTCCTGATCTCGGTGTAGAAGTAGCCAAGTGGATGAACAACAGCTCTCACACAAGAATATGAGCTAAACCTAAGCTAACCCTAGAAAGAGGAAAAGGAATAAGTATATATAGTCTCGGGCGAAGGGGTACAAGGGACAAGGCCACGAGCCTTCTTGGCACAGTAGGGGAGGCCGGACGTCCGGGCGTCGGGCGGATGTCCGGGCTTTCGAGACGCCGGATGTCCGGACTAGGGGCGGATGTCCGGGTCAAGGGTATTCAAACGCAATCGGTGATGGGGGCCGGATTTCGGGCGAGGGCGGATATCCGGGGCTTCCGGAAGAGCCGGATGTCCCGCCAAGGGCCGGATGTCCGGTGGGACGACCGTTCAGAATCGGGAAAGGCGCGGATTTCAGTGGGGCCCGGATATCCGGCTGGGGCGGATGTCCGGCCTGGAGACATGGCGAGATGGGATCTGTTGAGGTAGAAGCTCAGGGGCGGATGTCCGGGCCATGGCGGATGTCCGGGCCCTGGAAGGTGTTCTTGGCCTTCTCCGTTGGTTCTCTTCATCCGCGTACTTGGTGGCTTGTCCATCTTCACGTGTGTCCTCGGGAGTTTACCCTTGACACCTAATCATGCATAGCATATCGGACTTAGGTAGTAGCCATGTCTCGAGAGGAACATATGCGATATCAATAAGGAAAGAGGTCACCTCGTTCTCGAGAGCTCTAGCTCTAGCTCGTGTCATGGGTCCTCTTGGCTCTTGATGAGACGGTTGTAAGTCCATGGGGATGATCGTGGGATGCTCCGCATCATCTCCCCCCTTGGGAGAGATCCGACCTCGGATCAAAAGCTTCATCTCCATGGAATGGTGCGAGGTCCTTGACGTTGAAGATGTCGCTCACGTTGTATTTGTCTCGAGGTAGGTCGATCTTGTAGGCGTTGTCGTTGTAGCGTGCTAGCACCTTGAAAGGTCCATCGGCTCGAGGGAGAAGCTTGGACTTGCGTTCTTTGGGGAAGCGGTCCTTGCGAAGGTGTAGCCATACGAGATCACCGATGTTGAAGACGATGGGTTGCTTGTTGGCGTTGAGCTTGTTTGCTTGACGTTGTACTTGGCGCTCAATGGTGTGCCTTGTGTCTTCGTGCATCTTCTTGATGTAGCTTGCTCGTTCGATTGCATCCATGTTGGTGCGCTCTTGGAGAGGAAGAGGTAGAATGTCCAATGGGGACAACGGGTTGAAACCGTAGACGACCTCGAAGGGGACTTGCGGTAGTTGAGTGTCTTGCACGATTGTAGGCGATTTCGGCGATGGGTAGACATGCTTCCCATTCCTTGATGTTCTTCTTTATCAAGACGCGAAGTAGAGTGGATAGTGTGCGGTTCGTCACCTTCGTTTGGCCGTCGGTTTGAGGATGGTATGCCGAGGAGAACAAGAGCTTGATTCCGAGCTTGGCGCATAGGGTCTTCCAAAAGTAACTCAAGAACTTGACGTCACGATCGGAGACGATTGTCTTTGATGCGCCATGGAGTCGCAAGATTTCCCTACAAAAGAGATTGGCAACATGTGAAGCATCATCTATCTTGTTGCAAGGTATGAAATGTGCCATCTTAGAAAATCTATCCACAACAACAAAGACGGAATCCTTGCCATTTTGAGTCCTAGGCAAACCGAGTACAAAATCCATACTAATGTCTTCCCATGGTTTACATGGAATTGGAAGGGGCATGTAAAGACCATGAGATTGGGCTTTAGACTTAGCTTTGCGACACGTGTAGCATCGGTTGGTGAAGCGTGAGACGTGGCGGAACATCTTGGGCCAAAAGTAGTTGTTGGAGGCGTGGCGAATGTCTTGTCGCGTCCAAAGTGTCCCATGAGTCCGCCTCCATGAGCCTCTTGCAAAAGGAGCAAGCGAAGAGAAGACTCGGGAATGCAAAGTTTGTTAGCTCTCATAAGATAACCATCATTGATGTAATATTGTTCCCAAGACGTATCGTCAAACACTTAGCATAAGGAGAAGCAAAAGATGGATCATGCTCATACAAGTCTTTTATATGCTCAAAGCCAATAACATTCAACTCAAGTTGAGTGACAAGCATGCATATGCGTGAAAGCGCGTCGGCAACTACATTTTCTTTACCCTTAATGTACTTGATCACATAAGAAAAAGATTCAATGAATTCACTCCATTTGGCATGTCGCTTGTTCAATTTAGTTTGACCTTTGAGGTACTTAAGCGTTTCATGATCGGTATGGATGACAAACTCATGAGGTCTAAGGTAATGTTCCCAAACATGTAGCACACGCACTAAAGCATACAATTCTTTGTCATAGATGGGATAATTAAGTTGAGCACCGGAGAGTTTTTCACTAAAATAAGCAATGGCTCATTTTTCTTGCATCAAAACTCCGCCAATTCCGGTACCACTTGCATCACAATGAACCTCAAAAGTTTTGTCAAAATTGGGCAAAGCAAGAATCCGAGCATGAGTAAGCAAAGACTTGAGCTCATCAAAAGCGGTTGATTGCAAAGTTCCCCAAACAAAGGGAGTATTCTTCTTGCTCAAAGCATGCAAAGGAGCGGCAATTGTGCTAAAATCTTTCACAAAGCGACGATAGAAACCCATAAGACCAAGAAAACTTCGCACTTGTTGCAAATTGGTGGGTTGGGGCCAAGTTTTAATTGCTTCAATTTTAGATTCATCAACATGGACACCCTTTGAGGAAACTACAAAACCCAAGAAAACCACTTTGTCAACCCCAAAAGTGCATTTTTTCAAGTTTGCATAAAGGCTTTCCTTGCGAAGAGTTTGCAACACAGATTTTACATGATTGATGTGCTCTTTCATGGTTTTGCTAAACACAAGAATATCATCAAAGTAAACCACAACAAAGACTCCAATATAAGGACGAAGCACATGATGCATAAGACGCACAAAAGTACCGGAGCTTCCGAAAGACCCATAGGCATCACTAACCATTCATATAATCCAAATTTGGTTTTGAAAGCAGTTTTCCATTCATCACCCTCTTGTATGCGTATTTGATAATAGCCACTTTTAAGATCAATTTTTGAGAAAAAGTTGGCTCCGCTAAGTTGATCAAGCATGTCATCTAAGCGAGGAATGGGATGTCTATATCGGACGGTAATAGCATTGATAGGTCGACAATCGGAGCACAAGCGGAAACTTCCATCGGGCTTAGGCACAAGAATAACCGAAACGGCACAAGGGCTTAAGCTTTCACGTACATGACCGTTGTCGATGAGTTGTTGTACTTGCCGTTGAATCTCCTTGGTTTCTTCCGGATTGACTCGGTATGGAGCTTTGTTTGGTAGAGGCGCCCGGGATGAGGTCAATTCGATGCTCTATGCCTCGAAGAGGAGGTAGACCCGGAGGTAGCTCATCGGGAAAACATCTTGAAATTCCTGCAAAGAGATTGAAACACCAAAGGTAGCTCGTGAATGTTGTTAGTTTTGGTTCTCCATCCTTGCACACAAGGACAAAGTGCATCACACTCGATGGGTTCTCACACACTTCTCTCATCTCACTTTTGGTGGCAAATAAAATGAGGTTTTTCTCTCTAGGCGAAGAGTCGCTCAAATTTGGCTTGTGGCTGTCACTCACTTTTGGGTGGATCACTTTCTCACTCTTTTCTCTATGATGTGTGGCTTGCTTATCGGCTATCACTTGAGTAGGAGACATAGGTCGTAGCACATATTCCTTCCCTTTCATCTTGAAGCTATAGTGATTGGTACGCCCATTGTGGATGACACCACGGTCGAATTGCCATGGTCGACCTAGAAGTAGGTGGCAAGCGGTCATTGGGACCACATCACATTCCAACGTGTCTTCATAAGCACCAATTTTGAAGGAGACTTGGACCGTATGCTCGACTCGTATAGTGCCGGAGTCACTTAGCCATTGAACCTTGTAGGGTGCGGGTGCTTCCTCTTGACCAATTGGAGCTTGGAGCATAGTTCTTCACTTGCCAAGTTGTGGCAACTACCTCCATCGATGATGACCTTGATGGGCCGTCCATTGATGCCGGCTTTTGTGTGGAAGATGTGGCATCGTTGGTCTTCTTCTTGTTGATGTTGAAGAGTCAAGACCTTGGAGACAACGAGGGCGGCTCGAATCCTCATCACAAAAGACTTGATCATCTTCTTCTTCGTTCACTTGCGGTGCATGGCCACTTGCTCAAGAGCTCCCATCTCCTCTTCACTCATGGAGTCATATGTGCCATCGTCGTTGAGGATCATGGTGCGCTTGTTGGTGCATTCGTATGACTTGTGGCCTCGGCCGCCGCAAGTGAAACACTTGAAGGAGCTTGTCTTGATGGTCTCATCGGTCGGAGTAGAGGATGAAGCACGCGGCTTGATGTTGCTTGTAGT
The DNA here is from genome assembly GCA_021605145.1 of Aegilops bicornis. NCBI lineage: Eukaryota > Viridiplantae > Streptophyta > Magnoliopsida > Poales > Poaceae > Aegilops > Aegilops bicornis. Next base: position 392,678,641 of record CM038670.1, on the reverse strand, counting down.
AGGGGAGGACGACTTGAGCTTGTCGAAGTCTTCTTGTAACTTGACTTGTCGTCGTTTCTTGAAGAAAGTTTGGTTGATGTAGATGTTGAAGGAGTCGTTGACGCTTGGTTGTTGGAGAAGCCGTAGGTCTTGGATGAGTACTTGGCATTTGAAGTCATCTTGTACTTGGCGTTCCGCCTTTGTAGCTTGATGCACGAGCTCAATGAGGGATGAGTATGGTTGGAAGTCGGCGATCTTCTTGATGGGATGATTGAGTCCATTTAAGAAACGTGCCATAGTTTGCTCATCATCTTCCTTGACATTGGCTCGAATCATGGCTATCTCCATTTCCTTGTAATATTCTTCAAAGCTCTTTGTTCCTTGCTTGAGTAGTTGGAGTTTCTTGAAGAGGTCGCGGTTGTAGTAGGTTGGTACAAAACGTGCTCGCATGACATCCTTCATTTGAGCCCAAGTGGTGATTGGAGGGTCACTTCTTGCTTGTCGTCGCTCAATGATTTGTTCCCACCATATGAGCACATAGTCTTGGAACTCAAGTGATGCCATAGCGATTTTCTTCGCTTCATCGTAGTTGTGCAAGCGGAAGATTTTGTCAACCTTCAATGCCCATGAGAGGTAGTCTTCGGGGTCATTGCTTCCATTGAACTTGGGCATGGTGAATTTTAGCTTGCCGTAGCGTTGCTCTTCATTGTGTTGTTTGGCGATGTTGATGATGACGTCCTTGGCGTGGATTGTATTCGTCTTCATGTTGCTCTTGGCGCGGAGGAAGCCCATGATCAACTTGCCCGTGTTGAACTTGAGGTTGAGGTGGAGCTTGACGAGCTTGTGGGGGAGCTTGAGGAACTTGTCGTTGTGCATGAGGTTGGTAGTTCCTCTCTTGGATTTCTTCTCGAAGGGCTTCCTCTTGATTGCGCCGTTCGCGATTGCGGTTGGCGAAGGCTCTACTTGATTCTTGAAGGGCACGTTGCGCCTCAAGAGCTTGCGCCTCACGTTGTTGTTGTTGAAGACGTTGAGCCTTGGCGTCTTGTTCGTCTTGGTGAAGACGTGCTCGTTCTTCCTCTTGTTGACGCATTTAAGACGTTGTCGTTCTTGAGCTTGAGCAAAAGCCTCTTGATTAGATTGAGGACGAGGAACTTGATCATCAACTTGCTCTTGTGAATGCTTGACATGTAGCGGGTTGCGAGATGCATGACGGTCTTGGCGCGCGACTCATCGAAGAGTGTTCGATGACGGTGTACTTGAGTCGTAGAAGGTGTCGTCGGAATGTCGACTTGAGCGGCTCCGTCTTGATGATGAAGAAGTTGAATGACGCCGGTTTCTCATCAACGCGCGGATCTCGTCCATTCTTGCATCATTCTCTTGCTTGTGAGCCTCGAACTTGTTGTCGAAGTAGTCTCTTGTACGTTGCTCGGAGAGTCGCAAGTCGGTGGCGAGGTTGTCGATGCCGTCGCTCATTGCTTGTTGTTCTTGGTGCAACGCTCGTTGTGCACCAAATAGGTGGTTCTTGGTGACGTATGAAGACATGTCGTCGTCTTGCTCGTTGAAGAGTGGGTTGGTAGAAGAACTTGGCCTATCCATCATTCCAAGCAAAATGTGAGTGGTAGAACGGAAAAGAACTTATACCAATGTACCTTTGACCGATGTTGAAGATGAATCAAGTTCACTCAAATGCGGACAATGAAATAGCACTCTTGGTACCGATTCTTGTCGGTTCTCACACCTACACAAGTTAAAGCTTTATGGTGGAGCTCGGTTAGGATGGTGGCACAAAATTTGATGCAATTGTAAGTGAGACTCAATAAAGTTGGAAATGATTCACAAATTTGCAAATGCAACAAGTAGACCACTAGCAAGATAAGGTACACGGAAACACACATAAAAGATAATATGGGGTTATGCAACCAAGGATGAGCCAAAATGTGGAATTCACCAAGATGCTCTTGTTGCACAACACTAGAGAGACGCTTAGCACGATTGCACAATAGGCGGATACTGAACTTGTGCACAACCTACTAAGCAAAATGCAACGACTTCTACCCAAGTATGCTATATGTATGGTGTTTCGATGTGTTGATCCAAGATGATCAAGTATGACAATCTTAATGTTGTATGATGCTATGGTTCTTGCTCATAAGCTCTTTGCTTATCTTTCTCTCTTTGCTTAAAAGCTTGAATGGCTCTTTCTCTTTTGAGCTCTTTTCTCATGCAAAACTTCACGAACCAAGATAGCAATTGTGTATGCGATGACAACTTTGTGACACACAAGTTGATGGTAAGATATGCACCACTTTGGTATGGTATGTATGCTATGGAGTATGATCACTAATGTGCACAAGTCACGTTATGGGCAATACTCAATGTCTAGTCTCGATGGGTAAGCAACGCGAAAGATGGGCTATGATGGTTATCAATGCAATTGCAAGTAATGTCAAAGGTGTCGACGATGTTACCGTCCTTGACGAAGATGAGCGGTGGTGATGTTGATGTTGAACCGTACCTAGATAGCAGAAACACAAAAGGATACGGAAAACCCCAACTCAAATTCTCAAGGCAAAATTTGGCAACGTTGTCGGAATTGGAAGTGGGAAAGGTTAAAGTGGTGTTATGCGGAAGTGGAGGAGGTAAGTGGAAGTGTATGTGGGCACGGGACAAAATTTGGCGAAAGTTAGGCGGTGATCGGGGTGGTGGAAGGGATTGTTGTTACCAGGGGCCGGAAATCCGGGCTGGAAGCCGGATGTCCGGGGCGCCGGATGTGCGTGCTGATCGGGCCGGATGTCCGGCTGCGGATGTCCGGCTGGGCGGATGTCCGGCTCGATGAACACAGCGGGGAAGGTGGGAACCGGGGCAAAATTCGGGGGATTTTGTGGATGGAAATTGTGGAAATGGTGGGAGAAAGCTAGATCTACCTGCAACACACGAAATCCACGGATCAAATCCAACGAAACTTCATCACACGAACAAATCACAAAAAAAAATTTGGGGCTATTTTTGTGGGGAATTTTCGGAATTAGGACAAAACAACAAAATCAAGCTAGAAAAAGAGGGGTAGGGGCTCCAATAACGTGATCAACGTGGCTCATGATACCATAGATGATGTAGGGCGGAACCCTACGTGGATGATCTTTCACGTTGGAGCGGATCCTACGGGGAATCACGAAGAACACGCGGAAGAACAAGAGGGAAACACGGAGGAAACGAGAGAGAAATCACTAAACCGACAAGGGATCAATCACACAAATGCTAGATCATCGATCACATAGAGTGGCACAAGATTCAAGGTCAACAAAGGTAAGATACAAAAGGTAACCGTTCTTCTCCGTGAGGAGGCCTTGAGGGGGTCCACCCTAGAAGGGGGTCTTGAATCCGCTTGGGGGATCTTCTCTGGAGAGGTCCGGATCTCGGTGGAGAAGTAGCCAAGTGGATGAGCAACGGCTCTCACACAAGAATATGAGCTAAACCTAAGCTAACCCTAGAAAGAGGAAAGGGAATAAGTATATATAGTCTCGGGCGAAGGGGTACAAGGGACAAGGCCACGAGCCTTGCCCATGAGGAGGGAGGCCGGACGTCCGGGCGTCGGGCGGATGTCCGGGCTTTCCGAGACGCCGGATGTCCGGACTAGGGGCGGATGTCCGGGCTGTGGGTCTTCCAAACGCAATCGGTGACGGGGGCGGATTTGGGCGAGGGCGGATATCCGGGGCTTCCGGAAGAGCGGATGTCGGGCCAAGGCGGATGTCCGGGCTGGGACGACCGTTCAGAATCGGGAAAGGCGCGGATTTCGGGCTGGGGCCGGATGTCCGGCTTGGACGTCGGATGTCCGGGCCCCGGAGACATGGCGGATGGGATCCTGTTGAGGTAGAAGCTCCAGGGGCGGATGTCGGGGCCATGGCGGATGTCCGGGGCTGGAAGGTGTTCTTGGCCTTCTCCGTTGGTTCTCTTCATCCGCGGACTTGGTGGCTTGTCCATCTTCACGTGTGTCCTCGGGAGGTTCCCTTGACACCTAATCATGCATAGCATATCGGACTTAGGTAGTAGCCATGTCTCGAGAGGATCATATGCGATATCAATAAGGAAAGAGGTCACCTCGTTCTCGAGAGCTCTAGCTCTAGCTCGTGTCATGGGTCCTCTTGGCTCTTGATGAGACGGTTGTAAGTCCATGGGGATGATCGTGGGATGCTCCGCATCATCAAGTCAAGCAAGCTAGTAGTGCGAAGATGCAACGTACTTGAAGTAATCATGGCAAGCATGTCATTGGTGCAAATAGTGGGCATGAATAATTCACATGCCATAGCACAAGCATAAAGGCAAGATATGAGAAAAATAGCATCAATAGCATGGGGCACATGATAAACATGGCAATAGCAACAAGGATCTCCACCAAGCATGCAAATACACATAGGAGTAGTATAATGGTGAATCATGGGTAGATGCAAGCAAGGGTCACAATTGCATGGCAAAGGTATAGAAGCAAGCATAGCATGAAAAGTGAACACGGTAAAATGAGCATGAAGCAACAAGTGATATATAGCCCATAGCCGTGTGAGAGACAAGTAAAAGAGATGCGCGTACTCCTTGCGCAAAAGGAATGGTGGGAATGAAAGTCCACGGGATCCCAAGTCATCGTTGCTCTCAAGAGCTCGTTTCGTCAACTCATGGGATTGAGAAGTTGACGAGTGTATGTGGGTATCTACACAAAACAAAGACAAAGGGAAAATTGTGTGTGCGTGGTAGATGTACACATCATCCATCATGATGTGCACGTGCATGTGTCGGTTAGCACAAAATATCCAATGCTCAAATAAATGAGATGCGTGATATAGAAACATGTCATCCATCATGATAGGTTTGTTGTTATGCATGGCATAATGGAGACTCAAAGGGTGTAATGCATCATGAGAAATATCTAGAGCATTGTTATTCATGGAATGCATATGGTGCAAGCAATCATGGAAATCATGCAAAGTATGAAATGCATCAAGATCTCCTAATATGTATGAGGAAACTATGGGGGTCTCCTCATGAGTATGAGTAGCAACATCACATGGAGAATGTTGACAACATCCAAAACAATGCATATTTGGAACAATGTGATCATGGCATGACATAGTAGATGAATTGCACAAATCATGTAAAGGAAGCATGGCAATATCATCACATGAAAAACAAAAGCCAATGACCATCATCTCGTCATCTATGCCATGATAGAGGCTAAGGTGTCCCGATGTTTCGATGAGATGGTGGCTATCGTTTCTGTGGGAGTCGACCTTGACGATCCGACTACTTAACGTCGGCGAGACGTCAGCGCCTTAGCAATCGCTAAACCAACTTCCGAGGGTTATTGACCACGCCGGAGCACGATCAACGACCACGAGGGCCTGTTTCCTGCGAGCAAGCGAAGAACAAGCAAGAAACTGAGATTGCAATCTGAATATTGCGAATATAAGATGAAAGCTTTATTGATCAAGGTGGGGTTACGTGGCGCCTTTGTGCAGTCGTTGAACACAAGCGAAATGCACGCGAAGTTGCAGCTATGGTGAACTTTTAATCTAAACAAAACCCAAGGTCTAAGCGGTGCCCTAAGGGCTGTATATATGGAGGAAGAGGGGGAATTTCGTGGCCCTTGGTGGAGGGGTCCGAAATCAACCCTAACTCTTGTTTCCCCACACATACGGACTCTAAAACAGCCTATACTTAAGTATTTCGAAATTACATGGGCCTGGCCCAATAATAAGGTGACGCAAAGCACCTAGAATAGCCTATGGACGCATATTATGAAGTGGCATCTTGTATATTTCGTCCAAGGCCTCATGCACTCATTAGGGTGGCTTCAAAGTCCTGGAATCATCACTTGTAACTCCGTTCTTGTTCTCCTTGCGCATGCCAACATCTCCATGCTTGAACTTGCTCCAAGGTTCATCTTTCTTGTCCATGGTAGGCCCTTCATTTGTAAGCAAAACAAATGTATCCAATTTAGGCAGCATCATATTCTCATGAACATTGGAATCGTTACCAAGAAACGAAAGTACCTGATAATTCAATTGGCGTGCGCGAGCTCTAGTAATTGGTCCAGTATGTATAGCCGCAGGGGCTGTGGGTGTAACAATGGTATTGATGTCCTCATCATCAACCTCATCCTCGTAATCTCTCACATAATCATCCTCCCCCACCGCAGCAGCAGGAGCCACAGAAGTATCAACAGCAGCACCAGCAGCTTGGCCAGGCTGAAGAGGGACACGGGAAGCTCGGCCGAGGGCTGCTTCGCGATGAGGAGGTAGTCCTTGTTGTTGTAGTAGAGGTGCGTTAGGTGCCGCGGTGGTGGTGGTGGTAGACGCTTGAGCAATTCATTAAACTTGTTATCGAGCTTTGTTTCGAACGCCTTCTCAATGCCATCTATCTTCTCCATGGCCTCTTCAAATCTATTTAGCACATCGTCCACCTGCCCACTCATCATTTGTTGAAACTTATCATGTAGCGCTTTGTTTGTCATGTTCTCCCATTCAGTCTAAATCGGCTTGTGATCCTGCCATGGTTAGCAACAATAGAAACACACAAGAATATGATTGACAGACTACTAGGAAGTGGTGGTGGTTGTGTGGTGGACAGTCCTAAATCCGTCAAGAAAATCTCAAATTCTTACCAGTTCTTACCCAAAGAAGAAAGCGGTGATCAACCGATGTAGTCAAAACTCTCAAAGCTTGGATAGAGCGATTACAGGGGAGAGTCAAGCATACGATGTAGATGTATGTGGAGCTGGGAAGGCTTATAATATGGTAGCAAAAGGGTCAGCAATAATCAATTCAGAGATGCAAAAGTTGAATAAGCGCTCAGCAGCAGTCTTGTGCTGGTCCTAGGCTAGACCGTGCTAGAGACGCGAGCCTAGAACACTAACAAAATCACGGCGCTGCACGGAAACAACGGAAAAGCACACTCTGGAATTTTTTTTTTCGCTCTTTTTTTTTTGCGCTGCTTTTTTTTTGCGCTGCTCTTTTTTTTTTTTTGCGAAAAATCACTATAATGGCGAGTGTCTCAAAACTCTTCCCAGGTCAAACTGACAGGATGGGCACGAAATTTTTTCGACCAAATTTTTTTTTTCGACTGTCCGGACCCAAAAACTGGAAACGGGTCAAAAAAACTTTCTATAATGGCGACTGTCTCAATACGCTTAGAAACACTTAAAAACAGGATAGCCAGAAATTTTTTCGACAAGTGCGTTTTCGGAAAATTTTGGGCCTAAACGGAGGGTGGTTTCCAGACTCTTTTTTTTTGGGCCTAAACTGAGATTGCAATCTGAATATTGCGAATATAAGATGAAAGCTTTATTGATCAAGGTGGGGTTCTGTGACGCCTTTGTCTGGTCGTTGAACACAAACGAAGTACGCGAAGTTGCAGCTATGGCGAACTTTTAATCTAAACAAAACCCAAGGTCTAAACGGTGCCCTAAGGGCTGTATATATGGAGGAAGAGGGGGGAATTTCGTGGCCCTTGGTGGAGGGGTCCGAAATCAACCCTAACTCTTGTTTCCCCACACATCTGGACTCTAAAACAGCCTATACTTAAGTATTTCGAAATTACATGGGCCTGGCCCAATAATAAGGTGACGCAGCACCTAGAATAGCCTATGGACGCATATTATGAAGTGGCATCTTGTATATTTCGTCCAAGGCCTCATGCACTCATTAGGGTGGCTTCAAAGTCCTGGAATCATCACTTGTAACTCCGTTCTTGTTCTCCTTGCGCATGCCAACATCTCCATGCTTGAACTTGCTCCAAGGTTCATCTTTCTTGTCCATGGTAGGCCCTTCATTTGTAAGCAAAACAAATGTATCCAATTTAGGCAGCATCATATTCTCATGAACATTGGAATCGTTACCAAGAAACGAAAGTACCTGATAATTCAATTGGCGTGCGCGAGCTCTAGTAATTGGTCCAGTATGTATAGCCGCAGGGGCTGTGGGTGTAACAATGGTATTGATGTCCTCATCATGCCATAAGTGCAAATGGGATTTATTTTAATGGGGCATGCATAGTTACTATGTTGAGATTGAAAGGAAGCAATATGAGAGATCTCACTCATAGCATATGACAAGTTCAAAGGATTATCAAACATGATGTGACCAAAAGAATTTTCACATGATATCCTGATGAGGACATGACTACCTTGGATAAGACCAAAAATATTGCATACATGCATATTTGTCAGGTGATTTCTAGTGCAAACTATTCAATAATCTATTTATGTTATCCAGAACAAAAATACATCACATACTTTTGTGTTTTCTCTAATTGTAGGTGTATGGGACATTTGTACAATACACATATGAAGATAAGGGAAAAGGAGAAGTTTAGGTGCTGTTCAAAAAGTCCTCTCACGTCACTTTTGGACCAAGAGAAGATAGAGTCCAAGTCTCTCACGTTACGGACTCAGATTCGGACTGCAGACATACCTGACTCAAAACGTCAATAACTTTTCATCCGGACTCCAAATTGGGTGATTCTTTTTTGTTGGAAAATAGATTTCGTGCACCTTCCAACCCAATTGGATTCACCTTCAAATTCGTCCGGAGCGTTGAGTTATGGACGAAACAATCTGATGCTGCAGCAGAATCCGAGTCAAACTACAAGTCCAAAGGTGTTACGTCACCTCCGCTTGGGCCCATTGGCCTTGTACGACCTAGGGTTAGTTTTAGGCTGCCTTGGGACGTCCTACCACCTCCTTGGCCGCCACCCCTTGATCCTATATAAGTAGATTCATCTAGTAGCTTTTTCCTTGGAATTTGTTTAGTTAAAAGTTAGCCATTGCAACTTCGTGTACTTCGTTTGTGTCCAACGACCAGACCAAGACCGCTTACGGATCCCCACCTTTATCAATACTTCATATATACTAGCAATATTCAGATTGCTTTATCATATTCTTGCTTGTTCTTCGATTGCTTGCATGAATAGACCTTCGTGGTCGAGTTGATTGTGCTCGGCGTGGTCAATAACCTCTCGGAGTTGGTTTAGCGATTGCTAAGGCGCAACGTCGTGCATGTTTCTAGTCGGATCGTCAAAGTCGTCTCCACCAAATCGATAGTTATCATCTCATCGAAAGATCGGGACACCCTCGCCTCTATCAAGTGGTATCAGTTTTCAGTTTGCTCGGTGAGAATTTCCAATTGTCCCTAGATTCGATTTATTTTCTTACCTATTGTCCAAGAAAAGGCCACGGAAAAGTTAGATCTATTCATCATTTGTCCTAGCCGGTCCAAGCCTTTGCAATTTTCTTTTCATTGTTTGCATTATTGAATTATCGGTTTGCATAAATGGTGTCGAGTTGCTTTGGTCTTAGTGTCTAGTTCCTTTAGAGTTTCGAGTTCTGTTCACATTAGTCACGCCGCCGCTGCATCATTATCCCTTCCACTGTCCACCGTACCATCCATCAATTTCCACCACGTGCTATGCACTATTCATTGTCATAATCATAGTTGAGGTCATTCACATCTTCGCTTGATCCAATCTGCATCTTATCTAGTTTGTTTTGGAAAAGAGAAAAAAAGAGAAAAAATGTAAAAAAGTCAGAAAAAAAAAGAAAGAAAAAGGAAAAAGTGTGAGAAAAAAAGAGAAGAAAAAAAAACAAAGTTTGGATCTATCTAGACTCAATCTCGTAGCTGAATTCGGATTGGAATCTGTTTTGTGCATTGTTCAGTAAAACAGGCATAACTTCCTCATACGAAGTCCGTTTTGGCTCATGAGTACTCAAATTAAAGCTAGAGACGAGCCGCATCTAAATAGTTGCAGAAGCTAGTTCAATATTTGGCACCTCAAAATCGGCTCCTAAATAGGTCTTTTTGCCCTCCGAAGTTTGTGAACACGGCTTATTCCAGTTTTTCAAATCAGTTTTAGAATTTTTTGACTCCTCATATCAACTCGGAATTGAGTGATTCTTTTTGCATTGGAAAGCTTGAGTTAGTAGCAATCTTTGAAAAAAGTTATCAGAAAATTGGCTCAAACTTTTCAAGAGGAAAACTGGAGAGAGAGTTGTTGTATATCCTGCTTGGCAGTTGTTTTCATCATTATCTTTCTTGCCGTTGTGCTCTTCACTTATATCTTGCTGTCTAGAGCTACTCATTATCCTTCATTGATGCTAGTTGTGCTACGCCGTGACCTCATTAGTGTTCTAGGCTCGCGTCTCTAGTCCGGTCTAGCCTAGGACCAGACAAGATCGTCGTTGAGCGTTTATTCAACATTGCATCTTTGAATTGATTATTGCTAATCTTTTGCTACCATATATAGCCAACCCAGCTCCACATATTTCTACACCGTGTATACGTCGCTCCCCGGCAATCTCTTTACACAATCTTGAGTTACTTGACACATTGGTTGCTGTCACCTTTCTTTGCATGGTAAGAACTTGTAAGACATTGATATTTGCTTTCTTGTGAGCGTTTTACCACCACATCCTAGTAGTTATAGAAACATTATTTTTGGATTTTGTTTCTTGTTCTACTAATCATGACAGGATCCAGAGTCAATTCATGGGCTTTGTCGATCGCGGAGACATGCCACCACCTATGCAAATACCACAACCGTCACGAGAGGTGCACAAACATCCAAATGCACATGATCAGGTTCATGTTTCTATACCACCATTTAATGGCCGTTTTAGACCTCCTTTATATATTGAATGGGAGTTAGACATAAATAATATATTTGCTTCCCATAATGTTGATGAACGTAAAAAAGTTATGGTTGCGGTTGGTTCTTTCACTGGTTATGCTCTAGTTTGGTGGAGTGAACATTGTCGGTTACACCCTGATTATGTGCCTAATACTTGGGATGATTTAAAACATGTCATGAGAGATGGATTCGTCGATGTTTATTATACTCGTGGCATGATTAAAAAACTGGAACATTTAAAACAAGGTAGTGACACCGTAACAAAATATTATGATGATTTACAAACTACCTTGTTGCACTCATTTTTAGAAGAAAGTGAAGAAGATTTTATGGATAGATTTTGGGGAGGATTAAACCATAATATTCAGGAGATACTAATTCATGAAGAGTGTTATCCTATGGACCATTTGTTTCGTCTTGCTTGCAAAGCTGAACAGGAAATAAAACGACGTGTTGCCCACAAGGAGAACAAGCGCACGGTGCACATTCCAACTGTTGATACAGATGTTTATTCAACTACTAGGCGTACTATGACAACCACATCCGTTGTTGCGAGGACTACATCATCTCCACCATGTGACACATCATCATCGAGAGTGCTGCATCATCTGAGTTGACTATAAGAGGTAATGACAAAGGTACAGATTTTCCACTTTTACATGAGAATGATGCATGCCTAGTTAACTTGAATACATCATGTGTTGAGCTACCCACTACTTTGATCACACCACCTATTTTAGAGGATTATATTGATAATTTGACTTTGCCATGTGATCAAACAACTGAAATACCAACAATTTTGAGTGCACCCATTGAATTAATTGTTGATGCAGAAGAATCAATATTTAATCATTTTGATATGACCTCTAATCTTGGTGATGATTCTGTGTCGAATGACTTATTGCATGTTTACTTATTTAAGCATGTTGTAGCATGTAAACTTGATGCAAGTAAGGTTTATTCACCAATGTTGGGATGGTTTAATGATGAACATTGTCAATCTTTTGAAATGAATAAGAGCTTCACTTATATGTGCAAACTGAGTTGCAATATTTTCATGCCTTCTACTTCTTGTGATAATGTTTTGGCTTTAGATTTTATGAACTATGCAAGTTACTCATCTATTTATGTGTCATATGTGCAAAAATCAAGGGAAATAAAATGGATGACATATACATATACAACATGTACACCTTGTCTCTTTTGTTAGCCACATTTCAGACTAAGAACACATGAGGACGGCTTTGTTTTCAAGAAGTGGAGGATGATGAGGACATGACTACCTTGGATAAGACCAAAAATATTGCATACATGCATATTTGTCAGGTGATTTCTAGTGCAAACTATTCAATAATCTATTTATGTTATCCAGAACAAAAATACATCACATACTTTTGTGTTTTCTCTAATTGTAGGTGTATGGGACATTTGTACAATACACATATGAAGATACGGGAAAAGAAGAAGTTTAGGTGCTGTTCAAAAAGTCCTCTCACGCCACTTTTGGACCAAGAGAAGATATAGTCCAAGTCTCTCACGTTCTGGACTCAGATTCGGACTGCACAGACATACCTGACTCAAAACATCAATAACTTTTTCAGCCGGACTCCAAATTGGGTGATTCTTTTTTTGTTGGAAAATAGATTTCGTGCACCTTCCAACCCAATTGGATTCACCTTCAAATTCGTCCGGAGCGTTGAGTTATGGACGAAACAATCTGATGCTGCAGCAGAATCCGAGTCAAACTACAAGTCCAAAGGTGTTACGTCACCTCCGCTTGGGCCCATTGGCCTTGTACGACCTAGGGTTAGTTTTAGGCTGCCTTGGGACGTCCTACCACCTCCTTGGCCGCCACCCCTTGATCCTATATAAGTAGATTCATCTAGTAGCTTTTTCCTTGGAATTTGTTTAGTTAAAAGTTAGCCATTGCAACTTCGTGTACTTCGTTTGTGTCCAATGACCAGACCAAGACCGCTTACGGATCCCCACCTTTATCAATACTTCATATATACTCGCAATATTCAGATTGCTTTATCATATTCTTGCTTGTTTTTCGATTGCTTGCAGGAATAGACCTTCGTGGTCGAGTTGATTGTGCTGCAGCGTGGTCAATAACCTCTCGGAGTTGGTTTAGCGATTGCTAAGGCGCAACGTCGTGCATGTTTCTAGTCGGATCGTCAAAGTCGTCTCCACCAAATCGATAGTTATCATCTCATCGAAAGATCGGGACACCCTCGCCTCTATCAAGTGGTATCAGTTTCGGTTTGCTCGGTGAGAATTTCCAATTGTCCCTAGATTCGATTTATTTTCTTACCTATTGTCCAAGAAAAGGCCACGGAAAAGTTAGATCTATTCATCATTTGTCCTAGCCAGTCCAAGCCTTTGCAATTTTCTTTTCATTGTTTGCATTATTGAATTATCGGTTGCATCGTCGTGTCGAGTTGCTGGTCTTAGTGTCTAGTTCCTTTAGAGTTTGAGTTCTGTTCACATTAGTCACGCCGCCGCTGCATCATTATCCCTTCCACTGTCCACCGTACCATCCATCAATTTCCACCACGTGCTATGCACTATTCATTGTCATAATCATAGTTGAGGTCATTCACATCTTCGCTGATCCAATCTGCATCTTATCTAGTTTGTTTTGGAAAAGAGAAAAAAAAGAGAAAAAAAGTAAAAAAGTCAGAGAAACAAAAGAGAAACAACACGGAAAAAAAATGTGAGAAAAAAAAGAGAGACGAAAAAAAAAACAAAGTTTGGATCTATCTAGACTCAATCTCGTAGCTGAATTCGGATTGGAATCTGTTTTGTGCACTGTTCAGTAAAACAGGCATAACTTCCTCATACGAAGTCCGTTTTGGCTCATGAGTACTCAAATTAAAGCTAGAGACGAGCCGCATCTAAATAGTTGCAGAAGCTAGTTCAATATTTGGCACCTCAAAATCGGCTCCTAAATAGGTCTTTTGCCCTCGAAGTTTGTGAACACGGCTTATTCCAGTTTTTCAAATCAGTTTTAGAATTTTTTGACTCCTCATATCAACTCGGAATTGAGTGATTCTTTTGCATTGGAAAGCTTGAGTTAGTAGCAATCTTTGAAAAAGTTATCAGAAAATTGGCTCAAACTTTTCAAGAGGAAAACTGAGAGAGAGTTGTTGTATATCCTGCTTGGCGCTTGTTTTTCATCATTATCTTTCTTGCCGTTGTGCTCTTCACTTATATCTTGCTGTCTAGAGCTACTCATTATCCTTCATTGATGCTAGTTGTGCTACGCCGTGACCTCATTAGTGTTCTAGGCTCGCGTCTCTAGTCCGGTCTAGCCTAGGACCAAAGACTGAGACCGTCGTTGAGCGTTTATTCAACATTGCATCTTTGAATTGATTATTGCTAATCTTTTGCTACCATATATAGCCAACCCAGCTCCACATATTTCTACACCGTGTATCGTCGCTCCTGGCAATCTCTTTACACAATCTTGAGTTACTTGACACCGCTTGGTTGCTGTCACACTTTCTTTGCATGGTAAGAACTTGTAAGACATTGATATTTGCTTTCTTGTGAGCGTTTTACCACCACATCCTAGTAGTTATAGAAACATTATTTTTGGATTTTGTTTCTTGTTCTACTAATCATGACAGGATCGAGTCAATTCATGGGCTTTGTCGATCGCGGAGACATGCCACCACCTATGCAAATACCACAACCGTCACGAGAGGTGCACAAACATCCAAATGCACATGATCAGGTTCATGTTTCTATACCACCATTTAATGGCCGTTTTAGACCTCCTTTATATATTGAATGGGAGTTAGACATAAATAATATATTTGCTTCCCATAATGTTGATGAACGTAAAAAGTTATGGTTGCGGTTGGTTCTTTCACCGGTTATGCTCTAGTTTGGTGGAGTGAACATTGTCGGTTACACACGATTATGTGCCTAATACTTGGGATGATTTAAAACATGTCATGAGAGATGGATTAAATCGATGTTTATTATACTCGTGGCATGATTAAAAAGCTGGAACATTTAAAACAAGGTAGTGACACCGTAACAAAATATTATGATGATTTACAAACTACCTTGTTGCACTCATTTTTAGAAGAAAGTGAAGAATATTTTATGGATATATTTTGGGTGGATTAAACAATAATATTCAGGAGATACTAATTCATGAAGAGTGTTATCCTATGGACCATTTGTTTCGTCTTGCTTGCAAAGCTGAACAGGAAATAAAACGACGTGTTGCCCACAAGGAGAACAAGCGCACGGTGCACATTCCAACTGTTGATACAGATGTTTATTCAACTACTAGGCGTACTATGACAACCACATCCGTTGTTGCGAGGACTACATCATCTCCACCATGTGACACATCATCATCGAGAGTGCCCGCATCATCCGAGTTGACTATAAGAGGTAATGACAAAGGTACAGATTTTCCACTTTTACATGAGAATGATGCATGCCTAGTTAACTTGAATACATCATGTGTTGAGCTACCCACTACTTTGATCACACCACCTATTTTAGAGGATTATATTGATAATTTGACTTTGCCATGTGATCAAACAACTGAAATACCAACAATTTTGAGTGCACCCATTGAATTAATTGTTGATGCAGAAGAATCAATATTTAATCATTTTGATATGACCTCTAATCTTGGTGATGATTCTGTGTCGAATGACTTATTGCATGTTTACTTATTTAAGCATGTTGTAGCATGTAAACTTGATGCAAGTAAGGTTTATTCACCAATGTTGGGATGGTTTAATGATGAACATTGTCAATCTTTTGAAATGAATAAGAGCTTCACTTATATGTGCAAACTGAGTTGCAATATTTTCATGCCTTCTACTTCTTGTGATAATGTTTTGGCTTTAGATTTTATGAACTATGCAAGTTACTCATCTATTTATGTGTCATATGTGCAAAAATCAAGGGAAATAAAAATGGATGACATATACATATACAACATGTACACCTTGTCTCTTTTGTTAGCCACATTTCAGACTAAGAACCGCCGAGGTCGTCTTTGTTTTCAAGAAGTGGAGGATGATGATGACATGACTACCTTGGATAAGATCAAAAATATTGCATACATGCATATTTGTCAGGTGATTTCTAGTGCAAACTATTCAATAATCTATTTATGTTATCGAACAAAAATACATCACATACTTTTGTGTTTTCTCTAATTGTAGGTGTATGGGACATTTGTACAATACACATATGAAGATACGGGAAAAGAAGAAGTTTAGGTGCTGTTCAAAAAGTCCTCTCACGCCACTTTTGGACCAAGAGAAGATATAGTCCAAGTCTCTCACGTTCTGGACTCAGATTCGGACTGCACAGACATACCTGACTCAAAACATCAATAACTTTTTCAGCCGGACTCCAAATTGGGTGATTCTTTTTTTGTTGGAAAATAGATTTCGTGCACCTTCCAACCCAATTGGATTCACCTTCAAATTCGTCTGGAGCGTTGAGTTATGGACGAAACAATCTGATGCTGCAGCAGAATCCGAGTCAAACTACAAGTCCAAAGGTGTTACGTCACCTCCGCTTGGGCCCATTGGCCTTGTATGACCTAGGGTTAGTTTTAGGCTGCCTTGGGACGTCCTACCACCTCCTTGGCCGCCACCCCTTGATCCTATATAAGTAGATCCATCTAGTAGCTTTTTCCTTAGGATTTGTTTAGTTAAAAGTTAGCCATTGCAACTTCGTGTACTTCGTTTGTGTCCAACGACCAGACCAAGACCGCTTACGGATCCCCACCATTATCAATACTTCATATATACTCGCAATATTCAGATTGCTTTATCATATTCTTGCTTGTTTTTCGATTGCTTGCAGGAATAGACCTTCGTGGTCGAGTTGATTGTGCTCGGCGTGGTCAATAACCTCTCGGAGTTGGTTTAGCGATTGCTAAGGCGCAACGTCGTGCACGTTTGTAGTCGGATCGTCAAAGTCGTCTCCACCAAATCGATAGTTATCATCTCATCGAAAGATCGGGACACCCTCGCCTCTATCATATCCTATGGAGCATAGCATCACAACTAGGCAACTCAACATGCTAATCATCATATTCATCATAAATAGGTAAGTCATGACATGAAGAAATCGCACTAGCATGAAGCATGGGAAAAGGTGGATCAACATCATGCAAGCAGTCATTATCAAGAGAGTCCACTAGTGGGACAAGAGAAGTACCATCACCTATGTTACCATTGGAGCGTCGCTCATGTGTTGTAGGTGAGGTGTTGAAGATCGTCTCCTTGTCATCTTTATCTTGATGGAACCATGTGGGGGGTGCATCATCGTCCACCACGGCCATCGGTTTTCCCTTTGGAGGGATGGACTCATCGAGTATAGGCATGTCATCATGTAGGAGACCTAGCACCAAAGAAGAAAACACACTAGGAGTAGAGGTTAAGTCGTTAGAAATCATAGTGGCCTCAAATGCCGTGTCAACTACCTCACTCACTAAGTCTTGTGGCTCACTCACTCCCTCTTGGACGCTCTTACTCATATGGTTGGTGGAGTCACTCAAATGGCGCTCAACCTCACATAGGATGTGTGGCATGCTCTCATGTGTGGGTCTAGTGGTGGTCACACTCATCCTCTCATAGGAAATGCACTCAATGTCACATATGGTGGAGTCACTCATATCACTCAAGGTGGGGTGGCTCTCCTCACATGGGAATTGGGTCATCTCTTTATATGTGGGGGTCGGAGAGATGTTGGTGCGAACGTCTCCATGTGCGGTCGCGTAGCTTGTCTCGGAGTATGAGTCCAATGTGGGCGTCGTCTTCATGTTGTAGAAGAGATTCGCGCTAGTCGCCATGGTCGAAGGGGATGGTCCTTGCTCGACCTTCTTGTCACCGTCTTGGTGTTGGAGGCCCATATGATGTGGCACCTCGTAGCTCGTCTCCATGACCGAAGGGAGTGTCCCATGCTCGGCCATCATCCTTGAGGGGCTTCCGAAGATGGAAGTGTCGCCCTCGCTCGTAGGTGGTCGCCTTGGACTTGATGAAGTCGTAGTAGGCGTACTCGTGGGAAGTAGGCGAAGATGCCGTACGTCCAAAGGCGAAGATGCCTTGATAGCACTTGGCGAAGATGCCGAAGTGGTTGATGTAGCCGTAGCACCGTCTTGGTGGTGGTCGTCTCGCGGTCTTCTTTTGTGCTCTTGAAGCTTGGACTTGGCGTGAGGTAGGGCTTGTTGGGACTTGTGCATTTGCGCTTGTGGAGCATCTTCATGTTGACGGTGTCGTTGTCGCACTTGAGCTCGTAGTAGATGTAGTTCGTCGTCGTCGTGCACATGATGCTTGGAGGTGACTTGCCCTTCATGACGATGTTGATCACGAATGTGATGGTGGTCGCCATATCGATGTGGACGAGGATGATTTGCACTTGCATCGTGTCCGCGCTCCGAAGACTTGTGTCTTGAATGTCGCCGCCTTGAGGATGACGAAGGGGAAGAAGACTTGATCAAGGCTCCAATCTCTTCCATCCTTGCATCTTGCTCCTCTTTATGTGCGGAAAGCTTCTTGTCGATGTAGTCCCTTCTCCTTGCTTCGGAGTGACGAATGTCGATGGAGAGGTTCTCGATGCGCTCTTGCAAGGTAGATTGTGCGCCTTGCATTTGTCGTTGTAGATCGAAGATTGACGCTCTGGTGATGTAGTTGTTCACGCCGTCGTTGTTTTCGAAGACCGGAGATGAAATGCCTTGCCTATCCATCACAAAACTCGAGCAAATATGAGTGGGAGAAAGAGAAGAACTTATACCAAATGTACCTTGACCGAAGTTGAAAATGGATCAATGATCAGTCAATGTGTAATAAGGAAATAGCACAATTGGTATCAATTCTTGTTGGTTTCTCACACCTACACAAATAAGGCTTATGGTGGAGCTCGATGAGGATAGTGGCACAAAAATTTGATGCAAAATGTTAGCAAGAGTCAATAATGTTGAAAGAGATTCACAAATTCGCAAGCGAAACAAGTAGACCAATAGCAAATGTGGCACACGGAAACACACACACGGATAGATAAATGGGGCCGTGCAACCAAGGAATGAGCTCAAAATGTGGAATCCACCAAAATGCTCGTGTTGCACAACTCAAGAGAGACGCTAGAACGATTGCTCAATAGGCGGATACGACACTTGTGCACAACCTATAAGATGCAAAATGGATAAACTTTCTATCCCAAGTATGCTATGTATGTATGGTTCCCGGTGTTTCTCAAGATGATCTAAGATGATCGGATATGACAATCTTATATGCAATGTGGTATGATGCTATGGCACTTGCTTACAAGCTCTTTGCTCTCTTTTTCTTTCTTTGCTTAAAAGCTTATTCTCTTTTTTTTGTATGTGTATGGCCACTTTTGCACAATGCACAAACCAAGATAGCAATTGTGTATTTGCGGGAACGATATTGTGACACAATGGATGATATGATACCAATATGATATGATATGTATGCAATGGGAAGTATGATCACTAATGTGCACAAGTAGCGTGGCCCGGCAATACTCAAATGGCTAGTCTCAATAGGCAAGTAACGCAAAATGGGCTAGAGGTTATCAATGCAATTTGCAAGGGGAATATACAACGGTGTCGTCGAGGTTACCGTCCTTTGCGATGATGAGTGGCGGTGTTCTTGATGTAGATACCAAGATGATGGATACTCGTCCCTAAGTAGCAGAAACACCTTAGGAAACGGAAAAACCGCAAACTCAAAATCTCAAATGACAAATGTCAAATGGTGGTAGCGGGAATGCGGTGGTGGTTGCGGAAGCTCAATGGGATTGCGGAAATGCAATGGTGGTTTTGAAGTACGCAATGCGGAAGTGGAGGGTAAGGTGGTGAACTATACACAGTGTCGGAGTTGGAAGCACGGTCCCTAAGTAGCCGAAACACCTTAGGAGACACAACTCACAACACAAACAAAACTTGGTTAAGTTGGGTTGGTGGAAGTGTATGGTGGGTAAGCCTATGCGGAAGTGGCGGTGGTGGTTGATGAAGAAGCAACCATCCCTAAATAGCCGAAACACCTTAGGAGACTCGAGTCACAACTCAAACAACCATGAGGAACAAAATTGGTTAGGTTGCGGAAGTCGGTGGTGGAGTAGCGGATGATGTGGTGGAAGCCCTAGGCAAACTTGCCAAATTTCAAAAAATTTGATGGAGTCAAATGATGTTGGCGGTATTTTTGTTGGAAGGGGGATGTCAATAGCTTCAAAACAAGCTAAAGAACGTCAAAATCGGAGTTCAGATGAATTAGTTATGGACAAAACAAAAATCAGCCGAAGTGGGAATCTACAGGTTACGGACGTCCGGGAAAGGTCGGATGTCCGGGGCGTCGGACGTCCGGGAAATTCGGAAATCCGTAAATTCAACTCTGGTTAAGGGTTCCGGTCGTCCGGAAAGGTCGGACGTCCGGTCGTTTCTGGGGCTCCGGACGTCCGGTCGTTTCTGTGTCTCCGGACGTCCGTAAAGCGTCGGTCGTCCGGTGGGTCGGGGTTAACGCGAGATGCGAGTTCCTGGACGCGATTTTGAGCGGAAAATGGATATTTCGGGGTCAAAATTCGCGGGATTTCGTGGATGAAAGATGGATAAACTTGGGGAGATCTTGGTGGTACTAGCCTCATGCTTGGTGGTACGATTTCCAGGTATCACGATCCGACATATCGACAAGCATGAGGCTAGTACCACCAAGATGTCCAAGCCCGACGAGCTCCAAGACGATGCTTCCAGGTTCGACTTCACCGCCATCCCTCTTTGTGGCATTGATGATGCCGAGTCCTCCACGACTCTTTTTCAAGATGGTGCGGCGACGAGTTCGACTACGGAGACCTTAAAGAACCAAGCTTTGGAGGCGAGCGACAAGGTGGCGAGCAAGGATGATGCTTCCATCTTAGGAGGCGAGAGTGATGTTGTGCCATCTTCGGCCTTCATCCACGACGAGAGTGATGATGTGCCATCTTCGGCCTTTGATGAGGACATCAGTACCATTGTTACACCCACAGCCCCTACTACAACATATACTGGACCAATTACTAGAGCTCGCGCACGCCAATTAAATTATCAGGTACTTTCGTTTCTTGGTAATGATTCTAATGTTCATGAGAATATGATGCTGCCCAAATTGGATACATTTGTTTTGCTTACAAATGAAGGGCATGGCATGGATAAGAGGGATGAACATTGGAGCAAGAACAAGCATGGAGTTGATGGCATGCGCAAGGGGAACAAGAACGGAGTTACAAGTGATGATTTCAGGCTTTGAAGCCGACATAATGAGTACATGAAGCCTTGGACGAAATATACAAGATGCCACTTCATAAACTTCGTTCAGAGGCTATTCTAGGTGCTGCGTCACCTTATTATTGGGCCAGGCCCATGTAATTTTGAAATACATAAGTATAGGCTATTTTTAGAGTCCGTATGTGTGGGGAAACAAGAGATAGGGTTGGTTTCGGACCCCTTCCCCAAGGGCCACGAAATTCCCCCCTCTTTCTCCATATATACAACCCTTAGGGCACCGTTTAGACTTTGGGTTTTGCTTAGATTAAAAGTTCGCCATAGCTGCAACTTCGCACACTTCGTTTGTGTTCAACGACCAGACCAAGGCGTCACAGAACCCCACCTTGATCAATAAAGCTTTCCTCTTATATTCGCAATATCCAGATTGCAATCTTAGTTTCTTGTTTCTTCTTCGTTTGCCTGCAGGAAACAGACCTTCATGGTCAGGTTGATCATGCTCCGGCGTGGTCAATAACCTCTCGGAGTTGGTTTAGCGATTGCTAAGGGGCGACGCCCTCGCACGTTCGTAGTCGGATCGTCAAAGTCGACTTCATCCTAAACGATAGCCACCATCTCATTGAAACACGGGGCACCTTTGCCTCTATCAAGTGGTATCAGATTTCCAGGTTGCTTGGTGAGATTTTACAGTTTTTCATAGTTTAGATCGAGTCTGTTCTTCATACCTATAGTCCACGAAAAAGCCAAAAAAAATTAGGGTTAGCTCATCCCATCCGAACCAATCTGAGCCTTTGCATATTCTTTTCTGTATTTGCTTGGTTGAATTTGCGGTTGCATCATCGTGTCAAGTTGTTGGTCTTAGCGTCTAGTCCTTTAGAGTTTCGAGTTCTGTTCACAGGTTGTCACGTCGCCGCTGCCATATATCACCACCGTATCATCATCACCGCTGCCATATACCACCACCACATATCCGCCACAAGTCCGAGTTCCACCAGATTCATCTCCGCCACCAGTCCGAGATTCCACCAGATTCCTCTCCGCCACCAGTCCTAGTCCGAGTCCAAGAATTGTTGCTTTGTTTTGGATTTCCAGATCACGCCATACTCCAAGTCGTGACAGAGAAGGACTCCCCAACTTCCGTGTTACCCGCAGTAGAAAAATAGTTCCAAACTAAAAAAAAACTAAGTCTGGAAAATTCTGGCTAGGCAATTTTTAGACCATTTGTAGACTTTTTCGAAAAGAATTTGTTGTGGAGCAAAAAAAAAAGAGAAAAAAAAGTGCAAAAAAAAGAAAAAAAAATCAGAGTGTGCTCCTCCCTTGTTTACGTGCAGCGCCGTGATTTTGTTAGTGTTCTAGGCTCGCGTCTCTAGCACGGTCTAGCCTAGGACTAGCATAGTACCGTCGTTGAGCGGTTATTCAACTTTGCATCTCTGAATTGATTATTGCTGACCTTTTTTGCTACCATATTATAAGCCTTCCCAGCTCCACATACATCTACATCGTGCGTTTGACTCTCCCTGGCAATCGCTCTATCCAAGCTTTTAAGAGTTTTGACTACAACGGTTGCCGATGACCGCCTGCTGACCCTTTTTGCTACCATATTATAAGCCTTCCCAGCTCCACATAGATCTACGTCGTGCGTTTGACTCTCCCTGGCAATCGCTCTATCTAAGCTTTTGAGAGTTTTGATAGAGGCTAAGGTGTCCCGATGTTTCGATGAGATGGTGGCTATCGTTTCTGTGGGAGTCGACCTTGACGATCCGACTACGAACGTGCGAGACGTCGCGCCTTAGCAATCGCTAAACCAACTTCCGAGGGTTATTGACCACGCCGGAGCACGATCAAGCTGACCACGAGGGCCTGTTTCCTGCGAGCAAACGAAGAACAAGCAGGAAACTAAGATTGCAATCTGGATATTGCGAATATAAGATGAAAGCTTTATTGATCAAGGTGGGGTTACTGTGGACGCCTTTGTCCGGTCGTTGAACACAAACGGCACGCGAAGTTGCAGCTATGGCGAACTTTTAATCTAAACAAAACCCAAGGTCTAAACGGTGCCCTAAGGGCTGTATATGTGGAGGAAGAGGGGAATTTCGTGGCCCTTGGTGGAGGGTCCGAAATCAACCCTAACTCTTGTTTCCCCACACATACGGACTCTAAAAACAGCCTATACTTAAGTATTTCGAAATTACATGGGCCTGGCCCAATAACAAGGTGACGCAGCACCTAGAATAGCCTATGGACGCATATTAAGAAGTGGCATCTTGTATATTTCGTCCAAGGCCTCATGCACTCATTAGGGTGGCTTCAAAGTCCTGGAATCATCACTTGTAACTCCGTTCTTGTTCTCCTTGCGCATGCCAACATCTCCATGCTTGAACTTGCTCCAAGGTTCATCTTTCTTGTCCATGGTAGGCCCTTCATTTGTAAGCAAAACAAATGTATCCAATTTAGGCAGCATCATATTCTCATGAACATTGGAATCGTTACCAAGAAACGAAAGTACCGATAATTCAATTGGCGTCTTGAGCTCTAGTAATTGGTCCAAGATGTATAGTCGCAGGGCTGTGGGTGTAACAATGGTATTGATGTCCTCATCATCCTCCCTTCTTGAAATGAAGTCGTCCTCGACGGAAGCTCATCTTCCTCACCCAAATAAGGCTTCAAATCTGCAATGTTAAAAGTGGGACTAACCCCAAAATCTGCAGGCAGCTCAAGTTTATATGCATTATCATTTATTTTCTCTAACACCTTAAATGGACCATCAGCACGTGGCATTAGCTTTGATTTGCGCAATTTAGGAAACCTATCCTTACGCAAATGTAACCAAACAAGATCTCCGGTGCAAAGACAACATGTTTTCTACCCTTATCTCCAAAGCAAGTTTATATTTAGCATTCATACGCTCAATGTTTTCCTTAGTTAACTCATGCAATTTTAAAATCAATTCAGCACGTTCTTTAGCATCAAAATTAACCTTCTCCGAAGATGGAAGAGGCAACAAATCAATAGGTGCACGAGGTAGGAAGCCATACACAATTTCAAAAGGGCACATCTTAGTAGTAGAATGCAATGAACGATTATAAGCAAATTCAATATGAGGCAAGCATTCTTCCCACATTTTCTTATTATTCTTCAAAACAGCCCTAAGCATAGTAGACAATGTTCTATTGACTACTTCAGTTTGTCCATCAGTTTGGGGGTGACAAGTAGTACTAAAAAGCAGTTTAGTCCCCAACTTAGCCCATAAACATCTCCAAAAGTGGCTAAGAAATTTAGTATCACGATCTGAAACAATAGTATTTGGCACACCATGCAAGCGAATAATTTCACGAAAGAACAAATCAGCAACATTAACTGACATCATCGCTTTTATGACATGGTATAAAGTGTGCCATTTTCGAGAATCTATCCACGACAACAAATATGCTATCCCTCCCTTCTTTGTTCGAGGTAAACCTAAAACAAAGTCCATAGATATATCCTCCCAAGGAATACTAGGCTGTGCAAAGGCATATATAAACCATGAGGATTGAGTCGTGACTTAGCTTTTTGACAGGTAGTGCAGCGAGCAACAAAACGCTCAACATCCCGTCTCATCTTTGGCCAAAAGAAATGTGTAGCAAGTATATCCTCCGTCTTTTTGACGCCAAAGTGTCCCATTAAGCCTCCTCCATGCGCCTCCTGCAACAACAAAAGGCGAACAGAGCTAGCAGGAATGCATAGCTTGTTAGCACGGAACACAAAACCATCATTAATAACGAACTTGTTCCATGTTCTTCCTTCTTTACAATTCTGCATTACATCTTTAAAATCAGCATCATGCACATATTGATCTTTGATGGTCTCCAAACCAAATATTTTGAAGTCAAGTTGTGAAAGCATAGTATATCGACGAGACAAAGCATCAGCAATAACATTTTCTTTACCCTTCTTGTGTTTAATGACATAAGGGAAAGTCTCAATGAATTCAACCCATTTAGCATGTCTACGATTCAGTTTAGCTTGACTTTTAATATGTTTCAAAGATTCATGATCAGAATGTATAACAAATTCTTTGGGCCATAAATAATGTTGCCATGTCTCTAAAGTCCGAACAAGAGCATATAATTCTTTGTCATAAGTAGAATAGTTCAGACTAGGCCCACTCAATTTTTCAGAAAAGTATGCAACAGGTTTGCCATCTTGTAATAACACACCTCCTAATCCAATTCCACTAGCATCACATTCAAGCTCAAAAGTCTTATTAAAGTCAGGAAGTTGGAGTAAAGGAGCATGTGTCAACTTATCTTTCAATACCGTGAAGGCTTCTTCCGTATGCGGTACCCCAAACAAAAGGCACATCCTTCTTTGTAAGCTCATTGAGAGGTGCAGCAATGGTGCTAAAGTCTCTCACAAAACGCCTATAGAAACCAGCGAGTCCAAGAAAACTCCTCACTTGTGTGACCGTTTTGGGCTGCGGCCAACTCTCAATAGCTTCAATCTTGGCTTTATCAACTTCAATTCCTGTGGAGTAACAACATAGCCAAGAAAAGATACTCGGTCGGTGCAAAAGGTGCACTTCCCAAGGTTACCAAACAAACGTGCATCACGTAGAGCATTAAAAACAGCACGTAAATGTTCCAAATGTTCTTCCAAAGATTTGCTATAAATCAGTATATCATCAAAGTAAACTACCACAAATCGTCCAATGAAAGCACGTAAAACTTCGTTCATTAATCTCATGAAAGTACTAGGTGCATTAGTTAACCCAAAAGGCATGACTAACCACTCATATAATCCAAACTTAGTTTTAAATGCTGTTTTCCATTCATCTCCCAATTTCATACGAATTTGATGGTATCCACTACGCAAATCAACTTTGGAGAATATTGTAGAGCCACTCAATTCATCAAGCATATCATCTAGCCTAGGAATAGGATGACGATAACGAATAGTAATATTATTAATGCCTCTACAATCAACACACATACATGACGTACCATCCTTTTTAGGCACTAGTATAATAGGAACAGCACAAGGACTAAGAGATTCGCGTATATAACCTTTGTCGAGCAGCTCCTGTACTTGACGCATAATCTCCTTCGTCTCCTCTGGATTGGTATGGTATGGTGCGCGGTTGGGTAGCGATGCACCGGAATTAAGTCAATTTGATGCTCAATCCCTCGAATAGGTGGTAATCCGGTGGCACGTCTTGTGGGAAGACGTCGTGAATCCTCGCAAAATGTTAGTGACAGCAGGGAGGCAAAGAGGAAGGCACGTCCTCGAATGAAAATAATGCCTCTTTGCACACAAAAGCATAGCAAACAGATTTGCTAGAATCTAGCTCATCAATATCAGATTTGGTGGCAAATAAACATGCACTTTTCAGTTTAATTTCAGAAGCAACATTAGATGGTTTATTATTAGGCTTCATTTGTTGCTCAAATTCTTTTGCCACAATCTGATTTTCACTCTTATTTTTCTCCTGTTTTGCTTTATTAGCTCTATTAATATCATCTTTCAAAATGGAATCAGGAGTCATAGGAAGCAAAGTAATATTTTTATCCTTGTGAACAAGAGTATACTGATTGTTTCTACCATGGTGTACAGAATTTTTATCAAATTGCCATGGTCTACCAAGTAATAAGGAACATGCTTGCATAGGTACCACATCACAATCAACATAATCAGCATATGTAGAGATACTAAAATACACACGAACAGTACGTGTTACCTTAACCTTGCCGCTGTTGTTGAACTATTGGATGTAGTAAGGATGTGGATGTGGTCTTGTGGTGAGAGAAAGCTTCTCCACCATATCCATGCTAGCCAAGTTGTTGCAGCTCCCTCCATCTATGATGACGTGAATAGAACGTTCCTTCACAACTCCCTTTGTATGGAACAAGTTATGTCTCTGATTTTGCTCAGCTTGTGTAACCTGCACACTCAAAACACGTTGAGCAACTAAACATTCATACCTGTCAAAGATCTTCAAAGCAGCCATGTATTGCGTGTCATGATCGTAATCATCTCCACCGTGTTCTTCATGTGTAATAAGAGCCAAAGTCTCTTCATCATAGTCACTAGCGGACTCATACCCACCATCCTCGTAGCAATCATCACACGCTGAGATTGGCATTCTCTCAAGAAAATGTCCTCTTCCCTTACAACGCATTTACAAATAATATCACTTGTGTGCCCTGTTGACGCCATGGAAGAAGAAGAGCTCTGTAGGCCCAGCAGTGTGCTCTTGGCGAGATAGTGGTGGTTGTGCTCGCTTTCTTGTATCACGGTTGGAGGTGGCAGCCGAAGGAGGTGCCGGTGTAGTAGAACGTGTGGAAGTAGATGATGCACGTGGTGTCCATGATGAAGGTCGACCTGCAGAAAAGTTAGTTCGGCGCCAACGCGTCGATCTTGCACTTCACGTTCAGCTTTACAAGCAAGATGGAATAATCGAGTGATATTATTATAATCCTTGTAGTCTAGAATGGTCTGAATCTCTCTATTTAATCCACCCGTAAAACGTGCAAGCATAGCTTCATTCTCCTCAACAATACCACATCTAATCAAGCCGGTTTGTAATTCCCGATAATATTCTTCTACCGAATTTTTCCTTGTCTTAAGCGCTGCAATTTTTGAATTAATTCACGTTGATAATATGGTGGAACCCAACGAGTACGCATAGCAGTTTTCAAAGCAGCCCAAGTAGTTGGAATAGGATATAATCTACAATGTTCAGACCACCAAACACATGCAAAGCTAGTGAAAGCACAAACAGCAGCAGGAACACGTCTCTCTCCTCGGGATATTGTAAACATGTAAATCGTTGTTCGCTTTCTAACTCCCAAGTAAGATATATATCAGAACATATCTACCCTCAAATGGTGGAATATTCAATTTCAGTTTAGGGAGATTGTCATGATCTCGCACTGAAGGGGAGCCCGAACATTGCCATTATTTGCATGTGGACGACCTGGTGGTTGTGGTGCTGGTGGTTGCACGTAGTTCGATGTTGATCAACCTCATCCTCGTAATCTCTCACATAATCATCCTCCCCACCGCAGCAAGGGAGCCACGAAGTATCAACGGCAAGCACCAGCAGCTTGGCGGTGAAGAGGGACACGGGAAGCTTCGGCGGAGGGCTGTTTCGCGATGTGGAGGTAGTCCTTGTTGTTGTAGTAGAGGTGCGTTAGGTGCCGCGGTGGTGGTGGTGGTAGACGCTTGAGCAATTCATTAAACTTGTTATCGAGCTTTGTTTCAACGCCTTCTCAATGCCATCTATCTTCTCCATGGCCTCTTCAAATCTATTTAGCACATCGTCCACCTGCCCACTCATCATTTGTTGAAACTTATCATGTAGCGCTTTGTTTGTCATGTTCTCCCAGTCAGTCGTCGGCTTGTGATCCTGCCATGGTTAGCAGCAATAGAAACACACAAGAATATGATTCGACAGACTACTAGGAAGTGGTGGTGGTTGTGTGGTGGACAGTCACAAATCCGTCAAGCAAATCTCAAATTCTTACCAGTTCTTACCCAAAGAAGCGGTGATCGGCAACCGTTGTAGTCAAAACTCTCAAAGCTTGGATAGAGCGATTACTGTGGAGAGTCAAACGCACGATGTAGATGTATGTGGAGCTGGGAAGGCTTATAATATGGTAGCAAAAGGGTCAGCAATAATCAATTCAGAGATGCAAAGTTGAATAAACACTCAACGCAGTCGGTGATCTTTGGTCCTAGGCTAGACCGTGCTAGAGATGCGAGCCTAGAAAACTAACAAAATCACGGCTGCACGGAAACAACGGAAAAGCACACTTTGGAAAAAAAATTCGCTTTTTTTTTTGCGCTGCTTTTTTGCTGCTCTTTTTTTTTTTGCGAAAAATCACTATAATGGCGAGTGTCTCAAAACTCTTCCTGTGTCAAATCGACAGGATGGGCACGAAATTTTTCGACCAATTTTTTTTCGATTGCCGGACCCAAAAACTGGAAACGGGTCAAAAAACTTCCTATAATGGCGATGTCTCAATACGCTTAGAAACACCTAAAATAGGATAGCCAGAAAATTTTTCGACAAGTGCGTTTCGGAAAATTTTGGGCCTAAACGGAGGGTGGTTTCGGACCTACTCGAGCAAGTGCGTTTTCCGAAACCCACGCAGCAAGGAAACACGAATCGGAATTTAGATGGATCTCGAAAACAAACCTAATATGAGAAGAACTCGGATTGGTGGTGGATATATATGGTGGTGGTATATGGCAGCGGTGGTGGTAGCGGTGGTAGTATATGGATATGGATCGGTGGTGGTATATGGACACGGATTGGTGGTGGTATATGGATACGGATTCGGAGCGGTGATGGTTGGTGGCTGGGGCGATGATGATGGTGCGGTGGCGGCGTGACAACTTATGACCATAACTCGAAACTCTAAAAGACTAGACGCTAAGACCAGCAACTAGACACGACGATGCAACCGCAAATTCAACAAAGCAAAACCCTAAAAAGATTATGCAAAGGCTCAGATTGGTTCGGATATGATGAACTAACCCTAATTTTTTTGTGGCTTTTTCGTGGACTATAGGTATGAAGAACAGACTCAATCTAAACTACGGAAAACTGTAAAATCTCACCGAGCAACCTGAAAATCTGATACCACTTGATAAAGGCTAAGGTGTCCCGATGTTTCGATGAGATGGTGGCTATCGTTTCTGTGGGAGTCGACCTTGACGATCCGACTACGAACGCGGCGAGACGTCGCGCCTTAGCAATCGCTAAACCAACTTCCGAGGGTTATTGACCACGCCGAGCACGATCAACTCGACCACGAGGGCCTGCTTTCCTGCGAGCAAACGAAGAACAAGCAAGAAACTGAGATTGCAATCTGAATATTGCGAATATAAGATGAAAGCTTTATTGATCAAGGTGGGGTTCTGTGACGCCTTTATGCAGTCGTTGAACACAAACGAAATGCACGAAGTTGCAGCTATGGCGAACTTTTAATCTAAACAAAACCCAAGGTCTAAACGGTGCCCTAAGGGCTGTATATATGGAGGAAGAGGGGGAATTTCGTGGACCTTGGTGGAGGCGTCCGAAATCAACCCTAACTCTTGTTTCCCCACACATACGGACTCTAAAAACAGCCTATACTTAAGTATTTCGAAATTACATGGGCCTGGCCCAATAATAAGGTGACGCAGCACCTAGAATAGCCTATGGACGCATATTATGAAGTGGCATCTTGTATATTTCGTCCAAGGCCTCATGCACTCATTAGGGTGGCTTCAAAGTCCTGGAATCATCACTTGTAACTCCGTTCTGGTTCTCCTGCGCATGCCAACATCTCCATGCTTGAACTTGCTCCAAGGTTCATCTTTCTTGTCCATGGTAGGCCCTTCATTTGTAAGCAAAACAAATGTATCCAATTTAGGCAGCATCATATTCTCATGAACATTGGAATCGTTACCAAGAAACGAAAGTACCTGATAATTCAATTGGCGTGCGCGAGCTCTAGTAATTGGTCCAGTATGTATAGCCGCAGGGGCTGTGGGTGTAACAATGGTATTGATGTCCTCATCAAGTTTTGACTACAACGGTTGCCGATGACCGCCTGCTGACCCTTTTTGCTACCATATTATAAGCCTTCCCAGCTCCACATACATCTACGTCGTGCGTTTGACTCTCCCTGGCAATCGCTCTATCCTAGCTTTTGAGAGTTTTGACTACAACGGTTGCCGATCACCGCCTGCTGCTGGGTAAGAACAGGTAAGAATTTGAGATTTGCTTGACGGATTTGTGACACCCACCACCACCTCTTGTTAGTAGTCTGTAGGATCATATTCTTGTGTGTTTCTATTGTCGCTAACCATGCTAGGATCATGTTTACGAGACTGACTGGGAGAACATGACGAATAAAGAGTTGCATGATAAATTTCAGCAAATGATGAGTGGACAGGTGCAAGATGTGCTAAACAAATTTGAAGAGGCCATGGAGAATGATGCGGAGCATCCTACGGTCATCACCATGTCAAGAGTCCGTTTGGCAAGTGACACGTGCGACCTCTACTTCTCATACATAAAGGTGAATCTTCTCCTTTACACGTGTTCACTTGACCCCTTCGAGGATGGTATACTACTTGACACTCCACTCGGGTGCATGCATAATGACCGGAGCTTCACGGATGACGAGGAGGAGTGCAAGCGCCAAGGAACACCTACACCATCCGCGAGGGAAGCCTGGAAGAGAAGACGGAAAAAGACGGAGCTGCGGAGTCCCGAGCGGCCGGACGACCGAAAGACTCCGGACGTCCGACACCTCTCCAGCACACGGACGACCGACGCCCTCCGGACGTCCGGAACTTCGTCACCCGAACCAGATCTACGGACGACTGGAGCTGCCCGGACGTCCGGACGACAATCACCCGAGCCAAAGCTACGGACGAAGCGACCTCCGGACGTCCGGACCCTCCTGAAGCCGGACGGCCGGCCGCCGCCAGACGTCCGACCGACGACGCTGAACCGAATCCACGGACGTCAAGACCTCCGGACGTCCGGACCATGTCGAGCCTCCGGACGACCGGTGACCTCCGGACGTCCGACGCTCGAGTGTTGACCTTGTTTGGGGCCGTAGCCCTTGTACCCCTTCGCCCCTAGACTATATATACTCTTTCTTCCCCACCTTTCTAGGTTAGCATTGGATTAGCTCATATTCTTGTGTGAGAGCCTTTGCTCATCCACTTGGTTACTTCTCCTCGAGCTCGGGACCTCTTCGGAGAAGATCCCCAAGCGGATTCAAGACCCCTTCTAGGGTGGACCCCATCAAGGCCTCCCCTCGGAGAAGAACGGCTACTCGTGTATCCTTACCTTTGTTGACCTTGAATCATGTATCTCTCCTTGTGTTCTTTGATCTAGCATTTGTGTGACCGATTCCTTGTTGGTTGAGTGTTTTCCCTCGTTCCTCCCCGTGATTTCCTCGTATTCTTCCGCTCGTTCTTCGTGTTTCCTCCGTAGGATCCGCTCCAACGTGAAAGATCGCCCACATAGGGTTCTGCCCTACATCATCTATGGTATCATGAGCCACGTTGATCACGTTATTGGAGCCCCTACCCCTCTTTTTCTAGCTTGATTTTGTTGTTTTTGTCCTAATTCCGAAAATTCCCCACAAAAATAGCCCCAAAATTTTTTTGTGATTTGTTCGTGTGATGAAGTTTTGTTGGATTTGGTCCATGGATTTGCTTGGTTTCGAGTGGATCTAGCATTTCCCCAAGTTTCTCCACTTTCCATCCACAAAATCCATGAATTTTGACCCCAAAATCCCACAATTCCGCCCAAAATCGCGTCCAAACTTCGCATCTCGCGTTGACCCGACCCACCGGACGACCGACGTTTTTACGGACGTCCGGAGCCCCAGGAACGGCCGGACGTCCGACCTTTTCCGGACGACCGGAACCCCTAACCCGCACCGAATTTACGGATTTCCGACCTTTCCGGACGTCCGACGCCCCGGACATCCGACCTTTTCCGGACGTCCGTAACCTGTAGTTTCAGACTTTGGCTGATTTTTGTTTTGTCCATAACTAATTCATCCGAACTCCGATTTTGACGTTCTTTAGCTCGTTTTGAAGCTATTGACATCCCCCTTCCAACAAAAATACTACAACCACCATTTGACTCCATCAAAGTTTTGAAAATTTGGCAAGTTTGCCTAGGGTTTCCACTACATCCTCCGCTACTCCACCACCGACTTCCGCAACCTAACCAATTTTGTTTCCCATGGTTGTTTGAGTTGTAATTCGAGTCTCCTAAGGTGTTTGGCTACTTAGGACGGTTGCTTCTTCATCAACCACCAACGCCAATTCCGCATATGCTTGACCACCCAACACTTCCCCCACCCTCACCAAAACCCAATCGTGTTCGAGCTTTTTCGAGTTGTGGCTCGTGTCTCCTAAGGTGTTTCGGCTACTTAGGGACGGCAACTTCAACTCCGACAAGTGTATAGCCCATCATTCCACTTCCGCATTGCCAAGTGCAAACCACCACCGCATTACCGCTACCACCATTTTGACATTTGTCATTTGAAATTTTGAGTTCGCGGTTTTTCCGTTTCCTAAGGTGTTTCGCCACTTAGGGACGAAGTTTCCATCATCTTGCTATCTACATCAAGAACACCGCCACTCATCATCGCAAAGCGACGGTAACCTCGACGACACCATTGTATATTCCCCTTGCAAATTGCATTAATAACCCCTAGCCCATTTTGCGTTACTTGCCTAACGAGACTAGCCATTTGAGTATTGCCGGCAACGTTACTTGTGCACATTAGTGATCATACTTTCCATTGCATACATACCATATCATCTTGGTATCATCATATCATCCATTGTGTCACAATATCATTCCGCATATACACAAAAGCTATCTTGGTTTGTGCATTGTGCAAAGTGGCCATAGAAAAAAAAAAAGAGAATAAGCTTTTAAGCAAAGAAAAGAGTGAGCAAAGAGCTTGTGAGCAATAGCCATAGCATCAAATATATCATATGATATCATACTTGATCATCTTGGATCATTGTGTGAGAAACACCGAACCATACACAAATAGCATACTTGGGATAGAGAGTTTATCCATTTTGCATCTTATAGGTTGTGCACAAGTGTCGTATCCGCCTATTGAGCAATCGTGCTAGCGTCTCTCTTGAGTTGTGCAACACGAGCATTTTGGTGGATTCCACATTTTGAGCTCATTCCTTGGTTGCACGGCCCCATTTATCTATCCGGTGTGTGTGTTTCCGCAGCCACATATTGCTATTGGTCCATTTGTTTCACTTGCGACTTTGTGAATCTCTTTCAACATTATTGACTCTTGCTAACATTTTGCATTAAATTTTTGTGCCACTATCCTCACCGAGCTCCTCCATAAGATTTACTTGTGTAGGTGTGAGAACCGACAAGGATTGGTACCAATAGTGCTATTTCATTGTCCGCATTTGAGTGAACTTGATTCATTTTCAACATCGGTCAAGGTACATTGGTATAAGTTCTTCTCTTTCCCACTCATATTTGCTCGAGTCTTGTGATGGATAGGCAAGGCATTTCACCTTCGGTCTACAACAACAACGACGAGTTCGATGCCATGGAAAACAACTACTGACGCCAAGATGCAAGCTAAAATGGAGGAGATCAAATCCCTCATCAAGTCCTACAAGCGATCTTCCTCATCTTCGAGAAGACGCTCAAGAGCACATCCTTCCGAGCGACCATCTCCGGCAACATCACATCGGCATCGACACCATCATCAACAAGAACGTGAAGGTCAAGAGCTCAACATCAACAACCGCTCAACGACTTCACCATCTCTCTTGGCATCTTCGCCAAGCGACTTCAAGGCATCTTCGCCTTCGGATATTCGGCATCTTTGCCAACAAGTACCCCAAGACTACACTCAAGAGAAGCTCTCCAAGCTCAAGTCCGCGACTTCCACGAGCTACTACGACCTCGACATCGACCACGAGATTCCTTTCTATGGGACTCAAGAACCCGAGGAGTACCTCGAGTGGGAGCGTTTGATGGACGACTACCTCAAGCTACATCAAGTTCCTCCGAAGATCAAGTGAAGTGCGCCACAAGAAACTTCCACGACTACGCCTCGACATGGTGGCTTCACACACCTTGAGCACTACGACATGAGTTGGCCCAAGATGAAGAGAGCTTTGCAGTGAGAGTTCGTGCCTCCAACCTACGGAACAACTTCGACGCCAATTGGAGAACACCATCCAAGGATCCAAGTCCATCGACGCGTACTTCAAGGAGATGAAGATTGCCTTCTGACGAGCGGCGTGGACGACCCCATGTCAATGAAGTTCCACTTCATGATGGGATTGCACAACGACATCTCCAAGACCATCTTCCTCGAGAACTACAAGTCCATCAACGACTACTACATTGGTGCTCTCAAGGCGGAACAAGAACTCATGAAGGCCAACGCTTCTCCACCCCAAGCAAACTTCGTGGAGACCAAGCTCTACGACAAGCATGAGGCTAGTACCACCATGATGTCCAAGCCCGACAAGCTCCAAGACGATGCTCCCAAGTGTGACTTCACCGCCATCCCTCTTTGTGGCATTGATGATGCCGAGTCTACCTTGACTCTTTTTCAAGATGGTGCGGCGACAAGTACGACTACACGGAGACCTTCAAGGACCAAGCTTTGGAGGCAAGCGACAAGGTGGCGAGCAAGGATGATGCTTCCATCTTAGGAGGCGAGATTGATGTTGTGCCATCTTCGGCCTTCATCCACGACGAGCGCGATGATGTGCCATCTTCGGCCTTCATCCACGACGACGACTACGAGACGGTTGAGCATGGGATTTTCCCTTCGACCACGGCGACGTCCGATGACTTGAGTGACTTGAGCCACCACTTGAGTGAGATGAGTGACTCCACCATACGTCCCATTTATGATGACGCGCCGATCCTCGACGACTTCGTCCTCCCTTTGGACAAGACGATGGCCATGGTGGAATATGATGCACCCCCCACATGGTTCCATCAAGATGAAGATGACCACCATTTGGTTTTTCCCACCTCACCTACACCACTTGAGTGGAATGACAAGGGTAACAAAGGTGACGGTGATGCTCTCGTCCCACTAGTGGACTATTTTGACATTGATTGCTTGCATGATGTTGATCACCCTATTGACATGATTCATTCTAGTATGATTTCCCCATGTGATGATTTGCCCATTTATGAATATGATGATTCTCATGTGGAGTCTATTAGTAGTGATGCTATGTTACATAGGATTTCTTGTGACAATTCTTTAGGTCACATCATGTTTGCTAATCCGCTTGACTTGTCATATGCTATGCATGAGATCCATCATATGTCTTATTTGCAATCTCTTCATAGTGACTATGCACATGCCATTAAAATAAACCCAATTTGCACATATGGCATAGATGACAAGCCCATGGTTATTGGCATTTGTTTTTCTTGTGATGATATTGATATGCTCCTTTGCATCCTTTATCTCATATGCCATGCCATGCCCTCCTAGCTTCGGATATGCATTGTTTTGGATGTTGTCCATTTTCTCCAAATGATGTTTCCAATATTGCTCATGAGGAGACCCCCATAGTTTCCTCATACATGTTAGGAGAATTTGATCCATCCCATTCATTGCATGATCCCCATACTTGTGTGCACCACATGCTCCCCATGAATGAAAATGCTATCGATGCGCCATATACTTGCATTCTCAATTTGTGTCCCCATCGTGTCATACATAATAACTATTCTTTCATGATGGATGACATGTTCTTATACCATACATCAAATTTCCTTGAGCAATGCTTATCTTGTGCTAACTCACATGTGCACATACACATCATGATGGATGATGTGTACATTTACCACACACACAATTTCTTTCGTTTGTGTCTCTTTTGTGTAGGTACCCATGAATACTTGTCAACTTCGCAATCCCACGAGTTGACAAAACGAGCTCAAGAGAGCAACGATGATTTGGGATCCCATGGATTGTCTTTCCCACCGCTCTCTTCGCGCAAAGACTTCGCGCATTTCTTTTACTTGGCCCTCACATGGTTATGGGTTGTTGTTCATTACATATCATATGCCCATCTTGCCATGTTCACTTTGCATGATATGCTCATTCCGATGCCTTTTCCATGCATTTGTGACCCATGCTTTGCTTTACATATGATGATTGACTCTCATACTTGTATGTGTATTTGCAAGCTTGGTGGAGATATCACTTGCTATTGCCATGTTCTATTCATGACCCATTCCTATGATGAAACATTCATCTTGCTTTGTGCTCGTGCTTGCGATATGTCATGTGCATTTTCTATGCCTATTATTTGTTTACATGACATGATTGCCATGATTTCTTCTAGTGTGTTGCATCTTCGCTCCACTAGTCTCGCACGACTTGATTACTATGCTTGCTTATGTTGCATCACCATTTCATGCGGTTGATGACAACCATCTAAATGCTTTGCATATGATTGTTATTGCTTCTTGTCACATATCTCCATATGTTGCCTCTCTCATGCTTCCATGTATTGAGTGCAACCATGATTGTCATCTTGCTCATGAGATTGCCCCCATAGCATTCTCACACTTGTTTGGAGATTTTGACATATCCCTTGTGCAGCATGCTTGTCTTACTTCTTTGCACCATATACCTAGTGCCATGAATATTGCCATTGTTGCATCATATTATTCATGCACTTGTCCTTCTAATGGTTTTGTGCAAAAGATGAGAACCATCATGATGAATGATGTGTTTGTCTACCATGCGCATACTTTCTTTGTTTTGCTTTGTGCATGTGTAGGATACTTGGACTTTGTGTCGACTTCCACTTCACGTGAGTTGACCACTCGAGCTCTTGAGAGCGAACCACCTTCTACCACGACGATTCTACATCGCACTTGTTTGTGCTTCGGCATTGTGAAGAATGCACAAGGACATGCCTTCAAGGTGACATCTTTCTTGACAATGGATATTGCGGATCATACTACTTGTGTTGCTTACACTGCATGCGACTTATTGGTCATCTTGGACCACTTGATTGCGCACTTAGTAGAGATCTTGCTTCGACTTGCCATTATCACATCCCCATGCATCATGATATATGTACCTTGCGTGTTGCATCCAATACTTGGATTACTTGCTCCTCTCATATGTTTGGTTGCAACAATGTCATTACTTCACATATGCCATGTCCCATTGATTGCTACATGCTTGACTTGATTGCCTCACACATGATGAACAATTGCTCTTTCTATTGTGTTGAGCGCCATACTATCTTCACTACACCCTATGCATATTATGCTTGGATTGTCTTGCACTTGACCCATGTGTTTGGACATCTCATCTTATTTGGTGTTGTGAATGATTCCTATGCCTACCATCGACCATTTGTCGAGCGCTTTATGCATGATTGCTATGACCCTGAGGTGGATGCTTATGCTCTTGTCACACATATTTGAATCTCTACCTCACGTTTACATGCTTGTTTCCATGATGACCTTGATTTTGCTCAATTCATATGCTTACATGCCATGTCACAATCCTTTGTCACACCCTATGCTATGCTTGACGACAACACTTGTTTGGTGCATCACCTCCTGAATGCTTGGTTTTGCACTAACGCTAACCACATTTGTTTTTCCAAGTGTTTGTTCTATTTACTCCTTTTGAAGGAATCACAAGATGGCGCGACATTGGAGAGTGCCCATTTCGAGCTTCAAGATGACGAGAGCTTGGTGATCGACCACTTTGACACGGCACCGCCTTCTCTTTCCCATGGTGATTTGGTTTTCGATCCGAGGTCGGATCCTTTCCAAGGGGAGGGATGATGCGGAGCATCCTACGGTCATCACCATGTCAAGAGTCCGTTTGGCAAGTGACACGTCGACCTCTCATCGATGTAGGGCGGAACCCTCACGTGGACGATCTTTCACGTTGGAGCGGATCCTACGGGGAATCACGAAGAACGGCGGAAGAACACGAGGAAATCACGGGAGGAACGAGGGAAAAATCACTAAACCAACAAGAGATCAATCACACAAGTGCTAGATCATCGATCACATAGAGTGGCACAAGATTCAAGGTCAACAAAGGTAAGATACAAAAGGTAACCGTTCTTCTCCGTGAGGAGGCCTTGATGATGGTCTTCTCCGCAAAGGGAGGTCTTGAATCCAAGGTGGATCGTCTCCGAAGAGGGGCCGCGGTCTCTCTCGTGGAGTAGATCCGGTATGGATGAGCGAAGCTCTATCTATGAGCTAAATCAACGCTAACCCTAACTAGGAGGAGGTGGAGGACTATATATAGTGCTAAGCCACGAAGGGGTAAGTGAGGGCGAAGGGTACACGGGCTCGGCCCAATACATCTGGCATGCAGACAGGCGGTAGTACCGGTCCTTGAGCGGTAGTACCGCTTGAGGCATAAGCGGTAGTACCGCTATGATGGGCGGTAGTACCGCTCTGAGCCGCTTCGAACTCAAGTTTGTCGGACTTTGCGGAAGTGGAGTGGATGTAGAGCGGTAGTGCCGCTTGTGATGATAAGCGGTAGTACCACTGGGCCCGGGCGGTAGTACCGCTTGCTCCCAGCCTTCTTCTTCCTTCTCCTCTTCCATGCTTGGCCTTGGTCCTTGGATCCTCCATGGTCGCGTCTCGGTTGTACCGAGTGTATGCAAGGTCCATGCATGAGGTAGTAGCCATGTCTCACATGTGGAAAGTGACGGTTCAAGAGGAGTGAGTTCACCTTGTGCCCTATGGCGTATGGTCGAGGTCTCGTCATAAGTCCTCTTGGGGCTTGGAGAGTAGTTGGAGTGTACATGGGGATGAACGTGGTATGCTCCGCATCATCTCCCTCCCTTGGGAAAGATCCGACCTCGGGATCGTGATCCTCATCACCATGGAAACGGTTGTCGAGACACACTTGTAGTTGGACGAAGTTGAAGACATGGCGCCAATCCAAGTAGTCCAAGGTGTCGCCGGGAGTGATAGACATGCAAAAGAGCAAACACAAGCAACACTCGGAAATACAATGGTTAGCGACGCAAAGTGTCCATCATGTAAGAATGAGTCGGTCACGACAATATAGTTAGTGACAAAGCGAAAGAATCATATCAAAATTATATATAATGGTATGCAAAGCATTCATGGGAACAAATGCAATCATTATGCACACAATTGTGTTATGAGTATGGGCAATGCAACCACGGTGCAATATGATGTCATAATGGGATGGTGCATCAAAAGCATGAACATAGCAATGGATGCTCAATATGTGAATGTCATCATGCAATTGATGGTAGGCAATGTGATCCTTATGTATGAATATGCCATCAAGAAAGATCACAACAAATTTGCTAAGGAAGTGAACAAGCTCAAATATCATGGATGACATGGGAATACAAGATGCAACAAGGCAATCATAATGTGTGTCAATCCATGCATAGGGTGCAAACTTGTGGTGAGAATGATATATCCATCGAGCATGACATGTATGAGCACAATCAACAAATATGGAGATGGTGGTGTACCAATGCTCGATGTCGTGGCATGAGTGGAATTCCGAAGGTGCATCCCATAAGTCCGAGCGCTCCTCAAAGTAAAGTTCCATAGAGCCAATCTCCAATGTTGCTCCTCCATCCAATAGATGTAGCATGTAGACAACAAGAAAGAAACAACAATGAAAGAATGACCCATCCAATATGCAAACTTGAGGATGGCTCAAAGGGAAGGAGTTCACCTTTATGAGGATGTCGAAAATGTTGGTGTCGCACATCGTGTATGCCTTCGCATGACCAAGTTGTCGCATAACGGCATCGCCTTGTGAAACCTCCAAAATGAAAGAACATGACAAACACTCGGAAAAACAAATGAGGTTAGCGGAAATGCAAAACCTATCATTCGAGTGGTAAGATACCCAACAAGTGTATGCATCATGCTCATCATAAGAAAGTACAAGGGAGCGTTTCATAGTATGGAGGCATATGATGCAAGAACAACCAAATGCAATAGGCTAATCAAACAAGCATGCATCACAAGTAATATGTCAAAGTCTCCAAGATCAATAAGCATAGTATGGTTGCACTCAATACAAGTGGATATGAGAGAGGCAACTAATGGACACAAGAGACCATGATCAAGATATATCATGTGAGAGGCATGAGCATATATGTCATCAACCCAAGAAAGCAAGTAATAGTGGAACATGGGTGATGCAACATAGCAAGCAATCATATCAATCAAGTGAAGCAAGCTAGTAGTGCAAAGATGCAACGTACTAGAAGGAATCAAGGCAATCATGTCATGGGTGCAAATAGTGTGCATGAATACTTCACATGACATGTCACAAGCATGAAGGCAAGATATGAGCAAAATAGCATCAATAGCATGGGGCACATGATAAACATGGCAAAAGCAACAAGGATCTCCATCAAGCATGCAAATACACATAGGAGTATCATAATGGTGCATCATGGATAAATGCAAGCAAGGGTCACAATTGCATGGCAAAGGCATAGGAGCAAGCATAGCATGCAATGTGAACACGGTAAAATGAGCATAAGGTGGCAATTGGTAAATAGCCCATAGCCGTGTGGAG
Source organism: Aegilops bicornis (assembly GCA_021605145.1). Lineage (NCBI taxonomy): Eukaryota > Viridiplantae > Streptophyta > Magnoliopsida > Poales > Poaceae > Aegilops > Aegilops bicornis. Next base: position 392,637,613 of record CM038670.1, on the reverse strand, counting down.
AGCCAAGTAGAAGAGATGCGCGTAGTCCTTGCGCCAAGGGAATGGTGGTAAGGATAGTCCACGGGATCCCAAGTCATCATTGCTCTCAAGAGCTCGTTTAAATCCAACTCATGGGATTGAGATGTTGACGATCGTATGTGGGTACCTACACAAAACAAAGACAAAGAGAAAATTGTGTGTGCGTGGTAGATGTACACATCATCCATCATGATGCATACGTGCATGTGTCGGTTAGCACAAAATATATAGTGCTCAAATAAATGAGATGCGTGATATAGAAACATGTCATCCATCATGATAGGTTTGTTGTTATGTACGGCATAATGGGGACTCAAATTGCGCAATGCATCATGGGAAATATCTAGAGCATTGTTATTCATGGGAAGCATATGGTGCACGCAATTATGGGAATCATGCAAAGTATGGCATGTATCAAAATTTCCTAATATGTATGAGGAAACTATGGGGGTCTCCTCATTAGTATGAGTAGCAACATCACATGGAGAATATTGACAACATCCAAAACAAAGCATATTTGGTTCAATGTGATCATGGCATGGAATAATAGATGAATTGCATAAATCATGTAAAGGAAGCATGGCAATATCATCACAAGAGAAGCAAAAGCCAATGACCATCATCTCGTCATCTATGCCATAAGTGCAAATAGGGTTTATTTTAATGGGGCATGCATAGTTACTATGTTGAGATTGAAAGGAAGCAATATGAGAGATCTCACTCATAGCATATGACAAGTTCAATGGATTGTCAAACATGAAGTGACCAATAGAATTTTCACAAGACATCCTATGAAGCATAGCATCACAACTAGGCAACTCAACATGCTCATCATCATATTCATCATAAATAGGTAAGTCAAGGCATGAAGAAGTTTCACTAGCATGAAGCATGGTAATAGGTGGGTCAACATCATGGGAGCAATCAATGTCAAGATGGTCCATTAGTGGGACAAGAGAAGTACCATCACCTATGTTACCTTTGGAGCATCGCTCATGTGTTGTAGGTGAGGTGTCAACGATCCATTCGTTGTCATCTTCATCTTGATGGAACCATGTGGGGGTGCAACATTGTCCACCATGGCCATCGTCGTCTCCAATGGAGGAATAGACTCATCAAAGATAGGCATGTCGTCATGTAGGAGACCTAGCACCAAAGAAGAAAACACACTAGGAGTAGAGGTTAATTCGTTAGGAATCATAGTGGCCTCATGTGCCGTGTCAACTACCTCACTCACCAAGTGTTGTGGCTCACTCACTCCCTCAAGGATGCTCTCACTTTCGTATGGTGGGTGGAGTCACTCAAATGGCGCTCAACCTCACATAGGATGTGTGGCATGCTCTCATGTGTGGGGCTAGTGGTGGTCACACTCATCCTCTCGTAGGAAATGCTCTCAATGTCACGTATGGTGTAGTCACTCATGTCACTCATGTGGTGGTGGCTCTCCTCGCATGGCAATTGGGGCATCTCGACATATGTGGGTGCCGGAGAGATGTAGGTGCAAATGTCTCCATGCGCGGTCGCGTAGCTTGACTCGGAGGAGGAGTCCAATGTTGGCGCCGTCTTCATGTTGCTGAAGAGGTTCGCTCTCGTCGCCGTGGTCGAAGGGGATGGCCCTCGCTCGACCGTCTTGTCACCGTCTTGGTGTTGGAGGCCCATATGATGTGGCACCTCATAGCTCGTCTCCATGACCGAAGGGAGTTTCTCATGCTCGGCCATCTTCCTTGAGGGGCTTCCGAAGATGGAAGTGTCGCCCTCGCTTGTTGGTGGTCGCCTTGGACTTGATGAAGTCGATGTAGGCGTACATGTGGGAAGTAGGCGAAGATGCCGTACGTCCAAAGGCGAAGATGCCTTGAGAACACTTGGCGAAGATGCCGAAGTGGTTGATGTAGCCAGAAGCGTCGTCTTGGTGGTGGTCGTCTCGCGATCTTCTCTTGTGCTTATGAAGCTTCGACTTGGCGTGAAGTAGGGCTTGTTGGGACTTGTGCATTTGCGCTTGGAGCATCTTCATGATGATGATGTCGTTGTCGTGCTTGAGCTCGTAGTAGATGTCGTTAAATCGTAAATGCCGTGCACATGATGCTTGGAGGTGACTTTCCCTTCATGACGATGTTGATCACGAACGTGATGGTGGTCGCCATGGAGATGTGGACGACTTGGCGCTTGCATCGCTTGGGTGCTCAAGACTTGTGGCTTGAACGTCGCCGTCTTGAAGATGACAAAGGGAAGAAGACTTGATCAAGGCCGAATCTCCTCCATCCTTGCATCTTGCTCCTCTTTATGTGCGGCAAGCTTCTTGTCAAGTAGTCCCTTTCCTTGCTTCGGAGTGATGAATGTCGCTGGAGATGTTCTCGGCGCGCCTCGCAATCTTGATTGTGTGCCTTGCACTTGTCGTTGTAGATCGAAGAGAGACGCTTTGGTGATGTAGTTGTTCACGCTGTCGTTGTTGTCGAAGACCGGAGATGAAATGCCTTGCCTATCCATCACAAGACTCGAGCAAATATGAGTGGGAGAAAGAGAAGAACTTATACCAGTGTACCTTGACCGATGTTGAAAATGAATCAAGTCCACTCAAATGCGGACAATGAAATAGCACTATTGGTACCAATACTTGTCGGTTCTCACACCTACACAAGTAAAGCTTATGGAGGAGCTCGGTGAGGATAGTGGCACAAAAATTTAATGCAAAATGTTAGCAAGAGTCAATAATGTTGAAAGAGATTCACAAATTGGCAAGTGAAACAAATGGACCAATAGCAAAGAATGGCACACGGAAACACACACACGGATAGATAAATGGGGTCGTGCAACCAAGGAATGAGCACAAAATGTGGAATCCACGGAAAACGCTCGTGTTGCACAACTCAAGAGAGACGCTAGCACGATTGCTCAATAGGCGAATACGACACTTGTGCATAACCTATAAGATGCAAAATGGATAAACTTCTATCCCAAGTATGCTATGTATGTATGGTTCGGTGTTTCTCTCAAGATGATCCAAGATGATCGGATATGGTAATCTTATATGCAATGTGGTATGATGCTATGGCACTTGCTTACAAGCTTCTTTGCTCTTTCTCTCTTTGCTTAAAAGCTTTATTTCTTTTTTTCTTTCTATGGCCACTTTTGCACAATGCACAAACCAAGATAGCAATAGTGTATATATGGGAACAAACTTGTGGCACAAGATATGATACCAATATGATATGGTATGTATGCTATGGGAAGTATGATCACTAATGTGCACAAGTAACGTTGCCGCAATACTCAAATGGCTAGTCTCGATAGGCAAGTAACGCAAAAGTAAGGCTAGGGTTAACAATGCAATGGCAAGGGAATATACAATGGAGGGATACCACGATACCAAGATGATATGGAGGTTACCGTCCGGCGATGATGAGTAGCGGTGTTCTTGATGTAGATACCAAGATGATGGAGACTCGTCCCTAAGTAGTCAAACACCTTAGGAAAGCGGAAAACCGCGAACTCAAAATCTCAAACGTCAAATGTCAAAATGGTGGTAGCGGGAATGCGGTGGTGGTTTGCACTTGGCAATGCGGAAGTGGAATGATGGGCTATACACGTGTCGGAGTTGAAGTTGCCGTCCCTAAGTAGTCAAACACCTTAGGAGACACAAGCCACAACTCAAACAAGCTCAAACAACTATTGGGTTAAGTTGGGGTGGTTGAAGTGTATGGTGGGCAAGGTTATGTGGAAGTGGAGGTGGTGGTTGATGAAGAAGCAATCGTCCCTAAGTAGCCAAACACCTTAGGAGACTCGAATCACTACTCAAGCAACCACTAATGCTATGGGTAACAAAATTGGTTAGGTTGCGAAGTCGGTGGTGGTTATGCGGAGGATGTGGCGGAAGCCCTAGGCAAAGATGCCAAAGTTCACAAAATTTGATGGTGTCAAAAGGTGGTGAAACCAAGGTGAGGACCTCGGGCATGTCGATAGCTTCAAACGAGCCAAAGAACACTCAAATCGGAGTTCGGAGTGAAAAGTTATGATGAAAATGGTGAAACTCGAACGCTGAAACTGGGTTGGGCGGTAGTACCGCTTGGGAGGGCGGTAGTAGAGAAGCGGTAGTACCGCTTGGAATGGGCGGTAGTACCGCTCGTGTCGGGTTTTTCGCAAAATCTGGCTCTAGGAGGCGATCTTGCCGCTTGGAAGGCGGTAGTACCGCTTGGAGGTGCTAAGCGGTAGTACCGCTTGGAAGGGCGGTAGTACCGCTCGTGTCGGGATTTTTCGCAAATCCGGATAGGGCGCGATTTTGGGGCGGAAATGGATGATTTCTGGATCAAAATTGGAGAGATTTCGTGGATGGAAAGTGGGGAAACTTGGGGAGATGCTAGATCCACTCGAAACCAAGCAAATCCATGGATCAAAATCAACAAAACATCATCAAAACTAACAAATCACAAAAAATTTGGGGCTATTTTGGTGGGGATTTTCGGATTTAGGACGAAATCAACAAAATCAAGCTAGAAAAGAGGGGTAGGGGCTCCAATAACGTGATCAACGTGGCTCATGATACCATAGATGATGTAGGGCGGAACCCTCACGTGGACGATCTTTCACGTTGGAGCGGATCCTACGGGGAATCACGAAGAACGGCGGAAGAACACGAGGAAATCACGGGAGGAACGAGGGAAAAATCACTAAACCAACAAGAGATCAATCACACAAGTGCTAGATCATCGATCACATAGAGTGGCACAAGATTCAAGGTCAACAAAGGTAAGATACAAAAGGTAACCGTTCTTCTCCGTGAGGAGGCCTTGATGATGGTCTTCTCCGCAAAGGGAGGTCTTGAATCCAAGGTGGATCGCCTCCGAAGAGGGGCCGCGGTCTCTCTCGTGGAGTAGATCCGGTATGGATGAGCGAAGCTCTATCTATGAGCTAAATCAACGCTAACCCTAACTAGGAGGAGGTGGAGGACTATATATAGTGCTAAGCCACGAAGGGGTAAGTGAGGGCGAAGGGGTACACGGGCTCGGCCCAATAAACTCAGCACAGACAGGGCGGTAGTACCGGTCCTTGGGCGGTAGTACCGCTTGAGGCGCTGCAAGCGGTAGTACCGCTATGATGGGCGGTAGTACCGCTCTGAGCCGCTCGAACTCAAGTTTGTCGGACTTTATGGAAGTGGAGTGGATGTAGAGCGGTAGTGCCGCTTGTGATGATAAGCGGTAGTACCATGGGCCTCATGGTAGTACCGCTTGCTCCCAGCTTCTTCTTCCTTCTCCTCTTCCATGCTTGGCCTTGGTCCTTGGATCCTCCATGGTCGTCTCGGTTGTACCTGAGTGTATGCAAGGTCCATGCATGAGGTAGTAGCCATGTCTCACATGTGGAAAGTGACGGTTCGAAGAGGAGTGAGTTCACCTTGTGCCCTATGGCGTATGGTCGAGGTCTCGTCATAAGTCCTCTTGGGGCTTGGAGAGTAGTTGGAGTGTACATGGGGATGAACGTGGTATGCTCCGCATCATCTACTTCTCATACATAAAGGTGAATCTTCTCCTTTACACCTGTTCACTTGACCCCTTCGAGGATGGTATACTACTTGACACTCCACTCGGGTGCATGCATAGGTATGACCGGAGCTTCACGGATGACGAGGAGGAGTGCAAGCGCCAAGGAACACCTACACCATCCGCGAGGGAAGCACGGAAGAGAAGACGGAAAAGACGGAGCTGCGGAGTCCCGAGCGGCCGGACGACCGAAGACTCGGGACGTCCGACACCTCTCCAAAGACACGGACGACCGACGCCCGGACGTCCGGAACTTCGTCACCCGAACCAGATCTACGGACGATCGAGCTGCCGGACGTCCGGACGACAATCACCCGAGCCAAAGCTACGGACGATCGACGACCTCCGGACGTCCGGACCCTCCTGAAGCCGGACGACGGCCGCGCCAGACGTCCGACCGACGACGCTCAACTGAATCTACGGACGTCTCAAGACCTCCGGACGTCCGGACCATGTCGAGCCTCCGGACGACCGGTGACCTCCTGACGTCCGACGCTCGAGTGTTGACCTTGTTTGGGGCCGTAGCCCTTGTACCCTTCGCCCCTAGACTATATAGACTCTTTCTTCCCCACCTTTCTAGGTTAGCATTGGATTAGCTCATATTCTTGTGTGAGAGCCTTTGCTCATCCACTTGGTTACTTCTCCTCGGAGCTCAGGACCTCTTCGGAGAAGATCCCCCAAGCGGATTCAAGACCCCCTTCTAGGGTGGACCCCATCAAGGCCTCCCCTCGGAGAAGAACGGCTACTCGTGTATCCTTACCTTTGTTGACCTTGAATCATGTATCTCTCCTTGTGTTCTTTGATCTAGCATTTGTGTGACCGATTCCTTGTTGGTTGAGTGTTTTCCCTCGTTCCTCCCCGTGATTTCCTCGTATTCTTCCGCTCGTTCTTCGTGTTTCCTCCGTAGGATCCGCTCCAACGTGAAAGATCGCCCACATAGGGTTCTGCCCTACATCAGAGAAGATAGATGGCATGGAGAAGACGTTCGAAACAAAGCTCGATAACAAGTTTAATGAATTGCTCGCGCGTCTTCCACCACCACCACCGGCTGCACCTAACGCACCTCTACAACCACAACAACAAAGAACGACTACCTCCACGTCATGAAACAGCCCTCCGCCGAGCGAGCCGTGGTCCTCTTGCGTTTGGCCAAACTGTTGGTGCTTCTTGTCGATATACGTGGCTCCTGCCATTGATGCGGAGGATGATGATTATATGGGAGATTACGAGGATGAAGTTGATCAATATAAGAACTACGTGAAACGACCAGCACCACAACCACCAGGTCGTCCACATGCAAATAATGGCAATTTTAGGGCTCCCCTTCAGGTACGAGATCATGACCATCTCCCTAAACTGAAATTGAATATTCCACCATTTGAGGGTAGATATGTTCCTGATATATATCTTACTTGAGAGTTAGAAACTGAACAACGATTTACATGTTTACAATATCCTGAGGAGAGACGTGTTCCTCGCATTGTTTGTGCTTTCACTAGCTTTGCATGTGTTTGGTGGTCTGAACATTGTCGATTATATCCTGTTCCAGCTACTTGGGCTGCTTTGAAAACTGCTATGCGTATCGTTGGGTTCCACCATATTATCAACGTGAATTACTTCAAAAATTGCAGCGCTTAAGACAAGGAAAAATTCGGTAGAAGAATATTATCAGGAATTACAAACTGGCTTGATTAGATGTGGTATTGTTGAGGAGAATGAAGCTATGCTTGCACGTTTTCTGGGTGGATTAAATAGAGAGATTCCGACAATTCTAGACTATGAGGATTATAATAATATCACTCGTTTATTCCATCTTGCTTGTAAAGCTGAACGTGAAGTGCAGGATCGACAGGCATTGGCGCACACTAACTTTTCTGCAGGTCGACCTTCATCATGGACACCACGTGCATCGTCTACTTCCACTGCACCATCATCTCCTTCAGGTGCCACCTCCAACCGTGATGCAAGAAAGCAGGCACAACCACCACTATCTCGCCAAGAGCACACTGCCGGCTGCACAAAGCTCTTCTTCTTCCATGGCGTCAACAGGGCACACAAGTGATATTATTTGTCGTCGTTGTAAGGGAAGAGGACATTTTGCGAGAGAATGCAAATCTCAGCGTGTGATGATTGCTACTGAGGATGGTGGGTATGAGTCCGCTAGTGGGTATGATGAGGACACTTTGGCTCTTATTACACATGAGGAACACGGTGGAGATGATTATGATCATGAGACGCAATACATGGCTGCTGAAGATGCTGACAGGTATGAATGTTTAGTTGCTCAACGTGTTTTGAGTGTGCAGGTTACACAAGCTGAGCAAAATCAGAGGCATAATTTGTTCCATACAAAGGGAGTTGTGAAGGAACGTTCTATTCAAGGCCATCATAGATGGAGGGAGCTGCAACAACTTGGCTAGCATGGAGATGGTGGAGAAGCTATCTCTTACCACAAGACCATATCCACATCCTTACTAAATCCAATGGTTCAACAACAGCGGCAAGGTTAAGGTAACACGTACTGTTCGTGTGCATTTTAGTATCTCTACATATGCTGATTATGTTGATTGTGATGTGGTACCTATGCAAGCTTGTTCCTTATTACTTGGTAGACCATGGCAATTTGATAAAAATTATGTACACCATGGTAGAAACAATCAGTATACTCTTGTTCATAACGATAAAAATATTACTTTGCTTCCTATGACTCCTGATTCCATTTTGAAAGATGATATTAATAGAGCTAATAAAGCAAAACAGGAGAAAAATAAGAGTGAAAATCAGATTGTGGCAAAAGAATTTGAGCAACAAATGAAGCCTAATACTAAACCATCTCTCGTTGCTTACGAAATTAAATTGAAAAGTGCATGTTTACTTGCCACAAAATCTGATATTGATGAGCTAGATTTTAGCAAATTTGTTTGCTATGTTTTTGTGTGCAAAGAGGCATTATTTTCATTTGAGGACGTGCCTTCCTCTTTGCCCCCTGCTGTCACTAACATTTTGCAGGAGTTCGCTGACGTCTTTCCACAAGACGTGCCACTAGGATTACCACCTAGTAGCTAAAAAGGATGGTACGTCGCGTATGTGTGTTGATTGTAGAGGCATTAATAATATTACTATTCGTTATCGTCATCCTATTCCTAGGCTAGATGATATGCTTGATGAATTGAGTGGCTCTACAATATTCTTCAAAGTTGATTTATGTAGTGGATACCATCAAATTTGTATGAAATTGGGAGATGAATGGAAAACAGCATTTAAAACTAAGTTTGGTTTATATGAGTGGTTAGTCATGCCTTTTGGGTTAACTAATGCGCCTAGTACTTTCATGAGACTAATGAACGAAGTTTTACGTGCTTTCATTGGACGATTTGTGGTAGTCTATTTTGATGATATACTGATTTAGAGCAAATCTTTGGACGAACATTTGGAACATTTACGTGCTGTTTTTATTGCTCTACGTGATGCACGTTTGTTTGGTAACCTTGGGAAGTGCACCTTTTGCACCGACCGAGTATCTTTTCGTTACTCCACAGGGAATTGAAGTTGATAAAGCCAAGATTGAAGCTATTGAGAGTTGGCCGTAACCCAAAACGGTCACACAAGTGAGGAGTTTCCTTGGCCTCGCTGGTTTCTATAGGCGTTTTGTGAGAGATTTCAGCACCATTGCTGCACCTCTCAATGAGCTTACAAAGAAGGATGTGCCTTTTGTTTGGGGTACCGCACAGGAAGAAGCCTTCACGGTATTGAAAGATAAGTTGACACATGCTCCTTTACTCCAACTTCCTGATTTTAATAAGACTTTTGAGCTTGAATGTGATGCTAGTGGAATTGGATTAGGAGGTGTGTTATTACAAGATGGCAAACCTGTTGCATACTTTTCTGAAAAATTGGGTGGGCCTAGTCTGAACTATTCTACTTATGATAAAGAATTATATGCTCTTGTTCGGACTTTAGAGACATGGCAACATTATTTATGGCCCAAAGAATTTGTTATACATTCTGATCATGAATCTTTGAAACATATTAGAAGTCAAGCTAAACTGAATCGTAGACATGCTAAATGGGTGGAATTCATTGAGACTTTCCCTTATGTCATTAAACACAAGAAGGGTAAAGAAAATGTTATTGCTGATGCTTTGTCTCGTCGCTATACTATACTTTCACAACTTGACTTCAAAATATTTGGTTTGGAGACCATCAAAGATCAATATGTGCATGATGCTGATTTTAAAGATGTAATGCAGAATTGTAAAGAAGGAAGAACATGGAACAAGCTATGCATTCCTGCTAGCTCTGTTCGTCTTTTGTTGTTGCGGGAGGCGCATGGAGGAGGATTAATGGGACACTTTGGCGTGAAGAAGACAGAGGATATACTTGCTACACATTTCTTTTGGCCAAAAATGAGACGGGATGTTGAGCGTTTTGTTGCTCGCTGCACTACATGTCAAAAAGCTAAGTCACGACTCAATCCTCATGGTTTATATATTCGTTTGCCTGTACCTAGTGTTCCTTGGGAGGATATATCTATGGACTTTGTTTTAGGTTTACCTCGAACAAAGAAGGGGAGGGATAGCATATTTGTTGTCGTGGATAGATTTTCGAAAATGGCACACTTTATACCATGTCATAAAAGCGATGATCTGTTAATGTTGTTGATTTGTTCTTTCGGGAAATTATTCGCTTGCATGGTGTGCCAAATACTATTGTTTCCGATCGTGATACTAAATTCCTTAGCCACTTTTGGAGATGTTTATGGGCTAAGTTGGGGACTAAACTGCTTTTTGGTACTACTTGTCACCCCCAAACTGATGGACAAACTGAAGTAGTCAATAGAACATTGTCTACTATGCTTAGGGCTGTTTTGAAGAATAATAAGAAAATGTGGGAAGAATGCTTGCCTCATATTGAATTTGCTTATAATCGTTCATTGCATTCTACTACTAAGATGTGCCCTTTTGAAATAGTGTATGGTTTCATACCTCGTGCACCTATTGATTTGTTGCCTCTTCCATCTTCGGAGAAGTTTAATTTTGATGCTAAACTACGTGCTGAATTGATCTTAAAAATGCATGAGTTAACTAAGGACAACATTGAGCGTATGAATGCTAAATATAAACTTGCTAGAGATAAGGGTAAAAAACATGTTGTCTTTGCACCTGGAGATCTTGTTTGGTTACATTTGCGTAAGGATAGGTTTCCTAATTTGCGCAAATCAAAGCTAATGCCACGTGCTGATGGTCCTTTTAAGGCGTTAGAGAAAATAAATGATAATGCATATAAACTTGAGCTACCTACATATTTTGGGGTTAGTCCCACTTTCAACATTGCAGATCTGAAGCCTGATTTGGGTGAGGAAGATGAGCTTCCGTCGAGGACGACTTCATGTCAAGTTGGGCCAGACCCATGTAATTTTGAAATACATAAGTATAGGCTGTTTTTAGAGTCCGTATGTGTGGGGAAACAAGAGATAGGGTTGGTTTCGGACCCCTTCCCTAAGGGCCACGAAATTCCCCCCTCTTTCTCCATATATACAACCCTTAGGGCACCATTTAGACTTTGGGTTTTGCTTAGATTAAAAGTTCGCCATAGCTGCAACTTCACAAGACTTCGCTTGTGTTCAACGACTGCAGACCAAGGCGCCACAGTAACCCCACCTTGATCAATAAAGCTTTCCTCTTATATTCGCAATATCCAGATTGCAATCTTAGTTTCTTGCTTGTTCTTCGTTTGCTGCAGGAAATGCAGACCTTCGTGGTCGTTGATCGTGCTCCTGCGTGGTAAATAACCTCTCGGAGTTGGTTTAGCGATTTCTAAGGCGCGACGTCCTCGCACGTTCGTAGTCGGATCGTCAAAGTCGACTTCATCCTAAACGATAGCCACCATCTCATCGAAAGACGGGACACCTTTGCCTCTATCAGCCTTCATCCACGACGACGACTATGAGACGGTTGAGCATGGGATTTTCCCTTCGACCAGGGCGACGTATGATGACTTGAGTGACTTTTACCACCATATTGAGAGTGAGAGTGACTTCACCACTAGCCCCATACATGATGAGCTGCCCCAATTCCCATGTGAGGAGAGCCACCACCACCACCACTTGAGTGATTTGAGTGACTCCACCATATGCGACATTGAGTGCACTTACCTTGAGGGAGTGAGTGAACCACCACATAGAGAGAGTGAGATAGTTGATAGGTCATGTGAGGCCACTTTCAACACTAACAACTTGACCTCTACCTCTATTGTGTCTCCTCATTTGGTGCTAGGTCCCATATATGACGACGCGCCGATTTGCGACGACTACGTCCTCCCTTTGGACAAGACGATGGCCATGGTGTA